>CM053774.1:13835720-13874872 GCA_028658325.1 Potorous gilbertii | reverse complement strand
ATGAATATCTGGTCACTGGATTCAGATGGCTCTGGAAGAGAAGTGAGGCTGATGACCTGCACAGCCCTCCCTCACTCAAAACAAAGTCATGTCATTATTTCTCTGATGGCATGGTCTTCTTCGGCAATGAAGGACGAACACATATGTGCTGGGCACCGTGGATGCAAGTATAGAAGATGAAGGGAAAAAAAACCCTGCTAATAAGGAGCTTATATTCTAATGGGGAAGACCATAAGATATACAGAAAAAAGAAGAAATAAATACAAACAAATACAGAGTAGTTACATAATAGGTGGTTTGGGAGAAGAAAATGCTAATAGATGGAGTTAAGAAAGATTTCACATAGTAGGTGGTTTGTAAGGTGTGCCTGGAAAAAAGTGGGGTATGATGTTGAGGTAAAGGAGTTCATTTCAGACAGGGAGAAAGACAATTCAAAGGTATAGAGACAGCAGTACTGGAGAGGAGTGCCATAGTTGAAGAACAACAGAGAGAAGGCTGGTGATGGAGTGCCATGGGGTGAGGAAGGCCAGTTTATCTTAAGCACAAATGTGGGGTAAGAAGGTTGAGAGGAGAAGAATGTTCACGGAAGCTAGAATATGGGTTGAGATCAGGTTGCAAAGGACTTTAAAAACTAAATAAAAAGTTTAAGTGACGGAAATCTTGTGGGGAGTGACCATTCCTCTTTACCATGTGTGATTAAAAGAAAGTTACAATGAGGAGGAACAATGAGAATGGTCTAACAAAGCTTGTATGTCTGTATAGAGAACTCCCCAAAAACTTAGATTTTATAAAGTTAGGTAAAGATAGAAGGAAAAACTGGTGACAGGATGAATGTAAAAATACAGCACAGTGCTCAGTCTCAGAGTGACGTAAGGCTGATGAGAGAAACCAAGGATCATAGAAATATTTTAAAAGCCCTAATTAGGAAAAAAAAAAGAGGATCAAAGAAGGAATAGGGCCATTACTTGGGGTAGGTACATGGAGTACTGATAACTGACAGCAGAGCAAGTAGAGGTGCTCCGCTCTGATTTTGCTTCTGTTTTTTCCCCTATTAGGGAAAATGACTATTGGATTGGAAAGAATATAAATAAGGAGACAGTAGTCAATATAGCACTTTCAAGTTTGCATATACTTTCTTATTTGATCCTAAGAATGGCATTCTGAAGTGTAGGAGATATTCGTTTTCCATCTAAGCTAACTGAGACTGAGAGAGTTTCATATGATTTAGGTGAAGTCAAATACTCTAGCTTCTCTTTTCCATGATGAATTAAAATACAGGAGGTCCAGAAGAATTACATATCTAAGTACTTAAAGAGCTAGCAAGTGTAATTGCTAAGTCACTGTCTGCAATCTAATTTAGTATATGAAAAATCATGAAGAATGAAGGGATATCCACTTAGAGAAGCATAAATACCCTTATTTAAAATGGAAGAGATCAGTGAGGCAATGAGTTTGATTCCTGGAGAAATTTTAGAATGGAACTTTAAGGAGATGGTTAATGGTGAATATCAGGCCACTGGACCCAGATGGCTCAGGAGAAGGTGAGGTTGGTGACCTTGCACAGCCCTCCCGTATTCAAATTGAAGTGAATTGCAAGTCATGTCATCATCTTGATGTCATGGTTCTCTTCGAGAACAAAGGACAAACACAACCTGTGAGTAATGAAAATCTATTCAAGGAATCAGTGGCTTAATCAAGAATATATCATTGCCAGAAAACCTTGTTTTTTACAAGCTTACTAGCTACTCAGAGGAATGCTCAAAATATAGTTTACCTAGATTTTAGGAAAATATTTAACCTTAAGTATTTCATGCTTTTCCCATGGAAAGAGGTACCAAGATTTAAGCTAGATAGTAATATATGTAAATGGACTCAGAACTAGAATTGTCATTTGTTTATCAATAGCAACATGACAAAAATCTTGAGTGTGCCAGGGATCTGGGCTTGGCCTTGCTCTATTTAAGATTTTTATCAAGGACTTGGATCAAGTGATACAAAATTGGGAGGGATAACTGACACAGTAGATGACAAGGTCAGGATTCCAAAGGATCTTAATAGTTTAGAGCAAAGGTGTCAAACTTGCAACCACAGGGGTCACAACACTAGCAAGTGGGACCAGAAGCAGATTAAAACATAATTAGAAAATATGTCCAAGAGACTATAAAAAATGTGCATAGCTTTTGACCCAGCAATACCACTTCTAGGGCTATATCCTAAAGACATCGTATAAATGGGAAAAGACCCATACGTAGTACAAAAATACTTATAGCGGCTCTTTTTGTGGTGGCAAAGAATTGGAAATTGAGGGGATGCCTGTTACTTGGGGAATGGCTGAACAAGTCATGGTATATGAATGTAATGGAATACCATTGTGCTATAAGAAATGATGAGCAGATTGACTTCAGAAAAACCTGGAAAGACTTCTGTGAACTGAAACTGAGTGAGATGAGCAAAACCAGGAGAACATTGTACACAGTTACAGCCACCTTGAGGGATGACTAACTCGGATAGACTTAGCTCTTCTCAGCCATGCAAAGCATGCTGTTTTCTCTCCTTTTTTATTTTGTTTTCCTTTCTCATGGTTCTTCCCATTGATTATAATTCTTCTTTACAACATGACTAGTGTGAAAAGGTTTAGTATGAATGTATATATTGATCCTATATCAGCTTGCATGGCATCTTGGGGGATTTTTAGTTTTAAATTTTCTCTCCTTCCTTTCCTTCTTCCCTCCCCAAGATGGCATGGAATCTGATATAGACCTTACACATGCAATCATATTAAACGTATTTCTGTATTAGTCGTGTTGTAAAGCAGTATTAGAATCAAAGGAAAAAAATCACAAGGAAGAAAAAGCCAAAAAATAAAAGAAAAAATAGAATGCTTCGATCTGCACTCAGATTCCATAGTTTTTTCTCTGGATATCAATAGCGTTTTCCATGATGGGTCTTTTGGATCGTCTCAGATTGTTGCATTGTTAAGAAGAAGCTGGTCATCCTGCAGTGTGGACGTTCCTCTGTCAAGTGTTCTCCTGGCTCTGCTCACTTCATTCAGCATCATGCAAGTCTTCCCAGGTTCTTCTGAAGTTGGTCTGTTCCTCGTTTCTTATGGAACAATAGTATTGCCTTACATTCATCTACCACAACTTGTTCAGCCATTCCTGAACTGATGGGCATCTCCTCAATTTCCAATTCTTAGCCACCACAAAAAGAGCTACGATGAATATTTTTGTACACATATTTTTACCAGTTTTCTGAACTCTTTGGGATACAGACCTAGAAGTGGTATTGATGGATCAAAGGGTATGCAGAGTTTTATAGACCTTTGGGTATAGTTCCAACTTGCTCTCCAAAATGGTCAGGTTCATTCACAATTCCACCAATAATGCATTTGTTTTCCAACTTTCCCACATCTTCTCCAGCATTTATCATTTTCCTGTTTTGTTATGTTAACCAATCTGATAGGTGTGATGTGGCACCTCAGAGTTGTTTTGATTTGCACTTCTCTAATCAATAGTTATTTAGAGCATTTTTTCATATGATTATATAGATAGCTTTAATTTCTTCCTCTGAAAACTGCCCTTTTCTATCCTTTGATCATTTATCATGGGGAATGACTTGTATTCTTATGAATTTTACTCAGTTCTCTACATATTTTGGAAATGAGGTCTTTATCAAAGACTCTTGCTGTAAAAATCATTTCCTACCTTTCTGCTTCCCTTCTAATCTTTTTCTCATTGGCTTTCTTTGTGCAACTACTTTGTAATTTAATGTAATTACAGTTATCCAGAACAATACATATTTTTAAACAAGAACAATGTGATTTTTTAAAATTTGACTGTGCATACACGTTACAAATGTTTTTATCTTTTTGTAGTGAGAGGTGTTTGAGACTAGTAGTACTGTTAAAAGAATTAAAAAGAAAAACAAGCAGGACAACTTTGAAAGTTACAAGTTGAATTTATACTTAAAGAGACAAGCAGCCTATTAGTAATACAGTTTCATGTACAATCAGTATTTGTTCTGCTTTTTATATAGAAATGATCATTTTATGTGGTATTTCTTAAATTCAGAATAATTTTAAGGAAATGAATTTATTTTTTAAAAAACGGCTATCTTGGGCAACCCTATAGCAATAAAACACCCTCATTTTCCCAAAACTCTGGATGTCTTGTTTATCATCTATGACATGTAATCATCTTATATAAAGACTAAGTGAAGATGTCAGTGTCCTATTATTAAATATTAGTAAAGCTTAATTGCTTTCATATTTTTAGATTACAAAATATAAATTTTGAAGAATTTCAAAAAAGAGAGGCGTAGTCATGCTGTTTTCCAACATTTAGTAGCCCAGTTATCCATGCTACCTATTGAGAATCTCGTTCATTCAGGGAATAAAGTTTTTTCTTGAGCTTTTAAAACCAACATTATCAAAAAATAAATCATTGTGTAAATACGGTTTTAATAAAAATGTAAATCTCTCAACTTTTTTTTCTTCCTGTCATCAACCTGCCAATGTTTACATGTTAGAAAAAAGAATACTGTTTACCATAGAAATTTATGTGTAGGTGAAATGAAATCGATATTTTGTAGGAAGGAGCAGTGACAAACATTTAAAATTTTGACACAATTTTTCTTCTGTTATTCACAAGTTCTTGTTCTTATCAATATCCTAGATGATTTCCTTTCATCTTTTTCAGTAGAATTTATTGTTTCTCTGACTCTCAGCTGCCTGGACTATCACACTCCTTAGTGCCATTTCAGGGAAGGAATGTAGAGAGAAACAGAGAAGCAGGAGGAAGAAAAAGGAGAGTTTCACTTTTTTGATGTTACTTTTTGTTTTGTTCTACTTTTTGTTCCCTAGCATTTACAACTGAGAAAACAATAGTTGATGTTAAAGAAAGATCACTATTTTCTCTAATGATATATGATGGCTTGTGTTTCCATCATTTCAGTCATGTCTGACTCTTCATAACCCTTTCTGGGATTTTCTTGGCAAAGATACTGAAGTAGTTTGCCATTTCCTTCTCCAACTCATTTCACAGATGAGGAAACTGAGGCAGAGAGGATTAAGTCTCTTGCCCTGGGTTGCATAGCTAATAAGTTTCTAAGGCTAGATTTGAACCCAGGAATTCCTAACTTCCTTGAATAGTGTGCCTTACTCCAAAGGTTTCTTTTATCCTAATTTAACAGACCTGCATATGGACCCCAAAATGCTATGTTGTCCTGCTCTTATATCTGCTACAACTATAAGCAATATAACTGTAATGTTCAGTGGCTGAGGAAATTACATGTGAGAAGAGGTAAAGCTGATATACTCAATGATTAGTGATCAAGAATTAGAAAATATGCCTTCTAGCTCCAGCTAGAATTCAGTTCAAGCCTTGCACTACTTCTCCATTTTTCTCTCCCTTTTGCTCTCCATGCCTTCATTTCCCTTTCCTCCTCACATGCCTTTGTTTTCTTTTGTTTTGTTTGTTCCTCTCTTTGTATCCCAACCCTTAGCATAGTGCCTGATGCTTAGTTGGTGCATAATAAATGCTTGTTGTTTTTATGAAAGTGCACGTAGCAGAGCCATGTTCTAAAGATTTACATAGCATTTTGATGCCTTGAATAAACTGCATTATGGAAATGGAGTTTCCATAATGAAAATGGAAAAGCTTCTGCTTTTCTCTCAGTGAGAAGAACCAAATTAATGAATGTGGCCATTGAGATATATTGCCATTAGAGGCAAGCTCCATTGTGCAATAAGCCAAACCATCAGCTGAAAGAACTGGGTGTGTTTAACTTGTAGAATACTTAAAGAAGACATGATAGATAGCTGTCTTCAGTTATCTTGAAAGGGCTGACAAGTGGAAGAGAGATCATTCTTGTTCTCCTTGTTCGTAGGAGGTAGAATGTGGAACATTGAGTAGAAATCACAAAGAAGCATATGTTGGCTCAGTGAAAGGGGGAGAATTACAATGAGGGTTGTCCCAAACGGATTGTTTCCTTGGGCAGCAGTGAATTCTCTCTCATTGGTATTCTTCTAGTAGAGCCTGCTGGCTGCCTGCTTGTCATGGATGTTGAAGGGAGAATTCCTTTTCAGTTACCAATTGAACTGGATGGCGTCCAAGATTCCTTCTAGCTATGATTTCTGTGGTCTTGAATTGGCATTAATGCTCCTGCTCTCTCTCTCCCTCTTGTAGTATTCATTTGAGTTTGTTTTTTTTTTCTGGAACCCATTCTACTTTTTCCTCAATATGTATTCTCATTCTCTCTCTCTCTCGCTCTCTCTCTCTCGCTCTCTCGCTCTCTTTCTCTCTTTCTGTCTCTCTCTCTCCATACATACATACATACATATATATATATATATATATATATATATGGGATACATATGATACATATATAAAATACTTGCATATATGTGTAATACTTGCAAGTAGAAGATAAGTTAAACTAAATATATATATATGATTATATACATACAATATATAACATAAAATATGTATATTTGGTTTGGCTTATCTTCTACTTGCAAGTATTATTCCCCCATCCACTGAGATGTCCCTTAAGCTATTTTTTCTGTTTATTCTCTCCCATAACTTTTTGTTATGTCTTACCTCTCCACTGCCATCATTGAGAATGATACTATTTTGCTTTGTAATGTTCCTTTTCTTTACTTCCAGAGATACAGTTGCTGTTAAAATTGGAAAAAGTCATTTTGTTACAGAGTAATGCATGGATGAATGAATGAATATAGAATTCCAATGATCTCTTGAAGACTTGTCATACTATTTATGTCAGAAAATCTAATATTTCTTAACATCTTTGTCATGAATTCATATAATGACTTGTTTAAGACCTTTTGCCCCTTTGCACATCAATCTTCTCTTTAATAAAACGTAGCCTTCCACTTAATTTTCGGTAATACTGAGATAAGAATCTGAGAAAAGTTATAATTTCCTTGGAAAAACTAAATTACATGTAGGATCATGCTCATCTTTCTCTAGCATTATCAGTTCACCCAGTTAACCAGACTGAAAGAAGTATTTTGCTATACTTTTAGTTGTAATTGCTGCTTCTTAAATTTTTTTTTTTTACTTCTGCCACCTGCTGCCTTTAATTCAGTCATATCAATGGACCAGAAAGGAAAGGGTTGTTTTTAGAAGGTACGGATTTCTGTTTACACCATAACTATATTCCAGGACAAACCCCTGGATTTACTTTTTTTTTTTTTAGTTAGATTGCCCACCATTAGTAGAAACTCATACTTTTGATTTGGTTGTGGTGATGGCTTCTAATGTTATCCCAATTTTAGACTTTCTAACTCACTATTATTCATGTTTTGTTTTGAGCGTAGCTGTTGTTTCATCTAGGTAGGAAACTGAAATATCCTTCTGCTCATGCAGATGTGCAGTTCATCTGTGATCTGTCACTTTAGAGTGTAGCCAGGCAGCACTGGAGAGGTTAAGTGACTTGCCCACGCAGCTCGTATGGGTCAGAGGCAGAACCCAGATCTTCCTGATGATGTAAGGTGCTTATGGAAATTTGGGAATGCTCTACCCCACACACTCACTTAATCTACTGCCATTACCCATTTCTAAATGGTGCAGTTGTCTAGAAAGAATAATTGCATCTCTGAAAATATCCAATTTGTTTATTCATCTATATCTGGCTCTATTTTGAATTCTAGTTTGCATGCCTTCAGTAGAATATGCTGTGCAAATTATCCCATTTTTGGTCTTTAATCTCAATGAAAGAGAATGTTCATTATGAAATGTAAACTTTTCTAAAGTTACCTTTAAATATCCTTAGAATAAATTTTCTTTTAGTCATCAAACCAAAAAAATTCACATCTTTCTCTGCTTCTTTCCTTCTCTTTCTCCTCGCTCTATGTATAATCTTTCATCCAGATTGTTCTAATGCCCAAATATGTATTGCTTTCCCTCCGTGGTCTGTTTATTTGGCCACAGTTATGCTTTATAGATTTAACACAAGTGAGAGCCAAACAAGTTGAACTTCTTCTTTGGTCTTTTTATGAATGGTAATTTTGAGTGTGGGTAAGGATTCAGAAACTAGCTTGGCAAGACAGATAGCTTTGGGAAATGAAGAGTTTTAAGACTTTTCCCATACCTTCCCTTAACTCTTTTTTTTCTCCTGTATGAAGAAGTAAATTAGTGATGCTGTCATCATGTATGTCACCAGTGCTTTAAGGGGAGAAAGGACCCTATTCCCCTAACTTGTTTGTCATCCCTATAATTTAGTATTTCATGGTTTTAAAAAATGTATCTTTTCCCCCAACTGGACCTTTATGTAAGTTTTTACCTGTAAGAGATAACAGAGGAAGCCTACCTTTTCTTCTGTATTTGGTTTCCTCTAATTTGTCTTTATTTTAATTACTAAGAAATTCATGTTATTAATTGCTTTTCCCATATCATTTTGCAGTCACACTGATTCTGTTGTTAACATTGTGTGTTACAGAAAAAATGTTAAATTATTACAATACCAGATTCCTCCTGGGTTCCATGGTTGTTCAGGGTGTACAAAGGTTAGATTTTCTCACCAGCCTCAAAGGAACAGAGTTTGCTAGATAAATTGGGCCTTCTTTCTATTGTTCTGTAGGTTTTGTCCCCATATGCTCCCTGGGTTTGTCTCAGATTGGCCGCATGAACCTTGGAATGGATGCCAGCACCTTCAAGTATTACACCATGTGTGGCCTCCAGGAAGGCTTTGAGCCTTTCGCTGTCAACATGAACCGAGATGTTGCTATGTGGTTCAGCAAACGCCTCCCTACATTTGTCAATGTGCCAAAGGATCATGCTCATATAGAGGTAGGATTACATATTCAAGAGAAGCCCTACCTAGTGGAACCTGATGTGCCAAGACACTGATCCCTGTCACTAGCTAGCCTCTTACATAAAGTCATGTAATGACTTTTCCTCATCATTTTCCTTTTTGACTCTGTAACAATTACATGTATTCTGTGTGGGACTAAAATTGCATAATGACTCGGTGGTTGCTTTTAGTTTACAAAGCACAGTCTTGGGCACAGATTCCTCATAGCTGTGCATCTGTCCTTTCTAAGGCTGCTCTGTAATGGTGATGTTATATACAATAATCAAGAGCATTAATCACTGGCAGCAATACCAGGGCCAAGTGTAGAAATTCCAGGGGTTTAGTCCTTGTATGCTCCAGATCCAAGTTCTCAGGCCCAACTTGATCTCTGTAACGCAATGACTCTATGATCGTTTCTTTCCAGGTCTGTGGATTAAGAGATGATACATATCCTCATAGCTCCCCTATTTTGAAAATATAGAAGTTCCAGAAGTTGCAAAACTTGCAGCTTAGTTATAAAAATGGTGCCTTGCACAGAGTAGGCTTTGCAGTGAATATCAGTTGATTTAAATTAAAATGAGGGAAATTCAGTCTCACTGCCCAATCTGATTATGGCCTTAAATTGTACCCACCTGGTCCAAGCTGGTCACAATTTAGTGATAGGAAGGGAACCAAAGCAAGTTTACTATGGTATGGATTCTAAGTGTTCCAGTTTCTTGCTCATTTCAAATTCTACCATTTTTTTCTTTTTTTTAATTTTGAGCACATCATTTTTTAACCAGTGCCTTAACCTCCTAATCCTATGTCAGGGTGCTCCTCTGTGAGCCTTTCACTGATCATTCATCATGTAGGTGTAGAGAAGGTGAAAATAACACAGTTTAAAATAAAATAGCATTACCAAACAGCCTAATTCTCCTGTCTTCCTTGGATGCAATTTAGTTTTTTTTTCTTCCTTCCTTGTTCCATGAAATGCCCGCTCTTTTGATAAATTTTTCGTTAAGTTGCTGATCCATAGTTTTGACATTGATGGCATAGAAATGAAATTACATTGGAGGTGCACACATAATAACTACCTAAGTACATAAGATTTCTGAAGCTATTAATTCACCTCTATAAAAAGCCAAGTGAAAGAATCATGAAAATAAAAATTTCCTGCTACGTGTGCTTGCTCCATCTTAGCTCAATGTCATTCAGTCTTTTCGGTAGCATAATGTGGAGTGCTTCCAGTTTGGTGATGACTATGCCCCTTCTTACTTGGTTCTGCAGAAAAAGTCTTGATTGCATCGGACAAATTCATAAAACCGTAAAAGGTCATAGTGACTTTAGTGATTATATTTGGAGAGTCATGGTTTCTTTTTAATTGTAAGTAAGCAAGAAAAATTGAAAATGAGTACTGGAGAGAAAAATAAGGCCCAGGCCCCCCAGCTGCTCCATTGGAAAGTTTGTGTTTTCAGGTCACAAGGATTGATGGGACAATGGATACCCCCCCATGCCTTAAGGTCACCCACAAGACATTTGGCACACAGAATAGCAATGCTGAAATGGTCTATTGTCGCCTAAGCATGCCTGTGGAATGCAATTCCTCCTTCCATCACAGTACTGGTTTGGAAAGTGACGTTTTTCAGAAAAGGTAAGATGTATCCTTTACTTTTTACTCCTGTGTGCGCATGCACATATGTGCTTTTATGTGTGTGGATGTATGTTGAAATGGAGAGAGTGTAATGCATGTGTGTATTTGTGAAGTTTGAGAGACTTTTTCTAGGTGTCTAATTAAAAGAACCAATTCAAAACTACATAAAGATATATCTCTGGTCATGAGATTTCTACTTATTCTTGATCTCACTTATTTCCCACAACTCTAACATACCATTTACCTTTTGTTTCGAGAAAAATATCACGTAAGTTTCTCATCTCTTTTGCCCTTTTGTGATACTAAAAACTCATAGAGGGCATCAGAGATTACATTTTTAGCTAAACTAAGGAACACGTCCTAGCACAGATACTTATGGACAAAGGACATCAATATTAAACTCAGCTTGACTTTGGCTCGTGTATTGGAAATACTGCCCCAGCCTGGTCTACATTTTTTTAATAGTGGCCATGCATGTATTTCTCTTATAGAACTTCCTCTAATTGACTTATTTTATTTTCCTATAAAAATTCATTATATACTTGAATATTACAAAGCCACAGATGGTTGAGAGAGGGAGGGTGGGCAAAGTCCAAGGACCAGCTAGCATTATCCAGACTCTTGTTCCAGTTTTCCAAACTTTAACACGACATTGAAGGAAGATCAGCTGGCTGTAAAATCAACTAGATTCTCTGAATTGGTGAATAACTAAAAGATGATCATTTCTCTTCCTCTCCTCCCCTCCCCGCAGGAAGCAAATACAAGAAATCGTTGCTCAGACAACAACGGTAAGTAGTATTTGCTCAGTTAAGGTTTACATTATTTGGTTATTTGTTTCAGTATTACCTTTTTGTTTGAATCACACATTATATTAGAAATTCATGTCACCCTTCTGTTTATATTTTTATGTATTAGTTACTCAGAACCCTCCCCCACCCCAAAAAGGTAAGATGATAAAAATGATGACATGGGGAGAAGCAGCAAGAAGCCAGTCCAAAGGAAAAGGCTTGTTTCAGCAAATGTAAACTATTCAATATGTATAAAAATTAGTAATTATATCTCATAATAATTTTATTTTGAATCATATTTTGAATCATATTTGAATCATGATTATATGATAAAAAAGGAAAGTAATGCCCCTTCATTCTTTGCTTTCTATCATAGATGTTTATCAGCAGTTTAAAAAAAATCCTTTGAAAGGAATTAAATACTCACCTCTCTGCGTTAGAGAAACATAGATTCCCCAAAGTTCCATAGGAATCCACTGTGCAGAGAGGAGTCTAACTGCAGTAAAGTTTAATGAATACTGATAGAACATACATATAAGCAGATATTGACTTTGTGGTTAACCTAGCACACCAGAGTAAAAGCTGTATCAGTCATTAAACCTTTCAGCCATTGTGAACGTCAAAATTATTCTTAGCATTTTACATTAATGTACTTTGTCACTAGTCTCATCTGTGTATCTAACACCATTCTAAATGACTGTTCCTTGTCTTTAGTCTGTCTTTATTATTTTATAACCCAGGGGAGGGAATATTGATGCTTTCATGAGCGGCTAAAGGATGAACAAGAAGTCATCCACTACAAAGTCACTCTCTCCAGTCAACCCTTATTTCACATCTATAGTCACCTAGTGCATCTTGGGAACCCAATATGTCCACTGAGAAAGAATCACCGCATAGTAAAATCTACAGAGAAAGCCCCAAATGCTTTGCTTTCTTATTGCTTTTGTTTTCAACCAACATCGGTACTCTAGAACTTGTACTGCAGTGCTTTCATTTTTTTCATTAACCCTGCATGTTTTCTCTACAGCAGTGCTATTATTCTGTGCGCATATTTGCTGGCCAAGACCCTTCCCATACCTGGGTGGGATGGGTGACGCCAGACTACCACTTATACAGTGAGAAGTTTGACTTGAATAAAAACTGCACAGTCACCGTAACTCTGGGAGATGAAAGAGGCCGGGTCCATGAAAGGTAAATGGAGTTCCTCTCAAAAATCAGGTGTCCATCACAGATTTCTTCACAGATCCTTTCCCGTTGTGTAACTCATTCCCAGAACCTTACTCACTGCTCCCTTCTGCTGAATCACCCCCACCTATATTGAATATGATATTGAAAGCAATTATATCAAAGTGAAACTTTTGTAGAGCTCTTACGTTTTTAGCCTCTTGGGTTTCTAAATCCTGAATCAAATTTTCCAACATAGTTTTGTCTTCCTTTATATTCACCTTCATTTTAAAGTCTTTGAGTAGTTAATCATATTTTATTTGGTATTGGAGGATTTTATCAAGTCCTTTTTCTACCACCTTGTTTTCTTCAACAACATTTATTGCATAATATATGTTCATGGGTGGTTTTCTTCTTATGCAAATAAAGAAAACAGCAAAACAAAATTTCCAAATATCCCCTGAAATTACATTCTTTTTGCATTTGGGGTTATGATGAAACCAACTCTACCAGCCCCTTCCTCTGCCTCATTAAGGAAACCCTAAAAGCTATCTTTTCATTTAGCAACAACCTTTTTATATCTTGCTTTCATTTATAACAAGGATATAAATATTATGTTATGTGCTTCTAGTAGTATAGAAATTCATTGGATGTTGAACAAGGATCTCATATTTAGAGTACTAGTAATTAAGTTAACATTTGTGGATGGTCAAAAAATGGTGATTGTTAGTACCTTCTTACCTTGGTGCCTTATTATTTTATTAGTTTCTTACCTCTTTATTTTTCAGGTTTAGAAAGACCATTTTTTTTCCCTCCACTGCAAAAGAAATTCTTAGAACACAAAAGGTTCATGAATGTATTTTGACAAATACTTAAATCATGAAACATTAATACTTACTTTAATAACATAATACTGGGAGTTAAAGACTCTCAGGAGACTTACAGGACTGCTAAATAGACAGATTTCACTTTCATAGAAAATTTGCACTATCCAAGCAACTCTGTCAAGTTCTATGCCTTCTTGTTAGTCAGACATGTATAACTCCTGTTTCTGGTCATCTTTTCCTCCAAGAAGGGACATACTTGAGTTGGAGGAAGCACCTTTAGCCACAATTTAATCACCTGAACCTGAACTGATTTTCTTTTGTAACAGGCCAAGTATGGGGATCCTGTAGATACAAATTAACCAAGATGTTGATGATCTTATGCTGTTTCTGGGCAAGAGGGAGAGATATGGGCATAGGTTTCCAAAGTGGGCAATACCACTCCCTGAGTGGTGCTGGAATGATCCAGGGGGGAAACATGGTCTCAGATGTAATTGGTGGGGTGTTGAATAAAAGTGAGGGGGCAGTGGAAACTTAAGGAAAGAGGAGAAGATAAGAAAATTTTGAAAACCCACTCATACATGTTTCATCAGTTGTGTAACAGTTAAAAGTTGTAGTGATTACATTATTTTCCAAATTGACATGCAAAATGTCAGTTATAACTGATCAGTGGTCAAGTCTGCTGACAGGTCTTAACAAGCAAGTGTTGGCAGGCAAACATGTCACACATTGTGAGGAAGTTCAGCATGCATTGGCAGGAATATGTACATCTAATGACTTGTTTACAATACAATACTATACAGTTATATGATGCAATATTGCATCATCAGTTTCAATGCAGGAAGAAAAACCAAAAATTTACAATAAATTATTAAATTTTAGGTGTCATTTAAAAATATTTTACATATTTTTTAAATGAAACAATTTTTTAAAAAATGTTAAAGGATTAAAGAAAGTAGATTTCAGTGGGAAGGGGGTGTTGAACAATTTTTTTTTAAAGGGGGTGGTGGGACAGATAAATTTGGGAACCTCTAGACTACATGATAGTGCAGTTAAGTAGATTTGGGAATTTGATGAGTGGCCAGATCAAAGTATAGTCATTAATTGTTCATTGTCAACTTAGAAGGAGTTCTTGAATTAGAGGTGGGAGGTTGAGTGATAGAGGGATCTATTTCTGTTTGATAACTTTTATCAAGAATATGGACATCATGGCATGCTTGTATAAAATTTATGCCTGGCAAAACTCAGTGGGATAGTCAGCATACTAGATGACAGAATCAGGATACCAAAGCTGCTTAAAGGGCTAGAATATTTTACCTAATTTAAAAGATTAAGCTTCACAAGTAGTAGTATAACAGTTTGCATAAAAAAGATCATGGAATTGGAGTAAAATTGTAAAATCTGTACAAGTCAATTCAAGTGATCTTAAACTACATTCAGAGATGCATAGTGTCAGGGATACTGTAGTCAGACCCAGTGGACCATATCTGGAGTATTGTGTTCAGCTCTGGATGCATTGTTTTAGACAGGACATTAACAAGCTGATATTCTTTGGCACTCCTTACTACAGTTCTGGTGGTTCAGGCTCAGGATTGGAACTACATGAAATACTGTAAGTCCATCTAAAATTAAACAAACATTTGCTGAACACTAAAACATAAAGAGGTATTCAACATTCATACAGTATTTGTACAGATGGTTGCAATTCCATAACCTCCACTTATGCCACAGTGGTACACGTGATCAAAAAAGTTAGTGTCACAGCAGAGGATATATGTAAACTCTAAGCAGACCCAGCTCCTTATGTTTAAATGCTTTTGAAGCCTTAGGCAACCAGGAATCCATCAATTGTTCAAGTTTTAGTCCCTTTAAATAGGTAAGCCTCTTAAATTGTTAAACTTCATGGCTTTTTTTGAAAAAATAAATTGCCTATATGGAACAGGCATCATCGCTCCAATATTTCCACCCTTTGGTAGAAAAGTACTAAAATTCTTCTAGGGGACCTTTTAGACAGCTTGTAGGATCTCAGAAGTGAGAGAACTTATCAGTGGAATAGGAACTTAGTGTGGGTTAGAAACAAACGAACAGAAAGAAAGCAAAGGAAGCAAACAATGTAATGGACTCTGAAGGAGTGTCATTGTGATCCACACTATCAGTGAAGTCAGGGGGAGTTCACGATGGGTCTCCTGATGGAAAGCAGTAGAAGTGAGAAGAATAGTGCTAGGATCATCAGGGCTGTAGGTAAGAGTGATAACACTTACGACACTGTCACTGATCCTTATTTTAGGCAGAGTTTTCTGTACCAAAATAGCTAAGAAGTCATACTTCTCTTATATATAATATATTCCAGGCCCCAGACTGACACCAAGATTCACCCCATACTGTCACCTGTGCCTCATCTGGTCTGGTTAATAATATGTCATCAATGAAGTGTTGGCATCATTGGCATCTGGAAGTGGACCTTTGTCAATTATCTGACCACAAAATGGTAGCAGCATAAGGGAGAATTCCCAGCACTAGGAAAGGATGGTGAAGGTATACTGGACTCATCCCTGATGAAGGCAAATTGTTTCTGGCTAATTGTAGTTATACATAAAGGGAAAAGCATCATTGAATTTGCCAACATCATTACCACTCACAAAGGCCTGGACTATCTTAATGAGATCATCTGCTACATTAATGAGGTCAGGAACAGCCATGGCAGTTGGGATGAAAATTCATTGAAAATTTCCGGGTCCTCTTCACCTTTCTCCCTTTTCTACACAGGGGCATTGGCCAACGTCTGTCACCTTCATCTTAGGGAAGAAATAGTTTTCACACTTTCTAAGCCTCATGATTTTTTGCAGTTTACAGGGTAGCTTAGGTTAACTCCAGGATTTCCATTTGACTCCTCCCACCATAATTAGCATAGCTATTACCATAAGTATCTAAGCAGGTACTGTCTCCCAGGGGTTCAAGATATCCCTTCTTCTGTGATCTGTTTCCCAAAACCTCCTATCAAAATTGATGTGCTTCAGTGGAACCCCTGATCCTCCCCTTTGAATTCAAGAACAGGCCAATCGATTGATGGGCTCCTTCTAGAGTCATTTGTTGACGTGTTTACAATTCCCCACCCAAGACACGGTAACCAGACCCTGGCAGTGGAGTTAGGGATATAGTGACAGGCAGTGATATGTTACAGATGCCTGGTGGAGTCTGAGACTGGCTAGATATAATTAGAATAAAATGGCCCAGTCTAAGAGTTCACTTTTGGAGGATGGACCAATAGTGTCATGGTGTCAAAACTGAAGTTGGCTGCGGTCCGTTCTGCATCCACCTATGCATAGTAGACCCCCAGCCATCAGAATAGCACTGCTTCAGGGTCAGTTTACCACTTAGTAGCTTTCTTACTGGTCATGGTCCTCTCCACACAAGACGAGGCTAATCCTTACACAGCAGATGGAGTCTGTTACCAGGCCCATGCTTGAAATCTTGTCAGCGCTATAGACTCCACTTGCATAGGCTTCCAAAATTTGTCACAACAGTCTTCTGGTCTTGAAATTCTCTCATTGGAGATGTAATCCTTAGATACTAAAGGATTTCTGGTCCTCAAGAGTTTATTATTAAAATCTAAATATCCCTGAAAGGAATAACATCATCCTGTTTACACTTTGTAGTATGACATCAGCTCACAGCATCATGGAGAGAGAGTACCAACATGAGAATTAGGAGAGTCTGCAAGGAGGAATTCTGTGTGCTGTAGTTTTGCTCAGGAAGGATAAATCATAGAAAAAATGTGGGCAAGATTACTTGGTTGTTCCCTGCTTTATTGGCCTGAATACTAGATTGTGAGCCTGGACTCTTTTTCTTAAACCATTTCTTAGTGAAAGTCTATGTATGTCTATAACATTGGTGCTTCACTTTTTTTTTCAATTGTAAAGTATAAGTCTACCCTATCTCATGGCCTTCTTATGTTCATGAATTGAATATCTAAATAAAAATGGTCTCTTCACACAATTGTTTGTGGGCCAACTTGCAAGTTTCCATTTCTATATGGAGAATAATGGTTTATATTTGGTGAACTGTGGGAAAGTATGGTCTTATTTAGGAAAATTCATTCAAGTTGATCAATTTTGAATACACATTTAAAATAATGTTACCTAAGGCATTATCATTACTCAGTAGTTATTAGCTCCCAGAGGCTGGACTTGGTATCTTTTAATCCTCTTTTTTTTCTTTTAAATTTTGGTTCCTAGTGTGAAGCGCAGCAACTGTTACATGGTTTGGGGCGGAGATATTATCGCCAATTCCCAGAGATCAAATCGAAGTAATGTGGACCTAGAAATTGGCTGCCTCATTGACTTGGCCACAGGCATGATATCCTTCTCAGCCAATGGAAAAGAACTGGACACCTGCTACCAGGTATCAGCATTAGTTGAACGTAATAGCAGTCAGTGCACATATGTTTTGTAAAACGTCCATGTTCTAGCTTCATGTCTCTTATGTGATTGAAAATAGTTTTAGCTGCAGTAGTTTCTTTGTGGCACTAGGAAAAAGGTTTCCAGAGTGTCATCATCTGTGTATGTGTCATATCTTGGAGAATCTTGATAATAAATGTGTTTTCTAGAATGCAGTTATACTTTAGGGAGAATGATGAAGTTGAAGTGATATGATATATTACCATACACTCATTTTCTGTTTCTGTTTTTAAAAATTCAGTTCTCATTTTTCTTATGTCATCTGATTTCCATGCTAAAATTATTTTATTCTGCTTTCAATAAATGCAGTTTTTAAAAGTAAGTAAACATTTAGGTGGCCTGCAGACCAATTATAAACAGAAGGAAGCAGACTGAGACTCAGCCATACTAGGATTTTAACCAAACTCATCTTTGCCTCTGTTAGGAACTTAATCTTGGGACTGATGGGCAACAAGTGCCATTAGGGGCCTGCTATTCTCAGTTTTATTCAGTCAGTAAGTTACACATTTTATGAGTATCAAAAGAATTTGTAAAATGTAAGGAAAGAAACAGGAAGACAGGTATCCTAAGAAGTCTAGAAATACAGCTGAACAATGATAAACTTTTGAAACTAGAATTATACCACAGTTCTCTTTCTAATTAGGGAGGTGACCTTATATGGACTGCTCCCTTGCTTTGGGTCTCAGTTTTCTCCCTCTATAAAACAGAAATTTGTCCTCATTAACCTCTTTAATGGTTCAAAACAATAGCTAATGATATTAATTTGAAAGTTTGTTACAAATTTTATTTTAAATCAAGAAATCTTTCTTTGGGCCAGACATTTCAACATAGAATTCTTTAATACTGAATCTAAAAGAAATAAAGCCCTCATTTTATAGAGAAAGAAACTGAAGCCCAGAGAGGGAAAGTGACTTGCCAATTTGGTATAATTATTTTCTAAGCCAGACAAGAATTTGAGTTTCCTGCTTCCCAATCCAGT
The DNA here is from genome assembly GCA_028658325.1 of Potorous gilbertii. Taxonomy (NCBI): domain Eukaryota; kingdom Metazoa; phylum Chordata; class Mammalia; order Diprotodontia; family Potoroidae; genus Potorous; species Potorous gilbertii. Next base: position 13,856,216 of record CM053774.1, on the reverse strand, counting down.
TTTCCTTATATTGTGCCTACCCTGTTTTTCCTCATGCAAAAGGAGAGTTAAAAAAAAAAGAAAACTCTATTTATTGGCTATTGGTTAGATTAATTAATTTAGATCACTACATGGTGGTAGTTTAACGAAAGGGGGAGAGATACATATAGACCAACAGTTGTAGTTGTAAAGGCCTCTAGTAGCTACACATAGGGGTTGCAGATCTCTAGTACCTCTGACCAATGAAAACAATCAATGAATGTGTTTATTGGACACCTGCTGTGTGCACAACACCATAGTAAACATAATACAGTAAGACCGAGGCTTTTCTGTTAGGAAATGTCATTTAGTTGGAGAAAAAAACACAGATACAGAAAGTTAGATTTGAAATGAGTCTTGTATAATAAATAGACCTTTATGGGAAGAGACCGGGAATAAAACCATTGTCTGCTAATATACTATTATCCTTCTAGTTGCCTAGAATTAAAGGTACAGAATTTAAGGGGAATTTTTATTGGGCTTTTTCCAATCTGTAGTTTCCTTTTGAACTTTGCTTGTTTTCAAGCTTCCCTGTCACCATAGTAGCTTTTTATGATCAGGTTCTTATTTTTTGTTTTTGTTTGCTTGTTTTTCCAGCCAATTAAAATTTGGTTTGGCACATTTTCTATGTTGACGTTGGGGGATGTGGGCCTATTGGAAGAGCTAGGCAGAAATGCGACTTCCATTCCATCGCCTTGACTCCACCCCAATTGATGGCATTTTCTTTGACTCATGTGTCTCCCTTGTCCCCTTCATCAAGTCATTTGCTAAGTTCAGTTGATGTTTTACCTACAATATTTCTCTAATTAATCTCCCTTTTCTATTCTTATTGCCATCATCTCCTTGGAATTCTCATTTACTTCTTGCCTATATTATTTCAAAGGCCTCTTCCTTCATCTAACACCTTTCCACTCAAGCCTCTCATACACACTAGAGTAATGTTATCACTTTTGTAAACAAAAACAGTTATTTTCATAAGCACTGGCCTCCCTTTGCCTAGAGAGTAAATTCTAAATACTATAGTTTTTCGAAGTTCTCCACTATCAACTTTTCCAGACGTATCTTCTACTATTTTCCTTTGTTTTCACTGTTTCTTTATAATAAGATGAGTAAATTCTAAATACTATAGTTTTTCGAAGTTCTCCACTATCAACTTTTCCAGATGTATCTTCTACTATTTTCCTTTGTTTTCACTGTTTCTTTAGAATAAGATGACATTCCTTTTTTCCCCGTTCCCAGCTCTGACTGTTGAGATGCTCTCCATCCTTTAAGACCCAGATCCAATGCAATGATCTCCTTAGCCATAAGTGTTATCTTCTTCTTATGGACTTCATACCTTCTCTGAAGAACTTAATTGTTTTTTTGTCGTTTACATATCTCATAAATCATATTATAGCCCTCCCTCACTCAAAACAAAGTCAAGTGCAAGTCATGTCATTAGGTGATGGCATGGTCTTCTTTGGCAACGAAGGAGAAACACACACACAAATCATGTTATGTTTCTTCATGTCTAGGACCATATCTTATTTAGTTTGTGTTCTCCAAAAATATCTTGGACATAGTAAGTATCTAATATGAATTTGCTGAATTAATTAATGGTATTTTGGTAAAGCATGAGTTAGATCTGTTTGGCTAGAGTGAAGGTTTTACATTGAAAATATTAGGAGACTAAGTTGGAAAAACATGTGAGATTAAGGTTTTACGAGACATTGAATGCCAGAGTAAGGCATTTAGATTTTATCTGATTAAAAATGAAGAACTGTTGAAAGTTTTTGAGAAGTGGAATAACAAAATAAAAACAGGCAGACCTAAAAGAAGCTAGTAAGGGTTCTTAATTTGCCAAATTCACTCATCACAGTTTTTAAGGGCATCCAGGAGTTATGAATTGACAGAGCCACAGATTTTTAACTTGGACTATATTAACATCTCTGTTCTTTCTCTGAAAAAGATTGAGGTTGTTAGTTTCTTGGTGTCTGGGCTGAGTGGGAATGACAAAATTACTTGACAGTTAAGACCAGGAGTATATTTGGCAACAGAAGAAGTCTACCACCATTTCCCTCCCCTATGCTTTATATTGTCACTAATGTATGCGTAAGTTTAAAAAATAATTCTTATTATTATTATAGGCATGTATTTTCCAATAGTGTAATCCACCCAGTATCTTGCCAAGGCAGGTCCTTCAGCTCAGCCAGACTTCTTTGATACTTCTATGTACCTTACCTCTTCAGGGAAATAGGAGCCTGCCAGTTTGATTAGAGAGAGGCTCTTCTAATCCATATAAAACTAAGAATCTGGTTTTAATTTTAAAAGTACAGTCACAGAAGGGAGCACTCTCCTAAGTTTTGTTCCAGAAAAAAATATTATATCTCTGTATATAACATTGTGTAATAGATACAGAGCTATCCTTGGAGCCAAGCAGAAATTGGTTCAAGTCTAGCTTCTGAAAAATATGGCTTTGTAACCCTGGGTAACTTATTTAACCTTTCAGTGTCCCAGGATGTTCCCTAAAATAACAAATTTTAGAGAATGTGGCAGTTTGCATCGGTAAAGAGAATTTCCTTACCTGAAAATTCCCTATACCAATTGAATCATTTGTGCAGTCCCTATTCCTATTCCCCATGGATATTTTTCAGAACTCTGTCCTGAATTCTCTTCTCTGTATCTTCCCTTTCTTGATGCTCTTATCAGCTCCAATAGACTCAATTACTATCTCTTTGTAAGTATTCCTCATGTCTGTCTGTCTCACTATAACCCCCTCTCCTGAGCTTTGATGATTTCACATCACCAGCTATCTCTTGGACATTTTGAGTTGGAAAATCTGTTCATGTGTCAAACTTACCATGCCCCCAAAAGAAATCACCAGCTTTTGCTCCAAACCCACCCTTCTTCAGCACTTTCCTGTTTCTTCAAAACTAATGCATCCTTTCATCTCCCACTTTTGAAACCTTGGAGTCATCCTTGGTTCCTATATGCAGACAGTTGTCAGGTAATGTTGATTCTAACTGCAAAGCATCTCTTGTCTCTCCTTCTTTCTACTCACCAGCCTTCACCCTCTTTAAAGCTTTCTTTATATTGGAATAAATTCCCATCTGATTTCTCTGTCTCAAGTTTTTTTCTTTACAGTCTATCCTTTATACATTTGCCAAACTGATATTCATAAAGCACCTAAGCATATCATTCTCCTACTCATTAAGCTCCAAATTCTTCCAGTGGATGTTTAAAGTCCTTCACAGTTCCTTCTTATATCCTACATGTCCAGACTAATTTTATGCTACTTTTCACAAACACTTCTCTCAGGCCAAGCTGACCTTTTGCTACTTTGCTCTTCTGACACTCAATATTTCATCTCCTGTCTCTGTGCTTTTTCAATGGCTGTCTCCCATTCTTAGAAGTCATGTATGCCTTTAAATCTCAGCTCAATCACCACCACCTATAAGAGCCTTTTCCCCAGTTCTCTTAGGTTTTAGTTCATCCTCCACTTACCTCTTATTCACCTTGTACCTACTACATGTATATTTTCTATCTACTCATATGTAGACATGCTATTCCCTTGTATGTATACATATTCATTTTCCTTGATGGTGGAGACGGCTGTGTTTCTATCTTTGAATCTGTAGTGCTAAACACAGTGCCCAGCATATTGTTTATTGGTTGATTAATATGATATATTTCAGAAACTCTAACTTTTGAGAAACAGTGGTAGAAAGAGCTTTGGAACTGGAGTCAAAAGACTTGGCTTAAAGTTCTGCCTCTCCCTCTTAGTGGCTTTAGGAAGATAACCTCACTTACCTGAGCCTCAGTTTCCTCAGTTATAAAATGAGAGGACTGGACCAGATGTTGTCTAAAAGCTATCTATTCCGAGTCTAAATCCTGCTGTCCTTTGAGTGTGATGAAAACTGTCCCAGAGATTCAGAGGTTTCTAATGAAGTGCTCTAGTAGGTTGTATAGAAGTAGATGGGTCAAAGGACCCAAATAAAAGGGACTTTATGTTTCTAAAGATTATAGCTACTTCATGGAATGGCTATAGGTATCAGAATGAAAATTTTTAAACTTTCCTTTTCTTTCAGTCTCTCACACTGATTCCTGTGTGACACATGGCTGGTAATTTGCCTTCTCTTTGTTTCCTTATTTTTGTTTATATGGTGCTAGTAAGTACCAACCTTCCAAGGTGATTATATCCATTTCGAATACTAAGTCTTATTAATCCTTTTCATTTGTCCCATGCATGATTATCATCTCTGAAGAGTAATACTCTAATGGTGGAAAATTACAGGCCTCTGTGCAATTTTGAAATAAAAGATAAAAATTCTTATCCCTTATCCTATCCTGGCTCCAGTCATCCTGATGAATATCTGATTACAGGATTCAGATGGCTCTGGCGGAGAAGTGAGACTGGTGATCTGCACATCCCTCCCTCACTCCAAACAAAGTCAAGTGAAAGTCATGGCATCATTTCTCCGATGTCATGGTCCTCTTCAGGAACAAAGGACAAATACAACAATGACAACAGTCCCTTATCCCAATAGATACTTTATAGATCAAACCTCATAGCTGGATTCCTGGCAGCAGGATGATTGTTATTCCAACTCTGTAACCACTTTCATTTTTCAATTATCTAAAGAGATGAAAGGAAGCAATATTTACACTTTTTTTTAAATTCTCAAGGAGCTAGAGTCCAAAATAATGAGAGAAGGATTCTTTCTCATCATAACACTCAACCTCTCTGCCATGCAGTTTGCAAACCTTTCTTCTCACATTTGATAATGTAATTGTTTGAAAAATAAAAAATAAAATATATTTGCAATAGAGATTAATTGCCACCCCAGTTCCACTACACGGAAGGAGAGCCACAATCTGAAATTAAGATTTATGAGAGCAGTTAGTTTCATTCTAGTATGATCTCTGTGTTCTGACCTTCACAAAGGATTAGAAGTAAAATGTCAACTATTAGTTCAAGGGAAAAATAGATCAGCCAACAGTGAGATAGCATAACAATTAAGGGAAAAGGCAGATTTCTCAACCCACAAATGCCAAAGACAGCTTCAAAGGTCAGTAAGAAAGCTCTTTCACCTGAGTGAGAGGGGAGCGGGATCTTGCCCTAGCCCTGGTCCTAGAGTGGCAGCAGCCACTGCAGCAACAGCATCCATTTTTGGAGCCCTTGGCCTAAAGGCCTTGGGGGAATCGAGCAGCTGATCCGAATCTCAGCCTTGAGTGGCAGTCCTGGGGTGAGGAGGAGCGCTGTTGTGGTGGAGCTCTTGGTGGCAGTGGAGAGTTGCTGGTTCCTTTTCACCCCACCAGTCTTTGTAGCACAGCTGGGTCTGGCATTCCTTATCAGCAAAGGTTTCCTCAATCTTCCCAGGCTCAACAGACCAACTCCCCTCAATTTTGGGGGCAAAAGTTCCAGTAGCTAGGGTTGATACATACAGTCTCTCAACCCTACCCTATTAATAATCCTGAGGACTTCTCAATTGTTGTTAAAACACAACCTAGCCTGAAGGTGTTTATTCTTCTGAGTTCAAACCTAGTTCTGAGATTTTTCTTCAGATCTTCTCAAATTGGCCTCAATTTTTTCAAATTTTTACCTTGAAATTCTAGATTTTGGCTATGATTTTTGCAGGAATTTTCATTTGGGGATTTCTTTCATGAGGTGACCAGAGGATCTTTCTGTTTTCACTTTGTCATCTGGTTGTGATATGTCTTGGCAATTTTAAAAAAAGTTTTCTTAAATTATGGAATCCAGACCTTTCTTTTTTGTCAGGATTAGCAGGAAGTCTGATGAGTCTTAGTTGTCTTTGGCTGGAAATTTATTTCACCACATCCTTTTGTAGCTACAGGAATTGTTTTAGGGAATTATTTAAGGATGTGTGGAGCAGTTTTGGGGAGAGCTTAGGCAAGTCACTGCTGTTTCTCCACCATCTTGGCACCACTTCATATATATATGTATATATATATACATATATATATATACATATATATATATAAAATGTGTGTGTATATCTTGGTCACATAGGGAAGAGGAAAGGTCCTAAGTATTTATGCAGCACTAAGTGCCAGGTACTGCACTAAGCACTTTTACAAATGTTATCTCATTTGATCCTCACAACAAACCCGTAGGATAACTGCTGTTTGCACTTGAGGAAACTGATGCAAACAAGTCTCTTGCCTAGAATCACACAGTAATACAAATAGTAAGTGTCTAATTCTGGATTTGAATTCAGGTCTTCCCTGATTCGGTTCAGTGCACTATCCACTGCACTTCCACCTGCCTACCATGGTGTAGAAATACATTAAAACCAGTAAGAGAATAGGCAAAGCTAGGTAAGAGAGGAGCTTAAGAGACAGACATTAGAAGTGAGAGGAGTAGTCATAAAAACAAAAAAACTCCAGTGTCTGGAGTTGGGGGGTACAGGAGTGTAGGTGGGAAGAGCAGGAAGGGGAGATTAGTAGGAAAGAGCAATAACCTATGATCAGTTTGGAACAATGGAATGGAAACAGATTGTATGATGTCTGGATTACAAGTATCAGATAAGCTCCTCTTTCTGTATCTTTTTTTTTTTTGCAAAGAGGAAAAGAGAAGAAAATATAAGAGGGCAGACAAGAGGAAGAGTGAAATATGAATGGACAGAATTCTCCCAGATAGCAGAATGAATTAGAAACCAGAATCCAAAAATATGTTGTTACAAGAACCATATTTGAATCATAAAATCCCATCAAGCTTTGTAAATGCTTATGTTATGCTTATATACCACATAGATGAGAAGTTGACATCAATACATATTTGCACCAAACAGAATACCATGTAACTCCTTAAAGGAGAAACTAACAAGTGGTGAGGAGAAATAGACCAAAACTTTAATAGTGGAAGACCTTAATGCATCCCTTTGAGATATAGACAAATAAAAAAATATATATAAATAGAGAAATTTAGGACATAAGTTGAACTTTAGAAAAATGAGGGATGGGATATCTCTAGTGATTACTGAATAGGAACAGACGTGAACTTACATGTTTCTAAGTACTGAATGGCACCTATAAAAAGTGGCTATGTATTAGAGTCCCAAACTTCATAAAAATGCAGAACAAAAAAAAGTGGAGGAATTGAATAAGTCCTTTACTGGTCATAATGAAATAAAATTATATTTAATAAAGGTTGTTAAAAATAAAAATAATTAAGCAGACATTAAATCACTTTAAGATTGGAAGGTCAAAGAACAAATTATAGAAAAATTTAATTAAAGAAATGACAACAATATGACACTATATCCACTGTTATAAGATATGGATAGCAGCTAAAGCATCCTCAGGAGAAAATTTATATCTCTAAGCACTTTCACCAACAAAAAAGAGAAAGAATAAATCAATGAATTAGATGTTAAATTTGTTTTAAATATTAAGTCAGAAACCACCAACTAAAATCCAAGTTAGAAATTCTGAAAATCAAAGAAATTAATAAAATGGAAAGAAAAACTTCTAAAAAACAGAAGCAAAATGAAAAATGCAGCTAGCAGCATTTTTAATAAACCTAATTAAAATAAATAACTCACTAGTCTGATTTTAAAAGGAGAGGAAAATCAAATTATTCATATCCAGAATGAAAAAGTGAAAAGGTAAAAAGAATAATCAGAAGTAAAATGAGAAATAAAATTGAGATAAATACATGAAGTAGAAAAGAACTGAAAACTAAAGAGTTCCCGTTTCTTCAGGAATGGAAAAGCAAATTATGGCATATGAATGGAATGGAATATTTTGTCACCATAAAAACTAGGCTAAACAGAGATAAACCAGGAAATACTTGCATGTGCTGATGCCAAGTAAGGGGAGAGCAGAACCACAAGAATAGTTTGGCAGCATCATTAAAGAGAAAACTGACTGAAATACTTAAGACTCTGGTCAATGCAGTGACTGATTTCAATTCCAGAGAACTAGCTATAACACACACCATCCAGGTCTTGACAGAAAGATGATACACTTAAGATGTAGAATAAGATATCGCTTTTCAAACACAGACAGTGTGGGAATTCATTTTGCTTGATTATGCATATTTGTCACAAGACTTTTGTTTTCCTTTCTTTTCCCCAGTGGAGGTTGGGGCATGGCAAAGATGAGGCAGGATTGGGCTAGGGTGGTAAAAAGAAAAGAGAAAAAAGAGTCCTTGCAGCATCTCTTTTTCAGTGTAGAGAACAGAAGGCCCAAGAAAACCCTGAACAGCTTTTAAAACTACAGGTCAAACTTCTGTGCTTAAAAGGAAAAATGTGTAATAGAGATCTGCAGTTGCATGTACAGTCTTCTTTTTCGTTGTTGTTATTCTGCTGTACATGTGGTAATGGCCATTTTATTTTTTTAAATCAGATTTTAAAATATGCATGTTACTAAGAATTCAAGGAAAATCAACTCAGATTATTAAAAGAAGCTAACTTATTACCCTTCTCTTTATTGAACAGCATGTCTTAATGAATGCATACTTTGTGTTTTTAATATTGTTTTAGTTGTTGAGGGAAATCAATGTATCATTGTATCATTCAGAGCTGTGCCTTGCAGTATGAAAGTAGAACTATCTTATAAAACCATCCTGTAAATTTAAAAAACATTGACTCCCTTTGATTAGGTTTATGTGGAGTTTGGTCAAGTTGCTATGGGTTTTCTTGCTGTGATGGTAATGAATTTTACAAGTGACAGCTCTTCAATATACGTGAATAAGGAGCTCTAGGTACATTTTTATATAGTGAAACAGGCATATGAGTGGAGTTGGTAGAGTTCCAGACATTCCTGAAAACAGCTTAGAATCATGCCCTTGTAATGGTAATTTAAATGGGAAGATCTTTCCCGTTTGTTAATAGGTCCATGTGATCTGCTTAAATAACATGGAAGCCTAAGTCACATGGTGGGAGGAGCTTGCTGAATGGGTGGAATAGGAAGGATGGAACAGAACTGGGAGGAAGTTGTTCAAGCCAGTCAGAGCTGGGAAGGACATAGGCCAGCAGACAGCTGGGCTCATGAGTGTTTGTTTGTGGGAAGGCGAGGGGAGGGGGGTTGAAAAGGGGAGAGGGAAGGTTTGGAAATGCCTTTGTTCCCTTCAATGTTAATGTGTATTAACTTCTTGGTTACTATGACTGATTTGGTTTTCTGGGTTGAGAATTTGGCTTCCTACTGTTTGAATAAATATTTCTCTTCTACTTTCTATGTGGAGAATCTGTTACACTTTGTGATTGAGAACTATGCCAGCATATTCATAGTCCCCATCAGTGCTGTGAATATTGCCTTGGGGATATAACCCTCAAAGTTACTAAACTGTCTATATGCTTTGACTCAGCAGTGTCCAAAGTAAATTATATAACATCAGCACTGTTTAAAATGAACACTTTTGAAACACTTGAGAATTCTGAACAACCTAATAATCAATCACAAATCTAGAGAACCTATAATGAGGACTGCTGTCTACTTCCTGAAAGAGCAGTGATCAGCACAGAGTGCAGAATGTGATAGTTTGTAACATGGCCAGTATAGGAATCTGTTTTGCTTGACTGGATTTATTTGTTACAGAGATTTTGTTTTTTCTATTTTATATGCAATGGGGGAGGGGGAGGTTAAAAGAAGGAAAATAGATGCTTGTTAATTTAAAAAATAAAATTTAATTTAAAAAATGTATGCCGTCTAGCAATTGGATGTATTCATCCATCATTCCCTTTTAGATTGGCATCAGAATCTGCTATCCCTGCTGTTGATTTTGGTAAAGTTGCAAAGCTCATTCTCCTTAAGCCCCAGGCTAAACAGAAGCCCAAATCAAAAAAATCTCAGAATTGGAAGGAACACGAAATACATCTAGTCCAACAGGAATTGCCTCTACAACATCCCTGATAAAAGATCATCCAGTCTCTGCCTAAAGGTCTTCCAAGGCAATTCATCCCACTTTCAACAGTTCTTATTCTCTGGAAGCTTTTCCTTATAGCAAGGTAAAATCTGCCTGCCTGTAATTTTTATATATTGTTCCTAGTTTTACAAAATATTTCTAATTCCACTTGGATAATTTAAACCTCTTCAAATAATTATTTTCAATTTAGTTTAATTGAACAAATATTTATTATATACTTACCGTGTACCAATCTATGTGCTAGGTATTAAGGATACAAAGGCAAAAATGAGTATAGTACCTGCCCTCAAAGAAATTACATTTTACTTGAAGACATTTATTGTGTCTTCTTTGGCCAGGCTAAGTAAGAATCTCTAATACTTTCTTTCAACTATCCCTCCTATTGCATGATTTCTAGTCACCTTAAAATCTTGGGTAGTCTAATCAGTACATACTCCAGCTTGTCAATGTCGTTCTTGAAAAATGGTATATAGAACTGAATAAAGTATTCCAGATGTGATATGACCAGGTAAGAGTTTCAGACAACTCCTACCACCATCATTCTGGATGCTGTTTTTCTTAATGAAACCTGAGATACTATTAAGGCTTTTTTTTGGGGGGGGGTTACTGCACTATCTTACTTTTAACTGATATTGAAATTGTAGCCAATTAAAAACCCCAGGTCTTTTCCACATATATTATTGTTTAGCTGTATCTTATAATATACATTCAATTTTTAGCCCAAACGTAAGGTTTTACAGCTATTCTATTAAATATTATCTTTTAAATGTGACCCATTATGACTACCTGTCAAGATCTTCTCAAATTTCAGTTTTCTCAGCCATTATAATAGCTAACTTCAACAACTTTATGCTATCTAAAATATAACTATTATCTCTGCCTCTCTTCAGTTATGGATAAAACTGTTTAATGGATCTCTGGACGTCTATCTGTAGTCTTCCTTAGAGACTTTTCTCCACACTGACACCAGTTCATTAAAATTCTCCGAGTTGGAAGGAATCTCAGGAGCCACCTAGACCACCCCTCAAATAAATAGAATTCTTCTCTATAGTATCTTTGTACATTGGATGTTTTCTCATAAGTATTAGGATACAGTCTAATAATAGTAATGGAATAACAATATTTTCAGAATAAATTTTCTAATAAGTTGTAGAATTTTAGTAGGAAATAAAGCAAGTTCATTCACTAATAGTTTGAAGACTTAATACATTCTTTCTGATTATCAAAATGATCGTCTTTTCCATCCAGATTTCAGATTCAGGAGTACAAGACTAGACATCAGGAGAAGCAGACTAGCAAAGAGTTGTATGCCTTAGTGTAATATCAGAAATCATTTTTCTTCCCACTCTACACTCTCAGGTATGGTTAGAATAACCTACCTCCCCCAAATGTTCTGGTGTTTTTTTTACAGAGTTGCCTCATTTTTAATGGGAGATACATGCCTCAAAAGTTGGCATAAATTACATTTTTTAAGTCACATGGGAAATGTCACTCCTAGATTTTGTCCTGGTTCTGCTACTGACTAGCCATGTTACAATAGATAAGTTACTTAACTATACATTAATTGGATGGATAGTAATGGTGTATGAATGAAGGAACTTAGAGAAGTTAGATGTCTTTGGCTCACTGGTCTATTTACTATTTCTCATACTGAACACTTAATGTTCCATTTCTGTGCTAGGCATTGTACAAAAAGAGAAAAAAAGAAAAATAATTTATAACTTCAAGGAACTTCATTTTCCTGGGGTGATTGTTAGAGGTACAATATTTACACAGATAATTTGAGGAGAGAGAAAGTGCTTATAAGTAGGTGCATTCCATACATGGGAAAGTCTGCTAGTGCATAGAGAGGTGAGAGATAGAATGCTGAATAAACATGTGTGACTGAAATCTAGATTATAAGAGTATATATGTATACATATATATCATATATATGAGTTAAAAATCTAAAAAGTTAATGAAGCCAGAGTGTTAAGGACTTTAAATACAAAATGATTTGGCATCATTTTGTTCTAGAAACTAGAGGCAATAGGAAGCCACTGAAGATTTATACAGCTGTTTATTGTTTAGTTAAAAGGGGAGAGGGAATGGGGAGACACCCTGGAAGCAGGGAGTCCCATGAAGAGGTTGTTATAATTATCTGAAGGAGAGATGATGAAGGCCTACATTTGGGTAGTAGCCCTAGGAGTAAAGAAAAAGGATAGTTGTAAGAATTGTTGTGGAGAGAGAATTGATTAAGATGTATCATGGAGTTATTAGGCATGGTCAAGCTTCAAGCCAAGAAAAGTGACATCTCAAGAACCTGTCTAATCCTTCGTCTACCATTATTCTCTAAATTCTATCACATTTTTTAATGTTTTTCCATAGGTTGAGCCCAATACCAAAGTGTTTCCAGCTGTTTTCTTGCAACCCACAAGCACTTCTTTGGTTCAGTTTGAACTTGGCAAGTTAAAGGTATTTATTTATGTCTTCTTTCCTGGGAATTAAAAATGAAACTATAGATAACAAGAAGTATAGGTCTTATAGTGAAAAGTCAGATGTTGTCGCCCTGCGGACTCAGAGATCTAAATTATGATGTTGGCCACCAGCCTTTGCTCTCCCTTTTGACTTCATAGTGGCCCTTATAAAGCAGTTAGAAAACTATTCTTATGACTTCCTCCTCCCATTGTCCTATAGAAGGTTCTGAGGGTTAATTATAAATAACCTCTTATAACCCCTTTTGAAAGGGCTTAGATAAATTAAAGTTGGGAAACTCCTCATGATTTCTCATTTAGTTTATAAAAATCATATTGGTGGCCACTAGATTGGTCTCATTGTCTCTTGTCTCATTGTCTCACGTGTTCTCCTTTCTTATTTTTTCTCTAACTTCCTCCAGAGTGCAATGCCCCTATCAGCAGCAATATTTAAGAGCGAAGAGAGGAATCTTGTTCCCCAGTGTCCACCTCGACTAGATGTCCAGACCATACAACCTGTGCTCTGGAGCCGTATGCCTAACAGCTTCCTGAAGATAGAAATGGAAAGGGTGAGCGAACGCCATGGCTGGATGGTGCAGTGCCTGGAGCCACTGCAGATGATGGCCCTCCACATCCCTGAGGAGAACAGGTATTGGGTAAAAGAGAAGAGGGGTAGGCCTAGGGAGCTAAAGTGAGGAAACTCTAGGATGCTTTCATATCTCTTCCTCTAGGTTTCATACCTGGATGTGGTCAGCATTGGGACAGGCCAGGCCAGAAGACCTCAGGACTGAATTTGGTTAGGTAGGAGCAAGCTGACAGATAATATGAGAGCTAGTCAAGCTTTTTCTTCATTTGTAAAATGTAAGGGTTGAACTTAATGGCTTCTAAGGTCCTTTCCAGTTCTAGATCTATGATTCTATCAATTGAAGCCAAAGGTCTGATTAATATTAGAAGATAAAAGTAAGTGTTGACAATTCAGACAGACTGGAATTGTATAAGTTGTATAAAGATAGGGCATCCCTAGCAAGTGCATATTCTGAGTACAAGTAGACAAGCAGAGACCAAAAAGCAAAGGTGAATAATTAGATAATCAGAAACAACACTTGTGAATAGGGTGGTGACCTTTGATCAAAGACTGCTCCATGATCTGGTTTTATGCTTCCTGTAGAGCATGGTAGTCAGGGGCTCATAGCTATATTCCCTCTTTAAGAGCCAGTAGATACTTACCTGCTGCAGCAGAAGCAGAGTGCTAGGTCTTCTCAAGTAGTTCATATACCAGAGGAGATCAAGGGCCAATATTAGTCTGATTTTTAAATGTAAGGAGCAGCTCAGAGCCATGTAACCTTTTATTCTATATTTAAATATTTCAGGATTTTGTTGTTTTGATAGAGTAGAATCTAACATTGGACCACATGATATAGTGAAAAGAGTGTTGGACTTAAAATGAAGAAAAATCTAGGTTTAAATCCTCACTCAGACTTACTAATTGCGCACTGCTGGATATGTCAGTCATTCTCTGAACTCAGTTTCTCTGGCTTTTAAAATGAGAGTAATACTTTTGCTACTTTTTTAAGTTATTTTTTTTTGAGCAGAGCACTTTGATGGTCATAAAGCACTTTATAAATGGTAGTTGCTCATATCTGTCCTTTTAGTCATACGTTTGCCAACAAGTGTGCTAAAGATGTGAAATGGAAGGAGTGGGAAGTGGGGAGAGAATCTCCTTTTCTAAAAGAAAGGAATGTTTTGAAATTAAAGGAATAGAGAACTTTGCTTCTTCCCATACATTCCCACATCACATTAGGTAAATATCTTTTGGAACCAGAGAGGATTGGTTTCTTTTAGACCATGGATTGATCATTTGTTATGTTCCCAGGTGTGTGGATATCTTGGAACTCTGTGAACAGGAAGATTTGATGCATTTCCACTATCACACACTAAAACTTTACAGTGCAGTCTGTGCCTTAGGAAACAACCGGGTGGCCTATGCTCTCTGTAGCCACGTGGAACTGTCTCAGCTCTTCTACACGATTGATAACCAGTACCTCCCTGGTCTTCTGCGCTGTGGCTTCTATGATCTACTCATAAGCATCCACCTGGCACATGCAAAGGAGGGAAAACTGATGATGAAAAATGAGTTCATCATACCCATCACAACTACCACTCGGAAAATTAGACTATACCCAGATGAATCTAAGCGGCATGGGTTACCAGGGGTGGGCCTGAGCACATGCCTTAAACCAGGATTCAATTTCTCCACCCCTTGCTTCATTGTAACCAGTGAAGATCGCCAAAAACTAAGCCCTGAGATTCCTTTGGAGATTCTTAAGACCAAAGCCCTGAGTATGCTAACAGAGGCAGTGCAGTGCAGTGGAGCACACATCCGTGACCCTGTTGGAGGATCTGTGGAGTTCCAATTTGTACCAGTTTTGAAACTCATTGGGACCTTGCTGGTCATGGGTGTGTTTGACAATGATGATGTTCGGCAAATACTACTTCTCATTGATCCCACTGTGTTTGGGGAACGCACAGAACAGGAAATCATGGAAAAGGAGGTGTCACAGGTGGAGGAGAAGGCAGTGGAGGCTGGAGAAAAGGCCACCAAGAACACCCAAGCCCCTGCTCGAGGTTTACTTCAGACTCGATTGCCAGAATCTGTAAAGCTTCAGGTAAAGGCTAAGTAACAAAGGAAGGATTGATACAGTGGGTATGGAAGGAGGAGAGAGAGAGAGAGAGAGTTGCCTGAGTTTGACTAGGATTATGGTAGTTAATTACTATGAGGTTGGCTTAACTTTTCTCTCTGAATTTCAGCTCTGTCATCATTGTTATAAGGACCCAATGAGAAACCCAGAGAGGTTTTATATATCTATATCTATATATCCACATCCATGTAAATATATGTGTGTATGTATACACACATGTACATGTATACATTTGTATATGTGTACTCACATATACAGCTCCAGAGCATGGCAGCTTAAGTTTTTAAAAATAGAATATTTCTTACTATATGTTATGGATCTCATTTTCAGGAATTCCAGTTTTTTCATATAGCATGTGTATCTCATATGTGAACTGATTGTGTTTACTGGATTGTATACTGTAGGACATGAGCTGGGGTCTAATGCTCCTTGGATGCTCAGGAGATGTGATTTAACATGAATAAAGCACATAACTCAGAATAAGGGTAGTGATGAACTGAAGTACTTAGAAAGAAGAGAAGAGACCAATAATGTACTTTTATTCTATAGAACTGGAACATTTTAGGAAGAGAAGTATATATCAAAGTAGTTCTGCTACTATGGTTGTGGGAAGCCTAGAACTCAGGTAGAAGTTTTCTTAGGAATAGTGTCCTCTCTCCTTGGTGGATTCTCCTTAATGCCAGTAAGCTCCACTCCAGTTACTCTTCAGTTAATAATTGGACAGCTTTTATTAAGTGCAGCCGCTATGCCAGGCCTTGGGCCAGGCCCTGAACATTCAAGTACAAAGACAAAGCAGTCCCTGCTTGCAAGTACCTTACATTCTAATGGAACAGAAAACATGTACATATATAAGTACATTTGGCACAAATAAAGTATGTAAATAAAAGTATTGATAATGTGAATAAATACAAATATATGCAAAGTAACAGACTCTGAAGTAGTTTGAGAGGCAGGGCACTGGGGTGGGGAAAGGCTTCAAGAAATACCTCATGTGGAAGTGAAAAAGAGGTAAGGGAAAAAAAGGAATACATTCTAGGAATGAGAGGCAGCAAATACAAAGACATGGAGGTGGGAGATGGAGTGTTGTATGTGATGAGGAGAGAAAAGGCTAGTTTGACTGAACTGAAGATTGAAGGAGGGAAAGTAATGCCCAGTAAGACTGGAAGTATAAGTTTGGGGTACGTGATATAGGGTTTTAAAAGTTAGAAAGCCATGATCCTTATTTTTCCACTAGTATGTCTTTTTTTCCAGATGTGTGAGCTTCTCAACTATTTCTGTGACTGTGAACTGCAGCACCGAGTAGAAGCCATTGTTGCATTTGGTGACATTTATGTGTCCAAGCTCCAGGCAAACCAGAAATTCCGCTACAATGAGCTTATGCAGGCCCTGAACATGTCAGCAGCCCTGACTGCCAAAAAGACCAGGGAGTTCCGATCTCCTCCACAAGAACAGGTGAGAGGTAACATGTAAGAGGCCCTTTGCCCAGGACCTGCAGTATGAGAGGCAGTGGAAATGAGCTCTCAGCTTAGGGTCAGGAAGACTTTGGCTCAGAAAACTCCTTGGAAATTTATACACTTTGTGATCCTGGGAAATCACTTTTCTGTGTCTCAGTTTCCTCATCTTTAAAAGTGGGAATGATAAATATAGGGTTATTGTGAGAATCACGTATTTTTGAAGTACCCTACAAATATTGAATGCAATATAAATGTTAGCTGTTAGCATCTAATTTGTACCGAACTGCAAGACCATGAGGAAGAAGAGCTGGCCTTTATATAATACATTTAATGTCTCCAGAGCACTGCGGTGTCACATTTGAGCTTCACAAGAACTTTGGGGTAGAGAGGCTATTGTTACCTCCATTGTACTAAGGAAGAAATCGAAATCTAGAGAGACAGTTTCCCAGGTCATGGAGCTTGTAAGTGTCTATAGCAGAATTCAACCTTAGGTCTTCCTGACTCCGAGTCCAGCACTCTATGCTCTGTGCCACCTACCTGTTATAAGTGACATGAAATAGTGCTGCAACAACCTTGAGGGTCAGAGCAGGCTAACATACAGAAAGAATGGTTCTTTCTAAGTGAGTGGGTGTCACAGTATCACCTAGGATATACAAGCCATATATGTGGAGAAGTAACTAACCCTTACCTGTATACCCTATTTCACTCCTAACCTAATATGGCTATTTACTCCTCCTTCACATACTTCATCGTCAAAGACTAGTTCAAAGACTAGCAAAATGTGTCTTTGTGCTTTGATTGGAGGGCCATGAGCCCCTCCTGGGACACTCACTTAAGCAGGGTGCCCCACCTGCTGCACTCCTCTGGACTTCTCCATCATCCATTCTCCTTTCTACCTTGCTCCACTTTTCAGCTTCCTTTTGTCTTCCTTATTAGGCTGTAAGATCCTTGAGGGCAGGGGTTGTCTTTTGCTTTACTTTGTATCCAAGTGATTTTAGCAAAATGGTACTTACTAAGTGTTTATTTAATGTTTATTGACTGATTTATCCAAAAGCCATCCCCAACCCCATCATGTCAAAATAAAGGAGCTATTAAATATGAAAAAGTACTAGTAAGCACTAGATTTTCCCACCATCACTATGCACTCAGCCCTAGACAGTTAACAATTATTCTCTTGAAATTGAATCTTACTATTATAAATATGAAGGCAAAGGCACACAGGAGATAAAAGTAACCGGTGAGAATTTTCAGGTAGAGGAGGAATATTTTTATAAGATGATATGTTTGAGGCTGACAGGAGTTCATCCCATTTATCGACTTGCACTCCTCAGAATGCTTGACTCTGCCTATATCAGATGTTCACAGGAGATGATTGTGCTGACAGTGAGAAAATCAGTTTTCTATTCCTGAAACCAATCCTTTTGATCTCACTTTTAATAAATAGCCCGTGAAATAGCCACTAATACATTCTTTTATGATAACTGTCATGATTTTGTATCAATAGTGTAGTCACAACTTGCCTCCATTTAGTGATGACCATGGCAGCAATAATTACGTTTACATAAGATTTTAAGGTTTACAAAACACATTTCTTGTAATAATTGGATAATGTGGATTGTACAAATACTATTATCCCTTTAAAAGATGAAGAGACTTAGAAATCTCTGATCCTATGGGTAACAAACACATTTAAACTGACTTTAGAATTAGCCACAAATCTTTACTTTAAAAAAAAATTCACTTGAATGTTCCTACCTTTGAGAGCATGTGAAATTTTGAGATCTTGTACTTGTATTATGCACACTGTCAAAGCAAAATGATGAGGATCTTTAGATAGCTTAGGGGCACACAAATATAGCAAATGTAGCAGAAAATAAGCTATGTTCATTGCTCTCGTGAAGTCTTCACAAATGCTAACAGGCTGATTTTAGACAGTACTTATGAAACTGTATTCGTCAATGTCTTTGCTCTGGCCAGTGCTGACTGTGTCATGTTTTGGACGATGGTCAAACCCTAACTTAAATTTATGATAAAGTCATCTTATTAACACCGTGTGTCTTTTCCTTAATTACTCTGTTATGGAACCCGCAGCACATCACTGAGTCAGGTGCAATGATCTCTACTGACTATTCACAGATCCAAGATTTTTCCTTTCATTAATCCACATGTACTTTATCCTTCACCCAACCTCCAGACTTCAGTCAGATGAGCTATCTCTTATAGCCTTTCATCACTATTATGTAGCAGAGAGATCAGCAGACTTGACATTGAGAGGCCCAAGTTTTCCCAAGTCCTAGCTTTGTCATTTACTAGCTTTGTAATCTCCCTTTAGTCTCATTTTCTATAAAACAGAGGTAGTTACTCTGTCTTTTGGAGAATCAAATCAGATAATGTGTTTGAAAGCACTCTGACAGTAAATGACTGGAAATATAAGCTATTTTTATTTTACCATTTCTGCACCCAGTCATTTACAATCTTCAATTCGTGAAATTATCTTTCTCTTTTAGTCTACCAGATACTTGTCTGTGCCTTCGTTTTAAATTTACTTCAAGCACCTCTACTTAAATTCTTCCTTAATGAAGTGAAAAAGGAACTAATAGATTTCTACTGGAGATTCCTACCCAATTAGGGGTTTCATCATTTCAAAAAGGACTTGTGGCATTTAGAACAAATTAAGAAGAAAATAATGAAGGATGGGTTAGCAAACAGGTTATATAATACTGATTCTTATTTTTATAGAACTTTGCAAAGTATTTTCTTTGCAAAAAGAAATCTGTAAAATAGGCAATACAAGTAATATTCCCATTTTTAAGTAGGGAAACAGATTCTCTGAGACTGAGAGACTTGCCCATGTTTACTCAACTGATAAGCATATGGGACATGACTCAAACCCAGACATCCTTACTCAAAATGCAGAGTTCTTTCTGCTGTAGCGTGTTGTTTAGGAATGGCTGAAAGAATTAGTATTCTCTAAAGATGCTATGAGTGGTGAGCTGAAGAAGAGGAAGACATTTCGAAGCCCTGTTCCCAATGAAAGCTTAGTGTTTAATGAAAAGATCAGTAGACTGAAACTCAGCTGACTCCAATTTGTTGTATGACCTTAGGCAAGCTGTTTCTCAAATTTCTCATATAAAAAATAGTTGTGTTAGCCTAGAAGGTCCAGTGGTTCCTTCTGCTCTAACATCTCCTGGCTCTGGATGGTTCTCCTCCTCATATCTGAGTTTCTTCAGAATAAAGAAAAGAATAGCCAAGAGTGTTAAGGTAGATGACCTTGACAGGCAGAAGTAACCAACTGATTATTTTTTAAAAGAGACAACATAAGGTGAAATTGACTCATCCTTCAGTAGGAAGAATACGATTTCTTTTTTGTAAGATTGTTCTCAGTGTTGTTAAGTGATAAGACAATTTCTAGGGAGTCTGTCACAGAGCAAACATTCATTTGGTTGGCGTTCTTCAGGGGTTAGCTTGCTTGGAGATAGCTAAGATATATATCCCTTCCAATTGCTTTAAATTTTAGCTATTTCTGTTACTGCAGCAATGGTTGTGTACAATTCTTGTTAATGATATTACAAAATATCCAGTCAATTTTAATTTTTTTTCTTTTTAAAGATTAATATGCTGCTAAATTTTCAACTTGGAGAGAATTGCCCTTGTCCAGAGGAGATCCGAGAAGAATTGTATGACTTCCATGATGATCTCCTTATTCATTGTGGTAAGCTTCCAAGAAAAAACTATTCTTCACTTCCCCTAATAATTCTGTTCCTAATTTCTTTTTTTATCTTTTTTTAATTTGCTATTTTCTTTTCCCCCAATTATATGTAAAAACAGTTTCCAACATTCATTTTTAAAATTGAGTTCTGGAAGTCATTTGCAAAACTACACAGATATGGCCTATATTGAATTGCCGGCCTTCCCAAAGGGAATGGGTGGGGAGGGAGGGATGGGGAGAAGCTGGAACTTAAAGTTTTAGGACCAACTGTTGAGTATTGTTCTTGCTACTAGGA
>CM053774.1:13809088-13835220 GCA_028658325.1 Potorous gilbertii | reverse complement strand
CCTACAGCACAAAAGAGAAGATGGGGTAAGGGAAGGAAGGGATGATAGAAGAGAGGGCAGATTGGTGATATGGGTAATTAGAATGTCCAGTGTATTGGGGAGGGGGGAGGGCACAAATGGGGAGAAAATTTTGGAACCCAAAATCTTGTGAAAATGAATGTAAAAAGTTAAATAAATTTATTTAAAATAAAAAAAAAATTGAGTTCTAAATTTCCTCCCTCTTTTCCCACACTCCTCACTGATAAAGCAATTAATTTGATGTAGGTAATACATGTGTAATCAGACAAAACATATTTCCATATCAGTCATGTTGTGAAAGAAAACAGACCAAAATAAAAACTGAAGAAAAATTAAAAAGTAAAAAAAAGTATGCTTTGATCTGTATTCATATTCCCTCAGTTCTTTCTCTGGGGATGAATAGCATTTTTGATGATAAGTTCTTTAGTTATCTTGGATCATTGTATTGCTGAGAACAGCTAAGTCATTCACAGCTGATCATCTTGTAATATTGCTGTTACTGTATACAGTGTTCTCCTGGTTCTTTTCATTTCATTTTGCACCAATTCATGTAAACCTCTCCAGGTGTCTTTGAGAGCATCTAGTTCATCATTTCTTATATCATGATAGTGTTCTATCACAATCTTATAACACAAATTGTTTAGCAACTCCTCAGTTGATGGGCATCCCCCCAGTTTCCAGTTCTTTGCCACCAAAAAAGAGCTGCTATAAATAATTGGCCAGAGTTCCTAATGGCTCTGCATAATGGTTGAATCAGTTTATGACTCCACCAATGGGGTTTTGGTGTCTCAGTTTTTCCCACATCCCCTCCAAAATTCATTTTTCTCCCTTTTTGTCCTATTAGTCGATCTTACAGGTGTGAAGTAGTACTTCACTATGGTTTTAATTTGCATTTCTCCAATCAGTAATTATTTAAATCATTTTTTCATATGACATTAGATCCCTTGGATCACTTCATCTGAAAACTGACATCATTTTTTTTCATTTTCCAATTGGGGAATGGCTCTTATTTTTATAAATTTAACTCGTTTCCCTTTATATTTGAGATACAAGATCTTTATAATAGAGAAACTTGCTTCAAAAAATTTTTCAGTTATGATTGCTAACTGTATTTCCCTTCATCCTATTTCCTCTCACTTCCATTTATTCAATTCTCTCTGTCTTTTCACTCTATCCCTTCTCAAAAGTGTTTTTCTTATTATTATTGCTTACCCAGTCTATTCTCCATTCCTTGAGCACCACTCTCTTATCCCCTTCCTTTCCTCCTTTCCTATAGGGTAGGAGAGATTTCTATATCCAAATGAATGTGTGTGCTATTACTTCTTTGAGCCAATTCCAGTGAGAGTACTTCTCCATCTTCCCCTTCACTGTACATCTCTTTCTTGTCTCTTTAATGAGAGATAATTTTTAAAATAATTATTTTTTAGTTTTCAACATTCACTTCTTTAGATTTTGAGTTCTAATTTTTCTCCCCCTCCATCCTCTTCCCTCTCCCTAAGATGGCAATATAATCTGATGTAGACTCTACATATACATTTATATTAAGCATATTCACATTAGTCATGTTGTAAAGAAGGATTAGAACCAGTGGGAGGAGCCACAAGAAGAAAGGAAAAAGAGAGGGTGGGGGAGAGTAAATAGTCTGCTTCGATCTGCAGACTCCATAATTCTTTTTCTGGATGTGGATAGCATTTTCTGTCATGAATTATGTGTGATAATTTACCCCATTCTACCTCTCCTTTTCTCTTTCTCCTAGTACATTCCTGTTTCTTACCCCTTAATTTTGTTTTTAAATATATATGTGTGTATATATATATATATATATATACCTTCTAACTGCCACAATAATGAGAAAGTTCTTATGAATTACAAATATCATCTTAAGAAGTAGGAAAGTAAACAGTTTAATCTTAATAAGGTAAAACCCCTTATGATTTCTCTTTCCTGTTTTCCTTTTTATGCTTCCTTGAGTCTTGTGTTTGAAAATCTAATTTTCTATTCAGCCATGGTTTTTTCATCACGAATGCTTGAAGATCCTCTGGTTCATTGAGTGTCAGTTTTTTCCTCTGAAGAAATTTCCCCCTTAGTTTTGTGGGGTAGGTGATTCTTGGTTGTTAATCTCAGCTTCTTTGCCCTCCAGATTATCATATTCCAGGCTCTCCGGTACTTTAATGTAGAAATTGCTAAGTCTTGTGTTATCTTGACTGTGGCTCCATGATACTTGAATTGTTTCTTTCTGGCTGCTTGCAGTACTTTCTTCTTAACCTGGGAGCTCTGAAATTTGGCTAGAATATTTCTGGGAGTTTTCATTTTGGGATCTCTTTCAGGAGGTGATCAGCACATTCTTTCAATTTCTATTTTCCCCTCTGGTTCTAGAATATTCGAACAGTTTTCCTTGATAATTTCTTCCTTTTTAAGGGGAGAAAGCAAGGCAGTTGGGTTTAAGTGACATGCCCAAGATCATACAACTGTATTTGTCAAGTGTGTGAGGCTGTATTTGAACTCAAGTCCTTCTGATTCCAGAGCTGGTGCTCTATTAACTGTGCCATGTGGTTGGTCCAATGATTTCTTGAAAGATGATATCTAAGCTCTTTTTTTGATCATGGCTTTCATGAAGTTTAATAGTCTTTAAATTATCTCTCCTGGACCTCTTTTCCAGGTCAGTTGTTTTTCTAATAAGATATTCCCCCATCACAATCAATATCTAATTAAGCCCAAGGCGTGGGAAGGACTGCAGCCATTAATTGCTACTCAGGATCTTGACTCCTGTAGAGTGAGACTCCAAACTGGCTAAAACTTTTGAGACTTTGAAAACCAAACCTAATCTACAAAAACCATTCACTCTGTATGCTGATGAAAGGAGAGGCTTTGGGAGTCTTAACCCATTCCTTAGCACCTGACCCCAGGCCAGTTGATGTTTTTTATATACTCAAAATATGCTTTCCATATTCTACATGTCCATGGAGCAATTTGGAAAGAAAGGGGATCTCTGACAGAAAACATTTCCCCTATCAAACATGCCTTTTTATGTTTTGGCCTTGCCATAGTTATCTTTAATTCTCTCCAGGGAAATTGTCTTTTCTTTATACTCCTTTTGTGCCTGTTTGGTCCTTGTTTGGCTAACCTCCTTGTCAGGTTTGTCTTTTCCAGAGGGCAAGCCATCAACTTCCAGATGACAACTCAAGCTATGTACTCCTTGAACAGGACCCATGGAGGCAAGGGCAGCTCTATGCCCCTTGCCAGCAGAAAGCAATTTCAGAAGCTGAGACCTTCACTCCTTAGCCCAAAAAGAATTTGAGTCCCATTTATTTGAGGGGGGGATGATGGGGTACAGACTCTGGGAACGTCCTTGAAGTCTTCTTGAATCTTCCCACTTATTCTAGCCTTTCATACTCAAGTCTGTTACCTTTAACCTAGCCTGTTACCTCTGGATTGCCCTACCTCATTCCCACCCAAACCCTCTAATGTCTGATATCTCCCAATTTCCTCCAGCTATTTCCCATCCTGGATTACATTACTAGTTACCCCAGTCCCATCAAGGTCCTCCTTAAACCCTCCTCCCAGACTACCAGACTACCTCTAGGTCTTTCCCACAGTCTTTCTGTATATAAGTTCCATCTCATCTCCATGAAGATGCGCAGATTCAATCCAGCTCTGACTGTCTAGCTGAGATTCTGTCTGGATTACTTGTTGATACAAGCATCACAAATCTTTAGGCTCCTTAAGAGTCAACCCAATATGGCGAACCTTTAATAAACTGTTTTACTGTAGATGAAAAATAATAATAAGATATTTTATATTGCCTTACATTTTTTCATTCTTTTGGTTTTATTGTATCGTTTCTTGATGTCTCATAGAGTCATTAGCTTCCACTTGCTCAATTCTAATTTTTAGGGAATTATTTTCTTCAAGGAAAGTTTTATACCTCGTTTTCCATTTGGCCAGTTCAATTTTTTAATGAGCTCTTTTCCTCAGTGAATTTTTGTGCCTCTTTTTTCATTTGGCCAATTCTACTTTTTAAATACTTGTCAGTGAATTTTTGTATATCTTCTTACATTTAGCCAATTCTGCTTTTCAAGACATTCTTCTCCTCCTTGGATTTTTGTACCTTTCTTTTTACCATTTGTCCATTTCTGTTTTTTAAGTTGCTATTCTTTTCAGTATTTTTTGTTCCTCCTTTACCAAGCTGTTTACTCTTTTTTATGATTTTTCTTGTATCACTCTCATTTCTCCTGCCAATTTATACTGTATCTCTCTTACTTGATTTTAAAAATCCTTTTTGAGCCCTTTCACAGTCTGAGACCAATTCATATTTTTCTGAGAGGATTTGGATGTAGGAATTTTGACTTTGCTATCTTCTTATGAGTGTGTGTCTATTTCTTGACTTTTAATTATTTATTAAAGTGGGGCCTGCTTCCAGGGTGGCGCTCACACCACCCCAAACTTCAGGGGTTTTGTGCAGCTGTTTTCTGAAATACTTCTAGGTACCTGTAAATTTTTAGTTTCCCCAAGGAATTATGATCTAAGAAGTGTGTTAGAAGTCTAAGTCTCTTGGCCTGTGCTCTGGTCTATGAGTGACCACAAATACTCTTTTCTGCCCTGGAACTCTAATGAGGATCCCCACTCGATTGTGGCCCCAAGCTCTGATGTTCTAGTGCTCCATCTCCCCTTGGGGCTGCCTCAGGACAGCATCTTGAATCTGACTCTGGGCAAAGCATCAGAGTTATCTGCCCCCAGTGCCAGCAAAGGGACCCATATAATCTCCTTCTGACCAGCTGTTCAACCCCTTAACCATCTGTGGGCTGAGAGGTCTGAAAGCAGCTACTGATTCACTCGCTCCCAAGGCCTGTTCCTGGTTTGCTGGGGCCTGGCCTGCACTGGCGCCACTTACACTGGACTGTGCTCCCCTTTCACCCCATACAACATACCTTTCCTGCCAAACTTTTAGTTGTCTTTGACTGGAAAATTGCTTTACCCTGTCCTTTTGTGGGTTCACTCCAGGATGTATTTTAGGGCATTATTTAAAGGTCTTTGGAAGAGTTAGGGGTAGAGGTCAGGTGAATCCCTGCCTTCTCTTCCATCTTGACTCTGCCTTCCTAATTTCTTTATGAATTTTGAGAAGTCTTTAAATTATCTAAAATCAATTTTTAATAAGGAGAAGACAAAGTTAATGCCCCTAGATTACTCTGACTAGAACGTCTTTCAGCCTGAAGAGGCTTTACTCATCCATGGATGGCCATATAGTAAGAACCAAAGCCACTATTTATAAAATTTAGAATTTGAAATGAAAGCCTAGGATAAGAGAAATCAGTGACAGCCCTATATTATGCATTTGGGCCTTATTGCTTAAATGTTCTAATCCTGTGAACTTGAAATGGTTATAATATCCTTTAATTTATGAGGCAGCATTGACTTTTCTATGAAGTTGATTTTTGTCCACTTAGTGATATGTTTTCACTAAATCTGTATCATGAATCTGATCTTTCAGTATGGCACCAAGGTTTTTGATACATGAGACCTTGCTCCACAAGAATATACATTAGACAGAGAACCTTAAGTTAAAGTTTCTAGATGCCTTTATGCTTCATTAAATCATCTAAAATAAATCCAGAAAGACCACAGAAAGATTAAGATTTGTTTTTGGTTGACCATCAGATGTCTCTAAAGTCAGATATTTAATGACGGGAACAGAATATGCCTTATATGTTTTTCTGCTATATGACAGTTAGAAAGTGATAAATGTTAAGTACAGATGATAATCAATTTTTATCATTTGGTAGGTATTCCATTGGAAGAAGAGGAAGAAGAAGAGGAAGACACTTCATGGACGAGCAAACTAATGGCACTGGTACATAAAATCAAAGGGCCACCAAAGCCAGAGAAGGAACAGCCAATGGAGGAGGAAGAATCGTGCCCAAGTAAGTGTCTGTGACCCAACCTTCAGGTTTCTGAAGAGAAAAAAAATGTACTTTGTAATAAAGGTTAGAAGTGAAAGTGGGCTGTTCAGTCTTAGAAAAAACACTGGGTGTTGTTGGAATGATTTAATCATGGTATTATTTGTTTATATTTTAAGTTACGCTTTTTCTTCCAAAATTATAAATTCCATTCAAATAGAATTTTGGGAAACCCAAAAGAAGTTCTCTGGTCTGATTACTTTGTGGTATATCTGCTGTGAGAAGCAACGTAGCATTATGGAAAGAGTGCTAGACTTGGAGTAAGGAAAGATCTGTTTGACTCTCTCCTTAATTACTTACTAATTATGCGACTGTGAGCAAGTCACTTAGCCCCTTGTTTCTTCTTCTATAAAATAAGGGTGATTATCATACTTAAACTTTTTATTTCATAAGATTGTAGGGAAAGTCAAATGTCTTTGTAAACCTCAACATGGTAGGTAGATATCAGTTGTTTTTCCTTTCACTCATAACTTTGTACTTTGTCTTCTTAAATATTCTAATTATTTTTTTCTTTCTAATTATTACAGATTTTAGGCCTTTTTGTATTTTAGTTTCTTGACATGATACCAAAAACTTCCTTGTTGAGGAATTAAAATAATAGGTCAAAAGAGATAGTAGAAATAGGATATGATTTCCCTTGAGTCAGCCTTTGGTGATATATGACATGGGGCCTGGAAGGCAAAGCTAATAAAATAAGACAAAAAGGAGTGTCTGAGCCCACAGAGGGAAATGATCATTCTCATTTATGTAACATTTTAAAGTTTGCAAAACAGTTTCTTCAAAACAATTGTGTGTTGTATCTGTACTTTTAACAGATGAGAACAGTGGAGCTCAGAGAGGTGGAGTTTTGCAAAAGGTCATGCAGTTAGTTAGTGGCTAAACTGTAGTTTGCACCCAGGTCCGGATGTTCCTTTAGAGGAATCATGTTGCTTCCACATAAGATACCAAAACTGTGGATAAACACATATATTTCATATCAGATGAAAATTAAGATAAGTTCCTGTAAGACAAATTCCTTTGAGATAAATTATCTTCTTTTTTAGGCTACATTATTATTTTCAGTTTTAACTTTGCCTATCTAGAAAGGAGGCCTTGATTCCAAAAGGTATATGTGAAAACATTGATAAACATTGTCAGCGCTTGTCTAGATTGATTTCCCAAGCCCTCATTTTATAGATGGCTCCTGTCTTACCCCATATTGAAACAAGATCATAATTTGTTCAGTATAATAGAAGACTTTCTCTAAATCTATCTCTTAACCATTAAAACATCAAATATAAGATTTTCTGAACATTATATATGATCATTGCCCAGCTTCATACAGATTTTTCAAATTTGTCATTGGCTTGAAGTAGAAGAAAATTCATGGATTTTATAAAGCTACATTTTATTTTATTTCTTGCTCCAATCAATCTTGGTATATGACTTCAGAAGCATCAAAAAGAGAGAAATACTGTCTATGACTGATACTGGTTTGCCTAAAAATATTTCTCTGGGATTCATAAGTCTTTTTCTCCATTAGTGACCTTTCCTCTTTATCACAAAAAAAGAGTTAACATCATTTATCAGTAAAAGCACTGAAACGTATATAATAAGACAGGGAAGTTTTATTTTTTTCTTTTTTATAATTGAATTATTTTTTTTGTTTTCAGTGTTCGACAATCACTTCCACATCTTAGATTTTTTTCCACTCCCTCATCCTCATTCCTCCCTCCCTCCCCACTCCCTCCCTGAGATAGCATACAGTCTCGTATAGGTTCTACGCATACATTCCTATTAAATGCATGTTGCATAGAAGAATTAAAATGAATGGGAGAAACCATAAAACAAAACATAATACAAAAGAAAATGGTCCATTTCTATCTGTGACCCAATTCCATAGTTCTTTTTCTGGATGTGGGGAAGGCATTTTACCTCAAGAGTCCATTGGAAATTTTTTAAGTCCATGCATTTCAGTGAAGTAGTAAGTCTACCAGAAAATTCCTCCCACACTGTAGTTGGTGCTGTGCACAAAGTTCTCCTGATTCTGCTCCTTTCACTCAGCATCAGGTTACATAAGTCTTTCCAGGCTTCTCTGAAGTCTTCCTGTTCATCATTTCTTGTAGCACAATAGTATTCCATTACATTCATATACCACAACTTGTTCAGCCATTCCCCAATTGATGGGTATCCCCTTGATTTCCAGTTTTTGGCCACAACAAAGAGAGCTGCTATAAATATTTTTGTACATGTGGGGCCCTTTCCCATTTCTATGATTTCTTTGGGATAGAGTCCCAGAAGGGTTATTGCTTGGTCAAAGGGTATGCACATTTTTTGCAACCTTTTGGGCATAGTTCCAAATTGCTCTCCAGAATGGTTGGATCAGCTCACAGCTCCACCAACAGTGAGTTAGTGTTCCAACTCTCCCACATCTTCTCCAACATTTATCATCTCTTCCTGTTCTGTCATGTTAGCCAGTGTGATGTGGTACCTCGGAGTTATTTTGATTTGCATCTCTCTAATCAATAGTGAGTTAGAGCATTTTTTTCATATGATTATAAATAGCTTTAATTTCTTCCTCTGAAAATTCTCTGTTCATATCTTTTGACCCTTTATCAACTGGGGAATGACATGTATTCTTGTACATTTGACTCAATTAGCTATATGTTTTAGAAATGAGGCCTTTTCACTGACACTAGTTGCAGAAATTCTTTCTCAGTTTTCTACTTCCCTCCTAATCTTGGTTGCATTGGTTTGTTTGCACAAAAACTTTTCAATTTAATGTAATTAGAATTACATATTTTGTACTTCATAATATTTTCTATCTTCTCTTTGGTCAAAATTTCACCATTCTCCATAAATCTGACAAATACACTGTTTCTTGCACCCTTAATTTTTTTTTTATAGTATCAATCTTTATGCCTAGATCATGTATCTATTTGGATTTTATTCTTTTGTACAGTGTCAGGCATTGGTCTATGCCCAGTTTCTTTTTCTTCTCGTATTGCTAGAGCTAGCATTTCTAATGACATATTGAATCACAATGGTGATAATGGACATCCTTGTTTCACCCCTGATCTTATTGGAAATGCATCTAGCTTGTCCCTATTGCATATAATGCTTGCTGATGGTTTTAGGTAGATACTGCTTATTATTTATGGAAAGTTCCATTTATTCCTACGCTTTCCAGTAGAAAATAGGTGTTGTATATTGAATAGAAATTGAAAAATAGAAATAGGTGTTGTATATTGTCAATAGTTTTTTCTGCATCTATTGAGATAATCATGTGGTTTCTGTTAGTTTTGTTGCTGATATGATCAATAATGCTAACAGTTTTTCTAATATTGAACCAGCCCTGCATTCCTGGTATAAACCTACCTGATCATAATGTATGATTTTGAGTTCCAAATTTTCTACCATCTGTCCCTTCTACCCATCCCAAGATAGTGTGCATTCTGATTACCCCTTCCCACAATCTGACCTTCCTTCTATCACACTCCTCCCTTCTCTTATCCCCATTCCCTCTATTTTCTTGGAGGACAAGATAGATTTCTAACCTAATTGCCTATGTATATTATTTCCCACTTGCATGTAAAACAATATTTAACATTCATTTTTAAAGCTTTGAGTTTCAACTTCTTTCCCTTCCTTCCTCCCTCCCCAATCATCCCCATGGAGAAGGCAAGCAGTTTGATATATGTTATACATGTGTAGTAATGCAAAAGACTCCATGAAAGTCATGTTGTGGAAGACTAACTAACTGTATTTCCCTCCATCCTATCCTGTCCCCCCATTTATTCTATTCTCTTTTGACCCTATCCTTCCTCAAAAGTATTTACTTCTAATTACCCCCACCTCCCATTTGCCCTCCCTTCTAACATCCCCCCACCTCCCGCTTATCCCCTTCTCCCCTACTTTCTTGTAGTGTAAGAGTTTCATAGCAAATTGAGTATGTATGTTATTCCCTCCTTAAGCCAATTGTGAAGAAAGTAAGGTTCACTTTTTCTGTCTCATCTCCCCTCTTCCCTTCTATTGAAAAAGCTTTTTCTTGCCTCTTTTATATGAGAGGTTATTTGCCCCATTCTATTTTTCCCTTTCACTTCCCAATATATTCCTCTCTCACCCTTAATTTTATGTTTTTAGATATCATCCCTTCCAATTCAACTCACCCTGTGCCCTTTGTCTATATGTATGTAATCCCTCCAACTGCCCTAATACTAAGAAAAGTCTCAAGAGCTATAAATAAATATTATCTTTCCATGTAGGAATGTAAACAGTTCAACTTTTAATAAGTCCCTCATGATTTTCTTTCCTGTTTACCTTTTCATGCTTCTCTTGATTCTTGTGTTTGAAAATCAAATTTTCTGTTCATCTTAGGTCTTTTCATCAAGAATACTTGAAAATTCCCTATTTCTTTGAATGATCATTTTTTCCCCTTGAATATTATACTCAGTTTTGCCAGGTAGGTGATTCTTGGTTTTAATCCTAGTTCATTTGACTTCTGGAATATCATATTCCAATCCCTATGATCCCTGCTGCCTCTGGTCTCCCCAGAGCTCCCCCGCTCTACTGTGCTGGACATGCTGCACTCTGCACTGTGGGCTCACCCACGTGGAACAGATCCTTCCCGTCGACCTTCCAGTCTGTCCTGGGCTATGAATCTGCCACAGTCTGTCTCCTATTGGATTCTGCACCTCCAAAGTTTGGTCAGATTCTCTCCTTAGAGGTATCTGAAGGAGTTTGTTTAAGAGCTTAGGTGAATAGTTGCTCTCATTCAGCCACCTTGGCTCTGCCCCTAGGCCAAATTTTTAATACCATCTTTCTGTATGGGAGCAAGACTTGGAATACAGCTGTCTCTGAAGAATTAAGTGAATATCCCAGAGGTCAATGGAAAGGAGTAGAGTTGGTGGGAGCAGGCTACAACATCTAACCAATAAGATACTATAAAGATCAGGAGATTAAAATGTTATCATTTGTATCATAATTCTCTTCCTATCATGACCTAGTCAAATGGTGAGAGTATAATACCCTTGCAAAGTCGGAAGAAAGGAAAGAAGCATTCCAGTATTTTAGGTACCTGCTGCAGCAAACTTAGAAGAGGACAGGGATAAGAGTTGCATAAGATGAGCTGTGATCTGTGCCATTAGAAGGAACTTCAAGTTGAGGAGCTCACATTTCTGTTAGATACATATGGACACATAGACATGTGTAAATCTCAGAGTTATCTGTGTAGAAATGATAACAGAACCAATGAGAGCAATGAAGTCACTGAGAGAAGAGTGTGTGCGTGTGTGTGCGTGTGTGTGTGGGTGTGTGTGTGTGTGTGTGTGTGTGAGTGAGTGTGAGATGGCCTCTCTTCTGAACTCTGCAATCACATCTCCAATTACCTATTGGGTATTTCAAACTAAATCTTCCATAGTTACCTAACATTTAACATGTCTAAAATGGAACCTATAATTTTTCCTCCAAAACCCATCTTTCTTTTGAACTTTCTCATTTCTTTTGAAGGCACAACAATCTTTCCAGGAACCCAAGGTTATAGTTTGTAATTATGGTGTCATCTTTGACTCCTTACTTTTCCCTCACTCCACATGCCATTGCTAGCTCCACTTCTCTCATATATGAACCTTTTTCTGACATGACACCATCCTAGTTAAGATGGAATCTCATCACTTCTCACATGGACCTAAACCATAACTGAGTACCCTGCTTCAAATTTCCCCCTCCTCCAATTCTTTCATACCACTGCCAATGTAATATTCCTAAATCACAAATCTAAACATATTACTCCCCTGCTTAGTAAGCTCCAATGGTTCACCATTACCTGTAGAATCTAATAATATACTTCTGCCTTTTAAAAACATTTACAACCTAGCTCAAATCTACCATTCCAAGCTTGTTACATATTATTCCCCTTTATACATTTTTCAGTCCATCCACACCTACCTTCTTACTATTTTTACAGATGACTTTCTTGTCCTATCTCATTGCCTTTGCACAAGCTATCTTCCAGTCCAATAACACATTCTTACCGCACAGAGTTCCTTTTAAAGAGGAGCTCAAGTACTACCCCCTATATTAGCCCTTTCCTGGGTCACACACACACACACACACACACACACACACACACACACATACACACACACACACGTCCACATGTGCATATATTCATATGTTTATACAATCCAAATTACTTGAAAGCAGGAACTGTTTCATCTTTGTGTTCTATATGCCTAACATAATGCCTGGCACATAGTAGATGTTTAATAATTTTTTGATGAGTAGAAGGATGGACCTATTCTAGCTGTCCCTGCATAGCCTGTAAAATACCTGTAAAAAATGACTCTAAACAAATTCTAGAGCAGCAGAAGCCACAAAATGACAGAATGAAAGAGATTTCCAGCCCAAAACAACCTGGAAGGCCAACAGGAAAGGTCTATCGCACCAGGCTCAGAGTGGAGCCAAACCCAGCCTTGGCCGCACAGCATGGACAGAACTGGACCAGACTTCTGGGCACAGAATCAAGGGTAGCAGCTGCGGTTCCTAGATTTTTCAACCCACAAACACTAAAGACAGCTTCAAAGATCATTAAGAAATCTTTCACCCTGTTAAGAGGGGAGTACCTAATGGCCCCAGCCCTGGCCCCAGGGCAGTGGCAGCCATGGAGGCAGCAGCATCCACTTTCAGAACCTTTGGCCTAAAGACCTTGGGGGAATCAAGCAGGTGATCTGGGTCGCAGTTATGAGTGGTGGTCCTGGGGTGAAGAAAAGCCCTGGCATTATGGAACTGGTGGTGACTGTGGAGAGGGAATCCTACTCGCAGATTCAGGGCAGAAAAGAGTGCTTGTGGTTGCTCACAGACCAGAGCACAGGCAAAGAGAGAAGTAAACTCCTCTCCCTTGATTGTGCCACCTTGGAGGAACTGAGAATTTACAGATCCCTAGAGTATACCCTCCACTTGACAATGGACTCAAAAATCAAGTAAATGGCAGGGAAAATGCAACAAAAAGGGAAAAAATAAAACTCTAGAAGGTTACTTTCTTGGTGAACAGGTATTTTCTTCCATGTTTTTGGGTGAGGAAAAATAAAGCATACCTTCAGAGGAAGACATCAAAATTAAAGCTTCTGCATCCAAAACCTCCAAAAAAAAATATGCAACTGTCTCAGGCCATGGAAGAGCCCAAAAAGGATTTTGAAAATCAAGCAAGAGAGATGGAGGAAAAATTAGAAAGAGAAATGAAAACAATGCAAGAAAATCATGAAAAGCAAGTCAACAGTTTGCTAAAGGAGATCCAAAAAATGCTGAAGAAAATGACACCCTTAAAAATTGACTAACTCAAATGGCAAAAGAGGTCCAAAAAGCCAATGGGAAGGATGCTTTAAAAAGCAGAATTGGCCTAATGGAAAAGGAAGTTCAGAAGCTCACTGAAGAAAATAGTTCTTTAAAAATTAGAATGGAACAAATGGAAGCTAATGACTTTATGAGAAACCCAGAAATTATAAAACAAAGTCAAAAAATGGAACACTGTGAAATATCTCATTGGAAAAGCAACTGACCTGGAAAATAGATCCACGAGAGATAATTTAAAGATTATTGCTCTAAACCATGATCAAAAAAAAGAGCCTAGACATCATTTTCCAAGAAATTATCAAAGAAAACTTCCCTGATATTCTAGAACTAGAGGGTAAAATAGAAATGGAAAGAATTCACCAACCACCTCCTGAGATTCCAACAAGAAAACTCCTAGGAATATTGTAACCAAATTCCAGAGTTCCCAGGTCAGGGAGAAAATATTACAAGCAGCCAGAAAGAAACAATTCAAGTATTGTGGAAATACAATCAGGATAACATAGGATTTAGCAGCTTCTACACTGAGGGATTGAAGGGCTTGGAATATGATATTCCAGAGGTCAGAGGAAATAGGATTAAAACCAAGAATCACCCACCCACCAAAACTGAGTATAATACTGAAGGGGAAAAAATGGAATTTCAGTGAAATAGAGAACTTTGTTGAAAAAACCAGAGGTAAATAGAAAATTTGACTTTCAAATACAAGAATCAAGAGAAACATGAAAAGGTAAACAGGAAAGAGAAGCCTTAAGGAACTCATTTAAGTTGAACTGTTTACATTCTTACATGGAAAGATGTTATTTGTAAATAATGAGACCTTCAGTATTAGGGTAGTTAGAGGGAATATATATACATATACATTTACATATATACATATACATATTTGTATATATAGGGAGACATTTATGGGTATGTATATGTACATGGCTGTATGTGTGTGGCTGTATATGTGTGTATGTGTGTGTGTATATACACACACACATATAGATAGAGGGCACAGGATAAGCTAAATATGGAGAATACCTAAAACAAATAAAATTTACTGTTGAATGGAATGTCCTGGGAGTAAGTGAAAGGGAGAGGTAGAATGTAAAAAATCATCTCACATAAAAGAGGGAAGAAAGAGCTTTTACAGTGGAGGGGAGGAACGGGGAGATAAAAGGAAATAATTGGGCCTTACTCTCTTGAGATTTGGCTTGAGGAGGGAATAACACCCACTCAATTGAATATGGAAATCTATTTTGCCCTACAAGAAGGCAAGGGGGAAGGGGAGAGGAGAGGGAAGATAATAGAAGGGACAGCAAATTCGTGAAAGGGATAGTCAGAAGCAAACACTATTGTGGGAGGACAGGTCAAGGGAGAGAAGGAATAAATGGAGAGCATGATAGGACAGAGGGAAATGTGGTTAGTCTTTTACAGCGTAACTCTTGTAGAAGTGCTTTGCATTTTTGCACATGTATGATCTATATTGAATTGCTGGTTTTTTTAATGAGAGTGGGTAAGGAGGGAAGGGAGGGAGAGAATGTGGAACTCAAAGCTTCAAGAATGAATGGAAGCTATACAGGCAATAGGGTATACAAATCTATTTTGCATTACAGAAAAATAGAGGGGAAGGGGGATGGAAGAAGAGTGGGTAGTAGAAGGGAGGACAGATTGGAGGAAGGGGTGGATGGGATACATGCTGTCCTGTGATGGTGGTAGAGAGAGATGGGGAGAAAATTTTGAATTCAAATTCTTGTGGAAGTGAATATTAAGAACTGAAAAATAAATAATGTATTAAAAATAATAATTTTTGATGATTGATTAGAAGCAATTTTATTTAATATTTTGTATTAAGGATTGTTAATTTCCCTAGGGCTTATCTGTATGCTTAAACCTCTAGTTCTCTATGCCTCTGTTATTTTACTTGTAAAATGGAAGTGGCCATAGCTAACCAATAGTATATATATACATTGTAATTCACTCTGAAAGAAGCAGATTACAAGCTTATTCTGAATTTACACAATCACTATCAATTATTGTTGCTTTTTCAGCAACTCTGAAGGAACTTATCTCTCAGACTATGGTATGCTGGGCTCAAGAAGATCAAATTCAAGACCCAGAGCTAGTTCGGATAATGTTCAATCTTCTCCGTCGGCAGTATGACAGCATTGGTGAGCTTCTGCAAGCCATGAGGAAGACTTATACAATTAGCCATGCTTCCATAGAGGATACCATCAACCTACTAGCTGCCTTGGGGCAGATTCGCTCCCTCCTCAGTGTAAGGATGGGGAAGGAAGAAGAGTTGCTTATGATTAATGGACTAGGGTATGTAACTCCCAGATAAATATTTTGATATTCCTAAAGAATATATTGGGGCAACAATGTGTAATTGACTACGAGGGTCTTCGTTCAGTTCCTATTCAAGGGTGTTATAAATGGATGAAGAGGAGCTTATTCAGTTCCTTTTTGGAGTGTACCATCTCCAGTTATTGTATCAAGATGTTCTTCATGGAGACCATTGAAAGGAGGTATTAGTTATTCCATATTTCCATCCTCATTTGGAATGAGAAAATACAGCATAATTAGATATGTGGTAACTTAGGTAAAGAGACCCACAAGGCAGTGACTACAGAAAGAATCACCTTCTCCTAGTGCAAGTATGTTGCTGAAAGAAATCCAAAGAAAACTCATAGTAAAGCCAAGCAAAGCCCAGTGATGCAGTGGTGTCGGACTTGGAGCCAAAAGCACCTGAGTTCCAATCCTGTGTCAGACATTAGCAATGTGTCCCTGGACAAGTCACCTAACCTCTGCCTACCTCCATTTGGAGGTAAAATGGGGACATTAGCAGCATCTATCTCACAGAGTTGTTGTGAGAATCAGATAAAATAACATACATAAAGTGCTGTGCAAAATGCTGACTGTCATTAGTATTATGATTATTAAATTTTACTTCTCTTGGAAAAGGGAGCCTTTGGAACCTGTCAGTTCTCAGAGAAATACTCCAAATCCGAAAGTGAGGAGTGAGATTTTAGTATTCGGACTTTTTATTATTGAGGGAAGTCTTTTAAGAAACTGACTCATTTGGAGAATTTGTCAGTTAAGATAACCCCTCTGTCTTTCCAAAACTGTGTTTTGAATCATCAGGATCAGTTCCAAGGACACTTCCACCAGCAACAGCAAATGGTATTTGTTGTTCAGTTGTGTCTGACTTTTCCTGACCTCATTTGAGATTTTCTTGGCAAAGATTCTAAAGTGGTTTGCTATTTCCTTATCCATCTCATTTTATAGATGATGAAATTAGGAAAATACAGTTAAGTGACTTACCCAGGGTCATAAAGCTACTAAGTGTGGGAGGCCAGATTTGAACTCATGAAGATGTCTTCCAAACTCAGTGCTCTATCTAGTCTATTACCTAGCTGCCCAGAAAATATTGACTGCCTCTGTATTGCATAGAGTTTCATAAAATACTGAGAATGAAAAGGACTTTAGAAATGATCTCATCTCCTTGTTTTACAAATGAGGAAAGTAACATTGTAAGGAGTGAAATTCTTTTCCCACATTCATACAGCTAGTTAACAGAAAATCAGAGTCAAAACCCAACTCAAACCTTTGCTCGTTATACTTGACCAATAGCTCCCAGGTGCAGCCTAGTCTACAGAAAGGTCTCAAAGGATCCTTAGGGAAAAAAACCATAATACCCTAGCCAGACATGGCATTGGAATAGGGATCAGGGACAATTATTGATGTGTAGGGTCTGACAGAGAGAAGAGATAAAATCCAGGAGCAGCCCTTGCTCCTGCCAGAGCCGTATCTCTTACCAGCTTTACC
Source organism: Potorous gilbertii (assembly GCA_028658325.1). NCBI lineage: Eukaryota > Metazoa > Chordata > Mammalia > Diprotodontia > Potoroidae > Potorous > Potorous gilbertii. The sequence goes on along the minus strand of CM053774.1, from coordinate 13,818,109 downwards.
ACTGTCATCGTCATTCTAATGGTTTTAAAAAAGAGAGGAGGGAAGAGAAACAGCAACTCAGTACTGTCTCATGAATAATCTAAAGATTAAAGGACTGTGATTCACCCAGGCCTCTTTCTTTGTACATTTTGTTTTTTAATGTCAAATTTTGCCAAAATTCAGAGCGATATAATGAAAAGAACTTGGAATCAGGAAACATGGGCTCAGATTCCAATTCTGACTCTTACTGTATGTCTTCTAGGAAATTACATTAGTGAATCTCTGTTTCATTTGTAAAGTCAGAATTGTACTTTCACTCTCCCAGGTAGCTCAGGAGAATGAAATGGTTCACGGTCTTTTGTAGCTGTAAGTCTTTCAGTGAGCACAGATGTCTGGTATAGCATAACATAACAGTATTGATGGCAAAGTGAGAAAGTAAAGCACTTTTCTACTCTTTATCCTAGGGATATAATGAATAACAAAGTTTTTTACCAGCATCCCAACCTCATGAGAGTCCTGGGCATGCATGAGACTGTAATGGAGGTGATGGTGAATGTTCTTGGAGGAGAGAAATCTCAGGTATCGTTACAAGGAGAGTTTTATCGTTATTTGCCTCATGGTATAGAGCAATGAAATGGATGTCCCCAGGATTAACACAGTGTCAGGTACCCCAAGCTCTGACAAAAGCCTCCCTGAGAGAATAGGGAAAGTCCCAGAAGGTGTTGTCAGGCACTCAGCTGCCACTAATGTTGTGGTACATACTGATCACTGCAAAACTTTCATTGTTATTTGAACATAAGCTCCTTGTAGCATGCCCTGCTTAAGGACATACAACACAGATAAACATAGATTGTCGTGTTGTCGTTCCAGGGCTGCTTACCTCTCTCCTACCCCCAGTTTAACTGCTGTGGTTTCTTTAGCTATTTGGTGACAGCCTTTTAGCTGTTTTCTTAGTTATTCTAACTTTACAAAAATTGGATATAACAGGGGCAGGTAGAGAACTGAATGATGCCTGGCTAAAGCAGAAGTCATGTTATATATAATCGTGTGCAATTACTACTAGCCTGAGTATTTAATTCACATGCACCTCTGCAAAAATTTATTAAATGTATACCATATAGAAAACACTGACATAGATAATGAAGGGTCTAGAGAATCCATGACCAGCAATACTATGGAAACCCAAAGAACTTTCTTAGGCATATTACTGTGCTAGATCAGCTTGCAATGTTTGCTTCTCTTCCTCTGTAGGCTGGTTTTCCTTAACCTCTGATTACTCCTAGTTTAGTTTCTTGACTGTTTCAAAAGATCTGGATGATTCCAGGTCCTATTCCCCCTGGATTGTGTACATCTCCTATATGTTTTTCATGAAATCAAACTCTATATCCCATTGCCTGGTGAGTGTCCTGCAGTTAGAAAGAACATCTATTATCAAGGAAATCTGTTTCTTATAGAAGGAAATGAGTGTACAGGATCCAGTCAGTACTACTCAGCTTGGTTTCTCAGTAGAGTTAGACAGCCTGTACTTAGCAGACGAAGCAAATTTCTAAGACCCACATTCAGGGGTGTCAGGCTTCCAGTGATTGGTAATATTGTATACAAAATCTGTAAGGAATGAGAAATTAAAAACCAGACAGAAGCTAAACTTATCACCCTATTTCACCTAGTCTTATTCCATCTATCAGAAATTCAATCTTGCTAGTAAGCCCCTTTGAAAAATGCTTCATTGTCCTCAGAAGCAGTCTGTCTCAATGTCAGCCTCCTGGGATTAGTAACTTGTTCGTTCTTGAAGTACTTCATCCGTAATTTAAAAGAGGGAAATCAAGGCCCAGTCAACTGTTCTGGTCTTTCAAAGGCCCTCCGAGAAAAACTAGTGAACCCAGACCTAAAACCCACAATCGATAAACATTTGAGTTTTACAAAGCTTCACAAAAACTTTACAAAAGCTCCCAGTTAGAAGAGTATAATGTATGGCGTATAAAAGTATAAGTGTTCAAGTCAGTGTCTTTGGAAATATAAGATTAATAATATACATCAAGCCAAAGCAAACAATACAAGACCAGTTACAGCCAATTGCTGAATTTCACAGTATAGATTGTAAGTACCATAATTATTTAACAGAAGGGCATATTTTATTATTGAAAGGCCTCATGAGTCAGTAAAAGGCATAGCACTTAGTAAGTAGCTTGTTAATTTTCACAGCCTTTATCCTGATGCCTGATATTCTTGAATATGAGCACAATTACCACCTTTTCTCCTACTTTCCCTAAAACTTTCTTTAGAACACCTTCATACATTATTTCTATCTAGGAAAAACATGACAGCTATACTGTATCACATCATCTTTGGGAAAGAAGAGCACAGGTGGACTGGACAAAGAATATTTGGTTTGGATTTGCTTTGAAGAGAAAATGCTTCTAAAAACTCTATTTAACTCTCAGCTCTAAAATCCCTCATCTGGATAAACAGCTTCCCTGATTCTCCATGGGGTGGTTGTATACCAAAGGGAAGGGATGAAAATAAGCTACTTTCTGCTTGTAAGAGCTAATTCTTAGATTATTTATGGTCATTATTTATGTTTTATGGGCAGATTTGGTGACAGCCTCTAGCAGATACTGATTAATTCTTTTTTTTTGATTCACTTTTCAGATTGCTTTTCCAAAGATGGTTGCTAGCTGTTGCCGATTCCTTTGCTATTTTTGCCGAATTAGCAGGCAAAATCAAAAAGCTATGTTTGAACATCTAAGCTACCTACTTGAAAATAGCAGTGTTGGCCTAGGTATGTAATATCAGAGCTTCAGATTTCATTGTAGAAGCAATAAATTTATGATGTCTTGTATTTTTTAAAGTAGAGAATATTCATGATCTAAAAGAAAATATAAATGTATCCTTTCTTTTTCTGTTTCTATGTGCACTTTTTACTTCCTATTCAAACATGATGTTACTGATGCTACAAATTATTTTTCTAGAATTGGAGGTTGATCTGCAACGATGCATTCTTTCTATTTCAACCCATCTGCCTTGAGACCAATGACACCTATCTTAGGAGTTATCCAGTCAGGACAGTACATATATGGCATGTCCTATTCCATTGATTGAAGTGTAATGATAACAGTGACAGCAGGAAAAGTTCAATCTCTTGACAAGATAGCCTTTTCTCTCTTCCATGGTCATGGAATACATTTCTGTCCCCATCTTGCAAGCTTTCAAAATGTATGTTATTAGAGGGTGTGAGTAGACCTTGGTAAATCCATCACTTCTACTGGAAAATAATGTCTCAAACAATTTTCACATATAAATGATAGCATATTTTTATTTGTTTTATATTTCATTATTTTAAGAATGTATAATTTCGTTGTTGTAGGAACTTCTATAAACACAGATGACAACCCACTAATAATACCTTAACAGATGATCTTCAGGAGTTACTGTGGTTCATCCACCATTATAACTTCTGCTGAATGAGCTTCTCCAAATTTAGCTGGACAGGTCCTTGAATGACAGATATACAGTCTATTAATGGTCTTTATTTGGAACCTTTTCAGTGTCGTGGGACCTGCCAAAGTTTATGCGCCACTGGCACAACCTCTGAGGGGTTGCTTCCATAAGATGATATAAATAAAATTTATTAATTGCATGTACATGTACATGACTATAGATACGTATGCAATTCAAATTTCTGTTTACCAAATGCATTAATTCAATATTAATCAAATTACTCAAAATTAATTCAAATACATTTTCTTCCTAAGACACCACTACCCTGTGCTATTTTGCAATATGATTTTATCTGACATGATTTACTAAAGACAGAAATTACTTTCTCATTTATTTCAACCTGATAATAAAGCAAAACAATCCAGACTTGGGGAAATGTTAAAAGTGGAAAGCAATATTATTCTCCAAAATTAAGGAGGACTTACGGGTCAAATGATGTATTAGGACACAGGATACTTGATTACTAGCATCCTCCTACTGTACCAAGATTGGCATCTCCATTTCTCAGTTTCTGTGTCTGTAAAATGGGGATATTAATGGGATTTCTGTGAAATTTCCTGCTAGGAAGAAAAACCTTTCAACAGCGGGGACCCTTTATATCAGTAGAAGCGCTCTTCTATACAGGGATGGAATCATCCATTTCCCCGTGTTCGACTTAAGCTGATGAAAAGCAAAAAGAGTGCTTATCCCTCACCTCCTGATTTTGGCCTATCTTAGCCTCTAAAATCCTGTTCCAATTGCTGATCTCAGACAAATGAAGGATGACTCCTGTTGGTAGGAAATAGACCATTAACCTAGATTGCAGTCTGATGACTATTCTTTACCTACAGAAGCCGTGAAGACAATGTTGTGTTGTTTCTCTTTCCCTGCTCTTTCCTGTCTTTCTACAGCCTCACCAGCAATGAGGGGTTCTACCCCACTTGATGTGGCAGCTTCATCAGTCATGGACAACAATGAATTGGCACTGGGCTTGGAGGAGCCAGACCTTGAGAAGGTAATCACTCTTATATTGTAATGTGATTTATGCAGCAAAAGCAAGAAATATACAAGTTAAAATCCTGGAGCAGGGGAATGTTTTCTCTTTTGTCTTTGTATCCTAAGCACTTAGCACATAGGAAGCACTTTAATATTCAGTATGCACTAATGAACATAAAAATTAACTGAAGAGAGTTCATATCAGAAAGCTATGTATCTAAGTAGTCTCAAAAGAATAATAGGATAGTAAAGATATAATAGTGTTATGGTAATTCTGACTCAATATTATTTTTCTAAGTGCACATATCATAAATCTTTGTGTATCTGTATACATAAATCCAGTCAACAAGCATTTATTACATATCTATTTGGGTAAACAACACTGAGCTGCCAACTAAGAAATGATAAGAAATTATCTGCTCTCAAAGAATTTGTAGACTAATATAGGGAAGTTTAGATAAATATTTTTATTCAGAATAAATATATGAAGAGCATATGCCTATATAAATATGATTTATGTGTGCACAGAAATATGGCACTGACATTTATGTGTTTTAAATTATTTTTCCTCTGATATAAATAATATTGCAGAGCTATAGTCATGCCCTTCCCCCTTCTCCTTTTGTGACTAGGAGTATTTACTGAAGGGCTAACTAGGTACAGTCTTTGGCTACAAGATTGAACTAGTGATCTTAGTTTCATTAGTACCATGTTGTCTTCTAATCAAATGAGCTATCTGGCTAGTGTACTTTTGCTATAAATGATAAATATTGAATTTCCAACTTTAATCAAAAATGATGGAAGGGGGTGGGGCTAGGAATCCAATTAATTCACTTTAAGAAAATAATTGACCCATGGATCAGCCTTCACCCCCTTTTAAAGTGACAGATATAAGCTCTTGGCTAGGAAGAAAGAGGAATTTGGATAATAAGGGCAATATGTAAAAGGCAAATCCTCTAGACTTTATATATAGAGAGGTACATAACCTATTTTGACTCAGATTTTTATGAAAGTACCTACGACTAATATATATTATTTATTTTTTTACAAGCTGTACTTTTCCAGTATATATTCTCAAAAGATTTAACTTTAGTCAAACTCTACTGTACATAAATCTAAAAGGAAATCAATAATTTAGATTTTTCTGATCACCAGTAGTGCTAGTAGAGAGGTATCACTGCATGTTTTCCCTTCTCACCTGAAAAAAAGCATTAGTAATGGAACTTTAAACAAGGTACTTATCACAGATATGATATATTGTCCATACCCTCAATTTAGCCTTTGAAATGACACTGTGACAAAAAAATCAGAAAAATTTTATAATGTGCCAGGACCTAGGCAATTCCTTAGAAAATATATGTTGGATAACCCAGGACCTCCACAATTCTTCAACAATTCATAATAGTTCCATGATGGCATTCTTACATGGGTTCTGGATAATGGATGATGCTCACTTTCCCAGTCTCCAGTGGAGTGAAGCAAGACTGTGTGCTTGTTTCCATGCCCTTTAGCAATGTTTTCAGATGGCTTCACTGAGATAAAAAATGGCATCAAGGTTAGTATGATGGTAAATTATTTCACTTGAAAAAAAGTTTGTGCTAGATTTACAGTGCAGCCTCTGAAGTGGAGATGCAAGAGGATGAACCAGTTCTTTGTCACTTTTACTAATTTTGGCCTATCAATTAAAACCAAGAAACCAGAGGTTTTCCATTAGCCAGCACCACACCATCCATATGTGGAACCATCGGTTATGGTAAATGGAGAAATTTTAAATGCTGTGAATAAGTTCACCTGCCTTGGCAGTATATCTTCCAGAGATATACACATTGATGATGAAATTGACACATGCATTGCCAGAGCAAGCTCAGTGTTTGGGAGACTCCAAAGGAAAGTGTGGTAGAGAAAAGGTATTAAGCTGCCTACCAAACTTGTAGATACTTTCATAAAAATCTGAGTCAAAAGAGCTTATATCTGTCACTTTAAAAGGGGGCAAAGGCTGAGCCATGGGTCAATTATTTTCTTAAAATGAATTAATTGGATTCCTAGCCCCATCCCCTTCCATCACTTCTGACTAAAGTTGGAAAGCTGTTTTGTTGACTTCTTTGTCGTATGCCTGTGAGACCTGGACAATATACCAGCACCATTCCAGGAAACTAAATCGCTTCCATTTGAATTGTCTTAGGAAGATTCTGAGGATCACATGGCAGGGTAAGGTACCACACATACACTGAGGTTCTTTCTGAGGCTGAATTCTGGGCATTCCTACCATTTTTTGAATGCCGAACATATGTTTATCTAAAATACTGTTTTAGAGAGAACTCACTTAAGGTAAGTGCTCACACAGAAGTCAGAAGAAGTGATTAAGGACAGAATCAAGTTCTCTGAAGAACTTTGGAATTGATTGCGAGACTTGGGAGACACTGGCACAAGACCACCCTGCATGGCATACCCACATCAAAGAAGGTTGTTTGATTCATGAGCAAGCAGAACTGCAGTAGCTCAAAAAAACATAAGTACAAGTTTAGAGCCATGTCCACTCCAAGGGTTCACATGGACTGTTTGTACCTGACCTGTGGTAGAGCCTTCCACACTCATATTGGCTGGACCAGCCATAGTCAAACACACTGTACCTTGACCCCAAAATAGTCATATCATGTTGGTCCTCTTCTAGCACTAAATACAACAACCACTCCACCAGTACGTTAGGGAAAGTAGAAAATGAAAACCTGGAATAGGATCAGCTGTAGTTGGTAGCCATAGAAACTACCTGGCACCATAGCAGTGGGTAGTTGAGACTGTGTTTCAGATTGCATCAAGGACTTATTTCCCTCTACCTCTTTAAGTGCTAACAGGAATCAGCCTTGCAAAACGTTTTGGACTTGGAGTCTGAAGATGGTTTTGAATTAAGACTTTGTCGTAATTCTTGATCTATGACCTTAGGAAAGTCATCTAATCTTTTTGGGCTCAATTTCGTTGTTATAATTATTATTTTGTGAGACAGTCTGAATTGAGTGACTTGCACAGGGTCACACAGTTAATAAGTTATCAGGTGTCTGAGGCCAGATTTGAATTCAGGCCCTCCTGATTCCAGGGCCAGTGCTCTATCCACTGCACCACCTAGGTGCCCCAATTTCCTCATTGTTAAAATAAGGAAATTGGATCATTGTATTGTCACTTCAAACTATGGGCACTTAGTAAGTCTGTGATTGCACGGATCTTCGTCAGCTGAGTAACTCAATTTCATTATAGTCTCTTGACAAGTCTTCCGTAGAAGGGCATTCCAAGCAATGAGAACATGGTGATCTTAAGGATAAAGTAAAGGCAGGTTAGGATTAGACTGCTTGAAAGAGCTAGCAGCCTCTAGAGTTAACTTACACTTTAGTAATTTTTTCATGGTGTTGGTAAGGGATCAGAAGAAGCCTGAGAAATGCCTAGAAAACTAGCAAGTTTTATGATGACTTTTTAATTTCCTTTTGGTGGGAATCTTGACAGGAAAAATAGTTGGGAAGGGGAGTTAAGAAGTCCTCTCAATAATGTTATGCCATATTTTTGTTGTTCTTGCAATAAAGTCTATTATTTTGTTCCTTTCCTCCCAAAAGAGTTCAGTCAGAATTGTAATAATGTCTTTATGACAAGCAAAGGCATAGTGTCTAAAATATCCACAATCCCAAATCTGAGATTCTGTGGATGTGTTCTCAGTAACTGAAGCTTCTATTAAGTTATAAGAGCCTACAGCCTGATATGTTCTACAAACCTACTTAGTCTGTTCCTTATATTGCAAACAGAGAATGGAGCAGACTTTGATGAATGACTGATGCCAATGAGAAAACAGAGTGGGTGTGAATCAGCTTTGTGAATCAGCTATGATGTCATCATGACATAAACAGCTACAGAATCCCTTATAGAGCCCCTCAGAGCCAGCTCCTTTAGGTTCCATTAAAAAGTAATTGAGCTTCTATATATTATTGTACAGAATCTCTCTTCTTACCTAGTCCTACTTCCTTAGAACCAGAGGGAGACTTGGAAACTGATTACTGAATAAACAGCTATTTATTATATTTCCTTTTAAGAACTGAGTATTGATAATATTGTGATGCATGGTAATCAAAAGCATCTATTTCTTGATTAGTAATAGCTTTTCTTGGAAACAAAAATAGTTTGATTAAAGCATATTGAATTTCACATCTAGAATGCTTGGGTTTTCCATAACCTATGGAAAGGAGAAATTTCTCTAGTTCCTATATTTTCTACAGGTATTTATAGTACTCCCTAGAAATAAACATACATCTACATATATATTTATCATTCTATCATGCTTTGCAGGTAGTGACATACTTAGCAGGCTGTGGGCTACAGAGCTGCCCTATGCTCTTGGCCAAGGGATATCCTGACATCGGCTGGAATCCTATTGAAGGGGAGCGTTACTTGTCCTTCCTACGGTTTGCCGTCTTTGTAAACAGTAAGTCAATCAGCAAATATTTAAGCAACCTCATAAAGATGATATGTAATACATTGTTTCTCATGAGATTACGAAAAAAAGAACGTAAAGAGAATGGGCTAAGGACTGAG
>CM053774.1:13748836-13808588 GCA_028658325.1 Potorous gilbertii | reverse complement strand
TTGGCAGAAATGAGAGAAACAGTATGTAGGGAGAATGAAATTAGAGTTATAGAGGGTATGATTATGGAGGCAGTCCATAAGAGAATATAGGAGGAAATGGCAGTAAGAATACATTTGGAAGAATTGGCTGTAGCTGGGATAAGGGCCATCTCTTCATTGGAGACTCAAGCAAAGGAGAAAATGGGCCTGAAGTTGAGTCTCTATGCTTTATGAATCTAGACTTGTATTTCCATAATTAGTGTAAAAACGCAACATAGTCTGTCCATATGTAAAATAAGAATTGTACTGTCTTCCTCTCACTGCTTCAGAAGGATTTGGAAAGAAAAAAAATGTTTCTTTTTTCAAAATTTTTGTCAAAAAGAATTATTTAAAATCAGATGAATAAGTGTAAAAGTAGATACAACTCCGGTAAGGGAAAATTCCACCAGAATCCGAGAGATCATTGTTATTACTAAAGACCAAATTCCATTAAAATGAATTCTAAAGGATACCTCAAATGGTCTTGTCATAGAGGATCTTGGTTGGGAGAGTTATTACTTGAAATAAATGAAACACCTAATGCAGCTTAGAAAGCTTTTTATTCTTCCAAGATTTATTAAAATAAATTTGAGTGAATTTAACTTAGCATGCACTTGTAATTTTTACAAGAGCCTTTGGACCCTAAATTAGTGATTATCATGTGTCATTGAAGGACCTCAAAAAATATTACAAATCTTATTATTAAAGTTTGTATAAGATGGGCCCATTTGCTCCCATGATGTTTTTTAAATTCTAAAATATTAAGTCAGGATCCTCTACTCAACTAGAAATAACCAAATGTCCCTGTATTATCTCCCTAATGAATATATAATATTTATATTTTTCTTTTGATTTTATTGTAATGCACTATTTAATTTCTGTTCTAATAGTAACATTTTAAAGCACTGAGTTGGGTTTGCTTTTTACCAAACCAAGCAAGACTTTGCTATGTAAAACAGTGAAATTAGGAAATTTTAGATAACATTTACTATAAATTTTACTTACTGGGCATCTATTAAAATCATCTTAATTGATATTGTTTCTAAAAAAAAAAGACTTCTTCCATTTCACTTTTATTAGTTCTATAAGAATCTTTGGGTTATGTTTAATCCAGAAAATAATGACTTTGGGAATCTTAGAATTATTCTATTATAATCCAGTAGAAAACCTTTTTAGAGCACTGCAATTTGTACTTGGATTAGGAGCCAGGAGAGATCTACAGGAAGATAAGAAATAATGAATATTTTAATAAAATTTGAAGAATCAGATTTGGTTGGCAAACTACAACTCAGCTAAGCATGGCCATTATCATGTTGATTTTTAGCACCAGTATGAGCTGCAACCATCTGCAACGATTTGCCTTTCAGCAAATCCTCACTGAGTTTAAAAAAAAGAAGCAGTCTTATTCATTTGTTTTCAATTAGTAGATTAAACTATTTCTTCCCTTTGGAGAGATACTTAGTTAAATTCAAAGCAAGGTAATAGAGCTATGTCAGCATATCAAATCTGATAATTTTATATGAACACATTATATTGCTTTATACAAAGACCAAATTTCCCTCCCTCAGTACAGCCTCTTAATATAGTGAGTTACAGATTGAATGAATTTTTTTATATCCCCAAACCAAATAATTAGAAGCTAATTCCTCTGTCATTCTTTTATATGAGATAGAGTCTGGTGCTTATTTTCCTTAGGTGAAAGTGTTGAAGAAAATGCTAGTGTCGTTGTCAAACTTCTTATAAGACGCCCAGAGTGCTTTGGCCCAGCTCTGAGGGGTGAAGGAGGAAATGGTTTGTTGGCAGCTATGCAAGGAGCTATTAAAATCTCTGAGAACCCAGCCCTCGATCTTCCTTCTCAGGGATATAAGAAAGAAATGTAAGTAAGTGGAATTGCCTTTTGTTAAGTGCTTAAAACTTGTGAACTGGTATAGTGATTCCCCTATATATTGTGAATAAAACTGATGAATTAAGAAGTATCAGTTGTATCCTAATTAGGAAAATTTTGGTCCTTCAGTAATATGATGAAAATACTTGAAAACCACTTAGTCATGTTCATTTATTCTGTCCTGGGAGATGACCCAGGTAATGGACTTTGCAAATAAGTCCACATTCTCCTCCTTCCATAGACCACTTTTCATTACACCTGCTACTGCACTTGCTTAGAGTGAGTTACATGACTTAGAGTGGAAGAGGTCACTTCAAGGACTACAGTCATTCACAGTATTTTAGTTAGAGGTCACTCTCCCTAATTTATGATTTCTGCTTTCAAGATGAGCTAAGCCAAAGTTAGTCCATTTCATTATTTGTGTGACCTAAGGTGGTTTTGTTAATCATACTGTGTTTGTGGGCTAAGCTCTCAACCTATAAAAAAATATGTAGCTATTATTAATTCCTATGTCAAAAGTTTGAAGATTAGTTAGATAAGTGTGTTTAGCCCCATTTAAGGAGAAGAATGTTGAAAATCATAAATTATTATTAATACAAACTTGATTTTCAGAGGTTGATTATGTAGCTGGTGAATTAGTCACTCTTTTGTTTTTTTCTGTTTCTATCCTTCATTTTTTATTACTAGTCAGAACTTAATCCAGACTGTGGACATATTACTTCCCTCCCTTGAAAGTTATCTAAAAAGTAGTGAAACTTTTTTTGTTTCTTCTCCTTCAGAAACAGTTTTGAAAATCATAGAATTTCAGAATTGATAAAAACCTTAAAAATCATTTTTCCAACTCCTTTATTTTAGAGATGAGGAATTAATTATCCACTAGAAAGATGAAGTGATTTGCCACCAAGGTCACACAGCTGGTCAGTACTAGAGCTAGGGTTAGAATCCAAGTGTCCTGACTCTGACTCCAGGGTGTTTTGTTTTGGGTGGTTTTTTTGTTACAATAATCTTCAAATGAACAAAGAACTGATATTAATAACTAATGTGAGATTTGGGGATAATCTATGTTATTCTACTTGAGTGACCAGAATTTTTAATATGTGATTTTGGTATAGTTCAAATTTATTATGATGATGTCCTTGAGAACCTAGAAATGATATACTTGATTCCCTCCAAAACCCTCATACTGCATAAGTGAATATTTAGATTTCTTGAACTATATGAAAAATAATTACTGTACCTACGTTCTTGATATTTGGAAATTAGTAACTATTTGGATAAAAGTATTCTTAAAAACTTAGCTCATCTTTGCATGAAGTCCTGCTCAGATGTAACATGATAAATGCTTTTTATAGAAAGTAGTCATCCAAACTTCCTATTTCCTTTTACTTAGAAAACATGACCCCATTGCTTCCTAGGCTGCCTCAAACCTCCATTGTATTTGTTTTTTTCTCAGCAATTCAGAGGAAGATGACAGTGAGGAGGAGATTGTACACATGGGCAATTCGATCATGTCATTTTATTCAGCTCTCATAGATTTGCTGGGCCGCTGTGCACCCGAAATGCATGTAAGTGATTGGTGTGCCAGAGGCCTGAATGAGAAGCGGTGCACTTTTTCTAAACACAATTTTATGCATCTTGCTGACTTGTTTTTCTCATGATTCTTGGCTAAAGAACCATGGCTAAAATCAAGTGTAGTTTTCATTCCCACTGATTTAGTTGCTTTCTGGGGAGATTTCTATATGTAAGCTATCCCTATATTTTATGTGGTTTCTCAATAGAATCCTTTCAATATCTCTCCTACACTTTCCCTTTTGGAAAACATTACTGAGTTATGCCTCATCTTACCTCTGCTTTAGCAAAACATAACAAACCCTATCTATTGAAGAAATCTCTTCGTGGACAGTAATTTTACCACCATAAGACATCATGAAATAATTTCTCCTTGTAAGTTGATTTAGTTATTTCTTAGTAGGAGATTCTGTATAATATCTCAACTAAAGATGCTTTATTTTTATTTGGTATTGGGGCTTTGGGATATGCGTTGGTTTTGTCTTTGTTTTGTTTTCATTTTATTTTCTTTGGGATATATCCTTTGATGACACAATTTCAAACATTTACCACAAAAAGTCTGAAATAATTCTGGAAGTCACTGAATATTGCCTGGAATACAATCTTTCAGAGTGACATAACTCTAAGTCTTGGTTTTATAAGTACTTACTTTACTTAATATTGGAATAGATAGAAATAGATTTCAGTAACTTGGAATACATCAAGAAAATTAACATTCCAATACATCAAGAAAATTAACATTCCATATTGTATGCTTTTTACTTGAATTTCCAATTTGAATGTTCTATAAATTACAAATTTAATTTATTGGTCTAAGAATGAGAAAGGGCCATCCATTTATGTGTATATGTTATGTATATGTTTGTTTTTCAACTTAAAAAGTTGGACATTTCTCCCTGCAATCAACAGAATGGGAAGTCTGAAAAAATAACCTCTGAGTTACTTCTGAAATATTGGAAGCAATCTCTAATTAACCCCCATTCATGGGTTTATTTGTTTTTTTAGTTTGGGAGAATATGTGGCAATATGAAATGAAATGAAAATATTAGAGCAGAAGGGAGAAAATAAGTTTTAAATGAGAGAGACTTCTTGGTAATTCTCCTGAAGAATTGTTTTCTTGCTCATTATGGGCCAGCATGCCTACTTTCCTCTTTTACCCCTGTGCATTCTCATTATCATAGAGCATTTTCCAAAGGGATTTAGAGTTCTGGACTGTGGATTGGTATAAATTTTAAGTAAGAATTCAGTAATATGAAGTAGGATGTGCTCTGTGCCATTCAATATCCATGGAAAACAGACCCCATTAATCAATTTTAAAGAACATTTATTAGGCAATTAAAAAACATTATTAGGCAATTAGTGCTAAGTGCTGAGGACACAGAAAGAGGCAAAAGACAGCTTTTGTCTTCAAGGAGTTTACCATGTAAAGGGGCAGACTACATGCAAACAACTACAAACAAAACAAGCTTTATAGAAGATAAATAGGAAATCAACAGAGGGAAAGCACTAGACTTAAGACGGAGAAAGAAAGACTCTCATTTAAAAATGGGATTTTAGTTGGGACTTGAATGAAGACAATAGAGTCAGTAGGCAGAGATGAAAGGGGAAAGCATTCCAGGCATGGGGGACAGCCAGAGAAAATGCCTGGAGCAGTGAGGCAGAGTGTTTTATTCCTGATCCAGAGGTCAATGAATCAGAGTATGAAGCAGAAAGTAAGGGATAAGAAAATTGGAAAGGTAGGAGAGGGCTTGATTATAGAGGATTTTGAATGCCTAACAGAGTGTTTTGGTTTTGATCCTGGTGGTGACAGGTAGCTACTGAAGTTTACTGAGAAGGAGAATGATGTGAGACAGTGCTCTAGGAAGATCTCTTCGGCAGTTGAATGGAGGCTAGATTGGAAAGGGGAGGGACATGAGGCAGGCAAACCCACCAGCAGGCTATTGCAATAAACCAGGTGTGTGAGGATCTACACTGAAGGAGTAACAGTGTCAAAGAAGGAAAGAAGGTATCTTCAAGAGATGTTGCAGAGGTGAAATTGACAGGCCTTGGCAACAACTTGGATATGAGGGATGAGAGAGAGTGAAGAATTACAGATGACTCCTAGGTTGTGAGCCTGAGGGCCTGGGATGATGGGATTCACCTCTACATTAAAAGGGAAGGTCAAAGGCTGGGAGGTTTAGGGGAGAAAATTATGAGTTGTGTTGTGGATATATTTAGCTTCAGATAGATGAACATCCAGTTTGAGATATCTGAAAGGCAGTTGGAGATGTGAGATTGAAGATCAGCAAAGAGGTTGGGACAGGACAGGTAGATTTGAGAATCGTCAGCATGAAGACGGTAATTAAATCCTTGGAAGTTGATGAGATCACCATGAAGTTGGACAAAGGGACAAGAGCAGAAGGCCCAGGACAGAACTTGTGAGGGACATCTACGGTTGGAGGACATGCTGTGGAGGAGGATCAAGCAGAAAGGCTGGGAAGGAGTGATCAGATAGGAAAGAGTGATGTCCTGGAAAAACTAGAGAGAATAGAGTATCAAGGGAGAAAGGGTGATCAACAGATTATATTCTAATCAAATAGTTATAATGGCTACGTAAATAATCTGGGCATATGTAATACCCTCCTGCCAATGTGTTCCATTTTTCAGATTCTCTGATTCGATTGTTTATATGCCCATTCAGATCATGGACCTTTCAAATGAGCAACATGGTTGCCAAGGATGGAGTACGTTGAACTTGGAGTGAAAACTATTTTTGTTCAGATTTCACCTCAGATTTACTAGTTGTGTGACAAGGGGCAAATAAATTTAACCTCTCAGAGCTCAGTTTCCTGATCTGCAAAATAGGAATAATAGTGGAATCTACTTTGTAGACATTTGAAGTTAAGATGAGAGAATGAGACAAAGGACTGTAAAAACCTCAGAGGGGTATAAAGATGAGTTGCTGTTTTCATCCTCATAAAGAGATATGCTACAGATGGAAGAAAGACAGCACAGGACAGGTTTGTACTGAGCAGATAAATTCTTGCTCCATAATCCTAGTTGTTTCCATACACAAATTGGGACAAATTATTCACTCATCTCCATTTCACACAGTTGGTAGGTGTTTTTTATTTTAAAAAAATAAAAACACCATGTAGTTCTTTGAAATCTTTGAGTGGAAAATATTAAATATCACTCAATTCTTTCAGCATTTTATAGACCATTCCTTACTGCTGTCACCTCAGCAAACTACATTTTCCCCACACAGTTTCAGGCTTATCCTGGAGTATTAAACAGCTTAACGCTTGAAGCAGGGTCCACATGTTCAGTTCCCCTCTGTTGGTTAATGCCTAGATAGAGCTCACTTTCATTTTCATTCTCCTGCCTTGTTAAAGAATCATGCCTGATAACACTTGGTATAGTAGGGGCATGCAGTTACTGCCATCATGAGAAGCTGCCTCTATTCGTTGATCCTGAAGTTCCATGAAAGCTGTAATACTCAGGAGGTAGACAATGGTAGTGTAGTTATCAGTGTATCATTAATGTTTATTGTATGATTCCTGAGAAATCTCTGTAACTGAGGGGAGGAGATGAGACATCATCCTCCCATTCCAAACCATGAAATGCCCAAATATTAATTCAGTTCCCCCGTCATAGCTCATATTTTTGGATGAAATGTGGTGCCTTAATTCTGTATTCTAATTTCTGATTAATAGTGACACCAAGTAAACGAAATTATTTTCTTAGGCAAAATGTCTCCCTAGCATCATTTCCAATTCAATTCAAACTTTTTTTCCTGTTATCCTAAGTTAGGTTGTGATTGTAATTATGTAGCATGAAGATATATGCCTTCAAGAAAGCAGTTTGATCCCTTGAGTTAGTCCTATGTGTAGAAAATAGAAAATAGGGGCAAAATTATGGGATGGGGTTAGGGAATATGTTTATTTAAACTTATTGTTAGATTTCTGTTTTGACAGCTTATCCAAACAGGAAAAGGGGAAGCCATCCGAATCAGGTCAATCCTTCGCTCCCTGGTCCCCACAGAAGATTTGGTAGGAATTATCAGTATCCCTTTGAAACTTCCCACACTTAACAAAGGTAATGGTATCAGGTTGACTTTGTTAAAATTTACGAGCATGTAATCTGAGAGTAGCACTTAAGTGTTTCTTCTAAATTTTCGCTTGAAAAATTTTCTTGGTTGGCAGAAGCTACAAAGGGGAAATATTGCAGGGGGATAAGGGGGTCCTTTAATTCTCACACTTTCTCTGCTAGGTGTTATACATGAATTTACATCCATTCCTTTTATGACATCTCCAGTTTTCCTTATTTCCCCCCAAATCAAAAGCTACTGGTTCTTTACTTTCATTAGAATAGAGGCACCATTGCCCACTAAATACCACGTTATCTGTAGTAAGAATGATGGGTTAAGATAGAGGGAAAGTGTCCTCTAGGGTCATTCCCTACACTGATGTGTTCTATGAAGTAAGCTGCAATTATCTCAGGGCAGACAGACAAAATCAGCTGTCATGTCTCCCTTCTTGCCTATACTATAGCCCCATGTCCTTCCCTGTCAAAAATCATACAAAAATAGGTTGTATCCTCATGCCTGATACCTCATGTGACTTTTACAGTTTAATTTACAATACATCTTCCTTCAAATTTCCTTGCCTTTTTCAGACATTAATTACATCTACAATGTTACCTCCTTCTAGAGCAATGATGTCAAATTCTAATAGAAACAAGGGCCACTAAACCATACTAGCAGCATACTGACTTTGAAAATCACATATTAATATTATCTATTTTCTATTTTATTTTTATTTATTTTGTTTAATATTTCCCAGTTATACTTTAATCTGGTTAGTGCTGAACCCAATGCTTCAACAATGTGTTTTTGACCTCTCTGTTATAGATGATTTTCCTTCTCTTCCCAATGGTTAGGGCTCTATTCCTACTGTATAAATTACCTTGTATTCATTTTATGTGTAGTTTGTATGTTGTCTCCCTGTATGATATAAATATAATACTGGTCCACTTGTAGCAAGGGTAGCTATCAAGAATGTGGTCCACCCTATCACCACGGGAAACTATGATTACCCCCTTTTGGGGAGCAAGAGGACAATGGTTGGGTGCTCACTCTTCCACTTGCCTATCTGCAACAGAGCTATCAGGCTAGAAATATATATGTCTGTTTAACACATATCAAATGCCTATAATGTAGTGATATGAAAATACTAAAAAAGGAGCAAAATAAATTAAATTAAAATAAATTAAAGAATAAAAGCTACCATCTGTAGTCATTTTTAAGGGGAGAGCAACACCTAGCTTATTCTTGATAGCTTTGCTCCCTCTCATCTTCACCAAATGCTGGTTATGTAAAAGACCAATACAGAAAGTAGTCAATCTTATCAAAGTAAACAGTAAATAGAAATTAGAGATTATATACATATGGACATACGATAGAATATCTATTTGTAGGTGAGACTAAATCTCAGTTCAATAAAGAAAAGAGAGAATGATATGGAGATAGGTAGAGGAGCATCTCTTCATAGTCGAAGTTTCCAGGTGCTAGGAATGAAGGGACATATTAGAGCTGTGGCTCTAATCCACCTTTCAAACGTTTGTGTTTGTCCCTCTTAGTTATTTTTCTCAAATTATCTCTTATAACTCAGAGGTTTCTCTCAGCCACTCAGAAGCCATGTCTCACTCTGTGTACATAGTACTCAGTATCATGATACAGGCCTTTAGGGAACCACACACCAGATCAATAATACATGAAAAATTTTGATCCAGCCTTCACCTCTCTAATCAGTACTTGAGTTCTTTCTCACAAGTTAGGTAACTATCTCCTGTAGGACTCAAACAGCAGGTGTTTTAGCAGCAAGAGCCAAATAATGAATTTTTTTTAAGGAGAAGCTATCAGAATCAAATGGTCTCTGACCAGGAAATCAATAGATCTGAACTTTGCTCTGTGATATTGGACAGTTCGGCTAACAGTGTTAGTCTGCTAATAGTAGCAATTTTAAAATCATAGTTTCTCCTTTCCTGTTCTTTAGTGATCCTGGCCAAACTGTTTTCCTTCTGTCCCAATTACATTATGAGGGCTAATTAGAGAACTTGTTATAAAGCCTGACTTTTTGGCAAGAAAGATTTAGCAGCAGCAGCCAGAAAGAAACAATTCCAGTATTGTGGAAATGCAATCAGGATAACACAAGATCAAACAGCTTCTACATTAAGAGATTGAAGGGCTTAGAATATGATAGATATTCCAGAAGTCAGAGGAACTAGGATTAAAACCAAGAATCACATATCCAGCAAACTGAGTATAACACTTCAGGGGGGAAAATGGTCTTTCAGTGAAATAGAGGACTTTCAAGCATTCTTGATGAAAAAACCAGAGCTGAATAGAAAATTTGATTTTCAAACACAAGAATCAAGAGAAGCATGAAAAGGTAAATAGAAAAGAAAAATCATAAGGGACTTACTAAAGTTGAACTGTTTATATTCCTACATGGAAAGAAAATATTTGTAACACTTGAAACTTTTCTCAGTATTTGGGGAAGTTGGAGGGATTACACACACACATAGAGGGCACAAGGTGAGTTGAATAGGAAGGGATGATATCTAAAAAAAATAAAATTAATGGATGAGAGAGGGATATATTGGGAGAAGAAAGGGAGAAATGTAATGGGGCAAATTATTTCCCATAAAAGAGGCAAGAAAAAGCTTTCTCAATGGAGAAGAAAAGGGAGGAGGTGAGAGGGGAAAAGTGAAGCTTACTCTTATCACATTTGGCTTAAGGAAGGAATAAAATGCACACTCAATTTGATATGAAAATCTATCTTACACTACAGGAAAGTAGGAGAGAAGGGGATAAGTGGAGTTTGGAGGAAAGGATAGAAGGAAGGGCGAATGAGAGGAGGGGGTAATTAGAAGTAATCACTTTAGGGGAGGGACAAGGTCTAAAGAGAGAATAGAATAAAATGAGAGGCAGAATAGGATGGAGGGAAATATAGTCAGTCTTATACAACATGACTATTATGGAAGTCTTTTGAAAACTACACATATATAGCCTATGTTGAATTACTTGCCTTCTCAGTGGGGATGGTTGGGGAGGGAGCAAGGGAGAGAAGTAGGAACTCAAAATTTTAGGAACGAATGTTGAGAATTATCTTTGCACTCAACTGGGAAATAATAAATACAGGTAACAGGATACAGAACTCTTATCTTGCCCTACAAGAAAAGAGAGAAGATGGAGATAAGGGAAGGGAGAGCAGATTGGGGGAAGGGGTAATCAGAATGCACGGTGTTTTGGGGTGGGAGAGGGGAGAGATGAGGAGAAAATTTGCAACTCAAAGTCTTGTGGAAATGAATATTGAAAACTAAAAATCAATAAATATTTTTTTAGAAAGAATAAAAAAAGAAAGATTTAGCAGTATCATTTTTAAATCCTCCCATTTCATTATTTAGAAGGATAGAAAGCCATTGGCCAGTTCTGACTTCTGTCATCCAGAACTATGGTATTTTTAAAGGGCTAATGAAATTTCTCTCCTTGTCTCAGATGGGTCAGTGAATGAGCCAGACATGGTTGCCAATTTTTGTCCTGACCACAAAGCACCCATGGTACTGTTCTTGGACCGTGTGTACGGTATTGAGGACCAAACTTTCCTTCTTCATCTTCTAGAGGTTGGATTTTTGCCTGACCTAAGAGCATCAACCTCTCTGGACACAGTAAGTTACTGAAATAAGAATTATGATTTTCTTCTGCGACTGTATTTGGTAACTGAGTTCAATTCAGTATTTGCTGTTTTTTGTGGTCATTGTGCCTCTGTTCATATAATAGTTTTGTCACATCCTTGTATATATCTGCTCCTTTTCACAGATGCAAAAACTAAGATATTGAGAAATGGAGAGTTTTCAATATGCCACACCCAATGGAGAAGTTGAATTAAAAAATCAGGCATCCAAATCCCACAAGTATTTATTCAGGAGCTTGACCAGTAGCAACCTTTGGCCTTAAAACACTGTGTCTTCCTTCTTGTTTTCACACTCAGAAAGGAAAGAGGTTGTGTTTTGTAACAGAGTGGCTAACCTGTGCTGAAACTCAAGGAATTTAATTCCTCATACTGAGAAAAAGTGACCCAGCCTCTGGAATGGATTATATTTTAATTGGTGACCCAGAAATAGAAATAGAAAATTTATGCTATTCTCAGCTATTCCCCCAATTCTGATAGATATCTGTGACATAGGAAGAATAAGTATTTTAAATAAGGTTTTTTTAAATATTTTTTTCTTACATCACTGTCATTGTGTCAAGTATCTTTCTCCCTCACAAAGTGACATGCCATTGACAAATGGTTTTAGAAAGGAAAATAAAAGTCAGCACAACTGATCTATACATTGAAAAAGTCTGAAAACATGCACAATGTATCCTATCTGTGAACCTCCTACTTCCATAAAGGGACTGGCTGGGGGCATTCTCTCACATCTTTACATTTGAATCCTCTTTGACCTTGTTAACATTGTTACATTTACTTTTGATTTTCCATTTACATGTTTGTAATTACTTTGTATGTTTTCTTTACTCTGCTTCCTTCACTCTGCATCAGTTTGTGTAAGTCTTTGTATGTTTTTCTGTATTTATCTTAAATCATTTCTTATAGCATAATATTCCGTTACATTCATGTATCACAATTTGTTTGGTCATTCCTCAGTTGATGGGCACCTACTTTGTTTCTAATTCTTAGTTATAACAAAAAGTGCTGCTATTAAATATTTTGGAGAATATGAGAACTTTTTTCTTATTGATAGTTTCCTCAGATATAATCCCAGTAACAGAGTCTCTGTTCAAAGGGTATGGACATTTTAGTCATTTATTTGCATAATTCCAAATTGCTTTCTAAAATGGTTGTACTATTTTACAGCTTCACCAACAATTCTGTAATTCCTCCAACAGTGACTTGCCATTTTTGTAATTTTTGCCGGTTTGTAAGGTGTGGAATGAAATTTCTAGACTTTTTTGATTAACATTTCTCCTGTTATTGGTGATTTGGAGCATTTGGTCATGTGGTTGTGAATACTTTGCAGGTCTTCTTTTAGGAACAGTTTGTTCATATCTTTGACCGTTTATCTATTGGGGATTGGCTATTAGTTTGAGATACACATACGTGTATGTATGTATTTATTTTCATTTACTTATTGTTTATATATCTTGTATACTGAATGAACCATTATTAGAGAAATCTGATAAAGATTTTTCCCATCTGATCACTTCCCTTTTTATCCTAGATGCATTCATGTCCATGCAAAAGCTTTTTAGTTTTAAGTAAAGTTATCTATTTGATCTTTTTAGAATTTCCTCTATCTCTTGTTTAGTTAAGAATATATCTCCTACCTATACCGTGAGAGAGATACAATCTGTTGATCTAGTAATATTTTTGTAGTATGGTTTCTAATATTAAGGTAACATATCCATACGGAATGTATTATGAAATATGGTATAAGGTGCTGGTCTAAGAGAATAGGAATTTTGTAAAGATGTATTTATAGAACCCCAAAGAATGTACAATACAGCTTATTGTGCTGTGGAGCCAAAACCATACTTCAGGCTGGCAAATTCTGTTGGATAATTAAAATGCTTCATCTGAAGCTACTTATGTTTTGAACATTTTTAATGAATTTTCTGACTTAAAAAAATTATTTTTCAAATACCCCCTGAGGTCCTTGGTGAAAGCATGCAGTTGGTAATAGATCAGACAAATAGCACATGCTTTTCTAGTATTTGTTGTTCAAACATTGTGCTTATCCAAACACCTCAGTGCTACATTGAAATGTGCAATTTTGAACTCCTCAGCCAACAAACTATGGCATTTCCTTTATGATATTAAAGAAATTTACAAGAAACTAAAAATCAAAGCTCTGCCCTATCTCATTTTAATAATCCTATTAAAATTACAAGTTTGAAGAGTTTGATTATTTTTTTCCTTAGGACAGTTATCTAGAACCAAAGATTTTACCTAATTATGGGTATCACCAGAAATGTCTTTGCAGTTCAAAGAAAGTCGTTTCCAAAACCAAACTTCAGTGAATACAATTTCATTAATGGGGCTACTTCCTCCAGTGGTATAGATCACACTCCAATTACACCTTTTCATCCCACAGGAACCTTATATATGTCCTTCCATAGAACCCCCAAAGAGTATCTGCTTTAATGGACTAGAGGCCTTCCTCTCAATCTTTTAACATTGAGTGGGTATTGTTAAAGCATTAAGGCTACATCTTTTTTGTATTACTTTTAGCACATGGCTTACCTTCTTCTCCAGTGGCCAATTTCTTGCAGCTTATCTTTTGTACCACTTCTTGCCTATGATCCTAAATAGATTGAATTTACATTAGATAATTACATTTTACCATATTAGTTATGATAATCCCAAGCATGAGAATCACAGGATAAGGCAGGAAGGAAACAAGCATTTGTTAAGTATTCTCTATGTACCAGGCACTTTGCTAAGCACTTTACAAATGCTGATCCTCAAAACAACCATGAGTGGTGGGTGCTATTTTTTTCGTCATTTTACAGTTGAGGAATGGGAGGCAAAAAAGGTTAAATCACTTGCCCAAGGTGATATAACCTAGAAATATCTGGGGCCAGATTTTAACTCAGCTCTGAATCCAAACTCCACATTCTATTCACCATACCACCTAATTGCCTTTCAAAGGACAGACCTTAGAGACTTGTCTAGTGCAACCTCCTCGTTTTACAAAAGAGGAAACTGGCCCAGGAAAGTCAAGTGACTTAGGTTAACACAGATAGACATTTGGCTTGAACCCATCCTTTGACTCTAAAACCAGAACTTTTTCTACTGTACTATGAAAAGCAGTTGGATATAGTATAAAGACTGTTACAGTTACTGTTATTTTAACAGAAGAGAGCTTCCTGTGTTCAAATCATAAGCCTTGGATTCAAATCTTATAAGATCATAGATTTACATTTGGAACAGACCATAAAGGCCATAAAATTCAACTTCCTTCATTTTATAGGTGAGAAAACTGTTGTTCAAAGAATTTAAATAGTTTATCCAGGGTTACAGAGTTCATATCTGAGGCAAGGTTTGAACCCAAGGCTTCCTGGATCCAAGTCCAGTATTGTATTCACTATGCCATGTTTCCTTTTTCTGACAGTTCCTGGGTATGTATGTAATCATAGCAAGTCATTTATCCTCTAAGAACCTTAATTTTCTTGTATGTAAAGTGGAAATAGTGATGCTTATACTATTTGCCTCACAGAACTGTGATGATTAAAATGCTTTGTAAACCTTAAATCAGCATGTAAACATGAATTGCTATTAGTTATTTACCAAAGACCTCAATAATTCAAATTCTTTAAACATGTTCTCTGAAATTTACCTCCTTGCTTAGTGTCAGAACAATCATGTATAAGAATTTAAACACAGTTTGAGACATTAATAGTTTTCAACACCATTAACGCTTTTCTTTATTCAGAGGCTTCTTTCAGAAGTGTGTACCTTTAAGTCATTTATACTCCTTGCAAATTACTTTCAACACTTGTAAATTTAACCAGCGGGATACAGTTCTGCTTCCTATGTGCATCTCTCCCTGAAGAGATAGTTTGATTGATTGATTTGTCTCTCATAATTATGAAAATTGCTAATTATAACTTCAGCAATGCTTTAGAGAAAAAGATTATCAAGTTGAGAGCTCCCCAGTAAGTCAGAAAAGAGTTGAAGACATATTAGAAAATTCATAGCCTTACAGCTGGAAGTCTTTATAATGTTGGAGTTATTGTATTAGGCTGGTTAGTGCACAAAATGGGATGAGTGCCAAGGATTTGGGAATGGAAAGATCTACTTTCTGAGATAGATTATAAATACTTACTACAAAGCATTCATATGGGATTCAGTTGCTTTACATTCTTAAGTGTTTTGCTACTAAGTACCTCGGTGCCTCTAAGAAAGTCTCTTTCCTGCTTTGCCTCAATTTCTCTGAGAAACGAGGTGAATGAAGATGTCACATCACAAGATTGCCAGAAGGAAAGGCCAAGGAGCAAGAGATAAACCCCTTCAGTACTTAGTAAGATTGAAATAAAGTAGAAAGGCATTTGACAAGAGAAATAATATAAAACATGTATCCATTCATGTTCCTCTTCCTCAAGGAGTCATTTATACAGATGGATAGATAGATAGATAGATTTTTTTTTACTAAACCAATTTTCATTGTTGTAGGAAGCTCCTTGTGAGAAACTTTATCTACTAACTTAGATGGGGAGATATACTCTAACACTTAATTTTTTATTTTTTTTATTTTTAGTTATCAGCGTTCACTTTTATAAGATTTAAAGTTGTAAATTTCCATGCCTTTCCCACAATGGTGTGCAGTCTCATGTAGACTATACATGTATGATCTATATTAAACATAATTCCACATTATTCATGTTGTGAAAGAATAATCAGAACAAAAGGGAAAAACCATGAGAAAGAAAAAACAAAAAAACAGCCGAAAGAAGAGATAATAGTATGCTTCAAACTGCATTGACACTCCATAAATCTTTCTCGCTCAGAAGAGCTAACTCTAAGAGTCAGTCATCGCACAATGTTGCTGTTAGTACCTATAGGACACGTAATCTTAGAGAGTTTCCTTAAGCACTAAGACTAAGTGACTTCCCCAAGTTTGCACAGCTATCATGTCAAAGGGGGAAGGTCTTCCTGACAGAGCTACTTTGCATTTGTTGCCCCATCTGGTTTCAGCTCTACAGAACAAGACGTACCTACCTACACAATAAACTTATCACTTCTAAACTCCCCATCATGTGGCTAACTCGGCCTTTATTGAAACTACCTCCCTCAGCCTCCTCTGCCTTTTAAATGGTGGGCTGGAGTGGGGAGTACCAAACTACTTCAATGCCTTCCTTTATCAAGGGCAAGAACTGGAACTCAGTTTACTCCACTTTGCATCAGCTGCTCTGCCTATTTTCGGTTCCACAGAACAAGATACCCTTGTGCCAGGTATCCTTTAGTGTTCCTTGCCCTAATCCCTTACTCCCCTTTCCTGATTCTTTTATGTTATCTGCCTCTTTAGATTGTAAGCTACTTATCTTTTTTTTTATTGTATCCCTAGCACTTAGCACTTAAAATATAGTAGGCACTTAGTAAATATTTATTGGATTACATTGAGCTTCTCTTTCCACTCCCTATGCCATGTTGCCACACACTTTTCTCATATTAGGTATTTAATAAACATTCGTTGTATTGAATTATTTCTGCTGTGCAGCAAATAAAAATAAAAGTTTCCTGAAAAATTTCTGTCACCTATTGACAGCCTGTGAGGATCAGCTCATTATTAGGGGGTTAGTTATCAGGACAAATCCTTTGGGCAGAGTAAAGTAAATGGGCAGATGTGTAAAACAGCACTTCGTCACTTCTACAACAGCAGTAGCTAAATGATAGAGAAGAAGGCTGAGTGTGACAACTTTTACTCCACAAGAATTAATTTATACATTGCCATTCTTAATTTTCAATGTTTTTTTAAAAACTGAGTTGATGTGTCAATGTTGACATCGTCAATACAGATAAAAACCAAAAGACATGTAGAAGTTTTAACTAAATGGAAAAAAATAGCTTTTGAGCTCTCTTCAGGCCAGTAAAGATGCCAGGAGAGTTCGTTTCATTGTTCTTCTAAGAGACAAAAAAACCCATTTCATGTATGATTTCATCATCTCATCTTACAGGGTATAGTGTATAGTGAATATAACCAGATTATTATGAAGGTGATTCCAGCTTAGGTACAAACATGTGTTGTAGAAAATAGGGAAGAGACATTTGGAAGAACTTTAAAGTATCCCTCTAAATAAAACAACATAAGACTTGAAATTTGCTAATTTAAATTTAAAAATGGAGCTCAGAGGAAAAGAACGAAAAACTAATTTAGAAAATATTATTCCAAACAAAGAGATTGAAGAAAATAAAGACTGTTCAAGAAACTTTTTTTAAAGTATTACATCTGGCAAGCAACAAGTGAGCTGCGCCAAAAACAAGCCCAGCATGTCAGCAGACAAAAAATAACTAGCCATTCAATTTAAGTGCTATTTCAAAATTGGCTTTCTGTAAGTATCAGATCATTAGGGTAAAGGCTAAAGTAAATGTCAAGCTGGAAGAAAAGATACAAAAATAAACATATACCATATATGATTGTAGTAGTTGCAACTTGATTTGTGATTTAAACAAACTGCTGATTCAAAAAAAAATAGCTAAAAGATATTCTTTCACTGTTTCTTAGATAACTTTAATTAGTATGGTAATTATCATGGAGAGGCCAGAAGTACTCAGGTAATTCCTTATTCAAAAGATACTTCATCTCCTTGTCAAGTAAATCTATATGAAAGACAAGGGAAGCATTGTTTTAGAGTAGAAGGACACTAGCAAAGCATCACTATGAAAGAGATAGAGAACAACTTTTTTCCCAAAAGGTATTCTACTTTAAAAATCCCTAAGTTACTTGGCTTCTTAAATTCTTAAAATTCTTTTAAAAATTCTTAAGATACTTTTAAAATTATTTTAAAATTTAAAAAAGAAATTCTACCTGTTCCCCATACCACCTCAGCCAATTTAAAATAAGATCATGAATCCACTGCTTCAGACTTGAAAAATGAGAATTTATCCTGGTTGTGGGATTTCTTTTCTGACTTACATCATTGTTGTTCTGTCTATGTATGTATAATTTTGCATTGTTGCCCAGGAGAACTTGTATGCCCATTTAACATCCAATAGTATAATGCAAAAGAAAGATTAGGTTTGACTTTAGACTACATAGAAATAAGTATAGGGATTTGCGTTCTAAGGGTAGAATGTGTAAGGCCGTTAGGTATATTCATATACCTGCATGTTCACACAACCCTGCATGTTCTAGAATGATCAATGTGTGTCGCTTATATTGTAATATGTCTACTCATTCTTAAATGATCTTAAATGGTAAATGTATTATGAAATAACTTATCCATATGTATCTGAGGATCCATCTGTGATGATAGATGGAGATAAATTAGTCCGTGGTACAAAAAGAGGAAGCCACCATGACTGTGGGAGGCACTTTCAAGACTACAAGACTCTCCCCTGCAAACGTCTTGTAGCCTGTGTTTTCCCAGAACAAAAGTGGAGACTTTGAGAGGGATCACAGCCACATAAGTGTTTCCTTTTAGGTTGTGAGGGCAGGGACTGACTTGGACCTTTTTTTGTATTCCCAGCACTTAGCACAGTGTCTGGCTCATAATAAGTGCTTAATAACTGTTTATTGACTGCCTGAAACCTACAACTCCTTATTCCCTTTTACTATTTGCAGTTTTAATGTTGCTAAGTAAGTAAATGCAGTTTTGTTGTATCATATGTTGCATAGACCTTTCTTTGTCAGGAATAATTTAGCAATATCAGGTCAAAGGATTCATGAAATAAGTTTATTCATAATTTAATCACCCATACTAGCAAAACAAAATGAAAGAAAAAATGCACATTTCCTAGATCATAACATGTTCCTCCTTGGAGAACCCATTTATTCAGTTCTTCAGTGCAGCTATCTGGGGTAGGCATTATAGATGAGTGATGAGATGGGCCAAGTTCAAAGTGCCTTCAGTGATCTGATTAACCCAGAAGGACAAAGTCAGTATCTGTAACACTAATGTTCTTTTGGTGATGCTGTTGAGCCATAATAATGAACATTACGATATAAGAATAAATTTTAAAAATTACAAAGGATCCAAGGAGCAGTGGATATGTGTAGAATGAGCGTCAGATGATGGCATGTTACCAGTGATATGAACAAGTATACAAGAAGTAGCCCTAAGGATGTATGTGATTCCAAGGAGAAGCAGTAGGACCACTTGACTGAAGTATTGGTACTCCAAAGATATGCTTAAAACACAGAGGAAGCTAGCCAGCACATTAGATAGATACAAGAAGCACTAGGATCATTCACTAAGCATTTATGAAGCACCTAATATGTTCCAAACACTATGCTAAAGGCTGGGGGTCAAACTAGAGAGGAAACAAACTCAGTCCTCAGATGGCTTAATTTGGGGGAACCATCATTACTTATATATAAATATGCAAAACAAAATAATGGGGAGTTAAGGCCACTGGAAACTTGGGAGATGGGAGAGGATTGAGAAAGACTTCATGTTGTGATACGCAAACTGGTTTAAAGAAAGCAAAGGATTCTAAGAGGCAGAGTTGAAGAGGAAGTATTTTTCAGTCATGGAAACAGGAGATGTAGCATCATGTGAAGAGGAGCAAGAAAATTTGGCTAGACTGTAATTGGCAGAAAGGGGCATAATGACTAAAAAGGCAGGGAAGGTAGTTGGGGGCTAATTGTGAGGGACTTTAAAAGCCAAAAAGAAGAGCTTATATTTTGTCTTGAGAGCACAGTAGGAAATTCTTAGAGTTTGCTGAGTTGGTACTTGATGTGGTCCAACTTGGGCTTTGGGAAAATTGCTTTCCTAGCTTTGTGAATGATAGACTGAATGGGGAATGAATTGAAACAGTGTTAAGATCCATTAGTGTCTAAGATCTGTTAGGAGGGTATTGAAGTATTTCAGGTAAAAATGATAAGGGTCTGAACTAGGGTGACAGCTTTGTGAGAAGAGAAGAAACAACAGATCTGAGAGATGTTATGGAGGAAGACATGTATCACATAGGATAGAACACGCACACCTGAGGACCAGTCTGGCTCATTGGAGCCAGGTGAGCGGGAATGTTAGCCAATAGGTTATACCATTCATGGTTCTAAAGGACTGATTATGATAGATAGAGAGAGAGATAGCAGGCAGATTACATTACATTACAGAGTAAAGATAAATTTAGCATGCAAAATGAGGCATATTTGTATTTTCTATAAGTATGACTGCATGTTTGTTATATAATTTTATTTTTATTTTTGTTCCATCACGTTAGGGGTGGGAAGGAGAAAAAGAGATTTCTAGTCATTATGAAAAGGTGCGAACTATTGCTTACATTTTCCGATCAAATCACTGTCATTAGTTTTACTGAACTGCTTTCCTTTGTCACAAGAGATCTCTTACAAAGTGGGAATAATCTTTGAACATATGTAATGTAAAAACAAAACATATCAATAAATCTTTTTAAAAATTCATGAAGAATGGAGATTTGTATTAGTGGAGGACATACCCACAGTGATGAAATCAAGGATCTTTCAACTTTCAAAGTTAAATGTACATACACACACACACACACACACGGAATACAATGTACTTACTAGTTTTAATAAGGTGGTTATGTTTCATCATATGATGCAAAATATATATTTCACTAGAACCCAGAGTGAAAAGGGGTAGCCTATCAGTTTTTGCCTCTTAGTTAATTTACCCCCAAACAGCCTTTTGTTTGGTTGCCCTTGTCTTCATTTTTTGTTTGTTTTTACTTTTGACTTAATTTGTTTCATTTTACTTGCAACAAAGTACCTCTAGTGACAAAGTGAACAGTCTTATTCTCTGTTGCTTTATTTTCTGTGAAGCATTAAAACTTCTAAGACATATGTAAGACACAGGATCATATGGTGAGTATTATTGTGCTTTGCTGAGCATCTCCAAATAAGATTAATCATTCTCTTTCTTTTTTCCCTAGGTTTCTCTGAGCACCACAGAGGCGGCCCTTGCGCTGAATAGATATCTGTGTTCTGCTGTGCTCCCTCTCCTCACAAGACATGCTCCTTTGTTTGCTGGAACAGAGCATTATACCTCTCTGATTGATTCCACACTCCAAACCATCTATAGACTCTCCAAGGGACGCTCCCTCACCAAAGCACAGAGAGATACCATAGAAGAATGCCTGCTTGCTATCTGCAAGTAAGTTCTATCCTCATGTATTTCTCATTCATATTTATTCATTTGAATTCAATTGCACATAAGTGTACACATGGATACAATTGTACATATGAGAACCTGAAGTCTGGGGCATCTTCCTATAAATTTGACCCCCAACTGTGTACTTTTTCCAGAAACCTTCTTTACCCTATCCCCTAGTCATTTTTCCTCTTCAAATCAATTGCCTCCCATCACCTCATTCATCTGACTGACCATTATCTGACCACCACAGGATGGTAGTCAATGCTGGCTAGAGCAATCGGGATAAGATCCCTAAGATGCCACATTACATAAAGTGAACACTCAGACTCCCACCGCCTCAGCCAACACAAGATTTTCATTGCTTGGAGTGGTTTGGATGTTAGTAAAACAAATACTCTCTGGTAGTTGTGTCCTAAGTTATAGGGGTAAGGTATTCTGCAATTCATTTGAATCCAGCAAATATGTATTATTAAGTTCTTGTCTTGCTCTGGGGGTTAGAGCTACAAAGATGAAATGATACAGCCTCTGCCCCTACGGATTGGCTGACAGTCTAGCAGGGGAAATAAGACACAAATGTCCTCAGTACTTTGATACAAAATCATGAAATCTAGGATAATACTGGTACAAATTGCCCCCTCTGCTAATCAGTCAATATTTATTAAGTACCAGCATACATGGATTTGGCTCAATTCACCAGATGTGTGCAAAGTATGAAATATGTGTGTTAAGCATTTTGTTAGGTCCTAGAGAAGATTAAAGGTAAAAAATAGCATGGGCCCTGTCTTCAAGAATTCTAAAATCTAATAGGAATTTGATATGAACACAGACAAGTATGCTCCAAGTTAAAATGTGAGCTGTCCAAAATGCTCAAAGAAAATACAGAGAAGGAGAGCTCAACCAGTGCGTTTCAGGGGAGTTTGTGAAAAATAACTAATGAGCTGTGCCTTGAAGAGGACAAAGAAATACTAAGTTCTAGTCGTGGGAAATGTAAAATGTATGGAAATGAAACTTATGTCTGGCAGAATTAGAGAATCGTAGTCCAAACTCTAAGTTTACATAGAAATATTAGGATTAAATAAGGTTGGTAATGTTGGTCAGCTGAGGTTAAATGACAGATTTGTAGTGGATACATCAATTTACAGTGAGCACATTCAACAGAACTCTCGTAAGAGCAAAGGTGGAAGATGGTAAGAGTAAAGAGGGAATGAGTCTTAACAGGGCATGCTTGGCAATGAGAGACGGGTGCAAAGGAATTGGGAGTGGGGGATAGTGTAGTATTGACTTGATCAGCTAAGCAATAAGAAGAGGTAAAGGAAGAGAGAGCCTCTAGTGCAGGAGTGATGACCTAGTTAGCAAGGTGAAAATGGCCCCTAGACAGTTATCAGTGTAGAAGAAGAGCTCAGAAGTCAAACACCTAGCAGCATGGAAGCCCTGGGAAAGTGGGAGATAGAGAAAAGGACAGCGGATAGGGTCTCTGGGGACACACATTTAGATAGTGAGAGGACAATAAACCAGCAAAGAGGATGAAGTAGCAGTCGGATAGGGAGAAAACCTGAGAGAACAGCGTCATTGAAGCTAAGAGAACACATCCAAAAAGATAAGGTAACCATCGGCATCAAATGCTACAGAAAGTTCAAGGAGGATGAGGATGGAGAAGAGGTCATTGGATTTGACAATTAGGCCATTGGTAGCCTTTAAAAGAATGGTTTTAGTAGAGTGTCAGGTTAGAAAGTCAAGCACTTAAATAATGAATGGATGGGGAGCGACTACCCTTCATAAAAGTTTAGCACCAAAAAACAGATTCCCCTCATTCACTTTCTTAAAAGTCTGTACTTTTTAAAGGTCATTTAGTATTTCCCCATGAACTAGAATACATTAAAGAACTTTTATTTTTGTATCTAATTGCTTTGAGACTTCTCATAATGTACCGATAATGTATTTTTTCCCCTTTTCCACACTCCAGTCATTTACGGCCTTCCATGTTACAACAACTCCTGCGCCGTCTTGTTTTTGATGTGCCACTCCTCAATGAGTACTGCAAAATGCCGCTTAAGGTAAATATCCTTTCTAGCAATTAAATTCCACTCTGTGCTACAGAAAATGTACAACAAAACAAACTATTTTCAGAAAAAAAAGGCAAGCATCTATGAAATCGATTTCATTCCTCTAAGTTGCTAGTTAGCAACTACGATGTTGCTAGCAAAAATGACCCTCTGTTCTTATGAGTGAGGATGGCAAATATGCCAGATTCAATTCCCCTGTTTGATTTTCTTTATTTTTATTAGTTGCTAATTCCAATTCCATTAATAATTTCCTATATAAGAGATAATTCAAGGTGCTTCCAACTGTTTTCCAACTTCGCTTTTAATACATAACCTACAGTTAACCCTTAAACTACAGTCCATTGATTCCTTTGTATTTGATACTACTTCTCTGCATAATTGTTGCCGCTGAATAATTGTCACACTCTGTTTTTTCAGTCCAAAAACTGGTTTATAACCTTTCATGCAGCAATCATCACATGGCATAATTGTGTTCCTCATGCCGCTTAAATGGTAAACAGAGCAGCAACGTATTCACCCGCATTTACCTATCATGTACTGTAAGCCTAGAGTTCTCAGTCCATGCATGTTGTCAGTATATTTCCAAAGCCAATTTCCATGGTTTGTTTCAAGCGCTGCAGTATTAACTATATTGTCACTCAACCCAGTGAAGATCTGCAGGAGCAGGTGAAGCTGCCATGAATAAGTCACATGGTGTGGTAAGACTCGCACCTTTCCAGTTTTAACATATATTCATGAGTATTCCATGTGTCCTAACCTTGCACCGAAAACATTTAGTGATAAATGATTTTTAAGTAATATCGACATAATTTTTAAATGCTTCATATAATGGTTCCGCCCTGCTTTTCGTGGAAAATGACCTAAAAATCTGCAACCATTATGCAGTGAAATACTGGTTTTCCCTCTTCCTCATTTCTAGAAACTTAACTTGTGTTCTTATTTTCCAAATCTTTGGTAGGAGCATAACCACTCCTATTTCAAAATCACTTTGTTGTTTTTCTTTGATAAGCACTGAGAGCAAGAGAGTCATATCTTTTATTTTAAGTGTTTAAAATGTTTTAAATTTTTTTCCTAATTAGGCAAGTCACCAAACTTCTTATCTATTCTAAACCTTACCTGATCTGTAAAATGAAGGTATTGGACTAGAATCTGAGATTCCCCTAAGATCTAAATCTAAGATCCCTCCGTTTTTCCTGTAACAGTTTTTAGTTTTTGTTATTATTCAGCAGCAGCTGACATTTATATAGCTCTTTAATGTTTGCAATTATAATCATATAATTTATATTTACATATATAATCATATTATATATATAATCTTATATACATTTTCCCATGAGAAAACTGAGTCTCTTATGGGTAAAATGTCTTGCCCGTGGTCATACAGTTGGCACCTTTATTTGAACTCACTTCTCAATTCTAGCATTTTAGCCACTGTGCTAATTTGCCACTCACTTAAATCATTTTTAAAAAGTGAATTGATAAGAAATCAGTTTTTAATGAGTGTCACTATACATGGTAAACCTGAGGCCCGAAGTTGTTCTTTAGCTGTCTGTCATGCAGACCTCACAACCTGCTCCTTCAATCCCGCCCTGGACCCCCTTGTCTCCAGTTTGGGACGGGAAGAGATCAGTCCTCTGATGCTAACCCTAAACCTTCCATGGCAACATGAAATGCTGGTTTCTCATGCCTGCAGAGAATCAAACTGAGGCAGCATCTTAGAGTGCCCAGTCCTTCAGACCTAGCCCCTGTCAGACGCAGGCACAGATCCTGTGTCCATCAACTTTTTTTTTTTTTTTTTTAAAGCAGCACACATTTGTAACGTCCTGCTGCCCTCTCCTGGGCAGGAGGTGTCAGGACTCCTCAGCCCTGGATCTCTTCTCACACTGGCAGGTCCGATGGTTTAGATAAAAAAGGAGGCAAGAGGAAGATGCGGACCAGACCTGTGCAGTCTAGGATAGCTGCTGCTCATATCCCTCAGGCTGCTTGCTGCATGCCACAGGATGCCGGGCAGGCCCAGAAAGATGTAAAGAAAACATCCTTTGTAGGTAGAGGCAATGCAGGCATCCCTGGGCCCGCAGGCCGCAGGCTGTGCAGGCCTCACCTCAACTCTTCCAAACGCCCATTATGAGAATTACATAGGAACTAGCACATTTCTGGCATCACACAGAGTTGGACACACCTGTAAGGACTGAACGACAAAGCACATTTAGAGGCTGGACGTTCAGAACACATCACTCCCACCCTCTGGGTCAGGAGCTTTTAGCAGCAGAGATTAGTATTTGGAGTAAAATGAAGACACTCGCCCTCCTTTTTTTCACTTATAGCTTAGACAAAGGTGTGTCTAAGGTTGGAATGTGAAAGCTGCCTTTTTCTTAGGCTGTTTGAACGTCCTTCTGCTGTACCTTCTACTACGTGTCCTTAGTTCAGTTCTCATTGCGCTGACTTGCTATTTTCGCACAGTGATCACTGGGTGTTTTGCAGAGCGTTGGTGGATTTTCTCTGCCTCGCTCTAACATTTCTCTCTTCTTCCGACTTCCTAGCTTTTGACAAGTCATTATGAACAGTGCTGGAAATATTACTGCCTCCCTTCGGGATGGGGGGGCTGCGGCTTGGCAGCGGAAGAAGAGTTACATTTGACAGAGAAGCTCTTCTGGGGGATCTTTGACTCTCTCTCTCATAAGGTAACGATTCTGTCATTAAAGGAGGTGAGGGACACAGCGATCAAGGGGACAGAAAAGAGTTCCTAAACCTTGTCCTTGTTTTCAGTCCTGTGACCAAACTTATATTCTCTTTCCACCGAGGCTGCAATCCTTCATTGGCAAATGCAAATGATTCTTTTCCCCTCCCATACAGAATACACCTTGGCAGTCATCAGAGGGATGTGTTAAACCAGCTGGCTGCTTTGCTTCCCTTGCCCCCTTTTCTCTTTTGTTGGACTACATGCCATAGCTCAGCTACCCACGAGAGTAACAGCTTGCACTTTTATAGTGTTTTAATGCCTGCAAACCCCCTCTGCTCACCCCAGACTTTGCGAGGTAGGCATTATTATGTTATTACCCTGATTTTACAAATGAAGGAATTATTTCCCTGAGAGGTTAATGACTTTCCTGTTGTCACATAACAAGTAAGTGTCTTAGGTAAGATTTGAACCCAGGTCTCCTGACTCCCGTGTCCAGTATCTCTCAGAATTACTCAGCTTTGAGAAACAATGTCACCACCTCTGCCTACTCAGCTTTCCTCCTTTGTAGTCCTTGCTCGTAAGCCCTGATTTTATTCAAAGCAGAAATGAAAGTCATCCTCTAGTAATCTCTTTTTTGCTTAGATGGAATTTTAGGTTTGCAAATTTTACCAGTAGCTTAACTAACTTATCAGTCTTAGAAGAATAAAGCTGGGTGTTCCTAGCTTTCCTTGACAAAACCTGGAGCTTGATTCCAGCTCGTCTGCTGCCTCCCCTCCTTTAGAATCTTGTGACCCTCTGAGCTTCATGTCTTCTTTGTAACCGGCTCCCTTAGCTTACCAGTTGTCACTCTGAGATGGAGCCAAAGGAACACAGAGGTGCAGCTGGGTTTGCTAATAATTTAGCTACAAGACCCATGTTATTATTCCTATTCCTGTTGACAATGAGAGCAGTAATTCACATTTATATAGCACCTTCAGATTGCAAAGTGGACTCTTCACAAAACTTTTTTTTAAAAAACTGACATAACTTCTGTGTTGCATCAGTTTCAATCATACCTAAAAAATGCATAAATAGAGGCCTTCACGACTTGAGTGAGGTGGCAGGCCTAAGGGGAAGAAAAGAGCTGTGACAGTCCACCACTGCTTAAAACTGGCCCATTACAAAATTTTGACCATCAGTTTATTTTGTTGTATCCAAATGGACAAAGACATGATAGTTTTACTTCTCATGTCCGTTCAGTTTCCGATGATATCCCCACAGTATCTACCGTAAGTTATTAAGGAGCAGATGGCTGCTCCTTTTTTTTTCTGGAAAATAAATGAACTTGTTTATTATTCTTATTTCTTCTGATGCTTCTGCATTATGGCTGTGATTCACTTAATAACATGTTATGTTTTTTAAATTAGATTTTTCAACTAGTTCCTATCTTTCCCACAGAAATATGACACAGATCTCTTCCGGATGGCCTTACCTTGTCTCAGTGCAATAGCTGGGGCTTTGCCGCCTGATTATTTAGACACCAGAATCACAGCCACATTGGAAAAGCAGACCTCAGTGGATGCAGAAGGAAACTTTGATCCCAAACCTATCAATACAATCAAGTGAGTCCAAAATACTTTGTAAATGAATGTTTTTGTCATATGGCTGTTCTTTTTTTTTTCCAAAGGCACTAGCTTGTCAAGATTTTTCTTATCTCTTGCTAGTACCTCTCCGTCCAACCCTAAATAGTATAAGTCATTTTTCCAGGGCACTATATTTTTTATGTTATTTTAAAATATAATTAATTTATATCTGATCATGTACTTATATTATCACCCTTTCTTCATGATAAAATAGAGATGAGCTCTTTCCTCTAAGTAAATATAACTTACAGTCCTAAATCAATTTTCCTGATAAATGATGGAATAAGTTTATTAATAGTTTTTGACAAAATTTTCATTTAGTTTGTAAATTAGTATTGTAAGTTCCAGTAGTATAATAAATCAAAATAAATCCATTAACATTCAATTCAATCTCCTTTCAACAATCATATATTAAACACTTACTGTATGTAGTGCACCGTATGCTAAGTCCTGGATGTGTAAACAAATTTATTGAAGCCCCAGAACAAGGTAGCAAGGGCAGTTTAGCCTCCCTCTTTGAGAAGTTCTTTACCCTGCAATGTTATATTAAGCAACTGTCAGGTGGTTTTTTACCACAAAATATTGTGTTCTTTAAATATAAAATGCATTTTCCTTGTGTTTCAAACATCTCAGTGTTCCTTATCAATGCTGATTTACTGTCCATGCTTTTATATTATCTGAACAATGTAAGAAATGCCCTATAAATTTCCTCCTCCCTCCATTCAGCTGCAGGCAATAAAGTGTTTCTACTTCAGAGTATTTTACCCAGTCTGTAGACCTTGCCTTTTGTTCCCAAATACATGTTAACATGAAGAACTCTGAACCTCTTAGATGGTTTGAAGCCTGTTGGTCAGAACACGAGTTACGGTCCGTCTAGCCTAATCCAAATAGATGAACACTTAGTGAGCACTCAATTCTCTGGAGCTGTAAACCTGCTGATTGCCATTGGTGTAGGAGGTTTGCATCCTGTGCTGATGAAATCACAGGTCCGAAATAATAATACTAATCCATGACAATGAGCCATTCAAGGATCTGTGCTGGACATTGGGAATGACTAAAGCAAACAGCCCTCGCACTCTTCTTGGAGGGGAGGGGAATAGAGGGGAGGTAGGATAAGGGGGTAGCATTTATACAGGTAAGTAAATTTGAAATGTGTAAAATAATCAAAGTAGCGTCAAGGGGGCTTATGTACTGGGAACTGGGCTGGGAGGTAGGAATGTCATCAGAATAGGGGAGGATGTGACACCAAACATATTTTGAAAGAAGTTAGGAATTCTACAAGGTAGATATGAATGAATTCATTTAAGACATGGCAGTCTACCTATGTAAAGTTCAGAATTGGAATACAGCGCACAGAATATAGCTAGCAGGCTAATTTCAATGGAACAGAGTATTTATAGAGAATTTACTTCAAGATCAGACATTCCACTTCTGGGAACCAAGATGGTAGAGTAAGAAGTAGGTCACTCTCACCCTCTTGTTGTCCTCTGAAAGCCCGGAAAATATGACCCCAAGAACGACCTTGGGATAGCTGAGCCAGTCAAAAGATGGGATGCAATAGTCTTGTAGCCCAGGAAGCTTGGGGAATTAATGGGAAATGCCCCTCTCTTCTCTCTCTCTGGGGAAGGAACAGTACAGGAAGGGGGCCATCCCAGCAAGCCAGCAGCAAGCCCCAGCTCAGCAAACCAGAGGGAGGTCCTGAGCCCAAGTGTGGTGGAGCAGGCAAGCACCAACACCAGGACCCCCAAGTGCCTCACACAGGCAGGGGAACTGTAGATATCAGTTTGGAAAACTACTACATGTGCCAACATTCTCCAGCAGCCGAATCTCCCAGTACTTCAGCAGAACTCCAGGAAGCACAACTCTAGGAGGCACAGCTCCAGGCTGGAAGACATGCTCCAGCAGCCAAATATTCAAATGCCTTAAGCCCAGGTGAGCAAGCATCCGCCAGGGGTCAGACTCCCCACCCCAACCCTGAGAGCTCCAATGTTGATGACCCCACCTCAGCACCAGGTAAGCTGCCAGATCCCTACAGCTTCTAGCTGCGAGCACCCCAGTATACAAAGCCAGTGACCAGGTCCCAAGTTCCCACCACAAGAAATTTAAGTCAATGCCTTCTGTGTTCCATCAAGAGAATTCAACTTTAAAAGCTAGTAAATAGCCAAACACCATGAGAAAAAAGCAGAAATGAACAATAACCATAGTTCTTATTATG
Source organism: Potorous gilbertii (assembly GCA_028658325.1). NCBI lineage: Eukaryota > Metazoa > Chordata > Mammalia > Diprotodontia > Potoroidae > Potorous > Potorous gilbertii. The sequence goes on along the minus strand of CM053774.1, from coordinate 13,778,691 downwards.
AGGACGGTGAAGATGAAGGCACAAATTCAGAAGAGGACAACATTGTCAGTATGCTCACACCCAAAACCTCAAAGTGGAATATGGACTGGTATTAAGCCCAAAAAACCTTCTTGAAAGAACTCAAGAAGGACTTTAAAAAGCAAATAAGAGATGTAGAAGAATTGGGAAATGAAGTAAGAAGTATGTGAGAGAGACAATAGCTTAGAAGAGGAAGGACAAAAATTGACTGCATAAACAACTCTTTAAAAACTACAATTGGCCAAATGGAAAAAAGTACACTGAAGAAAACAACTCCTTATAAAGTAGAACTGGCCAAATGGAAAAGAAGGCACAAAAATCACAGAAGAAAAGAACTCCTTAAAAGGTAAGGTGGGTCAAATGGAAGAAGAGATACAAAAATGTAATAGAAAAAAATAATTCATTAAAACTTAGAATTAGGGGGGTGGAGCCAAGATGTTGGCATAAAAACAGGGACTTGCTAGAGCTCTCCCCCAAACCTAGCCAAATACCTGTAAAAAATGACCGTAAACAAATTCTGGAGCTGCAGAACCCAGAATGACAGAGTGAAGCAAATCTCCAGCCCAACAGCCTGGAAGGTTGCCAGGAAGCATCTGTCATGCTGGGCTGGGAGCACAGCATAATCCAGCATGGACCATGCCTGCACAGACAGGACATGAGGAGGTCTAGGGGGGGACTGAGACACTGGCACCTGTGGCAATTTCCAAACTTCACAACCTCAGAAGGTCATGGACAAATTGGAAGGTCAGGGGAAAAAAATCAGTCAGCCCTGTGTGAGAGAGAAGCATGGTGAGGCCCCAGTCCCAGAGCAGTGGAGGGAGCAAAGGAGCCTGCAGGAACCACAGCAGCAGAGGCAGTGGCATTGGCTATTTCTGGGGGGGTCTAGGCCCATAGATTGTGGGGGAATCAAGCAGCTGACAATACAATCCCTCTGGAAGAAGAGAACTACCTTGACAGAACTCAAAAGTTAAGTAATTGGCTGGGGAAAAGAGCAAAAAAGAAAAAAAAATCAGACTATGGAATCTTACTTTAGTGACAAGGAAGAGCAAAACCTACAACTAGAAGGGTGCAATAAAGGCAAAACTTATCCATCCAAAGCCTCCAAGAAAAATACGAATTGGTTTCAGGCCTTGGAAGAGCTCAAAAAGAATTTTGAATCAAGTAAGAAAAACAGAGGAAAAATTGGAAAGAGAAATGAGAGTGTTGTAAGAATATCATGAAAAACAAGTAAACAGCTTGCTAAAAGCGACCCAAAAATGCTGAAGAAAATAATACCTTAAAAAATAGGCTAACCCAAAAGACAAAAGAAATACAAAAAGTCAGCAAGGAGAAGAATGCCTTAAAAAGCAGAAAGGGCCAGATGGAAAAGGAGATCCAAAATCTACTGAAGAAAATAATTTGTTTAAAAATTAAAATGAAGTAGATGGAAGTTAATGACTTGATGAAAAATCAAGAAATTATACAACAAAACCAAAAGAATGAAAAAATAGCAGAAAACATGAACTATCTCATTAAAAAAAATGGACCTGGAAAATAGATCCAAGAGATAAAATTTTAAAATTATTGGACTGTCTGAAAGCCATGATCAAAAAAGAGCCTAGACATAATCTTTCAAGAAAGTATTAAGGAAAACTGCCCTGATATGCTAGAACCAGAGGGTACAATCAATATTGAAAGAATTCACTGATCACCTCCTGAAAGAGATTACAAAATAAAAACTCCTAGAAATATTGTAACCAGATTCCAGAGCTACCAGGTCAGGGAGAAAATATTTCAAGCAGCCAGAAAGAAACAATTCAAGTATTGTGGAAACACAATCAGGATAACACAAGATCTAGCAGTTTCTATATTAAAGGATCAGAGGGCTTAGAATATGATATTCCAAAGGTCAAAGGATCTAGGATTAAAACCAAGAATCACCTACCCAGCAAAACTGAGTATAATACTTCACAGGAAAAAAATGGTCATTCAGTGAAATAGAGAACTTTCAAGAATTCTTGATGAAAAGAGCAGAGCTAAATAGAAAATTTGACTTTTAAATACAAGAATCAAGAGAAGCTTGAAAAGGTAAACAGGAAAGTGAAATCATACGGAAATTATTGAAGTTGAACTGTTTACATTCCTACATGGAAAGATAATACTTGTAACGCTTGAGACTTTTCTCAGTATTAGGGCAGTTGCAGGGATTATACATTTATAATATATGCATATATATGGTTATACGTATACATATACAGACAGGGCACAGGGTGAGTTGAATATGAAGGGATGATTACCTAAAAAAAATAAAATTAAGGAGTGAGAAAGGAATGCATTGGGAGAAAGAGAAAGGGAGAAATAGAATGGGGTAAATTATCTTTCACATGAAAGAGGCAAGAAAAATTTTTTCAGTGGAGGGGAAGAGGAGGGAGGTGAGAAAGAAAGAGTGAACCTTACTCTCATCACATTTGGTTTAAGGAGCGAATAACATGCATATTCAATATTAGAAAAACTATCAGCATAATTGACCATATCAACAACAAAACTAACAGAAATCATATGATTGTCTCAAAAATGCATTTGAAAAAATATAACACTCATTCCCATTAAAAACATGAGAGCATAGGAATAAATGTAATTTTCCTTAAAATGATAGGTAGCATTTATCTAAAACCATCAGCAAGTATTATATGGGGATAAGCTAGAAGCATTTCCAGCAAGATCACAGATGAAACAAGGATGTCCATTTTCACCACTGGTATTCAATATGATGCTAGAAATGTTAGCATTAGCAATAAAAGAAGAAAAGATATAGAGAACTGAGTAGAATTTATACGAATACAAGTCATTGCCCAATTGATACATGTTCAAAAGATATAAACAGGCAGTTTTCAGAGGAAGAAATTAAAGCTATCTCCAGTCATAGAAAAAATGCTCTAAATCTTTATTGACTAGAGAAATGCAAATCAAAACAACTCTGAAGTGCCACCTCACACTTATCAGATTGGCTAATATAACAGAACAGGAAAATGATAAATTTTGGAGAAGATATGGGAAAATTGGAACACAAATGCATTGCTAGTGGAGTTGTGAACTGATCCAACCATTCTGGAAAGCAATTCAGAACTATGCCCAAAGGGCTTTAAACTGTGCATACCCTTTGACCCAGCAATACCACTACTAGGGCTGTATCCTAAAGAGATCATACAAATGGGAAAAGGACCCACATTTACAAAAGTGTTTATAGCATCTCTTTTTGTGGTGGAAAAGAACTGAAAATTATGGGGATGTCCATCAACTGGGAAATGGCTGCACAAGTCAAGGTATATGAATGTAATGGAATACTATTGTGCTAAAAGAAATGATGAGCAGGTGGACTTCAGAAAAACCTGGAAAGACTTATATGAACAGATGCTTAGTGACATGAGCAGAACCGGGAGAATGTTGTACCTAGTACCAGCCACATTGTGCAGTGGCTCACTTTGATAACTCCCTAGGACTCATGATGGAAAATACTATCCACATCCCGAGAAAGAACTTTGGAGTCTGAATGCAGATGACTACATACTATTTACCCTCCTTTTTTTTTTTGCCTGTTTTGTTTCTTTTTTCTCATGTTTCCTCCCATTAGTTCTGATTCTTCTTTACATCCTGACTAATATGAAAAATGTTTAATTTGAATGTATAAGTAGGGCTTATATGAGATTGCATGCTATCTTCGTGAGGGGGAAGAAAAGGGAGGGGGAGAAAATTTTAAACTCAAAATCTTATGGAAATGAATGTTGAAAATTAAATTAATTATAAAAATACAAGGAAATAAAATAAGTGTATTAGAGACAAAAAAAAAATCACTTCAAGTCTGGTGAACCTATAATAGTAGGACCTTAGAAAGTGCTTTTTTTATTCTAGCATTTTTTAACACTTAAGATGTATTGAAATTTATGACAGTTCTATACTGGGGCCATGAGGATGCCAGATGGGGTGCTTTGGGTGAAAAGGCTTAAGCCATGTCTAGTCATGTATAAAGGTCTTTTTTTTCTTATTCAGGCCTGTCCTGATGTGTAATTTACATTACCTAGTCTAGTCTTTCATTTATAATAATAAGTCAAACACTAGGGACATAGGTCTTTGAGGAGAGATTGAAAAGAAATATAGACACATGTGGTCTTCTCAAGGTACTTATAGTGGAATAGTGGAGACAAGAGAAAGAGAAATGGGACAAAGTCAGTGAAAACATAAAGGTAAGATGTCATCGGTTACCATTAAACAAATTTAAAATGATAGTATTTAGAGAACTAGAGTCAGGTGGGATTAATATAGTTAGCCTTCTAAGGATGTGTTCTTAGAAATTCTGTTAGAGACACAGACATATATACACATATATGTGTGTGTGTGTGTGTGTGTATATATGTGTGTGTATATATATATATATATATATATATATATATCTCAGTACATCACAGGCATATTACCTATGTGACATAAATTTCACCCCAAAAGAATCTTGCTAATAGATTTTCCCTGATAGGAATTGAACATTCCTTCTTAACACCACCTTTACAAAACACTCTTAATCAAAGCTAAATAAATTTCACCAAGCACAGCTCTTTTGTCAGCCAGCCCAATGAAAAGAAATAAAAGTGAATGAATATCTAATTTTTTGGCATTTCCTTTTTGTCCTGTACCCAGACCTTGGCATATACTTGCCACTAGGCAGTGTTGCTAATTGCCCTGATGGTTGGAAACTCTGCTAAATTATATAAATGGTCCAAGTATTATTAACCCCTGCTTCCTGTTTCTATCTAAAGAGGAAACATTCTGACAGTTCAGAATTGCTCCCACTGTCTCCACTTGTGCCTGGTGATATGATGGCCCTTTCTCCCTCTCTCTTTCAGCTATTCTCTTCCTGAAAAACTGGAATATGTGGTCACCAAGTATGCTGAGCATTCACATGACAAATGGGCTTGTGACAAGGTAGGGATTTTCATCCAACTAACAACTGTCAGGAAAAGAAGAGCCAAAGAACATTAAAGGGTTGAATCTTGGAAATCTGCCCAATTTATCTAAGTGACAGACTTGCCATTCCAGGAACATTCATTATTTGAGAGAAGCAATTTCCTGAGGTTTGTGGAGGTCAGTGGAAGAGGAGATAGCAGCTGCTGCTGTGCTGTTTCTTATACAGTCAAGGAAATGCTCACTTCTAGCAATGTTAATGTTTTTCTTACCATCAGAGAATATGGAATTTACATATGCATGCTTGCCATGGATTTGTGGTAAGAGGATATGGAAGTAGCAGTAAATTTATTGTCTTTGGGTTTAATTAAAATTAATCAATCAACAAGTATTTATTAGTTGCCTACTGTGTGCCAGATAATTGTACTGGGTATGGAGCCATAAGACTAAAATGAAAGTCACTTTTTTCTGGGTAAGGTAAACAACCTCTCTATGTGTCTGTGTGTCTGTCTATCTGTGTATGTGTCTCCATTTAATCAAAATATTTACAACAGAAATCCAAGGAAATTTTGGGATGAGGCACTAGTATGTGAGTAAATTAGGCAAGGTTTCAATAGAGGTGACACTTGAACTGAGTTTTGAAGGAAGCTAGGGATTCTACAAGGCAGAGGAGGAAGATATTAGAAGCCTGGAGGACAGACTATACAAAGACACAGAGACAAGGAATAGAATGTCATATTGAGGAACAGCAAGAAGGCAAATTTGTCTGAAATGTAAAGTGGATGAAGGGAAAAAGTAATGTGTAATAATCCTGGAAGGGGACATTGGAGCCAGGTTATAAAATGCTTTACATACCAACAGAGGAGGTTATATGTCATGCTAGAGAGAACCCAAGATGGTTGAGGTGAGTGATAAGCTCACAGCTGTGCTTTAGGAATATCATTTTGTCAGCTCCATGGAGAATGGTTTGCAGAAAGAAGAAATTTGCAGCAGAGACACAACCCAGAAGGCTTTTGCTAACCCAAAGAGTCTTACTCTGGGCAGGAATACTGATCCAGTCATAATAGTCGTTATGTAGTAGCCCATGTTAACACTTCTAGACTCTCCTTTAAAAACTAAGTCATTGAAGGGGAGCCAAGATGGCTGAGTGATCGGAAGCATTGTGGTGAGCATCACTCTACGTACTTCTTCAAACATCCAGAAAATGCACCAAACAGAATTCTTATAGGGAAGTCTAGGAAAAATCACAGTAAGTCATTTGTCCATACAAACTTGACAAAGGGAGAGAGAAAGGGAGACTTGTGGAGAAGGGAGACAACTCAACTTATACTGCAGGCCCAAGGAGAGGCTATATACCAGTACAAGAAGAGTTTCAAAAATTCTAACAGGGTACCCCTGTAAGGGCACTGTGACGGGATAAATGCCAACTGGCAGCTTTGCTGCTACTGTCCAGTTCTGAGTCGCAGATTTAGCATGGACTCAAAAAAAGGACTTGAGTGGAAGTATGGTATTCCTGGGCAGGAAGGCTCCGGGCAGTGTTCTGAGAAAGGAGAGGTTCAGAAACTAGTACCAGCGGTGGTGTGACTTATTCCCCAAGTGAGAGCAAAGTCTCACGTCTGTCATCTAGGCCAGCATGCAAAGTAGGGATCCTGGGTTAAAGGAAGCCTACAATTGTGCCACTCTGAACCCGAGAACTTTCCAGCTTGTTTGATGGGGCAATCAGTCCATCAGCAGTTAACTCTTACACAGACTCAAATCCAGATCAGGAATTTGTGGAACTTAGACCAGGATGGGGCCAGGGGAGGAAGTGGCACAGCAACTTTTCTGATGTGAGGTCCTGTGCCAGTGTCTCTCATAGTACAATCAAATCCAAAATTCTTGGGAGAGACCTTGAGAGTGTCATTATATCACTTCTTCTTACCACCATGTGATCGCCTGCCCATATGAGTTCTCCATAAAAACAGTCTTTTTCAGGTGTACATTTTGCATTCTAACAATATGGCCAGCCCATCAGAGTTGCACTCTCTGAAGCATAGTTTGAATGCTTTGCAGTTTAGTTCAAGTAAGGACTTCAGTGTCAGGTACCTTATCCTGCCAGGTGATCCTCAGAATCTTCCTAAGACAGTTCAAAGAGAAACGATTCAATTTCCTGGCATGGCACTGGTAAACTATCCATGTTTCACAAGCATACAACAATGAGGTCAGTACAACAAATGGCTCTGTAGACCTTCAGTTTGGTAGTCAGTCTAATACCTCTTCTCTCCCAAACTTTTCTTTGGAGCCTCCCAAACACTGAGCTAGCTCTGGCAATGCATGTGTCAACCTTATTGTCAGTGTGTACATCCCTGGAAAATACACTACTAAGGCAAGTGAACTTATCTACAGCATTCAAAGCTCTATTTGCTGTAACCGATGGTTCCACATGTGGATGGTGTGGTGGTAGCTGATGGACCACCTGAGTTTTCATGGTGTTGATTACTAAGCAAAAATGAGCACAGGCAGCAGATCCATACTTTGTTGCATCTCAGCTTCAGAGGCTGCATTGAGTGCACAATCATCTGCAAACAGAAAATCATCCACCAACACTCCTCCACCTTGGTCTTGGCTTGGAGCCTTTTCATATTGAAGAACTTACCATCAATGAAGTAGTTGACCTTGATGCCGTGTTCAACCTCATTGAAAGCATTTGACAACATGCTGAAAAGCATGGGAACAAGCACACAGCCATATTTCGCTCCATTGGTGACTGGGAAGTCACGAGAGCATTGTCCACTATCCAGAACATGGCAAACATGCCATTATGAAATTGATGTACAATGCTGATGAACTCCTCTGGGCAAACAAATCTTGATATAATTTTCCATAAACCCTCATGACTAACAGTGTCAAAAGCCTTGGTCATATCTACAAACGTGTACAGACCTCTGCTCTGCTTCTGGCATTTCTCCTGGAGTTGTAAGGTAGCAAGCACCATTTTAACAGTTCCTCAGCCCTTTCTGAAGCCACACTGGCTCTCAGGTAGATGACTATCTTCCAGGTAAAGAATCAGTCTATTAAGGAGGACCGTAGAAAGAATCTTGCTGGCAATGACTAAGAGAGAGGGCCCCCTGTGATTGTTGCAGGACAGTTTATTCCCTTTACCCTTATAGAGATGGACAATGGAGGCATCTTTGAGCCCCTGGGGGATAACTTCCTCTTGCCATATAACCTGGAAAATTTCAGTCAGCTTTTGTGTGAGCAATGGTCCCTTACCTTGTACATCTCATCTGAAATAGAATCAGCACCAGGTGCTTTGCCTCATGAAAGGAGCCTAACGACCCTCAAAACCTCTTCTTCAGTTGGAAGTTCAACTAAGGAGGGACTGACTTCAACCTGAGATAAACTGTCAGTGGCCTCAGCATTGATTGATGAACACTATGGAAGTGTTCAGCCCTTCTCTCTAGGGTCATGTCCTTATCGCTAATCAGTGTGGTTCCATCAGCACTGAGTAGCTGTGATGCACCATAGGTTTTTTGGTCCATAAATAACTTTCAGGGAATCATTGGTATAAAGAGCTCCTGGTGAGGAACTCCCTCTAACAATGCAGATCAACACTCTGTAGTTTTTCATACTTCAGAGAGTTTTCTTGGGCACCGAGAAGTTAGGTGACTTGTCTAGAATCATAAAGACAATACATATGGAAGAATGTACTGGAACTCAGATCTTCCTTGCTCTAGTCTAGTTCTCTGTCAGCTATTCCATGCTGAAAGTAACTCATAAAGGTCAGTTGTTATTGTTTTTTATTATCTCAATAATTATAGCATGTTTCTATTACATATTTCTATTGTAGCTGTTAGGTTTTGTTTTATTCTAGATATTGAAAAGGTGCTGAATTTGCAGATGAATGATGAGGTGAAAGTACCTAGTGTAGACAACTTTATCAACTAGTTCAGGGAGAGGAAATGTACAGGATGGTAATTGGCAGAGACGGTAGGATCCAATGAGGGTTTTCTGAAGGCTTACAAAGACATGGACATGTTTGTAGATGGTAAAGAAACAGAAGATAGGGAAGACTGAAGATTAATGAAAGTTGTTATGAGAGTGTGGTAGGTTTACTGTAGAACTCTGGAGGAATGGAATCAAGGATGCTCATAGAGATATTTGCTTTGACTAGGAAAAGTGCCACCTAAGCATGCCAAGATTAGAATAAAGGGTATAGTATGGTAAGTTCTATGAATGATCTGAGATGAAGAGGAGAGAAGAGAGAATTATTGGCAATTGGCCTCCAATATTTATGAAGCACGGTCCTCAGCTAAAAATATAGAGGGCGGTTATGCCTTGAAATCTGCTGGAGAGGCCAAGTTTAGGACAGTCACTATGGGGAATTGCATAGTAAATCAGTTGGGTGGGACTAGACTGCCTGCTGTAGAGGGCATTGTTGAGGTTTCATGCTTTTCTTCAGTTCCATTCAGCAGCATATTAATGCAGAGGAGATGGACTGAGGGAGTAATGCAGGGTCATCATCAACTATAGGATAAAAGTGCAAGGGACTGGAGAGTAAAGCTAGCTTAGTGTTGCATTCCTCATGGAGGGGTTGACAGGAAAGAAGAGTTTAGCCAGTGCAGGTACAATGACCTGGCCAGGAACTGAGGGATGTCACAGTGAGGACATAGAACCAAGCAGTCATGAAATATTGGGGAAGGATGGAAGGATCCAAGTTAATGATCATAAGGGAATTTCAGTTTAATAGAAACAATAATAGATAACATTTATGTAGTGCCAGGCATTATGCTAAGCACCTCATAGTTATTATCTCATTTGAACTTTACAACAGCCTGGGGGGAGGGCTATCATTGTCTCCATTTAAGAGGAAATGAAGGCAAGCAGAAGTTAAGTGAGCTGCTCAGTGCCACATAACTAGTAAGTTTCTGAGGCTGGATTTGAACTCAGGCCTTTCTTACTGCGGTCCACTATGCCACCTAGCTGCTCCTTGTAAACAAGCAAGTGGAATACTTATGGGTAATGGCCAAATCAAAGACAAGACCATCTCTGTGTGGAGCTAAGGTAGAGTGAAAAGTTAGGTCATGAGAACTGAGTAGATAGGAAGCTAAGGTATTTGAAGGAGTGAGGTCAGGAGATGGGAAAGAGAAAAAGACTGTTAGCTAAGCACTAAATTCTTTGAGGAATGAAGGAGAATGCTATGAAGGTTGATACATTAAAATCACCAAGATTTTGTTTGGGTGATAAATTTAAATAGCATAAATGTCACAGGAGAGGTTGTTTAGTGAAGGTGCTAGAGATAGATTCTAATGACGGTAGTGGAGAGCAAGGAGTGTTTCAATTACCCCCATTGCCCCCATTGTAATCTTTTAGTCTGGGGGGGGGAGAGTGGGAGGAAAGAGGTGAGTGAAATATGAGAGAAAGAGTAAGAAATATTGGAATGGTGGCATGGAAGGTGGTGCCATCAGAAGGTAGCCAGATCCCAATGAGCACATGATCAAAGGAATGAAAAAGGAAGAGATTTAGTATGAAAGGAGGTGTGTTTATTGTGGAGCAGGGATTCCAAAGAGTTCGGTGTGGGGGTTGGGAGTTAGCAGATATAGAATGGGATCTTACGGCAATAAAGTAGAGGAGGATAGGCACGAGAGAGCAGTAAGTTGAGGGTAACCAACAGGGTTTGTGCATCATCAGAATCTTCGGAATGGGGCAAGGATAAGTTTATGGGAGTTTGCTATCCATTGAGTGGTTGGAGAGGAGTCTGTTGAGGAAAACTTGAAATTAGACTGTGCAGATCTTCCCTTGAGGTTCACAATGTGTGACAAATAACACGACTGTCCCATGAGGTCACACAAGGCCTTCCTCATGTAGGGAGGAACACCCAGTGGGATGGAAGCATGGGCAGGAGGTCAGAATGACTTATTCTTCCTGGAGAAAGACATGAGAGGCAGGAGATGAATTAGATCTTGTCCCCAGAGGATATTGCAGCACTGGAAATAGTTTCAAGGCAAGTCCCCACCAAAACAAAACAACAAATGCTTATATTCTGCACTGAAGAGGGATCTAAGAGGAAGACAGTGGTACATGGGTGAAAGGGATCTTGTTCTTCCTAGTTTGTGGCCTGGTGCTAGAGAGGATCATTTGCTATATTGGTGCTGTTTATAATCCATTTCTGTAATAGGTATAATTTGTAGAGTTTGCATTTAGTGAAGATTTTTTTAACTCTCAAAGTCTTTAATATGCTTTCTTCAGATTTTAATGCCTCCTCATTTCATCTCTTACTTAGTCTATTCAAGGCTTAGGAATGAAGGTTGGAATTTTTTTGTTTAGTTGCCACGTGCTAGCCGCTTAACTTGGCATTTAAGCCATCATTGACAAAAACAGTGTGAAACCCTCACGTAGAATTAATGTCATGTTTCCATGTCAAGATATAGCAGTGATACGTAGTGAAAGTAATCCAGTCTCCAGTTTATTTCATGTTAATTAGTTTGATTGTTTTAATAGTTAGCACCATCTCACTAAAGTATTTCCAGCAAATGGGATATTGGCGTTTCTGATTTGATGCCAGCTCTTACCTTCTTATTGTGCCACAGTATAAAGAAGCACCGCTTGTTCTATTGTCTTCAGTTGTCTGATGTAGGACCTGCAATTAGCCTTTGCTGCCCCATCTTCTTCTTGGGTTTATAGGGGAAATGTCATCATATCTGCCAGTGTATTAACCCAAACAGAGCCTAGTTGGTCGGTGTTTCAAGATTCAGGCCAAGCTTTCAGCACTATCACAGTGATGCAGGGCAAGCGTTCCCTGCTGGCACAGGCAGGGAAGGATTCTCTTACTTTTCCTTTGTCCCCATCCTGGACTGCAGGTGGTGGGTTGTCCTTTAGTGGAGTTATTTTTTTTTTGTATTAATTTATCTAATGGGTCACTAGAGCTATCTTTGACCCTATAGAGAGACCTCACACTGGTTAGTGTTTGCTCTCCCTGAATGTTGAGTCGTTACTAAGTAAAAATGTCTAGAAAATATTTAGACCTTGGAGGTGGGCAGCATGAATCATTAGACTGAATAGTCATAAGGACTGGAAATCCAGTTCTTAAACTTAGAATGCTGTCTTTGTATGTTGATGAGAACTAAGCAGTTAGTTACCTGTCCATCCTCAACTTTTTCTGTCAAGAGATTAATAATAAGTAGGAGAATATGGGTTGAGCATGCTGCTTGTGGCAATATATATCTGTAACGGCACTCAAATAATCTTAAACCCAGACCACTCCAGTTTTGCTGAAGTAGCCGGTTCATCAAGGCGTGTGACTGTTGAGAAACTGCTCAGATCTCAGCCTGTCTTTCATGACTTTGGGAGGCCTTGTGCACAGGCCCCTTGGTCCTGCTTTATATGGACCTGGAATGCAAGTATGTATCTAAAGAGGACAACCAGATAAAATAAGGAAACAGAATTGGCTATTACCTAAATAATGATGAAATTTCCCCTATAAACCTAAGAAGTAGATGGGGCAGCAAAGACTTACATGCAGGCCCTACATTAGACAACTTTGAACATGTTAACACTGAAGATAATAGAACAAGTGGTGCTCCTTTGTATTCTGGCACCATAAGAAGGTAAGAACATAATTCAGAAGGCAGTCCAATGGTTTAAGATTTAAGGAGAGAATTTCCAAGCGATTTGTAGGCACATTTGGCACAGTCCTTTCTTTGCTGTTGGTTCATTTAGCTAAATAGGATGCAATTAGTTGGGTCACAAGTAGGGGTGTTTAATGCCCAGAAAATGCTATTTAAAGTGAAAAACTTTCCCCCTGACAGAGTCAGAATGGATGGAAGTACGGTATCTCTCTGGATGAAAATGTGAAGACACATCCATTAATAAGACCTTTTAAAACATTAACTGAAAAGGTAAGAAACAATGGAAGTAAGAGAAAAATATCTCACACAGCATACACAATGCTTTTTCCATCCTGGAGAAGTTTCCTCAGTCAGCCATAGGAGAATCAACAGAGGATTCACACAATATTTAGCGATTTTTTATGACAAAATAAATTCTTCTTGTTTCCTATCTGTGAGCAACTTCTCCTCCTCTGTTCCACACCAAGAATTTAATTCCCAGAATGCAATCTCATGGTACTCTCTAGGTCCTTAAAATCTATAGAAGAGAAGTTATTTGACCTATAGATACCAGAGAAAAAAATGGTTTTTTTGCAAAAACTTTTACAAATAAATTACAAGTGATTCTAATTGGGGGAAGGAAGTGAGCCCCAAAGGGAATCAGGAAGCTGCTCAATTCTTCTCAAATAAAAATTATTTCAGAGAACACAAAGGACAAGAAGAGGGAGAAAAAGGGAAAGTTTCCAAGTAATATGAAAAAGAATGATGTTTCCAATTATGCTTATATAAGAATTATGGGATAAATGTGTTACATAATTCCTTCCCGATTCTGATTCTTTGCTATTTTCTCAATAACCATTCTTGTTCCTTTCACAGGGTTCATAGCCCTATCTTCAAGCTTAGTAGAGTGCACATTTTCTAATTTTGAGCAAAATCCCATGGTCCAGAACTAATTTTGAGGTCAAGAAAATAGTAGCTGCCTAAATTGGAACTTTCTTGCCAAGGCATTTTCATATTAATCCCCTTCCACTACTTAAAACACCAATTTATTTCCTTAACTTTACCCTTGCTTGTACCCTTCTCCTTCCTCACAAAACTCCAAATACTTTTTAATGGCATGATATATTTAAGTTGAAGACAACAGACCTTCTTGAGGGTCTGGAATTTAATATTTTTGTTTTCAAATAGCTAGCTCATTCATTAATAATGCATATCATAATTTAAATTAATAGGTATTGAGAGGCTTATCAAAATATCTAATCTTTGCAAGTCAGTTTTACTTGAATTTGTTTCTAGGAAAAGGAAATTTATCGCTGGCCTGCTAGAGAGTCTCTGAAAACCATGCTAGCTGTGGGCTGGACCGTGGACAGAACCAGAGAAAGTGAAGCAGTCCTACAACAGCGGGAAAATGAGAAGCTTCGCAGCATTTCCCAAGCCAGCCAGGTAAGACAGGGTGGCTTAGAACCAGATTCTTTAAACCTATGGGGAAATAAGTACTCGGGAATAGTGTCCATGGAATTTCATGGCTATGAGATTTTCTTTAGGAGTAGCACTGCGGGGATGAGCCTGATTGTCAAAAAAGTAAAATCTTTATTTCAGAAAGTATCTCATGACACAACAGGCCCAGGTACAATTTGGGAAATGTCCTCAACTCTCTTGGCTTATAAGGAAATCTGAGACAACATCTATCATAATCCATCCTAATGTATTTCAAGACAATTTCCTTGCTTATAGGCAGTATTCACAGTATTAGTTCATAATATTACAAAATAGAGTTTTGTTTTTTAATGGGGTAAACAAAATCAAAATTAGAAAATTAGCAACTATTAGTTCCTGTAAATCCCCAGGGTCACTTGCAGTCCTGAAGACCCTATGGTAAGATACAACCTCCCCTTGCCTCGCCTCCCCTCTTCATCTTGGAAGGAGTGGGGTTGACCTCTATCTGCCTCTGCCTCTTACCATCATTCTCCCTCTCTTTTACTTTTCTTCCTTCTTCTGTCTCTCCTACAACTTTTCATGGTTCTTATACATTAGATTTCTCAGTTTCTTAGGACATTCATGGCAGTTTTACATAAAATCCTCAAGTCCAGTTCGAAATGAAAGCAAATACTTCTTGGTCGTTCTTACCACCTTCTTCTCCTTCATTTGGTCTCCTTGCTACAACCCCCAATCAGTTTTTGTATCTTCCTTGGGGCAGACATTCTTCATTTTCCCCAGTTACTCAAAATAGAAAAGAGAAGAGACTTGCTGCTGTGTGAGCTAAAAATAGCAGAAGCCAGGAATGTTAATAAAAATGAGGGAAATATGTCAGATCAAGTTATTTTACTTTGCTTTTTCTAGGGCAGCAGCTACAATCCTGCTCCACTTGACCTCTCAAATGTTGTGCTTTCTAGGGAAGTCCAGGTCAGTACTCATGTTTTCACTGTCCGTATTCTTCAGAACAGTGTAATTTACCTTTGACAGTATATCTTAGAATTAAGATAATATTATATATTACATAAATATAGTGTTATAGATAGCAAATATTAGTACTAGAAAGGACCTTTAAGATCATCCAGTCCAGCTCCCTCATTTTACAGGTGGTAAAACTGAGGAGCAGAGAGGTAAAATGATTTGTCCAATATTATAAAGATGGTCTGTGTAGAGTCCAGACTGGAACTCAGACTTCCTGATATCCAATCTAATGCTCTTGTTAAACATACTGCAAGATTTATTATCAAAGTTTCCAACCCCTGAGGGTTGAAGAAAAGAATAGATGTTGCCACCAATGAAAAGGTTTGTCAATGTTTGCATTTTAGTGACATTTATCTTATTAGAAATTTAAACTGATGAATGTTTAAAATATTTATTCATTTTAAAATAATTTTAAAAGCCTTTTACATTTTTATATAAACACAATTAATGAAAAATTAGATTTTCCAAATCACAAAATTATTGAGAAAAGTGGTATTATTTTACATTTTTTGCAAATTTCTTTAATATCTTGTTTAATAGAAAACAGCTACATTCTGGTATGTTTCTGGATTCAATCAGTTGTGATATGCTGTTTTGGTTAAGGCATATAAAGAAAATCTATGCTTATATAGATATGTAGTTGGAAAAGGGAGGAATACTTTAATAGACAGATAACATCTTAATTATGAAAAAAAGTTTTGACCTCACAGACCTGAAAAGGACTCAGGGACCCCAGAGCTCCACAGACCACACTCTGAAAACTTCTGGCCTAAAATGCCAAAACTAGAGTATTAGGTATGTTTCACATTGAGTAGAGATATGGGAAAAATATTTTCAGATAGTTCAAAGCTTAGAGTTTCTCTAGAAATTTTTAACACTGTGTGACAGTTCAGTACAATAAGGGCTATAGGTTCAGTTCAGCCTAATTCAGCATGGTAGAGAGTAATGGACAAAAAAGCATAGTGCTAAAGTGAAAAACAAAAACCAATAGTGATCCATTCATGTAGTTTCTCTGTTTGGCTATTATGTATTCAACTATTTATATACGTGAACTTCATTCACATACTATTGCTTCAATGATAAGTGCTCCCAAAGCCCACCTCTCTAGACTCATTGAATCTGATCCCACCCCCTCATATTACAGTTGAGGAAACTGAGGCACACAATAATTCACCTGAGATTATACAGATAATTATGGATACTATGCCCTCTGAGTCCAAATCAAGTATACTTTGTACTGTGCCAGACTTCCTTCAGTTTTGCAAAACCCATTGTATATTGCCTTAACCATGGCACCTCACAAATACCCATGATGTTTCACATTGGTATAAAGGACACACATAGAGGAATATAAAATGCAGTGGAAGAGAATGAAACAGCTTGAATCTTTGGAATATCTCTGATAAGTCCTGTTTCTCCACCCCCACTTCTATTTCAACTTCTGCCTTTGACTTCCTTGACATTTGAAGGCTATGGCAACAAGGCCATTGATACTCCATTTCAATTTATTCATTTGTTTTTAGATTAGCTATCTGTACATGACTTAGTACACACTTTCCCTTTGTAATGATATGGTCCTTACATAAATGAATTTTATTTGGAAGGTTTTATTTATGCCAGTCTCTCACCAATATAGGTGTCTTTAGTTTTCTTACCTTGATGACTTCCTAAAAACAAACTTGCTTGTTTTCCTAACCAGTGGACCAGTATAAATTCATGTTCCTCCTACCCTCAGAACCTAAAAAGCAGCAAAACAAGAAAAAAACAAGTGACTAAATTTCTCATTTGCAGTCTGATTACCATGTGAACAGGAATAGACTTGATGACCTTTTCAAGGATTTTCCCAGCCCTAAGATTCTGAAATCCTATTAAAAAATGACATGTTACTGATGTTCCTGATTTGTAGCTTTAAGTTGAAATGTTTATTTTTCATGTATCCCTCTAACAGACCAAGTGGAAAAACAAAAAAAAAAACAGGATTAGATGTTTTTGTAACACTGTATAACTAATGAGGTATATAAGCATAGACTAAATAACGACAGGAAACACCAATTGAGCCCAAAACTTTGAGTAACATTCCTTTCTTAATCCATCCAGAAATAGCCTGTGACTGATGAGCTCGTTGGCTTTCTCTTGGCAGGGGATGGTAGAGGTTGTGGCTGAGAACTACCACAATATCTGGGCCAAAAAGAAAAAGATGGAACTGGAAAACAAAGGTAAGGCTAGTTTACAGAGTACGGAGAGGAAATAATGCTGGGCATCAGGTATTTGCTTCCTCTAGATGAAAGGGAAGATGCAAAGTGCATTAGAGTTCTCTTAATTTATCATAGGTGGAGGCAGTCACCCTCTCTTAGTGCCCTATGACACCTTGACAGCCAAGGAGAAGTTCAGGGACAGAGAGAAAGCCCAGGAGCTATTTAAATTCCTCCAAGTGAATGGTGTTGTTGTATCTAGGTAAGTAAATATTCCCTTTCTTATTTTTTCCTGTCATCAGGACATCTGTGGCTAATATTGTCAGGAGAAAGAACAGTGGTTAAGTCTTTTGGAGCTGAAAAGTATTTATTAATGAGTTAGTTAATAGTTTTAACCTAAGGTAGGAAATGGAACCCATGAGAAAGAATCACAGTACCTCAGGATGAGAAGGATTCAGAAGCTATCCAGTCCAACTGACATCTGAGAAGGAGTCCCCACTGTGGCGTACTTCACCAAGTATTCATACGGGCATTGTTTGAAAACTTGGGGAGGGAGAACCTACCATCCTCTAAAACATTCAGTTACATTTTTGGATAGTGCTCACAATTGGAAAGTTTTGTTTTTCTTATGTCATTCCTAAATACATCGACTTCTACCCATTGTTCCCATTTTTGCCCTATGGCCAAGCAGCATCTAACCCTTTTCTAGGTGAATAGGGCCTTCTAGATCCATATTATGCCCCCATACCTAAGTCAGGCCTTCTCCAAGCTAAGTATTTCCATTTTCTTCAGATGATATTGCAAAGTACTTTATCTCACCTCATCCTCACAACACTGTTAGTTAAGTAAGTCAGTGCTCTTATCCCCATTTTATAAATTAGGAAGCTAAGAGAAATTAAATGATGTACTCAGTGTCATAAAGCAATAACGGTCTAAGGCAATTTCAAACCCAGGTTTTCTTGACTCCAAGTCCAGTGCTCTATCCACTACACCAAGCTGCCTTGGTTAATTCAGAATAAGTGGATTCAGGTCCTATATTTGTTAACCACATCTGCATGATTTGGGGACAGTCATGAAAAATGAAGCAATTAGATTAGATGACCTGTCTTACCCTTTCTTCCTCTAATTTATGATCCTGTGATCTCAAAACCTTTATCATCCTGGATGCTCTCCAGCTTCTTCATGTCCTTCCTAAAATATGATTCCTAGAATTGAGTACAATATTCTAAACATGTTCTGATCAAAGCTGAGTACAGTGGAACTATTCTGTCTTAATCTTGGACTCTTAATATAGCTTAATATCATATTATGATTTTTTTTGTCTGATATATCATGATGTTCCCACATTCAGAGCTAACAGTATACCCCAAACCCCCTCGATATCTCTCAGAAAAACTGTTGCTTATGATGTATTTCACATCTACTATCTCTTTTTCATATGAAGTTGATTTATGAACCCATTATAAGATGGGTTCTTAACTCATAATATCCGTGTCAGATTTCATCTTTTTATGTTAAGCCCAATATTCCAGCTTCTCAGAATTGTTTTTAGATCCTGGTTCTGTCATGCAAGGTGTTAACTTTCCTTCCCAGTTTTGGGCCATTTACAAATTTAATAAGCATTCTTTGTATGGTTTTATATAGCTACTGATTAAATAACACACAGACAAGAACAGATCTCTGGAGCATTCCATCTAACCTATTTCTGTCATTTTCACAAGAACAGTGTAAGCGATATTGTCAATGCTTCCCTAAAATATAGGTAAGCTAAGAAATGCTGCGATATCTAAAAAAAGATCTAAAGAAAGCATGAGGGAAGGGGTATCACCTTTCCTGGAGCTTTTTGTAGGAAATTCACTTCTAAGTGTGAGGAAATTATTGGTCACCATATTGTGTGTAACCAAAGTTGGCTTAATTCAATTTAAAGAGGTATGGACTGTCCTAGAGATTCATTCCTTTCTGTATTTTTTGTAATTAGTTTTATTTTTTTGCTATTTGTAATTGGCTATCCTTTCAAAGTACTAAGCTATTTCTGCACATTATCTTTCTATTTCCCTTTTATCTCACCTGCTGAAACTGTTTTTACTTCTATATAACCACTATCCGTTGATGAAATTTCATTCTTATACCTAGGTTTGCTGGAGAAAAGTTAATCTGTTAAAGATGTAAAGACTAATTCCTATGTACATGCTTCCCTGTTTTCTGTTCCTATCTTTGACCCATTTTCTTACCCCAAGGATTTTGAGAAAGCAATCAGTAATGCCTGAAATGCTAGTTTCAGGTTTTCAGCTTAAAGACTACTCTACATATAAAAACTTAAACTCTCAAAATTTTTCATGATTTTTTCTATCTTAAGCTCTAGCTGTCCCTATGCCTACGTTTTACATATAATTTTCCCAGTTTTTAATTTGCTTTTGTATGTACATGCCTCTTAAGAAGCATTGTGATTCACTGAAAAGTGTGATGGTCTTAGTAGAAAAATCTGGGTTCAAATCCTGCTTCTGAAAAATTTTTTCTGTGTAACCATAGGCACATCTCTTGAAGTCTCTGATCCTTAGTTTCTTCTTGTATAAAATTGGGATGAAAATTATAATACCTATCCCATAGGCTTGTCGTGAGGATAACATTATAATTTATGTAAAGCACTTATAAACCTTAAAGCAACATAAATACCAGGTTTTATTGTTGAAAATTGGGGTTTTAAGTGTACAGTGTGGTCCTTTGGGGTGTGTCATATAAG
Organism: Potorous gilbertii; assembly: GCA_028658325.1. Taxonomy (NCBI): domain Eukaryota; kingdom Metazoa; phylum Chordata; class Mammalia; order Diprotodontia; family Potoroidae; genus Potorous; species Potorous gilbertii. The sequence continues at coordinate 13,758,769 of CM053774.1, read as the reverse complement.
TCTTATTCCCTCTTTCTTATACGTAACAAAAACCGGATCTTTTGTTTCAGTTATATATCTACTCCCCTAAAGAAATTTCTTTCCTGTGTAAGCTACTCTGTGATTTTTAATTTCTTGCAGTTGCCCCCTGCTGTAGATGCAACCATGAGTCCTTTTCAAGAAGAGTGGTTCTTATAACTCATTTATTTTAAAATCCAGAAAAATAATTGTCTTTCTGTCTTGTAAATAAAATAGCAAATCACATTTGCTGCATCATTGTCAAGAAATCAGACAGCAGAAGAGGTAGATCACAAAAACTGTGAATTCAGAATCTCACAATTTAAAGCTTATTCCTTACACCAGGATGAAAGCGTGCTATGATTTGCAGCTTGTTGTCTTTTATATCACTGTCACCACCCACTAGCTCTCTCTCTCTCTCTATGCCCCTTTCACCAAAAGAACCCTCCCTTGTGACATGTAAGAATGGTCGAGCAGAACAAGTTGTGATTTGTTGTTTAACAATTTAGTGAAAAAATGTCTGTCAGCATTATAAGGAAGAATCAGCAATAGGAAATAAAGACTAAGAGGCAGGAAGGAATAACTATTATTTAACATTAGTTAAGTGTAATGATATGGAATAATAGAACTACAATAGAAGATGTAAGGAAGAATATGGAGAATGCAAAAGAACATGAGACTTCAGGAGTCCATAACCCACTTTAGTAGCACAAGTATGGAAATTAGCATGAAAGGCTCTTTTCATAAAACAAAAACAGCCACCCTTTCTTCCTATAGAAGATTAAACAGACCTCAGAATTTGGGAGCATCTAATTCTAGGCTATCCGTTTGGGGGAGAATTTGCATTTGCCTACATTTCTAGTGATTCAGTTAAACAGTTCAGCAAGTGCACCTCCTATTTTCCAGGCATTGGAGCAGCATAAAAAAAGGAGGTAGTCTCTGCCCTCAAGGACCTTACATTCTATACTAGATTATATAAATTTGTCATGATGTCAGCAAGTATATGAATGTCTCCCCATTGCTTTGGCTACGTGAATCTCGTGATAGGATGGTGAATTACTCATAAAATGAAGCCATCTTTAATCCAAAGTCTCATAAGAAAATTTGTTTAAAGTTAAGAGGTAGGAATGATGGTTTGACATTTTATAAAATTGGGATTAATAGAAATATCTTTTAGATTTATGGTGGTATTTCTTTTGCTCTGTTTTCTGGATAAATTATCTAGCCATTCTGGAAAACAATTGGAATTTTGCAATTAATCTGGTTAAAATGACCATAACCTTTGAGCCACTAATCTCACTTGCAGATATATAGCTGAAGGAAGTCATTAATAACAAAACAGGCTCCATATACACAAAAATATTTATAGCTCTAATTTTGAATTCAGGAAAGAAATGGGAAAAAGGAGATATCACAGATTAAGGAATGCTAAACAGATTGTGGTATATGATTTTAATGGAATATTACAAAGTAGCATAGAAAGAGTTTGATGAACTCTATCAAGATGATGTAAACAGAACCAGGAAAACATATACTCAATAACTACATCATTGCAAATAGAAAGAAAAACAACCACAAAATAGTACACCTCCTCTTCTCCCTTGTATAGAAGTCCTTGGTCAAGGAACATTGCATATAATATCAGATTTTTTTCACTTTATTGAATGGTTTTGCTGATTTTCCATCTTTTTCTTTTTTTCTTTGTAATTAAGGAGTGCTTTTTTGGAAGAAAGGAGAGTACAGAATACAGGGAGAAATTTAAGTAATGTAAAAGCAAATTATACCAATAAAAATCTATTTTTTAAAAAAAGAACAGATTATTCAAGAGTAAGTAGGCATGTAGTTTTCTATGGATTCAAAAGGATTAAATAAACAGTTTTGTTTCTCTTTCTTACTGGTCAAAAAAGATGATCTCTAAGGTTTATTTACTTCTGCATTTTTTACAATCTAGCTCCAGCCAACATTTACAAGAGCAGGTGACTTGTTGACTGAAGTGATGAGTAAATTATTAAGTTAATATTGTAGAAGAATCATCTTCATTTAAGGAAATAATTTTGACAAAAATAATATTGATATTTTCTTGCATCATAATATCTCTGTTATTTTCCAATGATTTTGCCCCATTTCCCAACTAGAGATCTGAAGGATATGGAATTGGATGCATCCTCAATGGAAAAGAGATTTGCCTATAAATTTTTGAAGAAGATTCTAAAATATGTTGACTCTGCTCAAGAGTTTATTGCCCATTTGGGTAAGTTTCATCCTTAAAGATTGACAAAGTTGTTGCTATTTCTTTTTGTGCTGTTTCATTAATGGTCATTTTGTGTTGCTATTTTCCAGTTATTTTGACATTTGACAATTTATTGTAAGAAAAAAAATCTTACTTTGTTTTTCCCCTACTAAAAGGGCACTTCAAACATGGATTCTACTGCTAGATCTGATTCATTTGTTACTACTGATTCCAAATTTAAATCTTTTATATTTGTTGCTGTCTGACCAAGCAAGGATAATTAAACCTCCCTATGTTTATTTTCTTGCTTAACAAAGGGAGATAGCAGCAATGACAATTAAGAGTTCTGAGATCACAGTGATAGTAATCCTGTTAGCTTTTCTGTTTGCCATGCTATGTCATAGTGCTAATTCTGGCTGAGTTTGAACATTAAAACTTTCAGATGTTTTTAATGTAAAGTATTATAGATACATAGATATAGATCTATAGTGCTTAATAAATATATTTGCAGACCAGAGTATTTTGTGGACCACAATTCATCTCAGAAAAGGCTTTCAAACAAGTTAGTTTTTCTTTAATGCTACACCTGTGTCTTATGCTGCCTAATAGTCGTGTCAACTGTGTCTTTGTAGAAGCCATTGTCAGCAGTGGGAAAACAGAAAAGTCTCCTCATGACCAAGAGATTAAATTCTTTGCCAAAGTAAGTGATACCCTATATCCGTAAAATTAATTTAAAAAATTTTTGTTTCTAAGTGAGCTTAATAGATATCACTTGATTAGAGCTGGATTAGAGGTCATCTGGTAGAACCCCCTCATTTTACAGATAAAAAAAAAACAGGCTTCAAGGAGTTGTGACCCCCATAAGGTCACAGACAAATGTAGGTAGATATCAAGCCAGAGCCTCTGGGTTGTAAATCACTTCTAACTCTTTTCACTGTACCAAGTGTTACCAATTTAATGGCATTGGGGGTAATCTCGCTGTTAAGAATTAACATCTAAATTAGTAAATAACGGTATCTTATATATGCCATTACTCTTCCTGCTTCTCCCAAAGAGCTAACTAGAAGTATAGCTAACCTTTGAAAAGTAGTGTTTCCTCTTTCATATGCATGAGTCCTCATCCTGTAGCCATCTCTGTTCACATACATCCCAATCATACTGAGTATCCTCATTCCCCCTGTTGGCAAGGTTACTAGACCACTACCAGAAATGCAGCAGCTACTAGACCAGTAGATTAGAGGAATATCTATAAATATAGCGTACTTGATACCCTTGGAGATAGCATGAGAGACCTGAGCAAAATGGTAATATAGGAGGCAGACTTAGAAATGTTGAAAGTCCTTAGGGCCACCCAGGGTTAACTCTTTCAGTAGCAGGGGGCAATGGGGTTTTATTCTGGTGTATATTTTTATAATTTAGTGGGATAAATATGCAGATGGCATATACTTATCAAATTTACAGATGGTAAGAAACTAGAAAAGGTCACAAATGGAAGAATCTCAACAGGCTGGACCCGTGGACTAAATGTAAGATGCAATTTAGTGAGAATAAACGCAAACTCGAACACCTGATTTTGAAAGATAAACCAGATAAACACAAAATGGGAGAGAAATGCTTAGACAACAGTTTATTTATTTAAAAGACCTAGAAAATGTGAAGGAAACCTAGCAGTTTCAGATTTCAAACTAAATTGCATAGTGGAAATCATCAAAATAATCTGGTCCTGGCTAAGAAATAGAGTGGTGGGTCAGTGGAATAGATTTGATAGAGTATTAAATGACCAGAGTAACTTAGTGTTTGAAAAATACAAAGATCCAAACTTTGGGGACCAAAACTCATTATTTGACAAAACTCGATGAAAAAACTGGAAAGTGATTTGACAGAAATTAGGTATAGACCAACATCTCACACTGTATATCAAAATAAGGTCAAAATGGATACATGATTTAGACATAAAGGGTGATATAATAAATTAGGGAAGTATGGAATGTTTTGCCTGTCACATCTAGGGATAAGGGAAGAATTTATGACCAAACAAAATAACATCATGGAATGTGGATGGATAATTTTGTTTACATTAAATTAAAGGGGTTTTACATAAACCAAAATCAGTTCAGCCAAAATTAGAAGAAAAGTAGGATACTGGAAAAAAATGTACAGCAAGAGTCTCATATAAGCGCCTCATTTCTCAAATAAATAGAGCTGAATCAAATTTATAAGAATACGAGTCATTCTTCAATTGATAAATGGTCAAAGCATATGAGTAGACAATTTTCAGATGAAATCAAAGCTATTTGTAGTCATATGAAAATCTAAATTACTTTTGATTTTGGTTGTTGTTTAGTCATTTCAGTCATATCTGACTCTTCATGATACTTTTTAGGTCATGGGTTTTCTTGGTAATGATGATGGAATAGTTTTCCATTTCCTCCTCTTCATTTTGAAGATGGGGAAACTGAAGCTAACAAGGTTTAAATAACTAGCCCCAGTGTCAAACAGCTAGCCAGTATCTAAAGTGAGATTTGAATTCAGATCTTCCTGACTCCAAGCCTAGCACTCTATCGACTGCATCACATGGCTACCCACTATTGATTAGAGAAATGCAAATTAAAATAACTTTGAGATACCACCTCAGATCTGTCATATTAGCTAATATGACAGAAAAGGAAAATGACAAATGTTGGAGGAGAAAACAGAGACACTAATGCACTATTGGTGGAATTGTGAATCCAACCATTTGGGAATGCAATTTGGAATGATGCCCAAAGTGTTTGAAAACTGTGCATACCCTTTGACCCACCAATACCACTTCTAGGTCTGTGCCCCAAGGAGGTCAAAGAAAAAAGAAAAAGACTTATATGTACAAAAATATTTATATCAGCTCTTTGTGTGACGGCAAAGAACTGGAAGCTGAGGAGAAGCCCATTGGTTGGGGAATAACTGAACAAGTTGTCACATATGATTGTGATGGAATGCTACTGTGCTATAAGAAATGGTGAGCAAGATGATTTCAGAAAAATCTAGAAAGACTAATATGAACTGATACAATAGGAAGGAGCAGAACCAGGAGAACATTGTACACAGTAGTAGCGATGTTGTATGATGATCAGTAGTAAATTACTTAGCTATTCTCAGCAACACAGCGATCTAAGACAATGCCCAGGGACTTAGAATGAAACGTGCTGTGCTCCGGAGAAAGAATGGATAGCATCCGAATGGAGATTGAAGTATACTATTTTTTTACTTTTTTCTTGGGTTTTTTTTTGGTCTGTGTTTTATTTTGCAACATGGCTAATATGAAAATATGTTTTGCATGACTTCATAGGTATTATTTGTATCAAATTGCTTGTCTTTTCAAGAAGCAGGAGGAAGGAGGGAGGAAGGCAATTTAGAACTCAAAATTTTTAAAATAACATTTTTAAAAGAAATAACCAGAGGAAAAAAGATTATTAGTAACTTTAGAAAGACATGTTTCCATCAAGTAATGCGGTAGGAAGCTGGATTGCAAAGAGTGAGAAGAAAGGAAGTAGAGGAACCAAGTGTAAATGAGTCAGGGTTTTTTTGGAAGTTTGCAGAGAAAGTGAGTAGGTATCATAGAATGATAGCTTAAGGGACTGATAAGATCTAGGGATGTTTGTTTTTGTTTTTTTTAAGGATGGGGAAGACTTGGATGGGAGCTCACTTGGAGAGGGAGAGGTTGAAGATTTAAGAGAGAGAATCACTGAGATTGCCATCTGCTAAAGAAGATGGGAATATGGGATCAATGATACATGTAGAGTATTTGGCCATAACATGGAGAAGGGCTTCCTCATTGTCAGCAACTAATGGAAAAGAGTATAGAATAAAGAATGATATTAAGGGGCTTTGAGATGAAAAAAGGAGAGAGAATTGGCCTCAGTGAAGTAAGAGACTGTGTCTCAGAAAGCAGAAAGTGAGGCTTGAGAAGAGAAGTGAAGTAGGAAATCCTTTTAGGATAAATAAGAAGAGTCCCTTTCTGCAGTTGAAGTCATTAGCCCAGTATCCTATAAACCCAAAGTACTATTCAAAGGACTCCTGGGAAAACTAGAAAACAGTTTGTCAAAAAATAGGTTTAAAACAGTCTTATCTCATATACTATAGTAAATTCCAACTGGATACTAAGCCTACACGTAAACAGTTACATCATAAAAAATTAGAGGAAAATGTATAAAAGTACCTTTCACAACTGACTAGGGAAAAAAATTCTTAAATAATGAGTAGAATAAAATACAAAGGATAAAAGAAAATTTGATTATGTGAAATTCAAAGTCTTTTGCCTAATCAAAATCAGTTCAACTAAGCTGAAAAGGGAATTTAGTCTAAGGGAAAGTATCTTTTAGATATCTTTGATAAAAGTCTGATCATCATATATAGGACCCATGCCATTTGATCCTGAGGTCCCACTATAAGGCATATACCCCAAAGAGGTCAGAAAGAACAGTTGCAAATATGCCAATCAGTCAATCACTAAAAATTTTTGAGTGCCCTCTATGTTTCAGACACTGTCAATCATTCAACCAAGAAGTATTTATTAAGAGTCTACTTTGTTCAAGGCAAAGACAAAAATGAGGCAACCCCTGTCTTTAAGAAACTTAACTTCTGTGGAAGAGACAGCATGCACATAAACAAATATATGCCAAATAAACACATGATAATTTCCGAGGAGCCAATTTGGGGAAGATATTAGGAGTTAAGAGAACTGTCAGAAAAGGCGTCATATGGAAGGTGGTACTTGAGAAGAGATTTGAAGGAAACTTAGGGATACTAAGAAAGAGAAGTGAGGAGAGTCTGTTTCAGGCATGGCGGAGCATTATTTCCAAAAGTAAGGAGACAAGATATGGAGTATTGCATGTGAGGAACTGCAAGGAAGCCAGTTTGCCCTGGAATGCAGAATGCATGAACACAGTAATGTGAACTAGCCCTGGAGAGGCAGAATATAAAGGATTTTAAATGCCAAGCAGAGTATTGGGTCCTACTGAAGCTTATTGAGAAATGGAGTGATATTTTATATCTGTCCTTTAGGAATGTCGCTTTGGCAGCATTGTAGATTAGACAGATGAGACTTAAGGCAGGGAAACCAAAATGTAAATAGCAGCTTTTTTCATGGTAACAAAGTGGATACTAAACAAATGGTGGTACATGAACACAGCAAAATATCATTACACCACAAAAAAATGACAAATATAAGGAATTCAGAAAAACATGAGAAGACTAGAATTGGTGCAGAATGAATTAATGAGAACCAGGCAAAAGGACATATGATGACAGTAATGAAAATTGAAGAAACAATAAAATAAAATTTAATTCAATGAAATTATAATGGTTCATTATGGCCCTAAACAGGATGACTACTTCAGAGTAATTATAGAAGGGATTCTTCTTCACTTATAAGTTGGAGTAGATGGCCTAGGTCCAACTCTGAGCACAGGATTCTGTGACATCTGAAAGCTCTAGATGGATAGTTGAGTGAGTACTTGGACTCAAGAGTTCATCTTCAAAATGTCATCTAGAAATACTATCAATGGAGCACTCTAATAGAGTCTTATTTGGAGTTAAGTTGAAGAACAAACTACTTTTTAAAAATAATGTAGGTCCTTTGTGGGTCCTCACTGCCAGAAGTTAACCTAGAATTGGTTTTCCAGGTTCTCCTTCCCTTGGTTGACCAATACTTCACCAACCACTGCCTCTACTTCCTTTCGTCCCCACTAAAGCCACTCAGTAGCAGTGGGTATGCCTCGAATAAAGAGAAAGAAATGGTGGCCAGGTGAGTCAGTGCATAAGGGAAGTTCATGATGTGAATGCACGTGTGTTTTATTTTAAGACTCAGTTACTTAGAAACTGAAGAGTAAATCCTTTAGAGAATGTAACATTGTTGATTTGATACTTTGTCCCTAACTGCACTTTTGGTTTTCTTGTCTTCTTTTGTAGAAAAAGGCATATGTTAATTTATTCTGTTGGCTATTAAAAAGAAATGCAAGGAAACCAGGGGTTAGTTTTATGTACTTATCACTCTTCCTCAAGTAATAGTTAGTAAAAGTTCGAGATGACTTTGTAACTTTTGTAACTTGTAGCATTTTCAGACTTTGGAAATGGGGAATCTAGTTTTGAAGAATAGATTTCTATAGGCAACTACAATATCATTAATCCCATTCTTAAAATGTCTTAAAAAGTGAAAAAGAGTCATCCCTTATGTCCTTGGCATGAGTCTCACTTTGTTTTCCCCAGTCAAAACATCTGATCTAAAATCCAGGAAGATCTACCTGATTTAAGCCTTTGATAGGGAAAAAAAAATTCCTCAAAACTATACCCATACCACAAGGCTCCCCCACTATCAAACATCAAAAAGAGCCTTAAAAAATAAATATTTAAGTTCAGTAACTATGAGGGGTGAGGTAATATCCTAGTCTAAAGCAAAAGAATCTTAGAATCCATAAATATTTTTAAAATTTGCTAAACATTTTAAGTAGTCTACATTTATTTAAATGTTGAAAATATAAAGGACAAAGTAGAAACTGGAAAGTAAGATAGTTACATAAATCCAACAGAGGGCAGTTGTGTACATTTGTAGATTTTTCCTATTCCTAAAATATCTCCTCTTGTAATCTTTTTTCAATTCAAGGAAATAGATTTATTCAGGGAGCCACCATTTGACCCTTTTAATTCTATCTAAAGTCTGTTACTTCAGGACGTCAGAAGATCTGTGATTTCATCCATGTAGATATTCCCTCACACACATCAAACTTTCCATTGTCTCCATAGTCTTCAGTCAGTCAATCAATAAGTATTTATTAAATGCTTACTATGTGTCAAGTGCTATCCTCAATACTGGAAATCATATACAAAGCATGAAACAATCCTTCCTTGAAGTGAGCTTGTATTCTAATGGAAGCAAGTACACACAAAATATACAATTAAAATATAAATTTATATACAAATAAATGCAAACAAAGTCATTACAATACAAGGTATTTTAGGGAAGAAGACAATTGCATTTGAGGGTATCAGGAAAGATTTCATGTGCATAAGCCATATCTTAGATTAAGAAAAGCATTCTGTGAAGCAGTGGTTAGAGAGAGTGCATTCCAGGCATGGGGCATGGCCGGTGCAAAGGCCCAGAAGCCAGAGAGGTTAAATCACTTAACCTCTCAGAATGTATGAGGAGCAAAAGTAAGGCTAGTTTGACGGGAAAGGCAGGAGCACAAGTAATATCCAGTGAAACTCCAAAGAAAAGTTGGGGGCAGGACATGGAGGGCTATAAACAGAGGAGTTTTATATTTTTGTCCTTGAGGCAATAGGAAGCCACTGGAGTTGGTTGATCTGTGCTTAAGGAAAATTACTTTGGCAACAATGTGTAAAATGTCCTGCAGTGGTGTGGGTCTTACAGCCAAGAGCCCAGTTAGGAGACTTTTGCTGTAATTTATTAGTTTCTGTGGCCATAATTATTCATCACCTCCAAACCTAGCTAAACTGGACATAAAGAAAAGATAAAACATATGTCACCAGGTCTATATTCAAAGCCTTTCTGGCCTCCTCAACCCCATTCCATCCCACCCCAGCTTGTGCTCTACTAGTATAGCCTTTGAGAACTCAGGTTCACCTCTGTACCATAATGAGATATCAGAGTAGAACTTTACTGTAAATTATCTTGTGTGTACACACACATATACACACTCAGAGACATGTAGAGA
>CM053774.1:13690490-13748336 GCA_028658325.1 Potorous gilbertii | reverse complement strand
CACTGTACTTGAGGACTGAGAGGGCCACAAGTGGCTTTGAGGCCACAGGTTTCCTTTCAGGTGCCCCCTGATCATGTACCAATTGTGACCTCTTGGTATTAGTGTAAGATGTTGGTCTATACCTAATTTCTGCCCAACTGTTTTCTAGTTTTCGCAGCAATTTTTGTCTGATAGTGAGTTCTTATCCTAAAAACTTGAACATTTAAGTTTATCACTAGATTACTACTGTGTATTGTGTGCCTAATCTCATTCACCACTCTTATTTCTTAGACAGTACTATCTTATTTTGATGATTTCAGCTTTGTAATACAGTTTGAGATCTGATACAACTAGATCATCTTTCTTCACATTTTTTTCATTAATTCCTTTCATACTCCTGACCTTTTGTTCTTCCAGATGAATTTTGTTATTTGTTTTTTTCTAGTTCTATAAAATAATTTTGGGGTAGTTTACTTGGTATCACACTAAATAAGTAAATTAATTTAGGTAGAATTGTCATATTTATTATATTGTCTCAGCCTACCCATGAGCAATTAATGTTTTTCCAATTTTTTAGATATTACTTTATTTGCATGGAAAATGTTTTGTAATTGTGTTCATATAGTTCCTAGGTTTGTCTTAGCAGGAAGACTCCTAAGTATTTTATGTGGAATTTTATATATATATATATATAATTGTTAATTATTTTAACTAGTTATTTAGTTGATTCTCTAAGATTTTCTATCACATCTTGCTTCCTCACTGCCTATTCCAGTTCCTTCGATTTGTTTTTCTTCATTTATTGCTATAGCTACCATTTATAGTACAATATTGAATAAAAGAGGTGATAATGGGCATATTCATTTCACCCTTAATGTTATTGGCAAGGCTTCCAAGCTTGTCCTTATTACCCATAATGTTTTCTGGTGGTTCTATGTAGATAATACTTACTTTAAGGAAAGCTCTATTTATTCCTATACTTTGTAGCGTTTTTGATAGAAATGAGTGTTGTGTTTTGTCAGAAGCTTTTTCTGCCTTTATTGAGATAATTATATGATATGGTCAATTATGCTGACAATTTTCCTAATGTTTAATTAGCCATGCATGCCTGGTATAAATCCCACCTGGTCTTAATATATGATCCTTGTGATATATTACTATAATCTCCTTGCTAGTGTTTTATTTAAAATTTTTGTATCAATATTCATTAGAAAAATTGGTCTGTAGTTTCCTTTTCCTGTTTCCACTCTTCCTGTCTAGGCATCAGCATCATATTTTTATCATAAAAGGAATTTGATAGGACTCCTTTGTCAATTTTTCTAAATACTTTATATAGTATTGGAATTAATTATTCTTTAAATGTTGGGTATAATTCACTTGTGAATCCATCTGGCCCTGGCGATTTTTTCTTAGGTAGATCATTGATGGCCTGTTCAATTTCTTTTTTAAAATGGGATTATTTAAGTATTCTATTTCCTCTTCTGTTAATGTGGGCAGTTTATTTTTTGTAAATATTCATCCATTTCACTTAGATTATTCTATCTATTGGCACATAATTGGGCGAAGTAGCTCCTAATAATTGCTTTAATTTCTTTTTCATTTGTGGTGATTTTATATTTTTGATACTTGTAATTTAGTTTTATTTTTTTAAAACCAAATTAATCAATGGTTTATTTTATTGGTTTTTTCATAAAACCTACTTGTAGATTTATTAGTTCAGTAGTTTTGGTGTTTTGTTTTTTACTTTCAATTTTATTCATCCTTTGATTTTCAGGATTTCCAATTTGGTATATAATTGGGAATTTTTAATTTGTTCTTTTTCTAGTTTTTTCTTCAGTTGTATGCCCAATTCATTGATCTGCTCTTTCTCTGTTTTATTGATGTAAATGTTTAGAGATATGTATTTTTCCCTAAGTACTGCTTTGGCAACATCCCATAAATATGGTATGTTGTGATAATTGTCATTCTCTTTAATGAAATTACTGATTGTTTTTATGATTTGTTCTTTGACCCATTCTTTCTTTAGGATTAGATTATTTAGTTTCCAATTTATTTTTATCTGTTTTTCCACAGCTCTTTATTGAATGAAATTTTTTTACATTATGATATGAAAAGGATCTATTTAATGTTCCTGCTTTTCTGCATTTGGTTGTGAGGTTTTTAATACTCTAATGCTTGGTCAATTTTTGTGTAGGAATCATGTACCTCTGAGAAAAAGGCATATATTCCTTTCTGTTCCATTCATTTTTCTCCAGAAGTCTATCATGTTTAATTTTTCTAAAATTCTATTCACCTCCCTAACTTCTTTCTTGGTTATTTTTGGTAAGATTTATCTAATTTTGAGAAGGGAGAGTTGAAGGTCTTCCTCTGCATATGATTTTACTTTTTATTTCCTCCTGTAACTCATTTAACTTCTACTTTAAAATTTTAGATGTTACACTCTTCCATGTATATAGGGATGTAGGGATGTATGTACATGTTTAGTATTGATATTAGTTCATTGTCTGTGGTTCCTTTTAGCAAGATGTAGTTTCCTCCCTTATCTCTTTTAATTAGATCTATTTTTGGTTTTGCTTTGTCTGAGATCCTGATTTTGACTCCTGCCTTTTTTTTTTTTACCTCAGCTGAAGCATGAAAGATTCTGCTCTAAACCCTTACTTTCACTCTATGTGTGTCTCTCTGCTTCAAGTGTGTTTCTTGTAAATTGCATATTGTAAGATTCTGGTGTTTAATCCATTCTCTTCTCTGCTTCTCTTTTGTGAATGAGTTCATCCTGTTCACATTCACAGTTATGACTACTAAGTTGTATTTCTCTCCATCCTATTTTTCCCATATTTATCCTTTTCTCTCCTTTCACTCTGGCCCTCTTCACAAGTATTTTACTTATGACTATAACCTCCCCCAATCTGCTATCCCTTGTATCAATCTCCCCTTATGTTTTCTCTTTCCTGTTTACCTTTTTATATTCCTCTTGAGTCTTATATTTGAAAATCAGATTTTCTGCTCAGTTCTAGTCTTTTCACCAGGAATAACTGAAGCTTCTCTATTTCATTAAATATTCATTTTCCTCCCTCAAGAATTATACTCACTTTTGCTAGGTGGGGGATTTGTGGTTGCAATCCTAGCTCCTTTGTCTTCTAGAATATTATATGCCAAGCCCTCTGATCCTTTCATACAGAAGCTGCTAAATCCTATGAAATACTGACTGTGGCTCTACAATATTTAAATTGTTTCTTTCTGGCTGCTTGCATTATTTTCTCCTTTGCCTTGGAGGTTTATAATGTGGCTGTAATATTACTGGGAGTTTTCATTTTGGAATCTCTTTCAGGAAGTGATTCTTGGATTCTTTCAATTGCTATTTACCCTTTTGGACCTAAAATGTTAGGGCAATTTTTCTTCATAATTTCTTGAAACACAATATCTTGGCCCTTTTTGTGATCATGATTTTCAGGTACTCCAATAATTCTTAAATTATCTCTCCTGGGTCTGTTTTCCAGGTCAGTTGTTTTACCAGTGAGATATTCCACATTTTATTCTGTTTTTTCATTGTGTCTCATGTAGTCATTACCTTTCACTTGCCTACTTCCAATTTTTAAAGAATTATTATTTTCCATGAATTTTTGTACCTGCTTCTCTGTTTGGTCAGTTCCTCTTTTTAAAGAGTTTTTTTTCCTTCAGTGAATTTTTTAATATCTTTTTCCATTTTTTGTGCTTCCTGTACCAAACTGTTGATTCTCTTTTTCATGGCTCTCTTGCATCATTCTCATTTATTTTCCCAATTTTTTTCTACCTCTGTTATTTAATTTTAAAAATTAGCTCTTCCAGGAATTCTTTTTTTGAACTTGACACCAATTCATATTTTTCTTTGAGGTTTCCCATGTAGCCATTTTGACATTGTTGTCCTCTTCTGAGTTTGTGTTTTGATCTTCTCTGTCACCATGGTAACTTTCTATGATTAGATTCCTTTTTGGGTTTTATTGGGGGGGATTTTTTTTTTCCTTTTCCCAACTCATTTTTTGAGTTTTAATTTTATGTTAAAGTTGGGTTCTGCTCCCAGGGTAGACAGATACTATCTCTACTTCAGGTTTTATATTCAGAGCTCATTCTGGAGGGAGGGCAGGTCTGTCTGCTTTCAGTTCTTCCATGGTGGTATGATATAAGAAGAGGTGTAGTCACTCCTCCTCTGGACTGTGCTTTGTTTTATGAATGATCAGAAGTATTTTTTTTCTGCCCTGGACCTGTGACCATGATCCCCATGCCACTGTGTGGGGCATAGTGTGCTCTAGTGTGCACACAGAGTCCTATACCCAGTGCCAGCAAAGTATCCCCTGTAATCCCTTTCTGACCAGTTTTCTAGCCTTCTTATCATCTGTGGACTGAAAGTCACTGTTGCTCTCAAAGCCTACACTGGTTTGCTGGGGCAAGGCCTGTTGCTGGCTTGCCTGGGCTGCCTGCATTAGACTGTGTTCCACTCTCATCTCAGTAAGGTATATCTTTCCTGTAGACCTTCTAAGTTGTCTTGGGCTGAAAAATTGTTTAACCCTGCTTTTTATGGTTCTGCCACTCCATAATTTATTTTGAGGTGTTATTTTTAAGTTGTTTAAAGGGGAATTGGGGAGCACTCAGGTAAGTTTCTGCCTTATTTCGGGGCATTTTGGCCCCAAAACCTGACTTGACACACTTTTTAAGTTTAGTCTGCCTTATTAGTGTTTTCTCTACCTCTTTCATAATTAAGTCCGTGCAGTCACCAAAACAATAAATCAATCATTCTCTTATTTTTTAGGTATAAATTGCTCACACTGAAAATTCAACCATTTTTTTGGATTTCAAGCATTCATCAGCACATGCCTGGTCTAGTCCCACTTTAATTGGCTTTGGAGCTTTGACCTTTTCTATTTATGACTTGGGTCAGTTTGTCTCTCCTTAGGCAACCTGGTGCCCTTTGCTCCTAATGGATCACCATGTTAATGCTGAACTTAGGATGGATAGTCAGTCAGCTTATTTCTAGGCTGTCAATTAACCCCCATCTGTCTCAGTGTCTTCATGTGTAAAATGGAGATAATAGCACCTGTCTCCTAGGTTGAGAATAAAATGAAATATTTGAAAGCTGTTTGTAAACTTTAGAATGTTAGATAAGTGCTTGATATAATAAGTATAACAATAGTATAATAATAATTTTATTGCCCATAATGCCTCAGAACTCCTGAGCTCAAGAAACCCGCCAGCTTCAGCACCCCCTCCTTCCCAGTAGTAGAGATTGCAGGTGTTTACAACTGTGTTTAGCTTGACATCTTCCAGTTTGTCTTCACTGCAGCTCTCGTTTTGCAGTGATTCAGGTCATATGCTTTAAGGACATTATAATACCTTTTTTTCCAAACTGGTCACAGAGGAAGACAAGAACAGTAAAATCTGTACCAATTTACTAATTTTACATCTAGTTTGTCTACATTTTTATCTCATTGCCTTTGTATCTTGGGCTAAGAAAGAATTCAAATGATTGGTTGATTTTAAGGGACAGTGTCCCCTGACTGTGGATTCAGAACATATGCATAGCACATGAGAATTACATGATCCATCTGTGAATGGACGCCAGTGAATCACTTAGATAATATTATCAATTAATGAGAAACAGATGGTCCTGTATTCTTGTGTTCATCATTGGTCAGCAGATGTCAGCTCCTGACAGTGTCCTCTCCAGTCAATAGAGGAGTATTTTGTGTTCTCAATAATATTCTCCCATTTCTTTGGCAAGAAGAAATTGTTTGGAAAAATTATATAATCTCAGTGACTGTTCCCCAACTGGTGGATAAAGGAAAAATTCCTCAGTCCCCTACTCAGTTTATACAGTTGAGCTGTGTTTAAAGTGTGAAGTAGACAATTATGAGAGGAGTGGAGCATGTTGAGTTAAATTGGGAATTCATACCCTTTATAGATCTGTAAACATTTGAGAAGATGTCTCTAAATTTGTGCATCTCACATTTCTTCTTAGCTACTGCAGTTCTACTTTCCTCATAGAGCACAGCTCCTTTTTTGATGTTGGCATGCCACGCTGGGTGGCCCTGTGCTAGTGTATCCCTTTTCTCACAATTGATCTCAGGGTTCTTCAAAGAGACCTTGAGAGTGTCCTTGTATCGCTCCTTCTGATCTCCATCTGAGCACTTGCCTTGTGTGAGTTCTCTAAGCAAACATGCATTTAGCATTCAGTGTGACCAGCCCATAAGAGTTGCACTCTCTGTAGTAGAATTGCAAGGTTGCAATTCAAGGCATTTGAATGCTTGGCATTTTAGCTCAGTACCTTACCTAACCAGATGATCTTCAGACTCTTCTTAAGACAACTCAGATGGAAGCAATTCAGTTTCCTGTCATGGCACAAGTATATTGTCCAGGTTTCACAGGCGCACAATGAGGTTAGGACAATGGCTCTGTAGACCTGCAATTTGGTAGGCAGTCTAATACCTCTTTTCCCTGACATTTCCCTGTGCGTGCACCTATGTGAGCACTGTAAAAAATAAACAACAAAAAGACTTTAAAGAACTAGGAAAGTATTGTAATGGTTCAGGCTGCTTCCTTATTCTGTGAAATCTGTAGTTTCTTTTGCAGGGCCACCCATGTAGTTTGAGTCTTAAGTTTTTTAACATCATTTGCTTGATTCTAAGCCATGTCCCTTCTCTACTTCTCTGCCTCTTCCCCTACCAACAAAGACACTTAATCCAACAAAAGCATTCTATGGCAAAAAGATATAAATTAACCATCATTCTATGCAAACAAGTAGAATCACTTGCAACCATAATGCCAACAGGACTAACACAGACGTATGATAAGAGTACAAAACCACTTACCCATAACTGGGGAGCATGCCAGCAAGAACAAGGACCAAGCTATGGGATCAGGCAATGGGGATTCCTGAAAGGATCAAATCATTGATCCATGTGTCTCTGAAAAGGGGAGGGATGTAGTATATATTTGGTCTTGGTAAGTTCAGGGCCTAGAAATACCTCATTCAGTAACCACAGAAATGAATTTATTTTAAATTGACTTCTTTGTTTCTAGGCAACGTCCAGCACTTGGAGAATGTCTCGCTGCACTGGCAGCTGCTATGCCAGTGGCATTCTTGGAGCCCTCTCTCAACTGCTACAACTCGCTCTCAGTCTTCAACACCAAAACCCCCAGGGAAAGGTCTAGTAAGTGTCCTAACATGGAGGTCGGTCTGAACAGTCATCAGCTGTAAGCAAGAATGGTATAGAATTGTGCTTACTGGAGAATGAGGGCTAAGGGCTGTTTATCATTTCCTCTTGTTTTCACGTGGTTGGGAAATCTATGGGACCACATGTCCTAGTGGGGGAAGAAAAGAAGACTTGAGTTCTAGTTCTTTCTCTGCTATGGATAAGCTGTGTGACCTTGGTTAGACATGTCATTTAACTGCTATGAATCTATGTTTTTGCTTGTCCATGAAAAAAGAACTTAGAAGATGATCTCTGAGATTCCCTTCAACTCTAAAATTGTTTCTGTTACCACTTCAGTCCTTTAGGCCTCAGTTTCCATTTCTGCTTTGGACATAGAAATATTTTGAAGCGTCCTTCTCCAGAGAATCACAAAGGAACACATTAACACTTCAAATGCCATAATACGTTCTTCAAATCCATAAAGGGCCATCATAAAGAATGTAATAACTAGATGTTCTTTACATCCATGAAAATTGTTTTTAAATAAAGCAGGTGGGATTATGATTATACATCAGGGGAATTTACTAGAAGTATGCATTATGAGACATTGGATTCAGCAACTCAGACAGTTTAAAGGAAACCTCCTGACAATTTTCTTTATATTGCTTGTTTTACAAGGGAACAATTTTTTTTATTTCTGGGATGATATAAATGTGAGAGGCAGCTAGGCATAATGGATAAAGGGTTGCTGGCCTTGGAGTAAGGAAGACCTAGAATCAAGTCCCACTTCTGACACTTAGTGGATGACCAGGGTGGTCATTCAGCATCTTGGTACCTCCAGGGAACTGTCATGTTCTGAACAAGCTTCCTTATTTGGGAGTTCCCTCTACCAGTTAAATCACAGGTGCTGTCATGCAAAATGGTATTGGCCACCCTGAAGGCAGAGTAATGGATTAAATAACTTCTTAAGTAAAGACTTGAAAAAAATATGCTAATTTGGTAAAATACGCTAATTTGAAAGAAGTGTTCCTTTCTTTTTCACTGTCATTAATTTAATCAAAGTTGCAGATTATTTTTTTTCCTTTTTTTAAAATGATCACATAATTAAAAACATTATAAGCCCAAATTCAACATACTTTCTAAAGTTATTGGATAATATATCAAAAGATTCTCTTAAACAATATCATGTTGAGTTCTTGTGAGCCTGTGATTTGCAAAATGCTCTGAGATGGTAACAGGATGAAATGTCTGATGGTGCAAAATGTTTTTGATATACAGTTCACAAAGTAATTTGTTAGGAGGAGGCTGTGCTAAGTTCCTCTTGTCTTATTTCCTGTCACTGATAAGAGCACACAGGCAAGATGCCCTGAGCCAGGTGGACAAGCACTGTAGAAAATGATCATGGCACCAAGTATCACCACTGCTTATTTTATACAAAAGTCCCAGAATGTCAGCCCATGACAAACTTTTGTCCGAGCTATGAAGATTATTTATTTGTATTTTATTCTAATTATTCCTGATGAAAAAGGTCATAGTCAGGAGAAAGGATCATTAGTATACTTTAAACGATAAAATAAAAAGTTATGTTCCTGTGTAGAATGAAGAGGAGGAAAGTGCGACTATAACTAACTATAGGAGAGGAGGCATTAACAACTGTATGCAACTGTTAAACTGAGGGAAATACTCTTTTTCCTTCTTCTTTGGATGGCAGCATGAATCAGTCTTCAGGTCTGTTTTCCCCTGCCCACCCCTGAAGCTAAACCAGGGCAGCACAAGTCGAGTATATGATGTCTCAGTGAGACATCAGGTAATCTGAGGACATGGTCAAGACAACTGAAGAAACTGAAAATAAAGTGACTGCTCCAAAGTTCCTAAGTACCTGAAGCACAGGCATGGCAGTGTTCTTCTTATGCTTCCGATGAGGTGAAGAAATTATTTTATCTCATTTCCCAGTACCCTGGAGGGACTCTTTCTAGGGAGAAAGAGAAATTTTTTTTAGTGATGCAGTTTGCAGTGTTGTTCACAGTAATTATAGGTATATGGGAAAGGTGAGCACTTTATACATTCCCCCATTTCTCATTTATATTGCCTTCCCAACTCATCAACTCAGGAAATATACTCTTTCTTCTGTTACATTAATCCAACAAGGAATTTTAGACATGTATATCATAACCTAATTTACTAAGAATTTATCATTTCAGTGCCCTATCCATGGTAATGCTATTTACCAGATCATTTGGTTAACCAAAACAGCCCCACTTCCGGAGCATACTAGAACATTGTTTACTATGTATATCTTGGTGTATGTACATACATATACCATTTGTGATACAACCTGCAGAGTCCCCAAGTCATATTTATATCTTCTATGTAAAAAGGTGATTTTTCTTGAAAATCCATCCCCATAGCAGTAGATACCCAAGAGGAATCAAAATCAAGTATTCTAACTCTAAATGAAAAGACAGTTTGCACCAAAAACTCCCTGCTGATGATTTTTTTGTTTGGTTCATATAGGATCCAGGCAAGGCTGTTTTCGAGTTAGAGAGGTCAGCAGACTTCATTCTGTAGGCCTATTTCAAAATCATAAATGTGTTGTTTTTTTCCACTGAAGGGTCAAGCGTAGGGTTTTTTTTAATGCCTCCAGTGCATGTGCCTTAAGCAGATCTTGTATCTAATAATGGAGGGAGTAGAGGGAGTTTAATGAAGGAACTACTGATCAATTGAATCTCCCAGTGTACTTGAGGACGTTATAGGATTTAATGAGAAGATAATAGTCATAAGCATTTATTAAACACTTACTGCATGCCAGGCACTGTGTTGAGTGCTTAGGAAACAAAGGCAGAAGAGATCCCCTGCCCTTGAGGTGCTCCCAACATAATGAAACACAACATACAAAAGTCTATAGAAAATATCTGCATGGGATAAATTGGAGAAAATCAATAGATGTAAGACGCTAGCATTAAGAGAGACTGGGAAGGCTTCTCATAGGTGGGATTTTAGTTGGAACTTGAAAGAAGCCAGCGAAGTCAAGAGACAGAAATGAGGAGGAAAAAACATTCCAGGCATAGAAGGCAACCAGTGAAAATGCATAGGTGATGGAGCATGTGTGAAAAACAACAAGGAAGCCTGAGTCACTGGGTTGCAAAATATTTGGGAGAGGAAGGTGTAAGGTATAGAAGGAAAGATAGAAGGGGACAGATACTTAAGGGCTTTAAAAGCTGAACAGTATTTTAAAATTTTGATCTTAAATGTAATAAGGAGCAATTAGAATTTATTGAATTAGCAGGGGAGCAGGGAGGACTAGAGATAAAATTATTAGGTATGTCTCTTTGGAAGATCACTTTGACATTTGGATATTGGAGGGAATGAAATGGGAAAAGATTTGAAACAGGGAGACCATCCAGACTGTTACAATCATTGAGTTATAAGGTAATGAAGACCCGCCCCAGCATAGCATCAGTGTCAGAGGAGAGAAAGGGGAGAATAACAGATGTTACAAAAGTAAAATTGACAAGACTTTGCAACTAGAAAGGATTTGGGGGGCGGTGGGGACAAGGGGAGATAGAAAGGCTAGAGAGGAAAGGGCCAAGAATGACACGTGGTTGTGAGCCTGAGTGACCGGTATCCTGGTGATAGGGAGCTTAGGAAGAGAGGCTGGTTTAGTGACTTCAGTGTGGGACATGTTAAGTTTAAGGAACATGAGAAATCTACTTTGAGATGTCCCAACTAGAGATGCAAGTCCTAAGAAAGAGATTAGAGCTGGACAAGTTGATCTGAGAGTCATCTGTATGGAGATGATTATTGAATCCAAGTGAGCTGATGAGATCAACAAGATATGTAGTATATGGAACTAAGATCCAGCATAGAGCCTTGGAAGACACCCTTAGTGGGTGTGATCCCAGCGAAGATCCAGAAAAGAAGTCTGAGGAGTGCTCGGATAGGTAGGAGAACCACAATAGAACAGAATGTAGGAAACCAACAGACAAGAGAGTATCCAGGAGAAGGTGATGGATAGGGTGAAAAACTGCAAAGGTCAAAAAGGAGGAGAATTAAGAAAAGGCCCTTTGGACTGTAAGGGAGAGTAGAGCCCAGATGGTTGAGAAAAGGCCGAGATTTGCCTGAGCTCTCCTAAATTCCCTCCCAAAGAACTTCAAATAACACCTCAAAATAAATTCTGGAGTGACAGAACCCACAAGAGTATTCAGTAAAATAATTTTCTAACCCAAGACAACTTTGAAAGTCAGCAGAAAAGGTCTGTCACAAAGGGGTCAGAGTGGAGCTCAGTCCAGTGTAAAGTGTGCCGAAACAGACCAAGCTGCAGGAAACCAGCAGCAGGCCTTGAAGGGCAACTTGAATCAGCGGCATCAATGACTACTTCCAGAGCTCTGAACCCACATAAGACAACTGGTCAAAAGGAGATCACATGAATCCCTTCACTGGCACTATGTACAGAACTCATTTGCATACCCAGATTGGGGTCTCAATCCAGGATCACAGTCCCATAAAGAGGAGTACTACACATCAGAGCTTGATGCGGCAGGGAAGCAGGGACCCTGGTGACAGTTCCAAGGTGGAAAAGAGCTCTTCTGGTCACTCACAGAAGAGAGGACAGGGCAGGCCAGGAGAGTAATCAATACATCTCTCTTTAGACCATACCACCTGAAAGCTTACAGACCCCAAGAACTAACTCTGAAGACAACGGCACAAAAGACCTGAAGATTGGGACAGTGTGCCCTCCACCCTGGGAACAGAGCCCCACTTTAACAAAGAGTTAAAAGTCAAGAAATAGAATAGAAAAATGAGCAAACAATAGAAAAAAATTCAGTGAAATATGAGATAAAGTTCTCAGTTGAGAGGGTAAAGGGAGAGAACCATGGGTATTCTGTGGAGGGGTGAAAAGATTTGAAAAAGCTACTCTGGTAAACAGGATAATGAAACAGGAAGTACCAGTGAGGGTCAAAGTAAGATTATTTTACATAATTTTGTAATGGACCCAATCAGCACAATTTCATGATTTTCAACCTACTTTATTCAACAGCAGGTGAATAGGAGCAAAGGCAGCAGATGTTGGGAGCTGGCAAGGCAGAATTGGTACTGGGATAAGGGAACAAAGGTCTGGAGAGAAGCGGACGAGCTAAGATTTAAATGGCTCACCAAGGAGTCAGAATGAGGAGAGGAGAAAGACAGTCTGGGCAAGAGCTGAGGGGATGAAAAATTGAAATTTACAAAATTACAAAAATAAGGCCAGAGGGAGAGACGAAATGACAACAAATTGTGATCAGATTGAATGGAATTTCAGAGCTCATGAACATGAAATTTGTAAGTGATCCAGGGTATAACTTGGGTTAGTCATCTCCTCAGGGACCCAAACTATCCATTTAAGTTGAGTGGGTAGCCCGAAGGAATACGACATATTATCTCCTTATTACAGTCTTGTTTGTAATCCATGTAGAAATGGTCCTGGAATAATCCACTATCCTGTGAGCAAACTGGATAGCAGGGGAAATATATCTCTAATCTTATTCCCACATGATTAGGATTTCTTCTACTAAGTCTCTATATGATGAAAGTTTTCATTACACATAGCTTGAAGGTAATGAGTTTCTCCTATGGTGACATCTATTAGAAACACTATTTTCAGGTTTTTATGGACCATTGTTCCATCTGGGCAATTATGGGCAACATTTCAGTCTTTTCTCAGATGAACATTAGCTTAGAATTAACATTAGAACAAATGCACCTCATTTACTGCCTCAGGCAACCAAAATTCAATATGAGAAGTTAAATCATTGCTTTTTCCTTGGTCAGTATGTAGATTTATCCACCTGAGGGCCATCCTAGTGTACTAATACAGGCATCCACAATCTCCTTGACAGTGTTCTCAAGACATAAAACTCTTTTCCTTACATATCCTACGAAGAAGGACTTGTAGAAATGTTTGTGCCTACAAAATGTATAATCAACAAAATCCAGAAGCTTCTATCTTTTCTCAGGATGTCTTTTGTTGTCTCCTGTCTTGGCTTACCTGGCTTCTTAAGGAAGGATAATAGCATTCTCTGGCTGAAAGGGATTTCAGGATCTGATTCTTAGCCTTATGTTCCATCAAGACCAGTCCTAATCTATCATAGTCTAATGTGGATCTACCCTTAAAGGTTGCCAGGAAAAGACATTCCACTACCTCCCTCAGTCTCTTGTCCTAAATATCTTGATCCTGTGTCTAAATGAAATGTCATCTACTTTCCATTTCTCTTTATTCAGTGCTTAGGGAAAAAAAGGGAATCTTTCTTTTATAAACAATATTTCTTTAGATAGTGGATTATTGAAGGAAAATCTTAACATAGGTTAGTCCTATCCATAGATAATAGCAGAATATACAAACTCTTAGTTTGCTTATACATTCATTTCACTTATTGATTTTCCTAGGCTATGTACTTTGAAATAAAAACTCTAAATTATTTCTAAAATTCAATAGAAGTACAAAGTAAAGCTCATAGACAAAAGGGGTGGCAATAACACCAATGGAGAAATAGGTTCATTGGATTTAAAGCTAAAAGCGATCTTAGAACACATATAGTCCAATTCTTTCTCCTCTCCTCTCCTTGCACACACACACACACACACACACACACAAAGAGAGAAACTGAGGGTCATAAAAATGAAATCCCTTATGGTTAATGCAGAAATCTCTCAGTGGTTTTGATACCAGATCCATGACAACACACCAACTAAAACTGTTGACTTTACTTTCTCCTTTCATTTTTTCCTATCTTCCTTGAAGTGAGCATGCTAAGGAGTGATAAGGCAGAAAAATGAGAAAAACAAGAGTCCAGGTTAATATGAAAGATGACTATAGTATAAAGTTAACCCATGGAAATATTTCTTCCTCATCCTCAGATTTTTAGGTCCTTAAGCAATACATTTAATCTATTTAATTTTAAAATGAAATATAAGAAGATAAGCATAATGGATCATAAACCAGATTTCTGTATTTTTTTTACTTTTAATTTTCATTTAGATTTAAGGTTATAATGTTAATAAAGAGAATGATAAATCAGAAACTACATGAAACATCCTAGAAATAGAAATGGCTTTAGTGATCCTGTCATTCAACTCCTACTCACACCCTCATTTTTACATTTGTGAAACCAAGCCCAGAGAGGTTAAGATTTACCTGAAGTCACACAACTAGTAAGTGGCAGAATTAAGACTTGTACAGGTCTTCTGACTCCAGATATAGTGTTTTTCCTCCTGTACTGCTTTTTGGAGACATTGATATTTAATAAGAAAAGAAGTGGTTAGATAGTGGGAAAGATATTTCCAGCCAAGCATCTTTCCTAAATCCTGTTCCTTTATTCTTCCTATACTTTCGTGGTCAGTTCTAGGGATGCCTGATACGGTAGAAGAGATGTGCCCGGACATTCCCCAGCTGGAGGGACTGATGAAGGAAATCAATGATCTGGCTGAGTCAGGAGCCAGATATACAGAGATGCCCCATGTCATTGAAGTGATCTTACCAATGCTCTGCAATTACCTATCATACTGGTGGGAGCGAGGGCCTGAGAATCTACATTCCAGTGCAGGACCCTGCTGTACCCTAGTTACCTCTGAGCACCTCAGCATCATTCTCGGAAATATCCTGAAAATCATCAACAACAACCTAGGCATCGATGAAGCCTCCTGGATGAAGCGCATCGCAGGTACTTAAGACTCTAGATGTTTTAGACAACCTGGGGTTTGGAATGCCTGGGCGCTCTTGCTCTCTCTCTCTCCTCTCTCCTCTCTCTCCCTCTCTCTCCTCTCTCCTCTTTCTCTCCCCACACCCTCTCTCCTGCTTACATTCTGAATAGTGTATAGAAAACATCTTTCCATTCCTAGACCTTCTTTTTCCCCCACATATTAAATAGTAAATAGAAAAACGTTGTTCTCTAAGAGCCACGGTAGGTTCACCAAGAGTGGCATGCTAAGCATGAAAGGTTAGTGAAACACTGTAAACATAGTCTTTTTTAGATTGTATAAAGATCTTTGAATGTATTTCATCTTATCCTTTGTTCACATTAACTCAGTACAGTTAGGTGCAGTTTTAGCTAGATAATTAAATAACTACCTAAAAAGTCTATTTGTCGGATTAGAGTCAGTTTTCTCTAGTGGCCTGATACTGGTCTCTGCCCTTGGTCTTTTCCTGTTCCACATTTTTTATTGTGATTTGAACACAAAGACGGCATATCTGTCAAATCTACAGGTAGGACAAATCTGATAAAGATAGCTAGCATGTTAGATAACAGAATTGGATTCCCAAATTCTTGACAAGAGTAACAAGAGTCTTAACCAATTGGATTAATTTGGTATTTATAATTTACAATTTCCTGCACTTAGATAAAGAAATCTACACAATCTTAGAATGGGGTAGCCCTCATTTAGTAGTAGTTAATATCAAAAAAGAAATTTAGTTGACTCCAAGCTTAACATGAGTGTAACCTAGTTGCTTTAAAAAAAAATTGGTAGAGTTCACTTGTAAAATAAAATAATTTAAAAAAACTAGTGTCCTCTTGGGCTATATTAATACAAGTGTAAAATCCAAAACAAGGGAAGTAAGTATTGTGCTCTTTTCTGGCTGGGCTACCTTTAGAATATTGTGTTCATTCCAGGTACCATATTTTAAAAGGGACAGTGATGGAATATATCTCTTCCAGGGGAAGATAGGATGAATTTGGTAAAGGGTCCACATATCATGTCATAAGACAACTAATTTAAAAATGTAAAGATATGTAGGCTGAATAACAGAAGACTTAGGGGAAGACATAATACTTCTCCAGATATTTGAAGACCTGTCACATGTAAGCAATTAGATTTATTCTGAGTTATTCTAGAGGGAAGCTAGTACCAGTGGGTGGAAGTTAAAGGGCTTAACATAAGAAAAAAAAGAAACTTCCTAATTATTACAAGTACAAAAATTGGATTACTGCCATTTTAGCCCCTCAGTTTCCTCTCATTGAAAGCCTGGATGGTCACTTGTCAATGGATGTAGATGATGTCTGAGATCCTTTGTAGCCCAAAGTTTCATGGTGCTCTTAATCTACTGACCTGCAGCTTCTGTAGCTCCCACAGAGGATTCCTTTTGCCATGTTCCCCCCGTAAGAGTAGTCATGATCCATTCTCACTTCAGAATTGCATGCTAAAATCACCCTTGCAGATTAATCTGGATTAACCCTACCTAATTCTGATCACTCAGTTTTCCTTTTTTAATGCTTGCTTATCATTTCTCACTTAGCATTGGATCCTGCTTTATGTGTCTGTGTGTGTGTGTATATGTGCGTGTGTGTGTGTGTGTGTGTGTGTGTGTGTGTGTGTGTGTGTGTGTGTGTGGCTATTTGAGCTCCATGATTGTACTGGGCTATGCCTTCTCTTTCTTTTACACCCTTCTATAGCACTTAATAGAATTACTTCAAACACAGTGGGTCCTTTAGAAATGTCAGATTGCTAACTGGCTTATCTACAACTATTTTCAAAAACACAGGCAATGTGGAGAGTGTGTACATTATTCAGAGTGTGAAATCCCTTGAAGTAAATTATACTCAGTATCAAGACTAGAGGTAGCACATCTGTTGAGGGTCAACATGATTATTTAGTGGAGCCATACAGTGGTAGTTCTACCTAGCTCACCCCACTTCAAATAATCAAAAAGTTCGGAACCTCAGAGCCTCTTGAAGAGCTAGTAATCCTTTTCTGAAAGTCATTTGTCTTTACATAAATACAAGAGCTTAGAGGGAGGGGTATGATGAGATGAGGAGAAAAACAGCACCTAGCCTCTTTCTGATCCAGAAACAAGGTGAAAGGAAATTAAATATATATTTTTTAAGGGTTTACACTATGTGTAAGATATTGTACCAGGCACTGTAGAGCTACAGTTAAAGAAGTGAACACTTCTTTTTTGCCTATCCAAACTAAAGGGATATTTACTCTGAGGCAGTAGGATAAAGAGCTGCTATAAAAGCAATTGACTCTAAGTACAGCTACTCATTTTTCCTTCTAAGAACAATCACTGCAAGTGTACAAAAGTCAAGTAATATAGCATGAAGGGCATATATATGAATATCACCAAGGTATAGACAATTTTAGTCATTTTGGACCAAGTAAGTAAATGAGGCCCATTAAAGTTATAACATAAAATCACCCGCATTAGGCACAGTTGTTCTGATCATAAACCCAAAATTGATGTGGTTTTTTCCTATGATAAGAAGCATTTGAAATCTGGGTCAGTCACATCCTCGGGAAGAGGTTCACCCTTTCACCCATTTCATTAACCAATTCCTTTAACCTTCCTTTTCCGAGAATGACTTTTGAATGAATGACAGAAATGGGGAAAAAAGAAAATTATGCTAGTGAGAATAAAGTATGTTTCCTTTTAAATGGTCTGAATTCAAGTATACTCTTAAGTCAAGACTTGAAAGTGAAGAATCTGTTGTTGGCTTTTATTTCTCTACTCTGATTCCAGTTTTTATAGCAAATTTGAATAAGTGAAATATCTTCCATTATAGAGATGGGCAGGGAGTATTGAAGTAACCTAAAAAAAATGAAGTCAATCCCCATTTTTGTTACTATGCCTCAAGTACTCACAATGCAATCATTTTCTTCTACATTATCCTACCCCGTCTCGATTGCAGCCATTTCTCCCATTCTAGCTTATCTCCCATCTCCTAGATATCTCTTGAACAACCTCTTCTATTTACTCTGCACTCATCTCCCAAGCTCTCAGAAATATGTGTTTTTTAAGTACAACTTTTGTAGCAAACAACTAGAAAATGAGGGATACAGAAGTTTAATATGAGGTTCCCTACCCTCAAGGAGATTACAGGATAATTTTAAAGATGTGATAACATAGATAAATCGTTAGCAACAGTTCCCAACAGTATGTAAGTATTCATTTATGTGTAAGTATTCATTGATTCATATAGTAAATACAGTAATTCAGAAAAGAGGAAAAATCATTGAGACTTGAAGTGCCAGAGACATAAAAGTAGACTTTTTCTCATATACTTTCACACTATATACCAACACATGATAGAGATACAAAAGGCTAAAAGAAAGAATATTATTTTGTGGTTATTACATGCAATATACATGCAGTTACAATATATTGAGGCAAGCTTTGTGTTTCCAAATGCAGTATATGCCCAGCCTATTATAAGCAAAGCCAGAGCTGACCTGCTTAAAAGTCACTTCATCCCAACTCTGGAAAAACTAAAGAAGAAGGCAGTGAAGATTGTATTGGAAGAGGAACAACTTAAAGCAGACAGCAAAGGGGATACCCAAGAAGCTGAACTCCTCATTCTGGATGAGTTTGCTGTCCTCTGCAGGGATCTCTATGCATTCTACCCTATGTTGATCCGTTATGTGGATAATAACAGGTGAGAGAGCAGAAAATTCTTCATCTCCTTTGGGCCAAGGGCTGCTGTAGAGATTGTGTTGGATGTCAGTCACTGACAAGGAGCAGAGTTTAGAGCAAGATGAAGGGGGCACAAAGGACCATTACCTTTTGCCATCCACATGTGACTTGTGGATAAGGGCAACACCTTCTCAGAAGTCTTTAGAGTAATTAATTCCACCAGTGCCACCCACGTTCTTCTAACAACTTGGTAGTAATGGCAGAAAATTTCCCACACCTTGAAGTGTTTAAGAAGGGATTTATTGATATGTTGA
Source organism: Potorous gilbertii (assembly GCA_028658325.1). Taxonomy (NCBI): domain Eukaryota; kingdom Metazoa; phylum Chordata; class Mammalia; order Diprotodontia; family Potoroidae; genus Potorous; species Potorous gilbertii. Next base: position 13,729,497 of record CM053774.1, on the reverse strand, counting down.
TTGGCAGAATGATTTAAGGTCCCCTGTAATTCTAGGTTCCTAAGTCATAAGCAGTACCTAAATTGAGCTCTCTTAAGAGCCTGCAAACCCAAACACTCTTAAATTTAAGGATTAGAAATACTAAATGCAGGAATATCATTTCTTTCAGAGCATTTTTGAGCTGTAGTTATAACTAGTTAAAGCTTAGAGATGTATTATTTGTATCTATATCCTTTCAATCTGCTCAGTTTCCAAAGCTTGTGAATAAATAGGGATGGGAGTTTCTCAAAGATCAGCTGATATAGTTTAAAGCATGGGGTATCATCCCTAATCATATACATGTACTAGAAATGTCATGTGTTAATTCCACTGAGATTTCTATTCAAAGCTCAATGTCCTTACCCTTGGAGACTATATAACATAGAGTTCTAGACTTTTTGATAAAATACAAAACCAGCATTTCCCCGAGTAATCTGATCACAAAGTTTCTCCTGTGGTCAGAACGAATTTTCAAGCAGGGAACCCATTTTCAGAGAAATATTTCTTTCACAACACTTTAAGAACTGTGGAAGTTTTCTGGTTCCTGCTCATATATTCTTGTGCATACCTGGTGAAATGACTAATCACCTCTAGATAAGGCTTATGTTTTAGTAACTTCTTCCAAAGATGAAGTCAGTGAATACAAGTTCTAAAACTTTTCTGGTATATATTATTTCTTCATAGGCAGGATGAGTTTGGAGCACTTCAACATCAGCCATGCTTTAACAATAAGTCTCCTTCTGGAGAATGGAGCTTGGGTCATTTAGATTCACTTGTTTGCTTCTTTACTTGTTTCATTTCTCAGAATCCTTTTATTAACCATTTGTTCTCACTGTCAGTCATCCAAGGAGAATTAATTCCAGGAAACAAGGTTCTCCTATACTTCTGTCATCTTTTCTGATAAAATTTCCAGACTCTCAGCTGCATCTCCACTTTGACTGTAGACCAGATTTTTTGGTTCCATCATAGCTTTTGTGTCATATGACCATCAAGACAGATCATCTACATGCCCCTGCCTGGCAGCTTCCAGTTTGTCCCTGGATAAAGAAATATCAGTAGATTGTTGTCAGTACATATCTAAAATTGAGCTCCAAACACATGGTTTTTAAACTTCTTAGTGACACAACCCATTTCAAAGTCAAGAGCTCCAGTTAATGGACATGACAGTAATCTCACTGTCATCTTCTAGTAGATGTTGTAGGTTTCTGATGACTATCACTATCTTTACATAAAACTCCTTGATTGTACTAATCTGAAGGGAAAGTGTTTATCTAACCCACAGTATCTTTATACTTGGGAAGATGGGAGAGGAATCTATTGGATTAAATACTTGGTGTTTCTATATTTTTTCATAGGTTCCTTTTAATCCTTTGTATCTTGTGAATTTTATATGTGGGATGAAATAAAGGTCATTTGATACTTAATATTCATATTGTACATTGCATACCCTATAGAAATGGGGAGGGTGTAGGGTGTTCGGGGAAGACTAGCACTTGTGGTGCGAGGACTGCAGAGCCATTTTCAGAACTGCTTGCCACCTTTAGTATCCACCCACATCATCCAGCTTTCACCTGTGGCTTCAAGAAGCTGTAGCCTTTGCAGTAGTCACACCCCAGCAAACTGTTTAGGCAATTGGGTTAAACCACATTGAGGGTAAGCAAGGTGTCTCCAACTCATTGGTGAGTTTGGGAGGTATCTACTCCAAGCATGTGAAGACTTCCCCCAGTGGAATGAGTAGATGAGAATAATGTGTTCCAAAGGCCTTGAAGGCAGCTGAAGCAGGTGCTATGGAATGTTTAGAACTTGGTTAGACATTGAAGATACCACTGCACCCCAAGCCATTGACAGTCATCTTGACTTTTGTCTTGCCACTGGACTTTAATGACTGGAATAGAGAATGAGGCCAGCAGCTTCTCACAACTCTGCCTCACTTAAGTCCAATATTTATCTGTGTCAGACAATATGACTCATACCATTTTACCATTTTTACATATTTCAAAGTCCTGTGGTGACAGGCAATGACAAAGCAGCAGATGCAAATACAGTAGAAACTATAATAACAACTGCACATAGGTGGCCCCAGACATAGGGTCACCTCACTGCACTGAAGCAGCAGTGGGATTCAGCAGCCCCCAGGATGTCCAAGTAGCCTTTTCTAAAGACCTCACTGCTCACTTCCGGTGTGAGGCAGGGGCTGGACACTAGGGCACATAAAAACTGTCTGCTTCACCCAAACCTGACCTGCTTGCTCAGCAAATGGGAATCCTACCTTGTAGTCAAAACACACAAAAAATGATTCCACTCACCATTGGTATATGGAATGTGCTCACATGTATGGACATCATGAAATCTAGTTCATCTGAAAAGCAAACAGCTCTTGTTGCAAGAGAACTCAGTAGGTATCGCATCCAAATAAATAGCAGCTCCGAGTGACACAAGACTGTAAATGAGATCAGCTTGCTGAAGTCAGATCTGGATACACATTTTCCTGAAGTTACCACAGTGATGCGGAGCTCCATGAAGCTGGTGTAGGTTTTGCGATCAAAACTAATCTAATCAACAAGCTTGTGTGCCTACCAGAAGAAGTAAAGGACTCGCTTGTGACAATGTGATTGCCACTTGCAGGAAAGTGCAATGCCGCCATCATCAGTGTATACGCTCCCACCATGATGAACCCTGATGAGGTCAAAGAAAAGTTTTATGAAGACCTGGAGACCCTCATCATTAATGTGCCAAAAGAGGACAGGCTTAATATTCCGGATGACTTTAATGCCAGAGTAGGCACAGACTATCAGACGTAGCAAGGAGTCCTTGGGAGGAATGAAGCCAGAAACAGCAGCAGTCACTTACTACTGAAGACTTTTGCAGCTCATGACCTTGTCTTCTCATCACCAACACTGTCTTCCTTACCTAAACATCATAAAACTTCATGGATGTACCCTTGCAGCAAATGTTGACATTTAATAGACTACATCATCTTAAGGAGAAGAGACAGGATGTAAGAGTGATGAAGGTAGTGTGTGGCACAGAATGCTAGACCCATCACAGACGTATCCTTTCCAAGCTAAATATTCACGTTGAACAAAAGTGGCACCCCCTTGGCAAATGACTGCCAGAAGACTTAATGTCAACAGATTAGACTGCTGCTCTATGCAGGAATAATTTCTTACTGACTTGGAGGGAAATCTGAGCTAATGCAGATTTGGCAACAGTGGAGCAGAAAAGGAAATTTGGTAGATAGCACTGCATTTACTTGTCTGGCTCATGTTTATGAGCCAGAACATTCATAAACATCAAGATTTGTGTAACAGAAATGATGGGGAAATTCAGAAGCTATGTAATGAAAAATGAGAATTCTATAGGATTTACCAGGAGAACAGTTCCTTAGTCTCTAAGGAAGCTGCATTTAACTCCATCAGAAGTAGAGTGCAAGTAAAACTCAGAGAGATGCAAGATCTTGGCAGATGAAATTCAATTCTAGACTGATAGTAACAACCCCAAGTGCTTAACATTGAGTAGTTAATAAAGACATGATCCTGGAGAGGTAGACTGAACACTTTCATAGTGTTCTCAACAGACCATCATCAAGCTGCTCTGAAGCCATTTATCATATATCTCCAGTTGAAGTCAATCCCTCTTTAGCTGAACTTCCAACTAAAGGAAAGGTTTTGAATGCCATTAGGCGCTCCTCTCATGTGGCAAAGCACCTGGTACCAATTCTACTCTGACTGAGATTTACAAAGTAAGGGATCTACTGCTCATAGAAAAGCTGACAGACATTTTCTGGGTTATATAGCAAGGGAAAGTTATCTCCCAAGAGTTCAAGAATGCCTCTGTTGTCCAACTGTCAGGGGAAAGGACATAGTTTGTCCTATGACAATCACAGGGAGTTCTCTCCTTTAGTCATTGACAGCAAGATCTCACTAGAGTCCTCCTTCATAATCTGTTCCTTTACCTGGAAAATAGTCATCTATCCAAGAGCCAATATGGCTTCAGAGAGGCAGAAGAATGTTGATATGATGTTTGCTTCCAGGAGAAATGCCAGGAGCAGAACAGAGGTCTGTACCTTCACGCTGTTGGTCATATAAGGGCTTGTAGAAGATTATGGAAAAATTTGTTTGCTGGAGAAATTCATCAATATTGTATGTTAGTTTCATGATGGAATGTATGCCCATGTTGTAGATAATGGATGATGCTCTTGTACTTTGCATGTCATCAGTGGAGTGAAGCAGGGCTGGGTCCTTACTCTCACGCTTGATGTTTTCTGTGATGTTGTCAGACTCCTTCAACAAAAACAAAAACAGTTTCAACATGTGCTACCACTCTGACAGTAAATTATTTAACTTGAAAAGACTACAAGCTAAGACTAAAGTGGAGGGAGAGTTGGTGCTAGACATTTTCTTAGCAGCTGATTACACACCTGCAGCCTCTGCACTCTGTGCAACCTCTAAAGTTGATATGCAACAGTTTGGATTGACTCTCTCCTGGCTGTGCTGATCTTAACACAGAGATTTAACACCAACAAAATAGAGGTTCTCAACCAGCCAGCACCACACTATCCATACCTGCAACCATCAGTTATGGTAAATGTAGAAATTTTGAATGTTATGGATAAATTCACTTACCTTGACAGTATACTGTCTAGGAATGTACACATAGATGATGAAGTTGATGCACGCATTGCCAGTGTTTGGGAGTCTCTGAAGGAATGTGTGAGAGAGATGTATTAGACTGCCTACAAAATTCTGAAAGTCTACAGAGTCACTTTGATGTCCTCATGATTGTATTTCTGTGGAACCTGGACAGTCTACCAGCACCCTGACGGGATACTAAATCCCTTTCACTTAAATTGGCTTAGGAAGATTCTGAAGATCACCTGATAAGATAAAGTACCAAACACTGCAGTGCTTTCTTAGGCTGAACTGCCAATTATTCAGACTCCACTGCAGAGAGTGCAACTGTAATGGGTTGACCACACTGCTCAAATGCCAAAAGGTCATTGGCTTAACAAGACTATTTACAGAGGACTCACACAAGACAAGTGGAGGCCAGAAGAAGCAATACAAAGACACTCTCAAAGTGTTGCTGAAGAACTTTAGATTCAGTTGGGAGACATGGTAGACATTGGCAAAGGATCACCCAGCATGGCGTGCCTGCAACAAAGAAAGTGCAGTACTAGTATGAGCAAAGCAGAATTTCAGTAGTTCAAAAGAAACACAAGATACAGAAATTTAGAGATAAATTCACTCTATTTGTGCCCAACCTCTGGTAGAGGCTTCTAGACTTATAGGGGTCTGATCAGCTACAGTCAGACATACTGAACTTTAACCCCAATATAGTGATGTCATTTTGATCCTATTCAAGAATGAAGGACAACAGCCAAGAACAGAGTTTGGAATCCTCTTATTGAGAAATCTGTGAGATATGAACCATACCTAGGTTCATAGGATCAAATATTTGAAGACGTAAAGTGTTTTAAAGACCATGTAGTCTAATGCCCTCATTTTACAAATGCAGAGCTAAAGCTTAAAGATATTAAATGATTTGCCGAAGGTCGCAACAGCAGTAGTGAGTGGAAGAGCCATGATCTGAAACCAGATTTTCTGATTCCAAAATCAGCACTCTTAGTAACCCTTGAGATTTTTCTCAGTATTAGGATAGCTGGAGGGAATATATACACATAGACAGAGGCCACAGGGTGAGTTGAATAAGTAGGGATGATATCTAAAAAAGTAAAATTAAGGAGTGACAAGAATATATTGGGAGAAATAAAATGGGGCAAATTATTTCTCCTAAAAGAGGCAAGGAAAAGCTTTTTCAGTGGAGGGGAAGAGGGGGAAGGTGAGAGGGAAAGAGTGAACCTTATTCTCATCGCATTTGGCTTAATGAGGGAATAACATGCACACTCAATTTGGTATGAAAAATCTGTCTTACACTACAGCAAAGTAGGAGGTAAGGAGATAAGAGGGGTGAGGGAGGATGATAGAAGGGAGGGCAAATGGGAGGAGGGGTAATTAGAAGTAAACAATTTTAAGGAGTGATAGGGTCAAAAGAGAGAATAGAATAATTGGGGGGGCAGGATAGGATGGAGGGAAATATAGTTAGTCTTTCACAATATGACTGTTATGGAAGTATTTTGCATAACTCCACATATATAACCTATATTCAATTTCTTGCCCTCTCAGTCAGGATGGGTGGGGAGGGAGAAAGGAAGAGTAGTTGGAACTCAAAGTTTTAAAAACAAATGTTAAAAATTGTTTCTACATGAAACTGGAAAATAAGATATATAGGCAGTGGTATATAGAAGTCTTTCTTGCCCTACAAAAAATAGAGGGGATAAGGATAAGAGAAGGGAGGGTATGGTAGAGGGAAAGACAGAATGGGGGAAATGGTAATCAGAATGCATTCTGTCTTGGGGTGGGTGGGGTGGAGAGATGGAAAGAAAATTTGGAATTCAAAATCTTATGGAAGTATCAGTTGAAAATTAAAAATAAATATTTTTTTAAAAAAATCAACACTCTTTCCACTGTACTATACCAATACCTGAGCTTTATTTTAGATATTTTACAAGAGTAAACTTTTGGGATACATGAGTCAGAGAAATATGATGATTCCCTTTAGAAATCAACCCCAAGATCAGACCTGGTACCACATGAGCCATATGTCTTGGGAAGTCTGGGCCACAGACCATATAAGAAGTAATATATAATTAATTAGAGACATCCAAACATAAAATAAACTTCCTTAAGAGAATGTAGATTCCTTGACCCTTGAGATATTCAGCCAATGACTATCTGTCATGTGTATTGCAGATAGGATTTTTGTTTGAGTCTTGTTGGATTGGATAATTTCTGAGTCCCCTTTCAGCTGTTGAATTTCCGTGATTCTGTATCATTGGAATATATACCTATAATGATGGCATCACAGGTCCATTTAAGTCATCTTATCTTTTTTTTTCTCTTACTAAATGCCACCCTACATCTTATCACAGATGTCTTATTGAGTCAAACTCAATCCATATTCTTAAAGTGGAACTAAATGAAGGCTTGTAGGTTATCCTGGTAGCTTACACATTAAAAGTTATGGATATGTCGACTATTTGTGATTTCATTGGTGTGGGTTGCTTAGATCGCAAATCTCCATATTTTACTATCTGGTCTTTGTAGCTATCACTCTGTAATGAACCCATTGCTGAGTCTCATTTGGTCCTCAGATGACATATATACAATCTCACCAGACCTATACTCAAATCCTTTTCAGCTTAGTAGAACCTGCCAGAACTTATACCCCATTAGTATAACCTTTAAGAACCCAAGTTCATTTCTGCACCAGCATGGCATAACAGAGGACAATTTAGTGAAGGTGATGGAAGTTCTCTTAATAACATATCATGGATCAGAATTTAATCAAATCCATGTATAATGTTAGCCTAGAGTAAGTTCTCCTTGGTAGTAAAATAGTATGTTAAGTTCATGTCTTCCTAGCTTCAAGGGGAGGCCCCTCATTCTGTTATCCCAGGATTTAGTGAACTAATCCAGATTTATTTATATTTGTCTATAGTTGACTGATCATCAGTAAACATTAGGAATTTTGAGCAGAGATGAAAAGGATTATTTAGCCTTCTCACGGTTTCCCCCTTATGGCTTGGTCTCCTAACTTTAGGGTTTCTTTATATCTTTCCCTACTGGATTCATGGTGGTATAAGAATAAAACAATGAGACCTCTTCAGACCAGAATGATGAAAACAGAGAAGAGCGTTATTAGGAAGAAGAAACCCCTTCCCAAAATCGAAATAGCAGAACTAAAATTACTCCCTCTGTCTCCCCTCCCCCAACCCTGGACCCCTGAGATAGTTTAGGACAAATATAAGGAAAAAATATTTTATATGCTACAGATAGTGAAATTATTAAACTCATTACCCCCCAAGAGTTAAAACAGTTTGAAAGTACCAATTTGAGAAGAGATGAGATAAATTTTGGGTGGGTGTTCCATGAGGAAATATTAAAGGAATACAGAAATGTATGGATTATCTCTAATTTTATGAAGTCAACATTCCTGCCAAAACCTATATTTTTGTGGCTTTGTCAGTCTAGGTTAAATCTTAGTGGCATTTCTTATATGAAGCCAATTGTATAATCTATTTAAATAATTGTGCATAAGATTCACAATGTTTTTAGAATTTAAAGAGAAATATCTTAAATTTGAAAAATAATAAAATCCCTAGTTAAATGATTCCCTGTATTCCTAAACACAGGGAAATAGAATCTTTTTCTCCAAAGAAATACTACCTTGAAATTTCAATAATCTCAGTTATATAATTGTATTACAAGTTTAGCAAAGATTTTCTCAGACCTGGGGTAATAAAACAAAACTAAGGTAAGGTATGGTTGCTCCTAGAATAGCTCTGTAATTGAATCGTGTCATTATTAATGATCAAGATGAGGAACAGAGTATGTTCTACTTAAGGGACATTTGGCAGCAGCTAAAAATGGCAATGTCAAGGAGTCTTGGATATCATCATAATTAATTCATTCATCACTATTTAATCTATCCAACTCTTCCCTACACATTCTAGGAAATACCAGTGATATCACTATCAAACTGTTGATCTTAGTTTCCCTCAGTGCTCCTATGCTTCTTCCAACAAGTACCTGCATGGTGTGGAAGCATCTCTGCAAGAGTTACTAAGCCCCTTTGGTAGAAATCAGAAACAGCTGACCTTGGTAAGAATCTAGCTCTCAGGGAGCTGAACATCAGAGGTTACTTCTACTTACTGAATATCTGACAAATTGGTGAACTGTTTCTAAGTACACTCAACCCAGTGAGGGACATAGGCATATGATGGCCCTGACTATAAATACATAGACCTAGTTTTCTTTTTTTTTAGTCATGTAGTAGTGTTCCTTAGAACCAGACTGTTACCTCTTTAAATATGAAAAGTTTAAAGTCTTCTTTCATCTTAAATATGGGCATTCTATATTAATTCTCTCCATGTAATTCTATGATTTCCCATAGCAATATAATCCATTACCCCACCTTCAAAAATCACTTCTATAAAAATGACTCCCAAATATTTATTTATAGCCGCAATCACCGAGTCTCATTCCAACATTTCTAATTCCCTGCTGCTCATTTTCATCTAGCTCTCCCACCAGTACGTAAAACTCATCCTATCTTAATGCCATTCATCATCTTCCTTTGGTGAGCAATTTTATTTCTTCAGACTGGTCCCTACAGAATTAGATTTCCCTCTTTCTCTTAGCAGTACAAGTCACCAAGGCTTAAAACCTTTAAAGGGTCTTAGCCACCTTCCTCTCTATCATCTTCATTTTATCTTTACTTATAAATCTGGGATGTCAAGAACAATACATGAAGCAACCTTGTATGAGTAATCCAAGAGCTTGGCCAACCAACCAGTCCAGTACCTAACCAAGTGTTATTAACAAAGAAATAAGAAAATTCAGGGTGAAAAATCAAGCAGAAAGAATACTTAACTCTTTTCCATATTAAGGTTATAGCAGTGAATGAGTGACACCCTTAGTAAAATATCTCACTAAATTTGTAAATCTCCTCCAGGATTTCTGTGGTTTGGATGGCATTTTTAGTGTTGCTTCATTCCATTTCTAACTTATTGGATCTTGATAAATTCATGCTAATAAAGGCCAGAAAACAGGAAACCTTCATGACATCACAAAGAACATTTCCCTTCTAGGGCCCCATGGGACTTTAAAAATATCTGTTGTCTACACCTTCATTTTGTAGTTTTTACTTGTGTATTTTACTGTTAGATTTAGAGAGAGATAAGTTAGGGGAATGAGGTAGTTTAATAATCATATTTAGAGTAACACATTTATATGGCACTATAAGATTTGCCAAGGTTTTGCTCACAACAACTCTGTGCGGTAAGCAGTACAGATGTTCTCATATTCGTCTTCTGTTACCTTCCCTTGCTTGCAGCTTCTGTACAAAAGTCTGGCACAGAAGTATGATGTAGTGAGGAAGAGGAACTTCAGTTCTCTAGACATCTACTGGAACTCTCTGCCTAAAGCAGAACAGCTCGTCATTTCTTTACTTCTCTTACTGATAACTTCATCCTTACAGCAGTGTAGGAATCACAATAAGGAAGATTCTCTTCTGGATGTGAGTCATACTCACAGGAAGGAGCAGGTTACCAGTATGGAAATTATGGGAATCTTGGGAGAAGTAACAGCTTCTCCTAGACTGTATGATAGAAAAGAGGAAATCTGGGCCTAGTATGGCATGTACCCTGGATTTTGGGAAAGCAAATTTCAAAGAGTTTAAAGGAGTGATAGGTAAGATCCCTTGGACTAAACTGTTTCAAGGGAAATCAACTCTGGAAGGATAATAGATATTAAAAAATGAAATTATAACAACAGAAGGAAAGAATTTCAATAAGAAAAAATTGAATTTGAAGAGACTGATGGGAATACACAGAGAACTCAGCAATGTACTTAGAGTATAAAAATAAATACAGAGTCTAGAAACAAGATCAAGATGAATATGACAATATGGCATAGCCCTCTAAAAATATTGTGAACAATGACGAAGCTCAGAATATGAGGTTGGTGAGGGATATAAAGGACAACAAAAAGTTTGTTTTTTTTTAAAGCTGGATTGGGAGAACAAGAGAGTCGAAGAAGGGAAGGATAGGAGCTGTGCTCGGGATGTCTGGGATGATGATAACTGACAACGAAGAGGTGGCAGAGCTGTTCAGCTTTCATTTTGCTTCTGTTTCCTCTGCAAAAGAAACTCATTTTTGACACTGAAAATAAATGACAAAATACAAGTGACTAGCAGGGAGTCAATGTACCTAAGATAAGACAGGACATAAAAAGAAGACACCTAATTCCTAAATGAATCTGAGTGAACTGGTCCAAATGAACTATATCCTTCGATATTAAAAAGGACTGGCAAATGTGGTCACGGAACCACGAGCAGTGATATCTGAAAGACCATGGAAGACAGGAGAGGTGCCACAAGATTAGAAAAAGGAAAAAGATACCCCAATTTTTTAATAAAAGAAAAGAGAGCAAACTGCAAACTGTATGTCAATAAATTTGACTTTGATTCCTAGGAAAGTTGTAGAATAAATTATTTAAAAGATGTTTGAAGAATATCTAGAAAAGGAAGCTGTGATTACAAAGAGCTAGCACAGTTTCATCAAGAGCAGATCCTGCTAGATTGAATTTTCCTTGGACCAGGTCACTTCCCCCTATCTAATTCCTCTGTGTTGTTTCTTTTCGCATCTCATTTGTATAAGATAATTACTCTTTTTAGCCGTTTCTGAATGGTTTTATTTTTTCAAGTCATATCATGTTCAGGTCTACCCCAGTCTTTCTTATGGACTACCCAATTAGACATATGTTTTACATTTTACATGCATAAAATGTAAACAGTCTGTCCTTGTTGAGTCCCGTGTAATCAGTTTTTGATGTGTACCTGTTGGTTGATTTGTTTGGTTTTTCCTAACAGACTCCCGAACGTCTGACAATTCATTGAATGTTCCATTTTTTTTTCCATTCAGAATTACACTTAGCTTTGCTAGGAATAAGATTTTTCAGCCAGAAACCCAGTTCTTTTGCTCTTCGGTATGTGGTGTTATGAGGCCTTGCCATTGCTAGGTCTTGTGTGGTTCTAATTGTGGCACTGCCGTATGTGAATTGCTTTTTTCTTGTTGCTTACAATATTTTATCTTTAAGCTGGGGGCTTTGGAATTTGACTATAATATTCAGGTGGGCTTTCCTGGTAGAATCTCCTTCAGATGGTGATCAGTGGGTTTTTTCTCTTTCAACTTTCTCCTCTGTTCTAATGCTTCAGGACAATTTTCATTAATTATTTCTTGTATTACTGTATCAAGATTCTTTTTTTAATGATAACTTTTAGGTAGTCCAATTATTTTTATGTTTTCTCTTCTTGATCTGTTCTCCACATCAGCTGTTTCTCTTAAGAGATGATTCACATTCTCTTCTATTTTCCATTCTTTATATTTTGTTTTATTATTTCTTGGTCTCTTATGACTTCATTGGCTTCCCCTTGACCAGTTTTGATTTTCGAGGAGTCATGTGCTTCCTTAAGATTCATATTTCTAATTGATTGATTTTCTTCTCATAATCGCCTTGTTTTTTCTTGGATTGTTCCTTTTTTTTTTTTTTTAGTTTTTCCTCAATCTCTCTCATTTGATTTTTAAAGTCTTTTTTAAGTACTTCTATGAATTCTTTTTGGTCAGGTGACCATTTGACATCATTTTTGGGGATAGAAGATTTCTTTGCTTCACTATCCTCCTCTGAAGACGAATCCCTGTCTTCTGTATTCCCATGGTAGCTCTCTATGGTTGGATTCTTTGTCCTTTGCTTGTGGTTTTTGTGTGTTTTTTTCCTTTGTTTTGTTTTTGGTAGCTTAATTTTTTGTAATCACCTCTAGTCCTGGACTATGGTGGAAGATGCCTCTGGCCTCAGATCCTCCTTCAGTTCTCTCTGACCTTGATCCTAAACCAAGACCTCCAGCTTCCTGTAAGTGCCCACAGTCAATGGCATCCCCTCCTCACTGCTTCTGCACTCAAATGAAATGTGCTGGTTCCTTTCACTCAACAGTACAGTACAGCTGGGTCTGGCCTTACTTGTCAGAGGAGGTTCTCTCCATTTTCACAGCCTTTCCCCTCATTGTCCAGGAGATGGGGGTCGAAGGGCTGGTAAAAATCCCTGTGGCTAAGGCAGCCTCCCAATCCAGCTAATCCCAGGGCTTGCTGCATGTTGGTTAAGTGTTCCCTGGCCTGGAGATATTTACTCTGCACAGGGACAAAACCTAATTTGTGACTTTTCTTCAGATCTTTTATGATTGTGCCAGGAGGTCCCCTGTTCTGCCCCTTTCTCTTACTTGTTTTTACCCATCTGTACTTGAGCCCTTAGATGCTGTTTTATCTCTTTTGTGGAGGAAAATCTTCAGAGCTTGGAATTTTCTGATCTATTCCACCATCTTCCCAGAATCCTCATCTGTGTCTGTTTTGTTTCTTAGTGTGCAGGAGAGGTCTTCCTTGTCCAGCCCCTTTCAAGGTCACAATGAGGATTGGCAGAACACATCTTAACTAAACTTTGAAGGAGTGAGTAGATGAGCACTGTTACACACCTGACCTCTAAGAAAAATCAATATGAAGGAAACCAAAACTCAACACCAGCCTCAGGCCTTACTAAATATAGGGAGGTTGAGAAAACAAGAGAGTGAGCTTGGAGGTGACTTACAGGAACCAGAAATCAGGAGACAGAGGAGATGGGAGTTAATAAAGAGCATCTTCATTTAATGATTATATTATCTTAGTGAAACACAGGGCACATTCTACAGCACATGCAAAAGGCACAGCCTGCTCAATGATTTTAGTCTGATGACCCAAATGCCCCTCAGTAGTGCAGGTGTAGGGGCTTAGCTTGGAATCTCAGAATTTAGGGACCCAAGAGTATACGGAAACTTCTTTAATAGCCAAGAAATGGTGATGGACAGAATAATACTTCTGAGAAAACAAATTCGGTAAGAAAAGAATAATGGAACCTTAGAGTTGAAAGCTGCCTCAGAAGCCATCCAGTCCAAGCCACAGCTGAGCAAAAATTCCCTCGGCACCCCTGATTGGAAGTGGTGATCCATCCTCTGGTGGGATACCTCATTACCTCCCATGGCAGCCAACTGGATTCATGCAGAGTTGGAATAGTGAGAATGTTTGTACTTAGATTGAGCCAGAAATATGCTTCTCTGCATTTGCATCTATATCTCCTACTTCCAACACCTGGGAACAAGCAAGAATCTCCTGTAAAAAATCTCTAACAGAGTCTAAGTTACACTTGAAGATTTCTAGCAATGGCTAATTCGCTACCTGTTGAGATATCCCACTTCACTTCTGCTGTAATTGAATTGAACTATGTCTCAATAACTTCCATCTATGAATAGCTAGGGGGCACAGTGGATGGACTCAACTTGGCAAGACTTGGAGTTAGGAAGACCAAATTCTGCCTGAGACCTTCACTGCTGTGGATTGGGCAGCTCACTTAATCTCTCTGTGTCTCCATTTCCTCATGTGTAAAATGGGGACGATAACAGGACCTACCTGATAGGGTTGGAAGGCTTGAATGGAATAATATATTAAATCACTTTGCAAACCTTAAAATGCTAAGTAAACACTTTGCCCACTACATCAAGCAAAACAGATCTAATCTCTTCCACCAAACAGCACTTCATATACCCAAAGGTAGCTATCAAACCCCCTGCGACTTCTCTTCTCCAAGCTTCTTTACCAAGTTTTTTCACCCCGTCTCTGTGTGGCATGAATTCTTCACTACCCTGGTCACCTTCCTATGAATAACACTCCAATTGATCAACCTCTTTTCTAAAACATGGTGCCCAGAACAGAACACAGTACTCCAGGGTCTGTGAACATGTTTATTTTATTCAGTGTAAATAATAGAAGAAAGGGAAAGTAATTTCTCCTTTGAGATTGAATATATATTTTTGATGAGTAATCTGCATAATTCCTCAGATACTCCCTTAAATCTGTGATCTCACTGATTTAGATATTCTCTAGTGATAATACATGACAACCCACCTTTGTTCTGCCCAGATACTTGTGCACCTCTTGTCCGGATTAGATCATGTGACACGCAGGAGGCCTCTGTGACTTTCTTCTCACCTCACAATGATACCAGTGGATCACTGGGCAGGTTGGGAGGCATTATTTCTTGATGTCACCATGTGACTAACCCATTCTTTTTAGATGATAAGCTTCTTTAATGTACTTAATTCCATTTCTTCTTTATGGTTTCTTATATATTATTATTTGGAATCTAATTTCACGTACCATTTGTCCATCTGCTAGGAATGATCCTCATTTTAAGTTTGTGAAAGACTTTAGTATTTGGAGATCAGCCAAAGAGCAATACCAGTGAAACTTTGTTTTAATGAGTCATATTTATTCTTTGTAATTTTGCAGCATTCAGTTTTGATATGTGTGTGTGTGTCTGGTTCTTTCCATTCTCTCCATTTACATTGCTGTAGTCATTATACATGCTGTATTCTTGGATTAGCTTACTTCATTCTACATCAGTTCATGTGGATTTTTTTTCATGCTTCTCTGAATGCATCACAATGGTCATTTCTTACAACAAAGCAGTATTCCATTATATCCATGTGCCGCAGTTTGTTTAGCTATTCCCCAACTAATGGCCATCTACATTATTTTCAATTGTTTGCTATAATTAAAACTGCCACTATAAACATTTTGGTGTTTATAGAGATTTGTTTCTAATAAACAACTTTTTTGGGGTATAAGCACAGTAATGAAATTTCTGGGACAAAGAGTTTAGACATTTTCGTCTGTTTATTTGCATAATTCCTAATTATTTTCCAAAATCATTGCTTTCCAAAACTCCCAAAGCAGCAGCAACAAGAATGCATCAGTTTTCCTGTCATCCTACAACCCTTCAGATATTGACTGTTCCCATCTCTTTTACCCTGCCAATTAACGGGGTGTGAGATTAAACCTCAGAGCTGTTTTGATGTTCATTTCTCCTATTATTAGTAGTAATTTGAAGCATCCTTTCATATGGTCATTAATAAATTTCACTTCTTTTAAAAATTATTCATATCTTCTGACCATTTATCTGCTAGGGAATATGTGTGTGTTCATGGTTGATATATCTTAAATACCAAATCCTTATCAGAGAAATTTGGCAACAGATTATTTTTTTTCTATTCCGCAACTACCCTTCTTATACTAGATGCATTAATTTTGTCTAAGTAGAACTTTTCAGATTCATGTAATCATGTTTTATCTTTGTTTATTTGTAATTGTTTCTATCTCATATTTATCCTACCTATAGTTATGAGAAGCATATGATCTACTTTTCTTAAAATTTTATATATGCTCTTTAATATTAATGTTATATCCATTTAGAATATATCTTGGAATATATTGTAAGGTGTTGGTCTAAACCTAATTTCTGCCAAACTGCTTTCCAGTTTTCCCAGAATTGCCTCAAATAGGGGGTTCTTCCCTAAATAATTTGTTTTTTGGTTTATCAAACCCTGAATTGTTGCATACCATTATTTCTTATTCTTCCATTTCTAGTCTGTTCTATTGAGCCTCCTCTCTTATTTTCCAAACAATACCACATGGTTTTGATTATTGCTGCTTTATGACATCGTTTGAAATAGACTTTCTAAGCATTTATGATATAACCTAAGAAACTGACATTGAAAATTCTAATTTCACATTATGCCATTTCTTACTTAAGTATCTGATATAAAAGTAGTACTTCCAAACCTTTTCTATGAATTTGTTCTGTGTTGATTCCATAATCAAAACATTATCACCCATTGCTTATACAGGAGAGACTTTGATACATAGGCATATTGGTGAAAAATGTATTTTAAATTATTTCGCAAGCTCAGAAATGTCTTCTGTGAAATATACACTATAAATGGCCACATAGTAGTTCAAAGGTCTAGTCAGGGGTGGGGAACCTGCAATCTTGAACCACATGTGGCCTTCTAGTTCCTTAACAAATCCTTTTGGTAAGGTATTTTGTTCTGTGAAGTTTGGATTCCGACTAAGGGTCAGGAAAGTTTATAGGAGCTGGTACAAAGCAGAAGGAGCGGAATAAGAAGAAAAACCTATTTAGTGACCATAGTGGTTAAATAAAGACAATAGAAAGAAGTAAATTAACTTAGATTAAAAGCAATGATTAATGTTTATCCTGGAGAACAGAGGATGAAACTCCATGCCCTCTGAGGAGAAGTTGGGGGCTCTTAGCACAAAACATTGTGTGCAACCTCACCTGGGGCCAATTAGTCAATTGGTTTTGCTAAATTGCTTAATTTAACAGGAAAGGGTTCAGTGCAGCTATTGGGATATAAACTAAATGTTAAACTTACAAAAAAAAGAAGAAAAAAAAGAATTGCTGCTTTGCACATATGAATCCCAGGAATCAGAGTTTTGTACTAGGAGGAGACCTCATAATTCATCTCGGCCTACACCTACCAGCAACCAGAACTACTCATATAAAACTTTTCACCAAGTCTGCAAATCAGGGATTTTAAGAACAGGTCATTTCTAAGGATGAAGTCATATTCATTTGCTTACCTGTTCTACTCAACAATGTATTTACACTTCCTACAGTTAGCGTGCCTTTTATTTTCTCATTGTCAGAAAATGATGCTGTGTTATGTAGTTTTTTTTTAAAGACTTAAGGAAGTCTTTCAACAAGATGTGATGTTTCAAAATTACATGGGTCCATTGCTACCCTAAATTATTGCACCATATGAGATAGCAGGACATATGAATCTATAATAAACCAACATGCCCTAAATTTTTGCCATCCTTTCTCAAATCTGAGGAAAAAAGTGCACTTTATCAGGCTTTGCAAAAAGAAAAGATTTGGTCAGATCATACATTCTATCTTTAATATGGAAAATATGGTGACCATATTTGTGACAATTGTAGATTGCCCTAGCCCTAAAAAAACAAATCAGGGCTAGTTCCACTCTGTGTTTATTTAAAATTTTCTTTTTCAGAAATCAAGTTTTACTCAGTGACCCAGGTTTGTCTTGACAGACTGCCTGTGTGAATTGAAGATGTGCCACTTTTTGCTTTTAGTCTAGCATTTCTTCTTCAAATATATATGCATGTGTGTTTATGTACACATGCATTGTGTGTGTATATATGTGTGTGAATATATATAATATATGCATATATCCCTCCACCCCCAAAATATTCTTGAAGACAGAATGATATGGTGTATTCAATTTAGGTCTTTCAAAAATATCCTGCCTTAAATGTGTGCATATCCCTAAACACATAAATAATGTATCTCAACTTAGTAGTGTGTGGGATACAGCAACCCTTACTCAAATTAAACTCAAAGACTTCTCAAGGTAGAAGGCAAAAAAGGAATTTATTACAATCTCATGAGAAGGGGCACTTTCCATGAGACCATGGGTGGTGTCAGCAAGGGAGTACAACTGAGCAGAGAAGAATACAGCATTATATAGTCCTAATACAGAAGCCCACTAGCCTCCCTTCCCATTTGCTGGGAATCCACACATACAGTCTAAGCAGAGGAATCTACCCCAGAGACAAGGAACAGGGAAAGGAAAGGATCGTTGCTCACCAATGAGGGGTTTTGTTACCAAATATGGAACTTAAGAGAGGAATGCTGATGTAGCCTGAACAGAACTTTGGTGGTTCTCTCCCATCCTGGAGCATTTTATTTGTCTAAATGGGATACTTAGTTATTTTAGCTTTAGCAGGAAGGGTGGGGATTTTGGGGAATTCATGCCTGAGGGATCTTCACTTAACCTGATTTCACTCAATCCATCCTTTTATTTTTGTCCCTCTGAAGACCCCTCATACCACTCTCAGAAGGCTGCCTCTGCTAAATCATCCTCCCTATCTTCTCCACTATCTTTGATTGGTATCCAGCCTTGACTCTTTAGGACCATGAGTCTAACTGACCCTTCAGCTTTAGTTTCTGGCCTAACACTTACACAGAATTCATAACAGTTTTTCTTTAACCAATTCATCACTATTTTAACAATGCAATTTCTAATGTAACAACATTTAGATTTACTTAAAAATTTAAAACTATTTAAGTTTGCTTAAAACTTTACCCATTCAACTGAATGCATCTCCACATCACTTTGCACAGATAGTCATCTCAAATTTGATTGAACTATTAATTATATTAAATCAAGTTGAGTAATTTTTCTTTCTCTCTTCTTAAAATACTTCCTCCCACCCTCACTACTTACTGAAACCATCTGAAACTGACCCATCCAGAACTCTTCAGATCTTCTTATCTGCCTTTCATATTTGCAATCAAAACCCTTATTCATCTTTCCAAGTCTCTCAATCCCATTACTCAGATTATCTAGTTCCTCCCTATCTTAACTGTAACTGTCTGCACTGGATTCTCATTCTAGCTCAAACAAAGCAAAAGTTAACTCTACTGTTATATAGCAAACCTTAGCATTTTCACTGCTTATTTATAATCAAATATAAGTTTCAAATTACCAAATTTCTATCACATCCTTTTTAAAACCCCAATCTATAACAAACTCTAAATTTAGAAATTATGTAACAGTTGCATTAGATTAATGTTATATATACCCATCCTCATGTTAAGCACTTTACAATCATAAATGCCAAATAACAATATCTTTTTTCTGTTTAATCCTGTTAGGAAGAGCATTTTCAGATGCTGCTTGTTATTCCTTCAAGACCGATTTTAACTTGAAATAATATCAAACTTGAATTTGTAATCACTAATGATGAATATTTCAGCCCTCCTCTTTTTTTTATTCTACTTCCTTAAAGAGCTGAAAAGCCATCTTCCAGCTTCCCTCCCCCATCCCAAACCCAGTAGATCAGCTTTCCCAATTAATTCAGACTGGGAGCGGAAAGGGGCAACCTCCCTTGAGCACATGGTCTAGGTATGCACATGGTTTAGGCACCTACATGGATACTGCTGTCTCATCCATATCCTTCTGCCTTGGGAATTTCAGGCTCTAGAAAGAGTTGAAATCCAAGCAGGTACCTCTAGGAACCTCCATACTCACCTTCCTTGTCTTTCTTCATCCTTCAGAATCTGGAGAGAGTTAACACCTCCAAATGAAATCACTGAAATTCCAAAGTGAACTTGCTATTTTAAACATACTGTCTGGTATCAGATACATTGACCCAATTCAAACCTAAAGTACAGATTTTAGCTTTAAGATCTCATCAAATCAAAATTCAACTTTTCCTTGCAGATTGCCTGAGGGTTCATTTTCCCTTATCTTTCTTTTTCACATTCAAAAACTAGCCAGGTGGATACCTGGATACCTGCCCAAACAAAACAATAATACTTAATCATTTTCATCTTATCTTTCCCTTTATATTTTTGTGTTTCATCACAATTGCTAAGTCTGTTCCCCAAGGAGCTATTCTCTGGAACATCCAGAAATGAATTTTTGACACCAGCCACCTTTAATAGTCCCCTTCCCATGGCTCACAAGGTCTTGCCTCCAAAAAATCTTACCCGATTTTGCTATGAGAAGTCCGGAGGGGAGTAGTGGAATTTCCATCCAACTCCTTCTCTTCCAGTCACTGAGGGGTACACACTTGATCTTGCCTGAGTTATCCAGTCAAGCTCACAAGATCTTACTGGCCTGGGTTGTGCACACAACTCACATGGCCAATATTCCAGCTGGTCTTCCTGGCCCTGTCTTCCCTCCAGAGTCTCTTTATTTTCATTTTTGCCTCCTCCAAGTATTCCTCTTCTCAGGCCATTACACAATCAGAGTCAGATCTCGAAAACCAATTTCAAGGACCTCCAAGAAAACCTCGGTTGGCACCTGGTCCCTGTTAATCGTCTGGGAGACCCCTCAAAGAAGAATAATCCCGGACGAGCCCCCAAAATGTGTGGTATACAGCAACCCTTCCTCGAATTAAACTCAGAGGCTTCTCAAGGTAGAAGGCAAAAAGAAATTTATTACAATTTCATGAGAAGGAGCACCTCCCACAAGACCATGGATAGTGTCAACAAAGGAGTGCACCTGAGCAGAACAGAGTACAGCATTATATAGTCCCAGTCTAGTCCAAGCATGAGAATCTACCCCAGAAACAAAGAATACAGAAAGGATTGTTGCTCACCAATGATGGTTTTTGTTACCAAATATGGAACTTAAAAGAAGAATGCTGATGTGACCTGACCAGAACTTTGGTGCTTCTCCCCCATCCTGGAGCATTTCATTTGCCTAAGGGGAATACTTAGTTATTTTAGCTTTAGCAGGAAGGGTGGGGGTTTTGGGGAATTCATGCCTGAGGGGTCTTCACTTAACCTGATTTCACTCAGTAGGAATAAATTTGATCAGATTCTTCTTAACATAGAATATGCTAGCATAAAAGGGATCTTACAGATAGCTTAGGTTAACCCTCGAATTTTAAAGATGAGCAAGCTGAGACCTAGAAATGTGAAGTGACTTGCCTAACATCATCCAACTGCTTTTCCTAGTGGTAAAGCCAAGGTCTCCTGACCTGGGTCCAAAGCTTATTCCTCCATAGCTCCCTTCACATTATCATCATTAGCGTGACTATTCAGTGAAGCACAAAATGTAGAACAGCATCATGCCAAATAGAGTATTTAAATCTTTGCCCTTTGAATAAAGCAAAGAATATTAGTTTCTTCCTAATAGTTTTCATTTCATTTTACAGCTTGATATTTATAGTGGTAATTGGTTGTTAATGGTGGGAATAGTAGTTCATAATTTAGATATCTTGAAATGGAATATTTGATCATTTATGTAATGTAATTTTTTTATTCTTTGCCCTAGATCTAACTGGCTAAAAAATCCAGATGCTGATTCTGATGAGCTCTTCCGCATGGTGGCTGAAGTTTTTATTCTTTGGTGTAAATCCCATGTAAGATGCTTCCTCATTTCCTTCCTTCTCAAAAAAGGCCTATTTCTTGGAAACTTTGCAGTAATCTTTGCTTTATTTTTACCTTGTCTAACCCCAGAACTTCAAGCGGGAAGAGCAAAATTTTGTGATTCAGAATGAAATTAACAATCTGGCGTTTTTAACTGGAGACAGCAAGAGCAAGATGTCCAAAGTAAGTCAGTCAACGTCATTTTCAAGGGACATTCAACCTCAGGACTCAGTCATCATTTAGATCTCTGATATTTTCCTGGGATTAATTCTACATTCAGGCAAATTTTCTGTAGATAGACCAAGAAGCAACCAAAAAATCCATTGTTATTTCCTGAAAATTATTCAGAACAAAATATTTGTGCCTAAATACATACATAGTCATCCTATTTTATGAGTAAAGTGTTGCTATATCTATATATCTATATATATATATATATATATTGAAAAAGAGACAATGAAGTTTTAGAACTTGCATAATATATTTTAAAGGTTTCTTGCTTAAAAGATTTATCTTAAAAGTCATAACTTAATCTTTTAAAATAGAGCTACCTACTATATAGCAAAAATGCAAACACATATGTACATACTGTCAACTCTTGATTACCTGTGTTAGGGAATAGACTCCAAATGGAAAACCTTCTTTGGAGATTATTGACATTACATGCTTTACATACTTGCTTAAATGATGCCTGGGGCATCTCATGTCATCAGTGCCCAGTTTTGTTGGCTTCTCAGAACCCTCATTTTTTCATGCAAAGATGCCTCAGAAGATGAAATGCTTCCTCTGCTCCTTGGAAAGTTGGAAAAGGGCTAGCCTTATGATTATGAAAGAGGCTGACCTCTTCACAGCAGTAGGGAATGTTAGTAAGGACTTAAGCAGGAGGGACATGAAGAGGAAATAAGTTTTCTAGCTCTTCCTATGTCAGGTCTTCAGACTATAGTTTGTTTGACGTGAATGCCTAAATCACTAAATATGCCTATGTCCAAATGTAAGTACAAAATGAAAGACAATTCTAAATGACTTGTGTATCATTTGCTGCTGTGTATTTTGGAACTCTGCTTCCTTTCATAAATGAGAGTAATTGAGAGTTGACCGTATTTATAAAAGTATGTGTAATACATAATACCTGGTAGTGCATGTATCTATCTATATATCACTCAGTCTAAATAAGGGTGCTACATATTGAAAAATATGCTGATGAATTTTGCATGAGGCTACCCTAGTAAGTTAAAATCACTACTACACAGAGTGATTGATTTATAAGTGATAATGCATTTATTTTATTTAAAATTCTAAGCAAGTGCCAGAATTCCACTAAAAGGATAATTCAAGACTATAAAACTGAAAATTACAGTTAGTTTTGGATCTGGACTTAGTGTAGGAAGCGACAGATTTGGTGTAACATTCATGAGTTTTCTTCTTTTGTTTTCAAATTTCATAATATCTCCAGTTTACTGTTCTGTGATGGCTGCTTTGGGGAACCAGAAATGACAGTGTGATTTTTGTACCTGATGTAGTTTAAGTCAAAATTTACGGAACAGATAAACTGGGGGCAGGGGAGTTATTCACATTATAAGAGGATTCTTTATGATAAAATAATTCCATTTTTATTTGTTCCCCTTTTATAGGTGTTCTTAGAGAAATTTAAAAATTATTTTATCTTCTTTTTAACACAGTTCTTGCTAAGGTGAAGCACAGGTACAGTAAGGGTTATATCATCTCCTGGGTCCCTATTACCGAATCCTGACCTGATACCAAATATTGGGCTCACTCTAAGGTTATTGCCTTGGACTCTAGTTCCCAGTGGAAAAGTTTTATTTTGAATTGACCCATAGCCCCCAACTCACTGAACACCTTCTCTTCCTCCCACAGTCACTTCAGCATGGCCAATCAATTAGCCTTTCCTTGGACCTTTGATTGTCTTCCCCACTTCTCCCTAAATAGGTCAACACTCATGGTTAGAAACAGAGAAAGCTCAATACAAATGACCCTGGATTTCCCCTTTCTAATGAGAGGCAGCCTAAGTTCCTTGGGTTGGTGATTGTTGATCAAATTAGGTGAAACTGCATAGTGACATTTCAAAATTAACCCACAAACCTGGTATGCTTCCTTGGCGTGACTACTTTTATTTAGGAAGATAAAGCATATATAATATTAAACAGAGGATAACATTCCATTCAACAAACATTTATTAAGTACCTGTTCTGTGCAACATGCTACTGTAGGAACCAGAAATAAAAAGACAGAATCCTTGTGGACACTTGGTTACTGTTACTGTAACTCCTTTAT
Source organism: Potorous gilbertii (assembly GCA_028658325.1). Lineage (NCBI taxonomy): Eukaryota > Metazoa > Chordata > Mammalia > Diprotodontia > Potoroidae > Potorous > Potorous gilbertii. The sequence goes on along the minus strand of CM053774.1, from coordinate 13,705,723 downwards.
AACCCAGCCTTTAGATACTTGCTTATGAATGCATACTTTCCGAAAAAAGAATGAAAGTACTCTGTTCCCTTTTGAGAAGTCTCTAGTTGTAATATAAGAATACAGGGTCATATCATTGCATTTGCATTTTCATTTACATAATTTGCAAATCTTTTCTGTGTGATCAGGCAGCTGTGGTACCATGTCTTTGTGTGTTACAGTGTCATCATATACTACAAATCATTTCTTGGATGTTAACTAATATTCACCATATTCCTCAAGATAAAATCTTTCGTATTGCTCCTTTGAGAGTTGGGAGGCAGTGTGATTTCAGAAATGAGAGTCCTAGGCAGGTAGGGGGCAAATTGGATAGGGTGCTGATGCTAGCGTGAGGAAAACCTGAGTTCAGATCTGGCCTCAGACACTTCCTAGCTGCGTGAACCTGGACAAACCACTGAACCTGTCCCCCTCAGTCTCTTCATCTTTAAAATGGGAATAATGGTAGCATCTGCCTCCCAGAGAGGGTGTGAGGATCAAATAACGTTATGTTTGTAAAGTTCTTTGCAAACTTTAAAATGCTATGTAAACGGTAACTGTTATTATGAATTATTATTTGTCAGAAGACTTTGTTTCTGTCCATAGTTGAGCTTTTTATTCATTTGCTGTGTGCACAGGGACCAATCATTAATTCTTCTCTATCTTAATTTTCCCTCTAGTAAAATGAAGGTGTTAGTCTACTACCTTGCTCTCTATATAAAGTTCATCAAAATGTTGTGTTTTAAATTCAGGCTGCTAGAGTTAGCTTTTTGAGGACAGGTGGGCATTGTGTAGACCAGGGATGAGGGAAACCTGTAGCCTCAAGACCACATGTGTTCGTCTAGATCCTCAAGTGCAGCCCTTTGACTGAATCCAAACTTCACAGAACAAGTCCCCTTAATAAAAAGATTTGTTCTGTAAAACTTGGATTCAGTCAAAAGGCTGCACTCAAGGACCTAGAAGACCACAATTAGCCTCAAGACTGCAGGTTCCCATCCCTGGTATAGATGCAAAGGATTATTACAGTGAAAGAAACTTAGCTAACCAGAGGCTAAACATTTCTATCTATCCTCTATCTATAGTATTTAACACTAATCACTAAAGTAGGGGTGCATTTATTTTAGCGTATGATGTCTCAATCAGGGCTCAGCTAGTTTCAGCTAAAAATAACTCAATTTAGAGGCCTTATTGCCAGATTAAAATCAAAAGGTCACACTCAGCTCAGGGCAATACGTGACTTCTATGAGATATCTTCCTTTTAATAAGCATACTTCATTGAAAGTAACGTGGTAAAGTAAGTAAACCTAGAGTCATATACTTCCTGTGATATTTAACTAGTTCTGTGACTATGGACAAATGACTTATCTTCTCCAAGCCTTGGTTTTCTCATCGGTAAAAATGGGGATTTTTCTCTCATTGAGCTTTTGTGAGACTCAAATAACAAGGCTTTGCAAACTACCAAAGTGCCATGTGCATGTCAGTTATTGTTACTATTACTTTCAGGCTTTCCATAGATAATTCTAATCTGGGAAAGCATGTAGGGGGTAGGAAGTGGTATTATTAATTAACATCGGTTGATTCCCTATTTGTCCCCCTCTGCCTGAGATAAGATTTCCCCTTTCTATCTTGGCCAACAAGGTTCGTGGCCTCTCCTCTTGTGCTTGCTCATTGAATACTGGTGCAGTATGTATCACAAGTACTTCTGCACATTCTGGTCTGTGTCAAGGTATGTGGACATGAATGCTGCATGCTCATTTCTACCCCATATGTGATTACATAAACATAAGAGAGTTGGAATAAAGAAAATATACCGTGAGCAAGACTATTCAAATCAGATTCACTTACATTGGGTTCTAAGGCTTTCTTTTTTCCTGGAAATTGAGAAATCATTTTATAGAAAGCTCATTGTATATTTTGTTTACATTACATTAGTGTGCTAATATATATTAAGCTAAATATACCTAAAGCTGAGCAAGTGTTTCTTTGTTTTTAATTTATTTTTTTTTCTGGAAAAATGGCAGCAGCTTCCTCGGAGGGGAATGGTAAGTTAGAAAATGTTCAGCTCAAGATATACTAGTTTCTTCACCAGATTTGAAAGAGCAGGTTAGTAATACAAAATTTGTAGGGAGTGTCATATTGTCTAATCATATTGGATCATTAATAAAAATGATTGGAAAACTCTGAAAGTGTTTTTGGTGCAGGTATCCGTTCATATTTTAAGAAGCAAATACACAGTTACATTTACTGTTTCTCATTCATACATGCACATACAAAAGAGATGCCCCTGAACGCAGCATGTACCTTGATGGCCAAAATTGTGTTGTTTTTCCTCTAACTTTGCTTTCCTCTCACCAAATGAAAATATAAACAGCCACCAGTTTGTGAACAGAGTGTATTACACAAGCCTTGTTTTTGTCAGTTGTTTAGAATTCAGGAGGCACTTCACCATAGAATGACACCTGTTTAATCCCTAACATAATGGAAATACAGGACTGTCCTAATTGTTCAGAATGGAGCTTCATGGAACAGTGGACAGGACTTATTTATCAAGTCTAAGTTGATGGAGTTCCACACATTAATGAAATAATCCATATATACAAATGCTAAAAATATTATAGAACTTACACACCATAGGTAAAAAGTTGTGGGAAAAGCTTCTAAAGATCAACTTGCAATGCTTCTTATGGCAAAATCATGAATTACGTGTCTCTGTTTCTTCCCATCTCCAAGACAGTGAAAACAAGAATTCTTTTAGTTCTGAGCTACTAGAGTTTCTATTGTTTGGGGCAGAAGCTTATGTAGGATAGGAGGCAGAGATGAAGGGCGATGGGAAATGAGAGACAGGGACTTGGGAGGATTGTGTGAAGGATGCATGTAAGTAAATAAGTAAGAGTCTGCTTATAGACCACGTTTATGCAGAGGAAAGGTACAATTGTATAAAGCTGTGCCACACCTGCACTGTTAATGTGCTATCCTCTTCAATAATTATTGTGTTAAATGTTACCTGAGAAGCCACTGCAGTCTGTGAAAACACATTATTGCTCTTTGGGCATGTTAGCTGTGGGAGTTAAATGACATGGGAATGTTGTTTTGGAAATCCATATTTTTTCTGATTAGACAGCAGAGGTTTCTAATCAGCTTTCGTTGGAGTTTTAACATTGGTAGGTTCACTTCAACAAGCATTTGTGGGCTAGGTCTACTGTGCTCAGTGATCAGGAAAATTCAATGATATGTAAGGCATGCTCTCAAGGATCTTATAGCCTAGTTGAGGAAATAACTGTAATACAAAGGGGAATGTTATAAATGCACAGAAGAGGAATAAAATGACATTTGAAGTTTATTATGAAAATTACACAAGATATTCCAACCCAGATCATAAGGACCAATAGTAATAAAATCTATCATTGAGTTAGTTAGCAGCAGCAAAAAGAAGAAATTAATGTTGTGCCTTCTCTTGAGATAGACTTAAAAATCTAGGAGACAATATTGTTTGAAAATGAGGATGATATTCCAAGGAACTGTAGCGTGAGCTTTAGTTCCCGGTAATGAAGGTGGGGTGGGGAAAAGGGGAAATTGAAGTTGGGGTTACTAATCTGGGGATGATGAGTCTGAAAGACAGGATTGAAGGGGAGAAAGAAAAAGAAGAAGCAGTTTTCTTCCTTATTTAGTTGAGGGTAAGATTTTAGATTTCATGAGCTTTTGATAGAAGCTAATGAGCCAATTGCTAACCAGAGCCAGAATGTCAGCTCACTTTAATGGTAGATTGTTGAATTCGAATGTTTTTTTCTACTCAGTGAAAAAATGCAACCTCATTAACTCTGCATCTTATCTGTCCACCTGGTTATCACACTACGTACCATTTATTTTTTCCATTCTGTTGATCAAGAAACTGTGATTATTATGTAGTACATCGTAGCGTGGCCCCCACCTTAACTGACTCTTCTCCTGTTGTTTCTTTTTTCTTTTCACACAGGCCATGCAAGTAAAGGTACAGGTCAAACGCATGCATGATGTGTCTTTTCTGTCCCAGTAATAGAGGTGCCAGATTCTGGTTGCCCTCTGCATTGTGATTGCCATGTGGGTGGTATGGTGTGGATTTTCACCACCTGGATCAGTGAACATGGTTGCTCTTCCATAGAATTAATGAATTTAGGTTCTTGGTTGGGGGGTGCCATCTTGACCTTACTCTCATCTAGTTGGAAGAGGTGTCCAGGATATTCCCCACCAGTGCCTTTTAGGAACAATTCTGACAAAGATGGGGGCATGCAGGCTCATCAACCTGGGCCATCACTTAGTTTTATCACTCTCATGTTGAAGATTCCACTGTTTTCCATAGGTAGTCCTTGGCTTTGCAAATCCACTAGAAAAAGTGCTGGTTATTGTCCTTTTTCTAAGAAACTATAAGGTGATTCTTATGAAAACCAGTGTTCTCCATTAACATTTCCCCCCAGGCCCACTTAAGCATTTTGAAATAGGAAAGCCAGGGAAGTTGGATTTTGGTGGTGGTGGAGTTGGTGCTAGTGGTAGTTATATGTTATAAAGTCTCTTCTGGAGCAATTTTCAGGTTGCTTCTAAACGTGGTTTCTTTTACTTTCTCTCCATATATTCCTTGCAGCTCACAGACCACTCCACATAGGGGCTGTGCAGAAAAAAGACATTTTGAGCTGGGGCTAGGTTTACAGTGACGTTAGATAGATAAAAAAATGGCCCACCCCCTACTTCGGAGGACAGTGATTTTTACTTTTTGCTGTGTTCTGGGGAACTCAGTATTTGGTTACCCTCCTCTTGTTCCCCCAGGCACTTATTTCCTGCCTTCCCTCCCACTTAGCCCTTATTTCCTATGGAACCTTGAGTGCTGAGTGCCCTCAATAGGACTGAAAATACTAACATTGTGTGGATACTCAGACCCCAGTGACTCTCTGGTGATTTCTGTACATGTAACTACCTTTAGATATACTAGACCACAGAGGACACTTCTTGCAACTTCAGTGTCCTATTTTATAGGTATCAATTGCCCCAGAAATATGTATTCTCTGGCCTATGGTCTCAAACAATTAAAAATCCTTGGAACAGACTAGGAGGTTGGGAGTGGAAGGGTTTTACCCAGGGTCAATGGTAAAGTGGGAATTGTTTAACCTTTTTAATAGAAGGGGAATGACAAACTTTTAAAAAAAAATGAGATCTGAATTTCTAAGAGTACCTTCTTCTACCATAATTAAATTGAACTGGACTCTTTGGTAGAAGGAATAAAGTCAAAGCTCTCTTCTAGCTGCTTACATCCCCATAAAGCCTGTCTCCTATTCAAAAAAAGAAGCCTGCTTTGCCCTAGGACTCAGTGTCACAAAATGTGGGTAAACCATCTTGTCTGTTAGTCCACACAGCAGTATTTGGGCCTTTGTTGGTGTTTCATTGTAAACCATAGTGCTGTTACCATTTCATTGCCCTCAACATTTCCATGGGCATTTCTGAAAGCAAAGCTTTGGTGGACATAAATTTCTTCTTCATCATCCCTAAATCATTCTACCCTCTCTTCACCACCTTCCTTCCTTCTGCCTACCAAACATCCCTACTACCTGAGGCAAAGAGAGAGGGAAAGAGAGACAGAGAGAGGGAAGGGAGAGAGAGAGTGGGAGAGAGAGAGAGAGAGAAGGGAGAGAGAGAGAGAAGGGAGAGAGAGAGAGAGAAGGGAGCGAGAGAGAGAAGGGAGAGAGAGAGAGAGAAGGGAGCGAGAGAGAGAAGGGAGAGAGAGAGAGAGAAGGGAGAGAGAGAGTGAGAGCCACATCTAGGGTTTTGTTCTTCCTGGTCAGCCAGCTCCTTAATTTCTCCAGTCTAGAAGGAAAATGAGCCCCATTTATCACTTGTACCCAGTTAGTATCATGCAGAGTGAGTTCTCCATTGACTAAGTGCTACGTGATTTACTACCAGCTACACGCTGCTAAGAAATGTAGATGTCTGCCTTAAATCCTCTACTTTAGTACATTTTTAATGAACTATCTTTGAAAGGAAAAAGAAAGGAAGGTGGAGAGGAGGATCAGTTGAATTGCAGAAGCAGAAACATTTTTTTCCTTTTGACTTAAGGTTCTCCCCTTCATGAGCGTCTACCCTCACCAGAGCTCCACCAAGAATTTTGCTTTTTTTCTAGGAAAGCTTTCACATTACCCCAGTGTGAAGATGGTTAAATTGGCTGCTGCTACTGGCTTCCAAGGACAGGAATGATAGTTAAGTTGGACCACAGCACCCCACCATACAGAGCATCTTCAGTTTTGCTTAGGGAATTGGAATAGCCCTTTCACATTTTTCTGTAAGCACAAAGAACATGATATCTTTTCAACATAAATTTGACCAGGAAACTGAATCGCTTTGAAAATGCTACCAAGTCCCTTCACCATCTGCTTGGTTCAGAAATATTTGAGATTTAGAAGGTGTTGGAATGTATGTGAGAAGTACAGCTCTATCTATCTATGTATAGATAGATATAGCTAGAGAGAGACCTTAGATCAGTACAATTAAAACTTTCATTCTTCATAATATTCTCATTTATCTTAATAATGAGCAAAATTATTTGGTCGCTTACATGATTCTATTTTGTTTTTTTGGTCCACCCATTTTTATTGTCCTTTGAAATGTTATTGGGCTCTGTTTGTGTTCCCAAAAAGCCATAAGCCACGAGGAGACAGGCTACTTGTTGGGAAAGTAGATCCCTTCAAAAATCACTAAGATGCGCTTTCACTCTTCCTTTTTTCTTCTCTCTTTGTCGGCATCACTTTCTAGTCTGGAGGACAAGACCAAGAGCGGAAGAAGGCTAAGCGGAGGGGTGATCTGTACTCCATCCAGACATCTCTTATTGTGGCTGCGCTGAAGAAGATGTTGCCCATTGGCTTAAATATGTGCACTCCAGGTGATCAGGAACTGATCTCCCTGGCAAAAATGAGATACAGTTATGTAAGTTATGGAAGATTCTCTGCTATTTGTAATGCACTTGGCGGTAATTATATAGGCCACTCCTTTGGACATTGCCTAAATTTTAATGCTATAATAATAACACTCATGCCCGCAGTTTTCAAAAACATATTAATATCTTTGAAACATCCTTCTCAACCGTCATTACAAGTATTTTGGCAGTAAGTGCTAAAAATGGAAAAACCAAGATTCATAGAAGAGTAAAAGCTTAGTTGTTGAAACTATTCTAGGGCTCAGTACCTCATTCAAGATAAGTCCATCACTTCTGTGCCTCATTATTTTTTGTTTTTATTTTTTCATCTTTAGCATCAGACACTTACCTATCTCACCCCAATAGGTGGCAGAGATCCCAAGTAATAAAATTCAAACTCTTTTTCCACAGAGGGATACAGATGAAGAAGTCAGAGATCATCTGAGAAACAATCTGCACTTGCAGGAGAAGGTAATATTGTAAGGAGACACTGAGCATGTATAAGTCCATTATTTTTAACAGGCAGAAACACTGCACATTGAAGAATTTCACTGATCCCTTTGGAGTAAATACACAGTTTTTAAAAATATTCTCAAAACAATCTTAATAAATTTTGTGTAACCAAATTCTCTTGCTATATTTAAAAAACCTTATTCCCTTTTTAATACAATAAATCTAGGGTTTGATTGACATTTCAGTGGTATTTCAGGATACTTAGAGAAAAAAACCAAGGATGGATCATTCAGAGAATGGTGACTAGGTATCCTTCATGAAATCTGAAAATGAGTCATGAAAAAATTAGTTGAAGTGTAATAAGAAGCATTGGATTAAATTTGTAAATTTCCTAACAATGACACTGATTGGACATTGACTTTGGTACCTGAGAGAAGTTATCTCCTCCCAAGAGATTTTGAAACTAAAAGTATTCACAGCTGAAATGGTGTGAATTTCAGGTTTACTTCCTGAAAGTAGTAAAGTAGATGATAAGATGATAAGAACTTTTCCATTCTAATGCTTCTCTTGCTTGCTTGGAGGTTTTCAGTTTTTCTGTATGGCCCAAGAGTAAAAGAAAATCACTTTCATAGTAGAGAGAGGGAAAGGAAAAAAGAAGAAAGGATAATATAAGAATCTTCAGCCATACCAGAAAGAGAAGTAGAAATGAGCTGGGAAGGATGAATAGAAAAAGAAGATAGAACATAAAATATTAATAAACTTTGTTTTTAAATATCTATCTTTTGAAAACAAGTTTTTGTACTCAATAGAGACTAATTTATGGTTTGTATGTAGTTCAGGTGATGGGGTGAAGGTGATAATATGTGGTTTGTAAAGGTTATATTCCTCTGTTGTCATTATGTTAACCTATTGCTCATCCTCGTTAAAATTTTGAGAATGCCTATCTTAAGGTGTTATTGAGGAGAAGATACCCTTGGCATTTGGAAAAGGTGACTTTATACAGCAGAATAGCTCTTTCTCTAACATTCAAAGAATCACAGAATTTGAGAGCTGGAAGGGATCTCAGCAGCTATGTAGTCCAACCAATACACGAAAGGAAAGCCCTCTATGACATACTCAACAGCCTCTGGCTTAAAGAACTCAAAGGAGGGGAGCCGTGCCACCTCTTTATGCAGTCCTTTACTCTTCTGAACAGCTCTAATTGTTGAGAACTTGGGTTTTTTCTTTCTAGTGTAAAACTTAAATTGGCCTCTTTGCAAATTACACTCATTACTTCAAGTTGTGTTCTCTGGGACCATACACTTGACAGCCTTCTCATACCTAAGGACAGCTATCCTGTCCCCCTAAGACTTTTGTTCTTCAAACTAAACATGCCCAGATCCCTGAATTCATCCTCATGATGCATGAATTCAAGTCCTTCCGAGTTACTGTGGAACTTAGAACTGAACAGAGTACTCAGAATAAGGTATAGAAGGGCACTGTGATGATCTCCTCCCTATTCTGGAAGCTATGCCTCTGAAAGCAGTCCAATATTACCTTGGCTACCACATTAGACTGGTGGCACAATTTGAGTTTCCTGTCCACTAAAATACCCAGATTGTCTTCAGAACAACTTGTTTATTAATGTCTCCCCTATTTTATGTATGTGAAGCTGATTTTGCCACTAATGAAAGACTTTATGTTTATCCCTTTCGAGTTTTGTCTTCTTGCATTTAGCCCACTGTCCACCAAGATCCTTTTGGATTCTGACTCTGCCATCCAATATGGCAACCAGGCATCATGTGAAAATTTGATAAGCTTACCGTCTACACCCTTTCTCAAGTCATTGATAAAAGTTAAATAACAATTGGCCACCACAGATTCCTAGGGTACTCCTCTAGAAACTTTCTACCACATTAACAATGAACCATTAACAACTATTATTTAGTACAGCCATCCACCTAGTCCTGCATTGATCTGATTGTCTAATTCATATCTCAAAATATTTTCCATGTAAATAGCATAAGAAAGTTTGTGAGAAGCTTTGATAAAATCTAGTTAAACAGTACCCCCAGTATTTCCTTTATCTACTAGTTTAAAAATACTGACCAAAAAAAGGAAATGTGGTCAGCTGGATACAGTCCATCCTTGAAGAATCTATGCTGTCTCTTTCTAATCATTGTTTCCCTTTCTAGATATTCTTCAACTCTTTTTTTAAATAATCCATTCTAGAATTTTCCCAAGAATCAAAGTCAAATTTACTGGCCTGTAATTTTCATATTACTTTCTTTTATTTTATGAAAAATTGGAACAACATTTATCTTCCAATTTTGTGGCACCACTCCTATTTTCCATGGTCTTTCAGATATCACTGCTGGTGGTTCAGCGATCACATCTGCCATTCTTTTCAGTGGATATGGTACATTTGAACCAACTCACTTGAATCTATTCAGAGCCGCTAGGTACCCTCTTACTGTTTCTTGGATATCTCGGATAGCTATTTATCTTGAATATATAAACTTCCTGTTAAGTTAGATGATATTTATAAAGTGCTTGCACAGTGTCTGGCACATAATAGGTACTTACTGAATGCTTGTTTCCTTCTCCCCCCATTAGTCGCCTGTGTTTTGTAATTCATTTCTAATGTGATGATCATTCTCTTTTGCAGAGAAAATAGAAACACCTTAAAATTTAAGCATGTTTATCTCCTGTTATCAGTTATGTGACGTCAGACATCCCAAGCAAAGCTGCTATCTATCCCTTCTGTCCCCTGTGTTCTCCCAATATAACTTGTAAAAAAAATTATTGTCCTTTATTTCCCTTGCCAACCTCAGCTCACTTTGAGTTCACATTTTAGAGGACCATGCCATGGTCTCATATTCCCCCTCTTGATCTCTCTTCCAGCTTCTATGTTGGGTTTTTTTTTGTTTTATTTTTAACCTAAGTTGGTGACGTCCCCATTTATCACTACTGCTCCATTCAGACAGATTCCAGTTTTCCTCCTCATTGAAATTGTTCCCCTTTTGTGTTTTCAGAATTTCAATTTTCAACACTTTCTATCCCTTGAGACAAGAAGCTTTTTACACCATAGGAACCTATCATTTTTTTTATCTGAACTCTTTGAAATCTGCTTTCCAAAATCTAGGTAACGTGTTGTCCTCAAGAATAGAGCAGTTACTTTTCCCAAGCTTCCTAACCTTTCCACACCAGCAGCTAGTTCCTCTCTACTGGTTAAAATCAGATCAAAATAGAATTTCCCCTTGTTGGCTCCTTAAAGACAAGAAGGAGATTAATAGAGAATGAGAATGAATTGAAGAACATCTCACCCGCACTGTGCCATGCCTCTGTGCCATACCTATGATCTGTTTTCCAAATTCTTAGCTACTTTCACTCTCTCTTTCCAGGTAGTCTGTAATACATTCCAGTGACAAAGTTTCTTTTTTTCTCCTTTCATTGACCTTCATCAAATACCCCAAAGCTGCTTCCCTAATTTCTCATAAGTACACCTTTTTTAATATATAACACCACACACCACAGTCCTGTTCCCTCGCATGTTTCTTTTGAGAGCCATCACCCACCAGGTCTCAGTGCTGCTTGTCTCATTTGCCTCATTTCATTAGGATCTCATTTCCCTTTTGTTGACTATTGTGAGTTTATAGGTATACAGCTGCTATTGTTATTCTTTGGGGATGCTCTGTATGTATCTAAATGAGGAGATATGCAGGGACAGTCTTCTCCCTCCCCTATCATTTTTTACTCTAAAGTCCTTTTTATTAGATTTGGAAAATATGTTCTCACTAAACTTTGCTAGGTGTACTCCTTGTACCCCAACATTTTCTAATCCTGTATTGTAAGCCATGATCCAGGAATTCAAATATTTTTTTCACATGCCATCTTCATAGGCAGTTATTCACTTCCTAAATCAATTGTTCTGTTCTGCATCCTTTGACTCTAGAGTCAGAGTCAATAAATATTTATTAAATGCCTACTACAAGCCTAGGCACTATGCAAAGCACTGTAAGTACAGAAAAGAATACAAAAGACAGTCCCTGACCTCAATGAGCTCACAATCTGTTGGGGAATACGATGCCTTTTTTAAAAGCTGAGAAGCATGAGAGGAGGGGAAGTGCAGAGAAACTGCCCCACTAGGGAATAAGATGAAGGCCTGCAGCCAGGGTAGGAAATGATCTGAAGAGGTGATTTAATGATACAGCATGAAGAGTTTCTGAGATTATGAAGTCCCCTGAAAGGCAAAAGTGAGGAAAACATAATCTCCGCCTCTGTGGTCTAATTTCTTGCCCACGTTTTCATAATATTTGGCAGTATTTTTTACATTCTTTCTGAAAGAGTCTTTTCTGCCCATGAGACTAACAAAAAGTAGGTAGTTGTCATAGGTTTTGATTAGCCTTGGAAGGTCCTCTGACCATGTCTTGGATGTACGATCCAGGAAGACAGCAAAACTCTCTTTTGTTGTTAGCAGGTTGACAGATAGCTGCTGCAGGACCCCTAAAGAGCAAATTACCAACTTCTTCAACTACTGCCTTTTCTTTTTCTGTCCCTTACTGGATGATCTCTCTCACCCAGTCTGTGACTCTACTGTATCATTCTAAGGACAATGAGCAGCTTCTTCTTCCTCAGAGCATTCGCTTCTCTCCTCTTTAGAAGGTCTCAGGGCTGTTTTTTTAGCTTTAATTATTCAGGTCCCCTTTTCCTTCCTTTTCTGCTCTGTTTAACACTGTACCTCAGCCTAATTGTGGTCAAATCTCCCTTCCTCCTCCGCAGAATCCATTTTCCCATTGAAACTGTGCTTCTGTTTCCTTTAGGAACCTTTCATCCTTCCTCATGCCCTCTAGATTTCAGTCTGATGACCTTGGCTGGAGTGTGGAGAAGCATTCTTCTATCTTCTCTGTCAGCTGTGGCAGAAATACAATCATCATATATTTGATACAATCATTGTGTCATTTCCCCTGCTCTCTATTTGATGCAAATCCTTGTACAATTTTCCCCACTCTCCATAACAGTTCAGATCTTCCAAGTAATTGTTTCCAATATTGCACTAGCTGTTAGTCCCATTGCAGCCTGTTAGTTCATGATTCCCAGATGGTCATCTGTAGAATCATAATCAATATGCTTACATGTATTCATGGAAATAGACCAGGAATGCCTCAGGCAAAATGGGAGAAAAAGAAATTCTTGTCTCTTTAAACACTGAAATGGTATGGCCTTCCAAGTTGGTTCTCTGCAGGCCAAAGAGGAAACTCATTTCATCAGCCTCTTTTCTTTTGGGAATCCAGTACCGCCTGTTTCTCTTTATAAACCCAGTGGCAAGGGTAAATATGGTTGGTCACCTCTCGGAACATGCATTGGTTTTCAGTCTGATGATCCAGCTGTAAAATGGCAACTTAACCTATACAAGGATGTTCTAAAGAATGAGGAGCCCTCTGATCCAGAAAAGACAGTGGAGAGAGTGCAAAGAATCTCAGCAGCTGTCTTCCACTTGGAGCAGGTGAGGAATACTCTTGATCTGTATAGTCAGTAATCATATTTACATTTGAGGGTGTAAAAAATTCACCTTCATCTCTATTATTTTTGCTCTTGTACAACAAGAAAAACACAAAGAAATGAAATTTACTTATTATTCAGAATAGTGTCAGAGGATTTAGTGACTAAGTAGAATGATCATCAAATACAACCTACTATTTTATAGATGAGGAAATTGAGACCTAGAGAAGTTAAGTGATGGAGGCAGTACGTAACAGAACCAGGATTTAAAGCTAGATCTCTTACCTTAGAATTTAGTGCTCCTTCCACTTTTCTTCCTGCTTTATACCTACTGAGATGTCCAAAGTGGTGAGGACTTGAACTGGAGTGATGACTGTGTGAGTGGGGAGAAGGGAATGGATTTAAGAGATATTTTGGAGATGGTATTGACAGGCCCAGGCAACTGATTGGATATGGGGTTAATGGGGCAAGAGAGAAGACATAAGGTTCACTATGAAATTAGGAAGCTGGTTATACTCTATTTCTGTTTGGAGGTAAGGTGAGATTAGGATGGAAGATAATGTTTTCCATTTTGGATATGTTGAGGTTGAGGTGTCTATAGTACATCCAGGAAAATATATTCAGGGCAGCAGTGCCAAGATTAGAGCTGAATCAATTTAGGAAAGTCATCTGTGTAGAGATAACATTTAAACCTAAGAATGCAAATGAAATCAAGAAGAAAAAGAGTAAAGAGGGCTTCAGAAAGAGCCCTAGATGACACCCATCATAAAATGGTGGAGATGGCTAATGACATATCATCCAATACTGGAAAGAAGCAGTCAGTAAAGATTAGTATTCGTCACAAAAGACAAAGAATGAGAAATGGTCGAGGTGGAGGCAGTGTCAGCAATCTCAAAAAGTACGGAAGGATTAATAAGGAAAGGCTAAATCAAATTTAGCCTTTGAAATCATCAGCAATCTCCGAGAAAGCAGGATCAGTAAAGTGCTGTTAGAAGCCAGAGTGGAGGAAATAAGCAGGTGGTAAGGAAGTGGAAACTAAGTGTGGGATACTTTTTATGAGAGTAGTGAAGAGGAAGAGAGATATAGGGAAAGGATGTGAATGAGATATAGGAAAAGGGAATGGCAGGGTCAAATGAAGGGTTTTTTACAGCATGAGTAGATCTGAGAGTGCTTGGAAGTGGCAAGGAATGAAATCATAGATAGGCAAAGACTGAATTTCAGAGGAAAGACAAAGGGTGACTGATGGGGCAAGCCCCTAGACAGAAGTTGAGGGCATAAGTGGAAGAGTTGACTTTGGAAAGGCAAAGGGCAGACTCTTCTTCAGAGACAGGTATTAAGGAGAGGGTGGGCTAAAGGTAGCTAGGAAAGGGATTGGGAAATGGTGAGGCTAAGCTGAACAGGATGAAAGTATAGGGAGAGGAACAGGAGAAACGGGCACATCACCTCTAGGAATGAAAATTCTGAATGTTAAAATAGAAAAGGATTAGAAGAGGAGGAGGTACAAATACTAGAGACGTACTGGCTGGTGAGGACCAGTACCATTCAGGACACTAAGCCATCAGAAAGTTATGCCTCATGATATCAGAAAGATGCAACTATAAAGTAGTTTAGAATATAATACACTAAACTTATTAGTAAAGGGTTATATAAAAAGTCAAAGGAAGAAGAAATGATTTTCAACTGAGAGGAATCAGGAATAGTTGTAGAAGAGGGAGAATTTAGTCTAGGCTTTCTAGAATGAGTAGGATTTCAAGTTTGATGATAAATATCTGGATATTATGTTGACCATGATTGACAAGCCAAAATTCTTAAAAGTCTGAGCCTCCGTTTTAAATATTTCTTTTTAAAGAAATCTTAGAGTATAGGAACTAGAAGGACCTTAGGGATTGTGTAGGTCAGCTATTCACTTTATAGATTAAGACACTGCAGTGCAGAGAAGTTACATGATTTACCCAGTGTCACCAAGCTAGTAGTATCAGATCATAGAGAAGAATCTACACCTCTTAATTCCCAGTCCAGTATTTTGTTTGCTAGGCTTTCTAGCAGACATGAGCCCACTATAGATAATTTCTCCATAGGTGGAGCAACCACTTAGATCCAAAAAGGCTGTATGGCACAAACTTTTATCCAAGCAACGCAAACGAGCAGTGGTAGCCTGCTTCAGGATGGCTCCCTTGTATAATCTCCCCAGGTACGTACTTTGGTTTTTTGTTTTTGCTTTTTTCTGCCATATTAGTAATAAGAATTCCAGTCCTCCTACATCTGAAATCTCTTCCTTTTCCATATAGAAAGAGCTGACTAATAGTAATAGGAGTATACAACCTATGAAATGATTGTAGTCTACCCACATAAA
>CM053774.1:13652708-13689990 GCA_028658325.1 Potorous gilbertii | reverse complement strand
AAAAAAAAAGGCAGGAATAGTCATCATGATCTCAGACAAAGCAAGAGCAAAAATACACTAATTAAAAGAAATAATAGTAAGAGATCTACATTTTGTTAAAAAGGTACCATAGACAATGCAGTAGTATCAGTGTTAACCATGTATGCACCAAATATCATTTAATAGTATTTAAATTCTTAAGAGAAAAGTTAAATGAGTTATAGGAGGAAATAGACGGTAGATCTGTATTAGTAGGGTACCTCAACTTTCTCCTTTCAGAGCTAGATAAATCCAACCATGGGGCAGCCAGGTGGTGCAGCGTATAGAGCACCAGTGCAGGAGTCAGGAGGACCTGAGTTCAAATCTCACCTCAGACACTTGACCCTCACTAGCTGTGTGACCTTGAGCAAGTCACTTAAACCCAATTGCCTCATCCTGGGTCATCTCCAGTCATCCTGATGAATAATATCTGGTCACTGGATTCAGATGGCTCTGGAGGAGAGGTGAGGCTGGTGACCTGCACAGCCCTCCCTCACTCAAAGTCAAGTGCCCGTCATGTCATTATTTCTCTGATGGCATGGTTTTCTTCAGCAATGAAGGAGGAACATACACAAATCTAACCATAAAATAAACAAGACAGAAATCAAGGAGATTAATGGAATCTTAGAAAAGTTAGATACATTAAAACCTCTGGGGAGAATTGAATTGGAATAGAAAGGAAATTTTCTTTTTCTCTGCTGTACACGGCACCTTCAGAAAAACTGAATTATTGGGCATCAACATCTCACAACCAAATGCAGGAAAGCAGAAAGACTAAACGCACCCTTTTCAGACCATAATGCAATAAAGGACCATGGAAGCATGGATTGAAAGCCCAATGGAAACTAAATAATCTAAACCTAAAGAACGAATGGGTCAGAGAATAAACCACAGAGAAAATCAATCCTTTCACTGAAGAGAATAACAATGAGAATGTCCCAGAACTTGTGGGATACGGCCGAAGCAGCACTTAGGAGGAAACTGATGTCTCTTAAGGCACAGATCAATAAATGAGAGAAAAAGCAGATCAGTGAACTGGGCATGTAAATAAAAATACTAGAAAAAGAAAAATGAAAAATCCCCAATTAAACACCAAAAGGGAAATCCTGAAAATTAAAGGAGAAATTATTAAATTTAAAGTTTAAAAAAAATGAATTAATAAAACTAGGAACTGGTTTTATGAAGGGGAAAAGAACAATAAAATAGATCAATTAGTGCTAAATTTGATTTAACAAAAAAAGAAAACCAAATTACTGGTATCAAAAATGAAAAATATCACAAAGGAAATGTATCACAAAGGAAAATGAAATTAAAGCAGTTATTAGGAGTTATTTTGCCCAATTACATGACAGTAAAACTGACAATCTAAGTGAAATGGATGAATGTATACAAAAATATAAACTGCCCAGATTATCAGAAGAGGAATTAAAATATTCAATTAACCCTAGCCTAGAAAAAGAAATTGAACAAGTCATCAATGAGCTCCCTAAGGGAAAATTCTTAGGACCAAATGGATTTAAAAGTGAATTCTACTAAACATTTTAGGAACAATTAATCCCAATACTATATAACCTATTTGAAAAAACAGGTAATGTCCTAAGGAGTCTTACCAAATTCCTTTTATAACATGATTTTTGATATCTAAACCAGGGAAAGCAAAAACACAGAAAGAAAACTATAGATCAATTTCCTTAATGAATATTACTGGAAAATTTTTAAATAAAATGCTAGCCAGAAGATTACAGCAATGTATTACAAAGATTATATACTTACCACCAGGTGGGATTTATACCAGGAATGCAGGGCTGATTCAATATTAGGAAAACTGTGAGTATAAATCACCATGTCAATAACAACAGAAATCACAATTACACCAATAGATGGAGAAAAAGTGTTTGACAAAAACACAACACCCATTCCTATTAAAAACTCTAGAAAGCACTGGAATCATTGGAACCATTTTTAAAAATGTTAAAGTGTCTGTCTAAAACTAAGAATAAGCCTTCTCTGCAAAGGTGATAAACCTGAAACTTTCCCAGTAAGATCAGAAGTGAAACAAGGATGTCCATCATCATCACTGTTATTCGCTATTATCCTCAAAATGCTAGCTATAGCAATAAGACAAGAAAAAGAAATTGAAGGAAAAAAATAATCCATGAGGAAACAGAACTATCACTGTCAATTATACGGCGGTATACTTAGAGAACCTTAGAGAATTAATTGAAAAACTAGTTGAAACAATTAACAACTTCAGCAAAATTGCAGGATATAAAATAAACCTACATAAATCATTAACATTTTTATATACTACCAATAAAACTCTACAAGGGATAGAGAAATTCCATTTTAAAACAGCTACAGATAATATAAAATGCCTGGGAGTCTGCCTGCCAAAACAAAACCAGGGACTATATGAACACAATTACAAAACATTTTCACATGAATAAGGACAGATCTAAACAACTGGAGAAATATGAATTGCTTATGGATAAGCTAAGCTAATTTTTTTTAAAGACAATTTTACCTAAGTTAATTTACTTATTCGGAGCCATACTGGTCAAGCTACTGAAGAATTATTTTATAGAGCTAGAAAAAAAATAGTAACAAAATACATCTGGAAGAACAAAAGGTCAAGAATATGAAGGGAATCAGTGATAAAAAATATTAAAGAAGGTAGCCTAACTGATCTTAAACTGTATTAAAAAACAGTAATAATCTGCTACTGACTAAGGAATAGACTGGTAGGTCAGAGGAATAGATAGGGTATACAAAAATATGACCTTACCAATATATAGTTTGATAAACCCAAAGCACCAAAGGTTTTGGGGTAAGAACTCAACATCTGACAAAAATTGCTGAGAAAACTGGAATGTAGAAACTAGGCATAGGCCAGTGTCTCACACCATATGCCAGGATAAGGTCAAAAATGAATAAATACTTTAGATATGAAAAGTGATGCCATAAGTAAATTAGGGGAACATGGAAAAATGTACCTGTCAGGTCTATGCCTAAGGAAGTATTAATGACCAAACAAGAAATAAAGAGGATTACGGGAAGTAAATTAGATAATTTTGATTATATGCAATTAAAAAGCCTTTGCACAAACAAAACTAATGCAGCCAAAGTTAGAAGAAAAACAGGAAACTGGGGGGAAAATTTTACAGTAACTTTTTCTAATGAAAGTCTCACTCCTCAAATATATAAGAAACTGAGCCAAATTTATATTTTAAAAAAAGAGCCATTCCCCAGTTGATAGATGGTCAAAAGATCTGAATAAGCAGTTTTCAGAAGAGATCAAAGCTGTCAACAGTCACAAGTAAAAACTGCTCTAAATCACTGTTGATTGGAGAAATGCAAATTAAAACAATTCTGAGATACCACCTCACACCTATCAGATGGACTAACAAGAAAAAATTACAAGTGCTGGAAGGAATGGAAAAATTGGCACACAAATGCTCTGCTGGTTCAGTTGTGACCTGATGCAGCCACTCTGAAGAACAATTTGGAACTATGCCAAAGGACTGTAAAACTGACCCATCAGTACTGCTACTGAGTCTGTACCCCAGAGGGATCAAAGAAAGTATCTATAACAGCTCGTTGTGGTGTCAAAGAATTGGAAATTGAGGGACTGCCCATCAAATTTTAACACGATTGTGATGGGATACTATTGTGCTGTAAGAAATCACGAGGGGGATAGTTTCACAAAAAACCTGGGAAGATTTCTATGAACTCATGCCAGGTGAAGTGAGCAGAGCCAGGGGAACCACTGTGAACAGTGATAGCAGCATTTCAAGGATGATCAGCTGTGAAAGGCTCTGTCTCTCTGATCAAGACCGCAATTCGAGACAATTCCAAAGGACTCTGAATGCTGTCTGAAGTATACTTTTTTAAAACTTTATTTTTATTGTTTTATTTTGTGTTTTCTTTTGCAACAGGGCTAACATAGAAATATGTTTTGCATAACTTCACATGTATGACCTATATCAAATAGTTTGCCTTCTCAAGGAGGGGGGATAGATGGAAGGGAAGGAGAAAATTTGGAACTCAAAATTAAAAAAAGATTGTTAAAATTCTTACATGTAAATGGGAAATAATTAACAAAATTAAAAATAACTTTAAAAAAAGAAATAGTAGCTCTGTGTGCTGAAAGGGAAAATAGGCACCTTCAGTGAGTTTGGGGCTGGCATCTTCTCTCCCATGGGAGGGACGAAATAGTGTCAGCATCTCAAAGAAGTGTCAGCATCTCAAAGAAGTGCCACCTAAAGATGGGTTTCCAATTCCATTTATCCAACAGAGCCCACATGAGTTATGTTGAAGAAAGAGATAACAGTTCATATTTACATTGTACTGTAAGGTTTACAAAGCACTCTCCTCACAAAATACTCGTGAGATTGATTCTGTAAGTATTATCACCCCCATGTGACAGAAGAAGACACTGGGCTTAGAGAAGTAAAGTCTTTTTGCTCAAGATCATGCAATTTGTCAGAACTGAGATCTGAACCTAGCTTTTTCAAACTTCAAATCTAGAACACCCCTTAGAGTGTCTTACATATGCCAGCAGATTGCAGTACCTCAGGGGGATCCTCTAGATGTCTCTTAGGCTTTTTGCTACTGGAATTAAATGTCTATCATATACTTATTCTTATCCCAAGTCTATTGCAAACTTATTCTTAATCCTTGAGTTAATGGAGGAAAACAACCCAGCAGCCAATTCAGAGTTACCAGAGCAGAAATGAACAGATCGGTGGTGAACCCCAAAAAGTCAGTCAGAATATGCAGCCTTCACTAACCAAGCCTCTGTTCTCCAAGGCAGAGGGCTACAGAATTGAAAAGCCAAGATCAAGATCCCTGAAAGGTCATTAAAGTCATTTCATCATCTCTGTGGTTCCCCTGATGTTGAGAATTTCCTCCTCTTTGTCTTTCCACTACAGGTCTTTTCCTAGCAACTACTGGGACAAGTTTGTAAAGCGAAAGGTATGCTGTATTAGTGGGGATGGAGTCTTTTGCCACAATGTAAATCTAAGATGAAAATTTTCACCTGGTAGAATTTGATGTGACTTCATCACTCCTGGGAAAAAGTAATCCGTGACAGGAACTGTGTTCATGTGTCTGCTTGTGCAAAATGATGGCTTTATTCCTAGATACCTACGTTCTGAAGAGCTTGGTGCCTACACTTAATTGTGAGATTTTTATTTACAGTCATTGTCACCTTTTGCAAAACCAACTCTTATCTCTCTCCCAAAAAGGGAAAAGACTAGCTTAAATATATGGCAGTTTTTTATCTAAACATTGTGGAAGCTTGATTTTCCATCATATTTCTTTTCCTATTAATTCCTTTTCATTTTGAGTCCTTTCCTGACTCCATGGAAAATTCATCCATGCTTTATAAAATCCCAAGAGATATTTGAAAACCATCATCCATTCCCACTGCCTCATTTTAAAGCAGAAAGTGAGTGGTAAATGTGATTGTCAGACATATTTTGCCTTCCTTTCTTTTTCAGGTGATCAACAAGTATGGTGACCTCTACGGAGCAGAACGTATTGCTGAACTTCTGGGTCTGGATAAAAATGCCCTTGACTTTAGCCCAGTTGAACAGACAGAACCAGAGGAGGCCTCTCTTGTATCATGGTACTTAGATGAATATCCATAACTAAGGAAGTTCGGTTAAAGCTGAACCATTTTTTCTCCCAATCCAGCAAAGTTGAGTGGAGTTTTCTTTAGTGTGCAGTCATTAATTATTTTCACTCACAGGACAGGCAAGGGGAAAATATGGTTAACAAGAAATTTAATACCCATGTATTTTCATGTTTCATGACTTCCCCTGCCTGATTTGAGGTGTCTCGTTAAAGCTTTCTTTCGATACACACACACACACACACACACACACACACATATACATATATGATATATAAAGGTGGGGAGGGGAAGGAATCCATGATAAAAACAGCTTTGAAAAAGTTAAAGATCTGATGTTCTTTGTGTTTAGGAATTACAGTTTTTGAAAGTCCAATTCAAGGTACAGGATTTCTAACTGAACTAGTCAGCATCTCCAGAAGAAAATATATAACTTGACAAAACTCTGAGCTGTGTTTTGGTTATTAAACATGAGAGAAAGAGGTTAACTTCCTCCTTAAACACTTAACTCTTGACATTTATGAGTGAAATTATTTGGTCCTCTTTAGGCTGAGCTCCATCGATATGAAGTACCATATCTGGAAGCTGGGAGTTGTTTTTACTGACAATGTAAGTTTTAATTGCTTAAAGAAAACTAAGATTCTGCTCATTACTTCAATGAGTACATATATAGAAATCATCCTTTTCAAAAGCCCAAGTCAGAAACTCAAGAAGCCCTTTGGGGTAATGGGCATCTAAATGATGGAGTAAAGGGGCCTTAGAAAGATTGGGTGAATTTCTTATCAGAGCAGACCCAAAAGCCATCCATGAATGCTTCTCCCTCCATATCTAGAATAGGGCAAGGCAGAATTAATCCCCCAAACTTTGATTTATTTAGCATTTTTTATGTTATCTCAACAGAGAATCCCCAGAGCAACATGTAGTTCTGTAGCTCCTAAGTTTGGATGGGATAATATTCACATTTGTTTGTTCAGTAGCTTATCACAAGGCATGGAAAATTCTGACAGGGCTGAGGCCCTGCTTAACTTCTCTTCAATTGGACACTTTTTACAGTCCTTCTTGTACCTGGCCTGGTACACAACCATGTCTATCCTTGGTCACTACAACAACTTCTTCTTCGCTGCTCACTTACTGGACATTGCAATGGGTTTCAAGACACTGAGAACAATTTTATCTTCTGTGACTCACAATGGCAAACAGGTATGAGCACTAAGGAATGAGGTTTCTAATGATGCAGAACGGAAAGAACAGTGAAGGACCTGAGGTGGGGTGCAAATGAGAGGAGTGGGTGATGGGATGATGTAATAAGCACTCATAACAGAATAGCTTTGTCTCTCATAATTACCTAAAGAAAATATGAGATAATTTATGCAGTGTGTAAGTAACCAGAAAACACTCTTTAAATGTCAGTGATTAAGATCATTCAGAGAAGGACCTTACCACATAACACCTTTTTTGAAGGCAGTTAGGGAGTAAGTGATTTGCCCATCACATAGCTAGTGAGTTAGGTCAGATTTGAATCAAGTCCTCTTGTCTCCAGGACCAGTGTTCTAACCACTGTACCAGTTAGCTGCCCCCTTTTTTCCCCTTTCAGATAACGTTCATGATGTATTTGATTTCACACTATATCCACTTTCTACTAACAAGCTCCTCAACAACTTTGAAGTGATTAAATATTCCCCCATAATTCCAAGGTTGGCTTTTATTTTTGAAATCTAAAAAAGGCCAATTTGGAGAATTTATTATTCCAACTGCCTCCCTAACTTGTTTCCTTCCATCAAATCCACAGCTGTGATTAAGTATCCAACTCACCAATCCTCCCAAGTTCTGTGAGCTT
The DNA here is from genome assembly GCA_028658325.1 of Potorous gilbertii. NCBI lineage: Eukaryota > Metazoa > Chordata > Mammalia > Diprotodontia > Potoroidae > Potorous > Potorous gilbertii. The sequence continues at coordinate 13,682,500 of CM053774.1, read as the reverse complement.
CCCTGGAAGAAATGAAGAGGATGAGGCAGGGCCCCACTAAGGCTGAGCAGACTTTCCATTTGTTTAAGATGAAAGAGATATGGAATATGTGAAAACAGATAGAATATAGCACTTGAAGATTTGCAAAGTTCTTTGCAAATATTACCTCATTCTTTCCTCACAACAACTACAAGAGATTGCGGTTGTTCAGTTGTTTCAGTTGTGCCCAACTCTTCATGAGCCCTTTTGGGATTTTCTTGGCAAAGAGTGATTGCCATTTCCTTCTCTAACTTATTTTACAGATGAAGAAACTGAGGCAAACAGGGTCAGATTTGAACTCAGGAAGATGAGTCTTCTTGATTTCAGGCCTGGCACTCTACCACCACACCACCTGGCAGCCCTAGCCACGGGACACACTATTTTTATCAAAACCCTTTTTACAAGTGAGGAAACTGAGGCAGAGGTCAAGTAACCTCACCAGGGTCACACAACTATAAAGTCCCTGAAGCAAGATTTGAACCGAAGTGTTTCTTACTCTTCATCTGGTTCTCTATCTCATGTACCATCTAGTTGCCTCTAAGAGTCACGATAGAAGAGTTCAAGTCAGTTGTCACTCATGGCCTCTGTGACCTTGGGTAATTTATATTATCTTTTAGGTCCTCAGACAATTCATCTATAACATGGGGCTGCTTGGATTGGTTAACCTGATGATGATCTCTAAAATTCTTTCCACTTCTAATAATCCGTGAAATCCTCTCACTCTCCACAAAATGGAGGTTCACTGCTGACGGAAGGAACTTTGAATATTCCAAGAAAATTTTTAAGTCTTACAGAAAACTGCCTTCAATTGTATTTGCTTGTTTAGTAAACATTTAAGTACCTACTACATGCATTCATACAGACTCTTTTTCCTCATCTGGCTCTCCAATTTATTGTCCCATTTTGGGATTTTTCCTCCTTTTCCTCTCAAACACTCTAACTCTCCTTAGAACCAAGCACCCAGATCATTGCAATATGTTTTCATAATCTCTTCATCTTCTTGCCCTCTCTTTCAAGTACAGAAACAATTATCTGTCTTTGAACTCTCTCTGAAAAAGTCAGAGAAGACAAAAGAAAACCCATTCAAACAGAAAAGATTCTAGTTGCTTTTCCTCCTTTCTCCTCCCATGCGCAGCTGGTACTGACCGTGGGACTCCTGGCAGTTGTCGTTTATCTCTATACTGTAGTGGCTTTCAACTTCTTCCGAAAGTTCTACAATAAGAGTGAAGATGAAGAGGAGCCAGATATGAAATGCGATGACATGATGACGGTAACCAAACTGCCATAGGCTCTGCCTTGTTACACCATCTCCCTGGAAAACAAGGATCTGTGGGTGGGTGTGCTGGGGAAGTCAGCTGGAGGAGCCTGGACACATTATAAATCTTACCAAAAGACTTAACAAGCTTGGTAACATAAATTTTATAAATCATTTTCTTTGACCAGTAATCAGATTCTTACTGAGACTGAGCATCCCATTGCAGACTGATAAGTCATTAGTGAAGATTTATGTACAAAAATAGAGCAGCTTTGGAAATGGATATTTTAACCAATAAGTCTACATGGTCAGTCTTTAGTCCTTGGTCTCCCAGTGCTGAGAGCACAGCCATTTGACTTAAGCAATTTTTGCTTAGTGAGATATTCTAAAGAAGTTTCATATGTCTTTTGAATGACAAAAGTGAAGTTCATGGAAGGCTGGGATGATTTTAGGGTATATTCCACATAGGGAGAAAAAGTAAAAAGGCAGAAAGGCAAACCATGGTTGAGCCAGGGAAGTAGTAGATCATTGGAGTCCTCAAGTGCAAGGAAGAAAGATGTAGCCATTATGGGGAAGTGATCTAAGTAACAATGCTGGCCTCTCCAATCTATCTTGTCTATATGATGAGCATATGTCCTAAGTGAAATGGTGGCTGAAGAGACTTACCTACTTTTTGAGGGAAAGTAGTCTTACAAAACAGAAGCTTGACCTAGTTCTTAAGAATTCTTAAGCCAGAGTCCATGGGCCCCCAGGAGGTTCTTAAATAGATGTACTAGGTAAGGAGACTATCATTTTGGGGGAAAAAACACATCTTTATTTTCACTAACCTCTGAAATTTAACATTTCCTAGTGGAACAGCAGTAGGACTTCTGGATCTCGGCTCTATACTCACTGCTACGTTATTCTTGAACCAATCGCTTGCCCTTTCTGGGCCTCAGGTTTTCCCATCTATCAAAAGACACACTGGACCAGATGTAAAGTTGTCTCGTGTAGCACCCAACAGTCTAGGTTCTAACTCTTATAATGCTAGCTGCTTGTTAGAAAGTAAGCGTGGATCCCCAGACCAGCCTTCATTCATGAACCTTACTTACCTCTCAATCAAGGCTGCTCTGTAAGCAGAGGGAGTTGTTTTCTCCAACGGGAACAAAAAAGCCCCGCCACCTTGCTGACAGAATAGGAAGATTACAGCCAGCAAGGGGGGTTGTTTTTTAAAATGCCTAATTCAAATTATAGACTTAATGAGACTGTTGTACCATATTTTTTTTTTGATTCTATGTGATCTCAAAATGAAACATGGAATTACTGTGCACTCCTGTATGCATAATTCAATTAATAAAAATCTTCTTAGACAATATTCTTTCATAGAACATTTTTAAACCTCTGAATAGACTCTACAAGACCAGATAGTATCTTACATCGCAGATCGCAAAATAAAAGTGTTGTACCACTAAAAGTGTCATTTGATCTGCTTCTGAAAACAATGTATAAAAACCCTGACTAGAGGTTTCATACACTATGTAGTTGGCTAATGGCAGTGAATCGCTAGAGTTACGCTGGTAAGAACATCAAAAAGTATATTCTAGAGCATTCACCTCATCCATCTGAAAGTGGCACTTTCAGAGCATTCATTGAGTTCTAACCAAGACTTACCTGTCAAGAGCATTCTCACTTTTTTAACTGAACTTTTCTAGTTTCCGTCTCTTTTAAAAACCACTGGAGAAGAAAAAGCATTACTAGGCTAGGATTACTGAGCAGACACCAAAGCAGTAATAACAGCTACAAAAGTGTTATTCCCTTTTTCAGCATGAAGATGATAGGCATCCACGCTTCAGAAACTTAATGCCCGGTTCCAGTGGCTAATTCCTCTTAAGGAATGCCACATACTTTAAAAATCTGAGACAAACAAAATTAACTTTGACAAGATAGGAACTGACACCATCACATCTCGATGCCACTAAGTTAGTTAGTACTAGGGGGATTTTAACCTATCTCTACCTTGTAAATAAAGACAATGCCATAAGGCATATTAAATCTTGCTGGATATGGGGTGTAGGAGGTAGTAATTTTCTCACCACAATCTCAATGTTTGCTAGGAATCGGCAAACTTTGAAAAGTGGATATTGTGCTGAGATCTGATTACTCTGGGGTAGGAGGAAGGAATTTCAGCCCTATGGCAGCCTGCTCTTTCAGTGGCACAGCTGGAAACAATTCTGATGAGTAGTGGTTGGGTTGAGTAGTAGCCAACCTCAGCACCAACAGATATCATCACTGCACACAATCTATATTACTCCTTAATTAAGCCATACATAAAACTCAATTCCTGTCATTGCCTATCTTCAATACGTTGCTTAAATCTCAAATAATGAATTTTATCTGAAAGTTCTCCTTCTTAATGTTGCCATCTTCTATTTTGGTTTTTAAAAATACTCTTCTTTTTCCAGTGTTACCTGTTCCACATGTATGTAGGCGTAAGAGCTGGGGGGGGCATTGGCGATGAAATTGAAGACCCTGCTGGCGATCCTTACGAGATGTATCGGATCGTCTTTGACATCACATTCTTCTTTTTTGTAATTGTCATCCTCCTGGCCATCATTCAAGGTATGGTCGTCAATGACTTTGAGCATGGACGGGGTCTAATCAGACTCATTCTTTATAGAACGTAGCTTGTTTATGGATTATAATTTGCTGCTAAATGATTTAAGGTTTATTCCTAGACTCTTTCCTTGGTACACAGATGCTTGGTCACTTGTAAACATCCCTACTCTGCCCCTAAGGCTGGCAATGATTGATTATTCCAACTTAACCAATGAGGCAGCTGAGGCCAAGGAAGGTAAAAACAAGCCAAGTTCTTTGTCAGGACATTAATAGTGATGAATTTAGACTTTACTATCTCCTTTTTCTACTCTACTCTAGTATAGTAACACCTGTCATCCCTTGCCTCTAGCCTGATTTGTATGGCAGTATTTCCAAGTAACTGCTGAATAAGAAGACAGTTTTCTAGATATAAATGCATACTTCATAATAAGTACAAGGGAATGAAAATCATATCCAGCATTCATCTATAAAGCAACAAGGTTTTTTGTTTTTTACAACATGGATGGGTTTATTGTTTTGTTTTGTTTTGTTTTTAATTTTCATGCTGTTTCATTTATGGTAGTAATCCTGAGACCTTAGATGAAAAAGAAATAGAACTTTACCGTTTCCCCAGCTGTGATATAACTTTATGCATGTGCATCATTTTGAGGACTTTAATTCTCTTTGTAATTAAAATCTCAGGTCTGATCATCGATGCCTTTGGAGAACTGAGAGACCAGCAGGAACAAGTGAGAGAAGACATGGAGGTATGCTTTATATTCACAGTCTTAGCATATACAGTAGAGCTTTAGAACTGAAAAGGATCACAAAAACAAGCTGGTCACCAAGGGCTGGAAGGCAGAGCCTCGAGTCACACAGAAGGAGCAGAGCAGGGCTGGAAGCCGGGCCTGACTTCAAGGCTCATAAACTTGCCACTTCTTTACGTTATCTCCTTCAAGCCCAACTGTGTATGCTTTTCTGTCCATCCAGAGCCAGCCCTGCACACAATTATGAATTAGATAAAGCTTATTTAATATCCTTTGAAGTGGCCCTCTCCCCCTCTCCTCCAGTGCCCTCACAGGAAAATCTGGAGCAGGGAGGAAGCTGAGAAGTCATGTAGTCAACCCTTCCATTTTACAGATGAGGAAACTGAACCCTCCAGAAGTTAAGTTGACTTGCCCAAAGTAACCCAGCAATGAAGTGATAAAGACCTGAACCTAGATCTCCTGACTAAATCTTCATGTTACTTTCTGGATGCCTGCAGTGTACCACATGGGTTTGACTGCCCTTACAGCTTCCTGGTGCTCCAAAGCACATTTTCCTCCCAACTGCATTAAAATTCTCCAGGAGCTATTTATATTTTAAGAGCAGTTTAGTAAATAGTAATCAATCTCTAACAATCTCTAAAAGGTAATCAATCTCTAATAGTGAAAAATCTGTAAGAGATATTTTAGGGCTTCCTTGAAATATTTTGTGTAGTGACCATTTATCAGGAGGGTCACCATTGCTAATATTTTTATATCCTCCTACTTTTTTCTAGACTAAATGTTTCATTTGTGGGATTGGCAATGACTACTTTGATACAACTCCTCATGGTTTTGAAACTCATACGTTACAAGAGCACAACCTAGCCAACTACTTGTGAGTACTTGTTTTAGATATGGCATTTTTATAGATGAGAACAGGACATGAAGAGTAGTAATTAATCGGTAAATATTATTAAGCACCTAAGTGCTAGACTCAGGGATAAAAGCACAAAGAATCAAGCAATTAGATTACCTTCTAATGGGGCTTTCTGGTATCAAGTATCATGATACAGAGCTGATTATATAGAATGTCAATGTTTACAACATGTAAGTCAAGGAAGAAAAATTCTGTTGCCTGAAAATTCTATTTTCCTCATTATCATTTCTGATGAAAAGATTAACTGTCTCACAACCAGCCACAGGCATACCAACCTTTTCCTTTCCCCCATGAAGGCAGGGCACTGATGTGGGATTCACTTCATCAGACTGAAAGGCCTCAACCCCTTGGAGATGGAGATGGGTGATAACAGAACTGAGAAAGATGAGACTGTTATTCATGAGACAAGAGTGGAGCAGATATTTCTGTGTATGCTACCATTCCTAAGAACATGTAACTATTATTAGTCTGATGAAGCCTATGGACCCCTTTTCAAAATAATGGTTTGAAATGCATAAAACAGATAAGACTATAAAGAAAATCAATAATATCAAAATACAGTTATCAATTTAAAAAAAAAACAAAACACAACAGGAAGAGATAGAGATATTCTGCTTAAAATAACTGCAGATAGTATAAAATATCTGGAAGTCTCCCTGCCAAGACACACACTGAAATTATATTAACAAAATTTATGAAACAATTTTTAAATAAAGACATAACTAAATAACTGGAGAAATATAATTACTTGTGCATAGGCTAAGCCAGTATAATAAAAATGACAATACTACCTAAATTAATTTACTTATTCAGGGCTATACCAATCAAACTACAAAAAAATTACTTTATTAACAAAGTTCATCTGAAGGAAGAAAAAGTCCAGTATATCAAACCGAGGGAATTAATGAAAAAAATATAAAGGAAGGCTGTCCAACAGTGTTGCCTAGCAAGTCATATCCAACTACCTCTTAGTGACCCAATGGGCCATAGTACACTAGGCCCTTCTCCACTATCTCTTGAAGTCTGCCTGAGTTTGTGTTTGTTGTTTCCATGATGTTGTCTATCCAATCTCATCCTCTGCCTCCCCTTTTTGCCTTCAATCTTTCCCAGCACCGAGGTCTTTACCAATGAGTCCTGCCTTCTCGTTGTATGACCACAGTAATTAAGCTTCAGCTTTGGTGTTTGACCTTTCAGCAAATAGCCTGAATTAATATCTAGGTAGTGACTGACTTGAACTCCTTACTGTCCAAGGGACCTCTCAAAAGTCTTCTCAAACCACAGTTTGAAAACCTAACGGTACCAGATCTCAAACAGTTTTACAAAGTGGTAATCACCAAAACATGTTGATCCTGGATAAGAAATAGAGTGATCAGTGGAACATATTAAAGATACAACATAGTAGAGCAAATGAACACAGTAATCTAGTGTTTGATAAACCCAAATATTTCAGTTATTGGGTCAAAAAGTCACTATTTAACAAAAACTGCTAGGAAAGGAAAACTAGAAAGCAGACTGCCAAAGACTAGGAATAGACCAACATCTATTGTACCATCCATGTACCCAGATAAGCTCAAGATGGATTTATGATTTAGATATATAGGGTCGTTATAAGCATATAATGGAAGCACAGATCTTTAAATAGGAGAAGAGCTCATGACCAACAAAAGATAGAGAGGAACAGGAGGTTAAATGGATCACTTTAATTACATAAAATTAAAAAGTTTTTGCACAAACAAAATCAATGTAGTAAAAATTAGAAGGAAAGCGGTAAACTCTTGGGGGAGGGTTATACAGCAGGTTTCTTTGATAAAGATCTCATTTCATATATGTATGTGTATATATGTACATATATATGGAACTGAGCCAGATTTATAAAAACAAAAGCCATTCCTCAATTGGTAAATGGTCAAAGGATATGAACAGGCAGTTTCCAGAGGAAATCAAAGCTATCAATATTCTTATAAAAATGTTCTAAAACAGAGAAATGCAAATTAAAACAACTCTGAGGTACCACCTCACAGCTATCAAATTGGCTAAGATGACAGAAGAAGAGGCAAGTAACAAATGCTGGCAGGGATTTGAGAAAACAGGTACGCTCGTACACTATTGATGGAGTTGCAAACTGGGCCAGCCAATCTGGATAATTTGGAATGATACCCAAATGGCCATAAAACTGTGCATACCCTTAGTGCTGCTGCTAGGTCAGTACCCCGAAGGCATGAATGAAGAAAGACCAACAACATAAATAGAAATATTGAGAGCAGCTCTTCTGAGGGGTCCGTGATTGGGGTGGAATACTATTGTGCTGTAATTAATAAAGGAACGGTTTCAGAAAAACCTGGGCAGACTTATATGAACTGATGCAAAGTAGAGTGAGAGGAACACTGTGCAAACTGCATAGATAATCACTTGGGAAGAGTCTAGCTACTCTGATCAAATCCAGGGATCCCCAACACCAAAGGACCCATAATGAAAAATGCTGTCCACCTCTAGGGAGAAAACTTCTGAGCTCTGAGTGCAGATGGAAGCCTGTTTTTTCTTTTTATTTTTCTTGAGTTTTTTCACAACAAGGCTAATGGGGAAATACGTTTTTCACAATTTCATATGTATAATAAGTATCATTTTTTTTTTGCCTCCTCAATGGGTGGGGGAGGGGAAGAGATGTTATAACTGAAAGCAGAAAGAAAAAGAAAAAAAATCATAGGCCCTAGGTTAAGAACCATATGATCTCCTCCAGGGAAGTTTAATTCAACATACTGACTAAGCTACTTCTACATGAAAGGCATTTGGAAGTGGTGCTAGGGATAGAAAGGCAAAAGCAAAGTAATATCTGTCCCCAAGGGACTCTACTGGAGTTATCTGAGCACAGAGAGCAGTTCAGGTTAAGTAAATAGAAGGTCATTTCAGGAGGAATAATAGCTGTTATTTGTTTTAATGTATGCATTTTTTTTACATTACCTCATTCATCTTCACAACAGATAACTGTGTGACTTAGGTACTAGTATTTATTCTCATTTCATAAGACGAGGAAACTAAGGTTAACAGAGTTGAAGTGCTCTGCCCAGAGTCAGATAGCAAGTCTGATACAAGATTTGAAACTTCCTTACTCATTTCCAATATTCTTTCCATTGGAAAACACTGAACAACTTGGATGGAGATGGGACATCAGGAAAGGCTTCATGTAGGAGGTACCCCCTGAGTTGAGACTTGAAGGAAGTAAGTGAATTGTGACAAGAGTGCATTTCCAGGCATGGGGGATGCCCTCAGTAGACAGTCATGAAAAGGAGAGAGAGAGATCATATAGATAAGAGGAGACCAGTTTGGCTGGCATGTCAAATAAGTGAATGATAAAGCCAGATTATGAAGGGTTATAATTGCCAAGCTTAAGAGTTTGCTTCTATTAAGGGGAAGCTTCAAATTCCCTTACCATTACACCTCCCTTCCTCATTGTTTCAGCCTCTTGTCCTTTTCTCATTGCCTTTCTTCTTAGGTATTCCTGCTACCTAGAATTTTCCCGGGGCCTCCCTATATATAAAACTGACTCAGCCCTGTAGGTAAATGGGAGCCAGTGAAGTCTATGAGCAGAGTAGCAGCACAATTGAAACTTTCATTTTAGCAAGATTAGTTTGGTATCTATGGAGAGGATGTACTAGAAAGACGAGAAACTGGAAATAAAAAAATCATTCAGGAGCTTATTCCAATAGTCCAGGCAAGAGCTGATGAACAATTAAAGTAGGTACAAGGTAGAGAAAGATAAACAGCAAGACCTGACAACTGAGTGAATAATGGGGGAGGGAGGAGGAGGAGGAGGAGGAGGAAGGGCAGTGCACAAACATGAGGAATCAGAGGATTCTGAAGTTGCAGATCTAGCTGATGGGGAAAATGATGGTGCCCGCAGAAGAAACAGGGAAGTTTATGGTAAGGGGACAGTGATTTTGAGATGCTAGTCAGACATCTGACAGTAAGCAACATAGAACTAAAAAAACTCAGGAAAGAAATTCAGATATCATTGAAGTAGAAATCATACTGAATCTATGTAAACTGTGTCTTTGATTTTATCACCTCTCTCCTCTGAGAGTTTTTCCCTTGATCATTCTCTCCACTCTCATCTTCAGTTTCTTCTTACCCGCTGACTTCTTCCCTATACCTACCCTGGGAGATGATTAACTACTGGGAAAGAAGGAAATGGAGCCTCAGAAATAGACCTAGTCATGTAGGTCTTTGAAGGACTGAGACTTCTTGGGAGAAGGATGATGATTCAGTCAAACCTTAAGGAGGAGGGAACTGGAAAGAGCATCATGAAAACCCAAACAGTATCCAAGTACCTAAGTAGTGTCAGTAGAGAGGTGGAGTCAGAAGCCAAATTTTAAAGCACTGAAGAATGATAAGGCAACAAATTATTCTAGGAGTTTGACTGTAAAGTGAAGAAGATGTACAGGATGCTAATTTGAGGGAATGGTAGGGCCAAGTCCGTTTTATAGAGAGAGAGAGCTAGGAAAATTCGCAGATAGCAGAAATACCTAAGAAGAAAGGGAATAAGAAAAGGGCAAAAGTCTGAAACAATGAGGAGGGGGAGGTGTAATGGTAAAGGAATTTGAAGATCTCCCCTTCCCCTTAATAGGCCCATGTGACCGTCTTTGAGCTCTGGCACAGCCCTGAGTCACATGGAGTTGATCATCGGAGGAGCTTGCCAAATGGGTGGAGCAGGAAGAGAGAGTGAAGTGGAGCTAAGAGAGAGAGGAAGAGCAGAGCAGCTAGCATGAGTGAGAGAGGGAGTGATTTTGCCTAAGGGAGCTGGTTTGTGGGGTAGTCTGATGGAGGAAGGCTTGGGGAGGGATATAATCCCTGCATTGATAATGTGTACAGATTTCTTTGGTACATGATGAATTTGGCTTTCTAGTGTTTGAATAAATATCTTGGTTTTGTCTTTGAAGAAGAGAGTTTTGGGGTTCTTTTGGTTTGTTTTTTTGCAAATCTACTCTGGAAATACCCCTACATGTCCATAGCAGCTGCTATGTAATTGGCATTACAAGAGGGGATCAAACCACCAAACAGAATTGTTGAATGGCAAAGAAAAGGGCCATCTGAAGGAAAGTAAATTGGATCAATGCAGATATTATTTTGAGACAAAGTATGGAAGGAGGAACTAATGGTACATGGCCTGTATGTCCTTAGCAAAATACGAGGTGATGTACTGAGATTAGGCTGGAAGAGGAGAAAGGATTTGGAATGACCCATTAGCAGAAATCAGGGAAGGAGCAGCCAGCACTGGAGAAGGTGGCCAGATATGCAGGGACTTCCTAAGAAAGTAATTGCCTTCAGGGCCAGAAAATTGAAAAGTATAAGGTGAAGAGATGGAGGATCAATGATAGTTTGCCAGCAGTCATGCAGAGATTCTAGGGGACACAATGGAGCTAGAGAAGAGAGGAGGGTAAGTACTGAGGAGCACTGGGGTTTTGGTAGAGAGTTGGGAATGCAGTGAGTAGACAGGAACCCCAAAGTTAGAGATAAGTGGGAGCAGGAGCTAGGATTATGCCTCCCCTAGGTATACAGGGGTGGTGATCTCAGCTTCTAAGATACAACCAGATGATAGTGGCAGGTGGTTCTAAGCATCTGGTTCGGTAAATAACTGATATTCAGGTCTTCCAAACTGAACTCATACTTAGTGCCAGCTTCATTCCAAAATGATGGATAATGAGACATAACCAGAAGCCATTTTCCACATGGAATAAATATGTACTTCCCAATCTCAGAGTTACCAAAGTATAGGTCTTTCAACAGGTCTTTGTCTCCCTGACATTTGGGATCTCTGGTTGTTCTCCTAAGGCTTTCAAATGGAAATGGATTCCCAAAATAGCAGACCCCCTGAGAGCTAGATTAGACTGATACTCAGTTTTAACTCTGTAGCTGCATCCCAGCGTGGAGGAGATAGGAACACAACCAAAAGATATCCTTATACATGGAGCAAACATAAGCTCCTCCCCTCCTTAGCTTTGGTGCCCTCAGGCCAGAGATCTCAGGATGACCAAGTCCTCCTTTTAACAAGGTTTTGTGAAAGAAATATCTTTATAGTATCCTGAAGTTTGGTTAATATGGTCATGAACTATCTCCTTCCCTACCCTATCCCGAGCTTCAATCTCCCACTTTACATATTGTCTCTAACGTTTGAGAAAATGGAAAGCAGTTATTCCTCAAAAGAAAGTTGAGTACTCTGATCTTTAAGGTTCAGTCATTTTTTCCATTTGAAAATAAATTCTTGAGTCCTCAGACCTTATGACCTGTTTATGTCTCTTACCCTAGCTGTGAAGATAAGGTAAAGAAAACTTTGGATTGATGCTGAAACATATAAATACACACACTGCTAACGCCTGTCTCTCTTACCGTTTTAGGCTAATTTTGATTTCTTGAATTTCAATTGATATTTATTTCCCTTTGTTTTTCTACTTGTCCTTATTTCAGGTTCTTTCTGATGTATCTGATTAATAAAGATGAAACAGAACACACGGGTCAGGTGAGAGAAATTATGTTTTTATATGTCAAGCACATTGTCTGCTCAGACTAATGAAAGTGTACACACGCACATACACACACTTCCCTGAGAATAGGAAGACTGCCCAGTTCTCTTAAAGCACAAATGAAGGTTGGTTGTTCATTTTATCATTCATCTCTCTGGTTGAACTCATCTTTGAATCATGAACTCTTTGTGAATGTGTATCTGTGTTGATTTTTATCTTTAAGTGGGTGAGTTTGTAAACTAAGGCTGTGAAAGTCTTCACTTAAGAATATCACTCATATTTAACTTCTTAATCCTCACTAAACTAGTTCCTTTTCCTGCCCCCATGCTTTCTTCTAGGAAGGAACATAGGAGTCCTTTCGGTGATTGGTAGCTGCATGTGCTCCCCTAGGTGCTTTCGCATCAGCAGAATTAGAGTTGGGTAGAATTGTCACCCACGATCAGGCATGAGAAGAGCAAGCAGGAAGGGACCACATAATAAAGAATCACAAACAAACGAGATGAGAGAAGATAAGAGACAGACTTAGGCACTGAGTGAGAAAATATTTATAAAAGTGCTTCTTCTATGTTTAACCACTGTGCTAAGCTTAAGGATACCAAAAAAAAAAAAAAGTAAAGACAGTATACCCAAGAAGCTTACATTCTAATGGGGGAGGCAATCTGTAGAGAGGAGTTTGGGTTTGGAGGGTTATAGTTATTGGACAGTTTATACAGCAACAGTAAATATTATAAGGATAACAACACAGTGAATAACCACAATTCCAAAGAACTCATGATGAACTATGCTTTGCACTTCCAGAGAGAGAACTTACGGACTCAGAGTGCAGTCTGAAACAACTTTTTCTTTGGCCATGGCTAATGTGAAAATTTGTTTTGCATGATTATACACATTTGTAATGGGTTTTGTTTTTCTTGACTTTCCAATAGGTGGGGGAAGGGGTGGGATAGAATTTGGAACTGAAATAAAATTTAATTTTAAAATAATTAAAAAGAAAAAAAGCTATTTGAGTGGAATCATAGGGGAGCAAATTAGCACACCCTTTCTAGCACTAATGGCAGTAGTGATTTGGTTATGGTTCCAAAACTGAACAAATGGAGTGGTACAGGAAGAGTGTAAAACATGGCTGGGTCTTGCTTGAAACAGTGAACCTGTGTCGCATCAACAGTAACCAGAAGTTCAGAAAAAGAGAACAATCGGAGCATGGTGGGGCGGGGGGAGGGGGGGGGAACAGGTTGGGAGGGAAGGATGTGCGAATGTACGTATGACCAAATTGTATCTAGGAAAATAATTCTACGCTTGAAAGAATCATCTGTGACTTAGGATAAAGGAAGAATCATGAGAAGAAGGGTGAAGACAAACCCATGTCTGAAACCACAGGAAGCTACCACATATACAAACAAGGGGCTGGGTTGTTCTCCACACTTAAGGGCTAAAACCTCGGCATTAGATAAAGTGGTTTCTTGGTAGATTTCAGTGGTAAAAACCCCTCCCTTCAGCCCAGGGTGCCTTCCCATAACATCCAACTCCAGTACCTTTGTAGAGAGCTGGGATACTTTAGATTATAGAATGAGTAGGAATGGGGAATGACTCTTAATGGTAAAGGGAAGCCTGACTTCACCTTCTTCTTACCTATGTAGTATACGCATGAAGGACAGAGATATCTGAGAAGAATTAAGGTCATGGGGGTCATCAAAGTGGACATGTGATGGAGACAGAGTGTTAAAGGAGGCCAGTGTAGATTCCCCATTTGCCCATCATGAATGTCAAGTTCCAGCAAAATTCTATAATGTCTAAGTCTAACCCACAGGGAAAAGAAAAAATAAAGCTGAGAGAAAAATGAGAGTAATGGAATGCATGTATCTCGTGGAACAAGCATGTAAAACAGGTATTCTTTGTCCAAATTATTTCAGGAATCTTATGTCTGGAAGATGTACCAAGAAAGATGTTGGGATTTCTTTCCAGCTGGTGACTGTTTTCGTAAACAATATGAAGATCAGCTAGGATAACAGTGTGATGAGATAAAAGGAGGTACACTACGTAACCAGTCACCTCCCTACAAAAAGAATTCTATACCACACCCATGTGTAGTACTGCTGCAGTCCGTGTTTGTGAAACACTTCTTTATCAAGAACCTGTTATACATCTGTGACTTCTGAAATTGATTAGGCTTTTTGTGCCTAACAGACCTATGCTGTGAGACTGAGAAAAATCTATATTTTAAGGACAGAAGAAGCTGTGTCAAAAAACTTATTTACTTTCCAATTGTAAACAGTTAGGTGACTGGCATGGCCTTGAAACCATGTTTGGAAACAGTCAAAAGGGCTAAAGAAAGTTTTTAGTCTTGAATGCACAATATCTGACACTTTAAAAGAAGTTGAATATCAAGTGATGATGTCTCCATTTGTTACTTATGGTCTGAACTTAAAAAATGTTTTAACTACAGTCAATTTTTCCCATGGTACTTGCTAGTGAATGTATCCAGATACAGCTTGAAAAGCTTTAAGCAGTTAAAGAAATAGAGAAAACTCAACACTTTATCGACACTGAAATATCGATTAAGTGCCTTAAAACTTCTGTAGACATAGCTATGCAAGTTTTTTATGTTAGTGTTTTAGATGGAAAGCTTCCTTAATTAGCTGCGCTGCTCTTCTATTTTAATGTATGAAACTGCACTTGAAGGTTATTCATTCTACATGATTCTGTCAATAGCAGCTAGCCAGTAGCTGTTATTAGAAGAAATGTACTGTATCAGGAACTGGAAATCTAAATCTTAGGCCAAAATCAAGCAATGCTTCATGGTCCTTTGTAAGTAGTGAATCTGCTACATTTAGGCGTTTCTCCTGAAATAAAAACGAAGTGCCCCCTGCAATAAAACATTACAAACCAAAGCACAGTATGACCTCCTCTAATTCACCCATACTCTGCCTGTGGCCATAACATGAAAATTGAGAGAAATGACACGAGACAGAAAAGACCCAACACCTAGAATGAAGGACAAAATAGTTTTACCAGCATTTATAATTTATTTTTCCCAAATGCGTATAGGTACCAATCATACCTTGTTCTTGTCACACCCCATTCATTATTCAGCAGCACCTAATTGCTGTAAACAAACACCGGGGACTAGATGGAACCTGGACTTTACTCTTAGCAGATGGGAAGCCCATGGGATAGGGGACAGCATTCCACTTGTTTAAGAAAGTTGGGTTATTAGAATTCTATGCCAGAAAGAATGGTTGGAATGAGCCTCTGCAATTTATTATACTGATTGCTCTCTGAAACATGGAGGGAGGCCTACTGCCATAGCCATGCTGGATCTCTGATTTGGGGGTGTGCTATAAATAGCTCTTCCTGGAGGGTTGCCTAGTTCATGTCTCCCTTTAATCCACCCACAAGTAACAGGGCAGCCCCAGCTCTGCAGGCATTTTTTTAAGAAATCATGCTGTCCAGCCAGTCTTCAAGCTCTTCCTCAGTAACATTTTTGGATGTACATGGTGGGTGCTCAGACTCCAAACTCTTTTCTTCAGTCACAGAGAGCTTTTCGGGAACTGGGGAAATAAAAGCAATATAATATTTGACTAATCTCTACCTGAGGATGAGTAAGGCTTCCCTAGAGTGTGTCCATGATACACGTTGGCCCTCCTTGGTGCCTTTCATGCCATGTATACATAAATAAATTTGATTTTTCACTGATGCAGATCATTCCTGCCTTCCTCAAACAGAACGTCTAAGCAGATATATTCTGAAACTGAAGTTCATAAATTCCTCATTATTGAATCAACAGCCAGATGATATCTCCTCCTTTTCCCTTGCAGCATCCCTGGAAGTTAATGAGGTGTCTGATATTCAGTGGGAAAAAGAGGAAAGTACCCCAGGAGTCTTTCCCATTTATTTCCATCATAGCCTAAACAAATTATTTTCTTACCTGCTATATAAACAAATTAAAAGGACAAGTCCACAAAAAGCCCATGGCAACAAGGGGGCAGGGAAGAGTTTCCAGAAAGTATTGGTAGTATGTTCTAATGGAGAGTGATGGGTCTGTTCAGGTATGTATCTAAAATGCCTGATACTGAAAAAGACTTAACTACACAAGGGATAGGCTTGGGGGTATGTGTATCCTACTCTACCTCAAAGCATAGAAGAGTTTAATTTAAAGCCTTAGGTTGAAGACCATCCTCAGCTGCAGCAGTATTTGGGCTATCTCTGGTGGGGAGAACACTCTCAGAGGGAAGCAGAGATGTAAGCACAAAGACAGATATCAGTATACAACCCAGGATCAAAGTCAAATGCCATTAAGACTACATATAGCAAGATGGAATTAGGACAAGCCTGCCTGTTTTCACTAATAAACCAAAAAAAGAGACTAGGGGAAGGAAAAAAACAAAATCAAAGGCGTACCATTTTCCTCTTGGACCATCTTTCCATCTTTGTTGACTTTGGGATCTTGATATATCTGAGCTCCTAGAGTGTTATCTTCCTCTCTTACTGGAGCATCTAAATTTAACAGCAGATCAAGTTCTTCATCGAGGTGGTCGACAGTTTGCTGCAGTGGAGTGATTTTCTGAAAACCTTCTGAAGAGCATGGCCTAGGTCCATTTTTACCCATGGGCATTGGACGGTTGGCAGCGTCAGAGATCACATCAGAACCTGACCCCAAGGGCCATCTCGTCTGCATACTCAGCCCCTTGCCATCTTCCATTTTCTTTGGTTTCATCTGGGGAAGCTCTAGAGGAGCTGTAGCCTTAAGAACCAAGCACAGACTGAAATGACTGAGAGAACACATAATACCACCTCTAGGTGGTACCAGCCTATACTTGTGTAAGTGGGAACACAAGAGGGGCTGCCTGCCTCTCTCTCCTGGCTAAATAGTACAGTAGAAAAAGCAATTGAAATGTTTCTCCAGTTCTATGAATATCCATCATCTTTTCTTCTACACAGTTTGGTTCCTTTTTAAATTGGCTAAGACTGTTTAAATGTCAAAACTGGTTTGGGAAATCAAATACAAATGCAAATCCATGTGCAAAAATGCCTTAGGATTCATTTAATTACCTATGGTATCTTATTAGGAAGTGTAAGATCTAAAAGCTTATCTAGTAAAACTTTCTACCTAATACAAAAGTCCTCCTCCCCACTTCATAGTGAGACAACTATTACCCGAGTTCCTGTCACTCTAAGCGTTCACCATCTCAGAAAACTTTTAGACAACTTTCAGACAGTTGGCCCTTCTGGACAACTGGACAATTCTTTCTTAGACTGAACTTTCCTGTAACTGGTCCTACTTTTACCCTCTGGATCCACAGGAGTAAGACCAATGATGCCCCTGCCCCGTACCCACTTCCCCTTCAGATACTGGAAAACAAATACCAAGCCCCACCTAAATCTCCTCTTCTTTAAGTTAACTATCCCCAGGCAGTCAGTACCTGGAGATTACATTAAATACTTATCCTCCTATGGGGGAGCTCCAGCACATTCCTCAGGCCTGTGCCCAGAACTGTACAGAATACTCCACAAGACTTACTCTTTCCTACTCCTGGACATTACACTTTAATTACTGTAGCCTAAGATAGCATCAGGATGGTTTATTTTTTAGCAGCCATTTCATATTGCTGGCTCATACAGAGTTTGCAGTAAAACAAACAAAAAATCCTAAATCTTTTTCATGTGAACTGAACATTCCCCTCAAGTCAAGTCTTTCCACACTCACATGCATACATCCATAAAACATTTCCCCCACCTGAATCAGATTGAATGAGGTTCTATAAATAACTTACAGCAAAAGGGAAAAGGTTTACAGCTTGTACTCTGCAAGATTTCTATAAGAGCCATACCTATATCTACCTTTGGTAGTTCAATGTCCATCTATCTATTCCATCTGTGTTTAGTCAATAAAGTCTTGCATAAATCTTCATGTCACTAAAAAAACTGAATTTCACCCACAATAAGTCATTGGCAAAATGAATACAGGGGATTTAATGAGTAAAATACAGAAGAGTTGGCCCTTCTGGTTTGATTCTTCATATGTAGTAACTTCCCATACCAACACTACACCGGCCACAATGATCACTATTCAAGTACCCTTCGAGGTCATGGAATTTATTTTGAGAGTTTTTTTCACCAAGTTTCTAAAGTTCTGTTCTCATAGCTACATATTTATTCTAATACCTTTCCCCACTGCAATTGCCCATGTTTGCAAAGAACACAAACAACTTGCTTTATGTCTCAGGGAATAGCTTTGCCATCTAGTTGTATTTCAGAAGTGTGTAACAAATGTGGTCCCTTATAAATGAAATCTGATCTGCTGCACCATAACCCTGTATGTCTTTTCATCCTATCCTCTGCTCTACCCTCAATTACTTTCAGCTCTGGCTTCTGCCTTCCCAGCTGGCAGTTGCTTCTCTTTGGGCTAAAGTGGACTCAAAGGCCTTTTTAGGTCAAACAATTTGGGACTCTTTTCTCCCTAACCCTGTGGCCCCTATTCCCAAAACCTGTCATTAAAGTGGCAGAGATGCTATTCCCTGCAGAGCCTCAAAAGGAAAGGAAAGAAAAGCACAGTGCAGGAAGGCACAGGCCCTTGGCCCCTGAGCCTCTAGATAACACAACTTACGATGCATGCAATAACTTGTTGCTGAAACATCAAAAATCAGAGATGGCAAAAGTGAATTCAAAATAATTATCATGGGGCATTCACTCTTGGCAGGAGAGTGAGGTCTGTCCCCAAACCTAAATGTTTGAAGGAGTATCATTACCTGCACCAACTCAGCGGCCACGTTCAGCCGGAGTGCCAGAGGCAGTTCTTGAAGGGCTCGGACTAAGGACTCACAGTCCACATAAAGGGCTGAGATCTGTAGCACAAAATGGCAGAATGAATATGAAGATTAATTAACCTGGAAATAAAAGGAAAGCCGATAACAAGAAGCATCACTCAGGACTGATTTTGTTTTGCATTTTTCCTTATTTTCTACCATATCCAAAAAATCAAGATTGTCACTTTGGAGGACCTGGCTCCAAATTACAACAGGTCCAAGACAATGAGTGCCACAAAACCCTTTTTTAAAGGTGACAGGGAAAAAAGCACTGAAAAGAGAAGGTCAGTTTCTAGCAACGGGAAGTCCTGGCAAAAGTCTGTAGCTGTACAGGAACCTCCTGGCATCATTGGCTCAATCACAACCCAGATGACAACATCAAATCAATCAGAAACTCCCTTTTATCTAGACCACTTTTCAGTATGCAAGCCACGAGGTCACGGAGTCACAGAGGCAGGTGTCACAAATCAAGATGTACTGAAGCCTGTTTGGGGACAGACAGTGGTCACTACTTTGTTGAGCAACCATTACATGTATTTCCACTAGCTGGGTTTGAATGGCAGACAACTGGGATTGAGAAAGAAACTTTGGCTAAGCTATCCTTCCATTAAAAAGTCTTCCACAAACATTAGAATGGTCAAAGTCAAATTATAATGAAAACATACATGTGATGACTAAGCCCATTGTATCTCTCAGGCTTGCTTCCAGCCCACATCGTTTCCCTACTTGCAACACCCCTTTCCTACTGGCATCTTACTGCTCTGTATGGCCCAATTCAAATCCTACCTTCTCCATGAAGTGTTCTACCATGATTTCTTCTTCTTATGAAATGACAGCAGTCACTAACTACTGTGTTCCTTTGGCACTTATATATATATTACTGCTGAAGATCTTTTATGCTGCTGTCATATCACTCATTAATTAATATTGTTATTTAAATTTTTTAACATATATATTATCTTGCCACCTAGACTATATACTCTTTAAGGGCAAAGACTAACTGTGATGTATCTTTTTATCTCAAATCATACCCAGCATAGTGCTGAGCATATGGTATTCAAGACTTAGATATTCAATGGATGAAAAAAAGAGAGTAAAGAGTTTGAGTAAATTTAAAATAATAAATCATTTTTTCTTCTTTAAATACAAGTTTTCCCCTAGAAATATTTGAAAACTCCTGGTTTAAGTTATGCAATAATATTTTATGAGTATCCCAAGAAAGATCCTGAGTCTTTGACTCCCTAAGCATTCATGTCCAAAGGTACCATTACACATGGAATATAGTTCTTTGAAGTGGAAAGCACTATAGGTACTCCACTGGATCCCCTCTTAGTCAGCAGAAGAAATTTAAAAAACTCAAGCCTACCATGAATTTCCTCTGTTCAGATCTCTCTCTCGTCAAGAATCCCGCCTTTTGAAGAATCGTAATGGGCCTATTGCTAAACTCTAATTTCCACTTCAACTCTCTTTTCTCTCTTTATCCTCCCCCCAAATCCCTAAATCTCTGGGGTATAGGGAGAGGGGGATAGAAGCAAAAGGGAAAAGAGAATAATGAAGAAAATTTAAATAATTTTAAAAGGCCATCTGTACCACATGCTCAATCTGGACATCCTTTAAATATATCAGAGTTCACTGAATAAAGACTTCCTATATCCACCCATTCAACTTTGCACCGACAATTCAAGAAATAAAGCAATTTTGTTACATACATCTTGGTCTTCATCACCTAAATATATTGTGCCCTTTGGACTGAAACCCTCAAAAAATGTTTTAATATGATGCAATGACTTTTAGTCTGTGGTGTTTATTTAATTTCCTGTTTTGACAACACTGTCTTCAAGGATCAACTCAGGAACCAAGTTCCTACTCAAATCATTTCCTAATTCCCTTAGTCATTAGCACTATCTTCATCTTCCATGTTTAATTTAACTAGGAGAATGTGAACCAAAAAGCTACTTCAATAGAGCAAGTACGACAGAGTGGTGGCAGGGCAAAAGGAGAGAAGGGGATGCATGTGACAGGACTTAACACCTGCATTAGCAGGAGGGAGCTAGTTTCAGGAGGTTTCAGTGAGTGCAAGAAGATGAAGAGATCAGAAAAGGAAAAGGTTTTACATGAAAGCAAATCTGCTACCTATGGAACAGCCATTCTAGAGAACCCAGTAGGAAGACTAGAGAGCTTTAGAGTGGGAGGTGGGAGGGGTTCGACTAGGGGATAGGAATAAGGGAAAAGGCAGCAGGCAACAAAGAATAGGGTTTGAACATGACAGCTGGAACATTAGAATCACTTGGAGGACAGTATGCCATGAAAAACTTCAGACAGATTTTCATTAGCCATACGTGTTTGGCCGACCTGGCGATCCTATTGAACATCAGCTGCTCCAGGAAGTAGGCCCTGGTAAAGTCACCGCTGCAGAGATGTAGGTGACTAAAGGGGTACCTGGAGTATGATGTTCAAGGTGACCAGTCTACTTGTGAAATATATTCCTCTGCGTTTTTATGAGATTTCCTCAATCTCGCCAAGAGGTCATGATTATTGACATTATACATCAAGTCCTAAAAAATTTAATTTTAATTTTTAACCATAATATATAGTATATAGTCAACTGTACATTTCCCATATCTCCTTTTCTCTTTCAAAGCCAAAAGGTTTCACTATACTCAGCATCCTTCAGTTTCATACTCAGTACTTAGGAGTCATTGGAGATATAGTCTAAATTTTTTTCTGGAAAAATTATTCATATTAATTCCACAAATGCTTAATAAGTGCCTACTAAGTACAGCATATTATGTTAAGTGATAGAGAAATTGGTTCAAAGTTTAGATAATGCACAGGTTTGTCCTCGTGAAACACAAACTAATATTGAAATAACGAACAATGGTAACTATAATATACAACATCATAGGACAAACACATTACAGATCACATTACAGAATCTGTGTGAGAGCTCTTTGCCAGCCACAAAGATGAGGAAAAGCTTCATGGAAGTGATGGTATCTGAGCTGGGCTTGAGAAGAAGCATAAGAATTCAGGAAAGGAAGAGAGGGAGAGGGTGGTGGGGCAGGAAGAGAGAAAAAGAGAGAGAGAGAGAGAGAGAGAGAGGAGAGACGATATTCTAAGCATAATGTATAGTATGAGCTAAGGTCTAGAGGTAGGATAATGTGATTCAGGAGGCAAGAGAACAGGCAGACCAGTACATGTAGACCCCAGATACATGAGGAAATTAAGGAAAGAAAGGTGGGACAGAAGAAGATTGTTAAATGGTGAAGAAAGTATATGTCATCATTTACACCTGTTAATTAATTGATATTCTATAAACATATCTAAATCAATAGTCTTGATAGTCTCAGTCAATGTCTATCAATGCTTACAGCCAATCTTGCCTTCTTTTAGCTCCTTGGTAGCAGGTGATAGTAGTAAGTCCTCAATTAAACACAGTTGAAAGCTACCTAAGATCCATAGGGTTTTTGTGTTTGAAAAAAAAGTGACTTGCACAGGGCAGAGCCACGATGGCAGAGTAAAAGCACAGACTTTTTAGAGCAGTCCCACAAAGCCTAGCCAAATATCTGTAAAAAAAATGGCTCTAAACAAATTCTGGAGCTGCAGAACCCAAAGAATGATGGCGTGAAGCAAATCTCCAGGGCAAGACAGCCTGGAAGATTGCCGGGAAGTATCTATTGCACCATGCTGGAAGTAGAGCACAGTCCAATGTGAGCCACTTTGGCACAGACAGGAAATGAACAGGTCTTGAAGAGACTGAATCTCTCACACCTATGGTGGTTTGCAGACTTCATGACCCCTAAAACTCTGAGGATGAATTAGAAGGTTAGTGGAAAAATCTGTGGGACCAGTGCAGGAGTGTGGAGGGGCTGTCCCCAGCCCCAGGGCAGCTAAGCGGGGAGAGGGCAGAGGAACCCTCGGTAACCACAGCAGCAGCAGGGGCAGCTGCAGCCACTGATTCTGGATCTCTAGACACACAGATTGTGGGGAAATGAAGAGGCTGACAGTATACCCCTCACAACCACTGAAAGCAGAGAACTACCTTGACAAAGAGCTCAAAAGTCAAGTAAAAGACTGGGGAAATGAGCAAAAACTGGCAAAAGAATCAGACTATAGAATCCTACTTTGGTGACAAGGAAGACCAAAGCATGCAAACAGAAAAAAAACAAAGTCAAAGCTCCTCCATCCAAAGCCTCTAAGAAAAATATGAATTGATCTTGGGCCACGGAAGAGCTCAAAAATGATTTTGAAAATCAAGTGAGAGAAGTAGAGCAAAACTTGGGAAGAGAAATGAGAGTGATGCAAGAAAACCATGAAAAATGAGCCAACTGTTTGCTAAAGGGGACCCAAAAAATGCTGAAGAAAATAACACTTTAAAAAATAGACTAACCCAAAATGGCAAAAGAGATCCAAAAAGTCAATGAGGAGACAAATGCCCTAAAAAGCAGAATTGGCTACATGGAAAAGGAAATCAAAAGCTCACTGAAGAAAATAATAATTCCTTAAAGATTAGAATGGAGCAGATGGAAACATGACTTTATAAAAAATCAAGAAATGATAAAACAAAACCAAAGGAATGAAAAAATAGCAGACAATGTGAAATATCTCACTGGAAAAACCACTGACCTGGAAAATACATCCAGGAGAGACAATTTAAAAATTATGGGACTACTTGAAAGTCATGATCAAAAAATGAGTCTAGGCATTATCTTCTATGAAATTATCGAAGAAAACTGCCCTGATATTCTAGAACAAGAGGACAAAATAAATATTGAAAGAATCCACCTATTGCCTCCTGAAAGAGATCCCAAAAGAAAAACTCCTAGGAATATTGGGGCCAAATTCCAGAGTTCCCAGGTCAAAGAGAAAATATTACAAGCAGCCAGAAAGGAACAATTCTAGTACTGTGGAAATACAATCAGGATAACACAAGATCTAGCAGCTTCTACATTAAGGGATTGCAGGGCTTAGAATATGATATTCCAGAAGTAAAAGGAGCTAGGATTAAAACCAAGAATCACTTACCCAGAAAAACTGAATATAATACTTCAGGGAAAAAATGGTCATTCAATGAAATAGAGGACTTTCAAATATTCTTGATGAAAAAGACCAGAGCTGAATAGAAAATGTGACTTTCAAACACAAGAATCAAGAGAAGCATGAAAAGATAAACAGGAAAAGATAAGTCATGAGGGACTTACTAAAGCTGAACTGTTTAAATTCCTACATGGAAAGGTAATATTTGTAACTCTTGAGACTTTTCTCAGTATTTGGGTAGTTGGAGGAATTATATCCATATAGACAGAGGGCACAGGGTGAGTTGAATAGGAAGGGATGATATCTAAAAAAATAAAATTAAGGGGTGAGAAAGGAATATATTGGGAAGAAAAAAGGAGAAATGTAATGGGGCAAATTATCTCTCATAAAAGGCAACAAAAAGCTTTTTCAGTGGAGGGGAAAAGGGAAGAGGTGAGAGGGAAAAAGTGAAGCTTACTCTCATCACATTTGGCTTAAGGAGGAAATAACATACACATTAAATTTGGCATGAAAATCTATCTTACAATACAGAAAAGTGGGGGAGGAGGGGATAAGCAGGGTGGGGGATGATAGAAGGAAGAACAAAAAGGAGGAGGGAGTAATTAGAAGCAAACACTTTTGGGGCAGGACAAGGTCAAAAGAGAATAGAATAAATGGAGGGGCAAGATAGAATGGAGGGGAAATATAGTTAGTCTTTCACAACATGAATTTTATGGAAGTCTTTCGAATAACTACACATCTATAATCTATATTGAATTGTTTACCTTCTCAATGGGGATGGGTGGGGAAGGAGAAAAGGAGAGAAGTTGGAACTCAAAGTTTTAAAAATGAATGTTAAAGATTGTTTTTACATGCAACTGGGAAATAAGATATGCAGTAATGAGGTACAGAAATCTATCTTGCCCAACAAGAAAATAGAGGAGATGGGGATAAGGAAGGAAGTGATGTGACAGAAGGGAGGGCAGATTGGGGGAAGGGGTAACCAGAATGCACAGTGTCTTGGGGAGGGGAAATGGGAGAGAAGGGGAGAAAAGTTGGAAATGAATGTTGAAAAGTAAAAATAAATAAATTTTAAAAATGACTTGCACATTGGTAACCAGCCTTTTTTTATTAAAATATAATCAATTTCATTTAGTGCTTTTCAGTTTACAGATAATCTAAAAACAATGTTTTAGCAGCTTCTGCCCTTTACGATGTTCCTCTCTCTCCATAACTGCAAAAACCCATTTCTATGATAGACGTTTTTCTTTCTTTCAGGGCTTGCCATGGCCAAATGATTCATCATCATCCCCCTACACCAGATATGGTATTTTCTTTCTGCAAAGTGCTATGTGATCATTTCTACAATCTATTTTTCCCTTTTTGTATGTTGTTGTGTTCGTCCTTCGTTTTGAAGAGGACCATAACATCAGAGAAATGATGACATGACTTACACTTGACTTTGAGTGAGGGAGGGCAGTGCAAGGTCACCAGCCTCATTTTCTTCTTCTGAGACATCTGGATCCAGTGACCAGATATTCATCAGAATGACTGGAGATGGCCCAGGAGGTAATGGGAGACCTCAGCCTTTTAGGCTAAAAGACCTTTTTAGGTACTCACTTAAAGGGAGGTAATTCAGTGAATAGGCCTCTTTAAGAAGTAGTCAGTCTGGCCTCTTTAAACAAAAAAGAAAGAATGAATAAATAAATAAGACTGGGACAGACAGGAGCCTCAAGATCCTCCAGGTTGTTGTTCAAAGAGAAACAGTTACAACTGACATGCACTCCAAGTCAGGAGGGATCAAAAAACAGCCATTGAGTGGAGCTTGGGCAGGGACCCATGGTTATTCACTCTATGAGCTTCAGAGTGCACTGGGTATAAGAGTTTAGGAAAGATGAAACAAAGAAAGAAGGAAGGAAAGAAAGAAGGAAATAGAGAAGGAAGGAAGGGGAAGAAAGAAAATAAAGAGAAAGGAGAGAGAGACAGAGACAGAGAGATCTAGCCAGTAGCATGACACAGCTAGAATTTGGGTCCCTCACCTCTGTTCCTCAATCTGTTGAGTGAAGAAGATGGTTTCTAGTACTCTTAGAAAATTCTGTGACTAATTATCAGACAACTACTGTTGTGTTTGTCCTTCGGTCTCAAAGAGGACCATGACATCAGGGAGATGATGACAAGATTTGTAGTTGACTCTGATTTGAGGGAGGGAGGGCTGTGAAAGGTCACCAGCCTCACTTTCTCCTCCTGAGCCATCTGAGTCCAATGACCAGATATTCATCAGGCTCACTGGAAACAGCCCAGGATACAATGGGAGACCCTGACCCTTTTAAGGAAACGTCTTTTCAGGTTCTCCCTTTGACTGAGACCATATCCATTCAGTGAATAGGCCTCTTTAGGAAGTGATCAAGGGATGACCCCTTTAATTAAAAAAATAAAATCTGGGAGAAGACCCTCTTGGTTGCCTGACAAAAGAGAAACAGTTACTATTTACATTCACTGGGAAACAAGAGGGCCCCAAAAGTAACCATTAAGTGGTGCTTAGGCAGGGACTCATTGTCCTCTAATCCATAAGGTCAGATAATTATATTCTAATTAAAGGAAGAGGTAGGAGATAAGCAGCCCCTGATAATTTCCCATGCAGCCATCATTGAGATACCTTCCTTTTTTAGTGTCTTCATTTGAAAGAAAGGAGAATGCCTGTTAACCTATATGGTGAAGTTTGGTAAAATCCAATTTAACAAATTATCTTTGAAGGAACCATTGGATACAGAAAAGAAACCCAACACTATTCGGAGTATCGGGGTCATTTGATAAAGAACACTAAGAGCACTGTGTGCTAGTGTTACGTCTTACGTCTCTGTATAGACTACAGGCAGAAGAAGACATTCTAAGCTACTGAACTATTCCATTCAGGCATCACTTTCAAATATTACAGGAAGAAAGACATTCAAGTATTTGGAAAGAGAACAATTTATTCAAAAATTGGAGGCCTTTTTGTTTAATGGTCCAAATAATCCAAGTACCTCTAAAAGGGATACTTTGGCCTGCAGTAGCAGGGTTAATGAAGTGATCTGTATGTTCCCACTATGTGGGCAGCAAATTCAGTAAAAAGAATACTGGAGACGGAGTTGGGAGACCTGGGTTTGAATCTAAGTTCTGCCATTTATTAATTGTGTCCTTGGGCAAATCACAACCAATCTGAGTCTCAGTCTCCTCAGTCTGCAGCTATTACCAGTTGTGGTGAAGAAAGTGGGCTGTATGCGTTAAGGCATTAGAGGAAAAGAGCAAGGTTAGACAAGCGTACACCCCTCCGGCACCTTGTATGAAGGAAACACCCCAACCTACTTGTTTAGGAGATGAAGCTTCGGCGTCCCATTCCTTTTCCTCTGCAAAACGAAACTGTGAGAAGGAGTCACCTGCAGACAAAGCAGAAAACACAAATCCATGGAAGAAAGTCAAAGAAACACCTCTGGTTCAACAAGCTGCTCTTTTCTCCCTAAAACAAAAGTCACATTTCCAAAAATAAAACAACGTGGAATTCAATTGAAATATATGGCTCATTACCAAAATTCAACTTTTATGGCATTTGTTTGAGCTCCTGGAGAAAATTTCAAAGGACAGTGGTTTTTAAGGTGTGACCTGGTGATTGCTCTGAGAAACCATGAGGTAAGAGTGTTGGGATAATCAATAAGAAGAATTTTAATGTCACTGAATGGCAGGGGACAAGGTGGAAAGGAAAACTGTGACCCACATGCTAAAATCATTAGAAAGGATATCCTAGAAATCAGTATATGACTGACCAGTATGGAAAGCAGCTGGTGGCATACTTACTCTGAAGAACTACAAAGAATGAAGATAGAAAAATAGTCTAGAAATAGAAAGCAAGAAACATGCTGCCCCCTCTTCTTGGCCTCCTACTTCAGTAGGAAATGAAAAGATAACGATTGGAGCTCTGTGTTTTCACCAGGGAAAGCCAGGTTTTAGTTCATCTGAAGAGGGGGAAAAAATCCAATTTATTTACAAAACTTACAAAAACATCCTATTTATTTACGGTGGAATGGGAATAGCCAAAGGGAACCCCAAGCCTGTCTCCCAGTCTCTTGCTATTTTCAATACACCATGTCATCCTTCACACTTCTTTAGTGCCTCCCCCACCTCCCAGGAGGGTTTAGCACAGTGTCTCTGCCCAGCGGAGAGTTCAACACACTCTAAGTACTCAATAACAATTCCTTAGTTGATCTACCACAAAAGTCCTACTTCAAAACCTTATCATGGAAGTGACCACAGATTCTTGAAAGTTAGGCCAATGAACCACACAACATCTCAACAAGCTGTATGATAACAGAAAGGCCTTGAGTCATTTTTGGCAAAGATTGGTCCTATTGTCCAAAGGGCAAGCCTAGCTAAGTTTCACCAACAACATGCTGGTCACTAAGAGATAAATTTCAAAATCATTCTCAATCTTGTACAAACCATTGTAATTAAAGCAGGATGGTGAGAAAAGGGACAGGATTCTAAGAATCACAGTTTTTGGAATGTCTATAACTTGTAGATACTTAATGCTCTATATATGAAATCCTTCTTTGGGCAAACACATTACTAGATGAACTGAATTATATCAATACTGATACTGTCATTATAAATGTGACCAAAAGATATAAGAAGTTGCAAGTAAATGGGAAAATGACTTCTAGGTTCTCTTTGCAAAGGCAAATAGGAGAGTTGGCAGAGTTGATGTGAGTGCCCCAAACCAAGAAAAAACATTTCATGGGACACAGGGGCATCTTATTTTGCAATCCTTATGAGTATAAGCAGAACAGCTACCATGACGATAATTCCAGCTTCTATGTCAACATCTGATACGGAAGATAAGGAAATTCTACCAAGAAATCACAAGATCCCGAAATTAAAGCCATACATCTTAATTTGATATTTTGGTTCAAAAATAAGTAAATGTTAAATTTCTCTATAAACTATTTAGAAAAATATCCTATACAAGTATGTAGGCATACTTTTTATGAAAATAAGAGAAGGGAACAGACCAATAATACTCTACATCAGATAACATTTTTATCTTCACAAACCTCATTGAAAGGTGTGTGTGTGTGTGTGTGTGTTTACCCTTCGTTGCCAAGGAAGACCATGGCATCAGAGAAACGATGACATGACTTGCACTTGACTTTGTTTTGAGTGAGGGAGGGCTGTGCAGGTCACCAGCCTCACTTCTCCTCCAGAGCCATCTGAATCCAGTGACCAGATATTCATCAGGATGACGGGAGGTGACCCAGGATGAGGCAGTTGGGGTTAAGTGACTTGCCCAAGGTCACAGCTAGTGAGTGTCAAGTGTCTGAGGTGAGATTTGAACTCAGGTCCTGCTGACTCCTGCACTGGTGCTGTATCCACTGCACCACCTAGCTGCCCCTACTGAAAGGGACAAAGAAATGTGAATCCTATTGTGCTTACAGGTTATTTACTATTTTTAAAAATGCATTAAGTAAAGATAAATGAAATTCTTAAAAGCCTTTCTTCAACAAGGTGCATCCCATACATATGTTAAAAATTATTGAGGGGGCGGAGCCAAGATGGCGGAGTAGAAAGACTCACCTAAGCTAGGTCCGAACCCACAGCCCATAGATTTCCAGTAAAAAGAACTCCTGACAAATTCTGGAGCAGTGGAAGCCGCGCAGAAACACAGTGAAGGAGATTTCCGTTGCAGAGAGCCCTGAAAAACCGACCACAAAGGTACCCCAGACGGGAGCGGAGTCCTGTCCTGCCGAGCGCTCCCCTCCCCCGCCCTGGCCACGCGGCACTGAGAGGAGCCAGCAGAGCCCAGCAGGCGGCAGGGACCTGGATCTTCGGGCGGCCGCGAAGGTCCCACCACTCACAGACGCACAGGTCAGTGAGAGAGACGGGCTGAGAGGGGAGCGG
>CM053774.1:13631311-13652208 GCA_028658325.1 Potorous gilbertii | reverse complement strand
GGAGAATTGCCCTGATATTCTAGAACCAGAGGGCAAAATAAGTATTCAAGGAGTCTATCGATCACCGCCTGAAAGAGATCCAAAAAGAGAAACTCCTAGGAACATTGTGGCCAAATTCCAGAGTTTCCAGGTCAAGGAAAAAAAAAAAAAAATATTGAAAGTCCTGTTCCTTCCAAGACTTCAAATCATGTCTCATCCTAGAATTTCCCTCAGCACCTGAGGCCTCTCACCCTGACATGTCAGTCTACAAGGCCTGCCTGCCTTCTTCCACTGGTAAATCACTCCTGGGGTCTTCATGGTGTACAGAGGCAGAAGCCAGCGGCATTCTCCTCCTAACTCTTGAACTTCACAACCAGGCCCCTCCTCCTGCCTCTAAGTATTTTCTTCTCCCTCACCTTGTCTGGTTCCCTTTTGTGTGTCATCTTCCTCCATAGAATTTAAGCTCTTCAAAGGCAGAGACTAGTTTTTTCTTCCAAGTATTTATTTATATTTCCAGGACTTAGCCCAATATCAGGCATATAGTAAGCACTTAATAATGCTAGTTTCCTACCTGCACAACAAGAGAGGTTACCTTGCTCAATGATCAAATGAGAAAGAAAAATGGGAAACAGATACATGTCAGAGATTTTTGTCCACCACAGAATCTTAACAGAACAGGATAAATGATGAAGTATTCCATTTTCATATAACATAGAATCTTCTAAATGAAATCTAGAGAGTTTGACAAAATAAAAAAGAAAAACTCCATTTTCTCACCTATAAAATCAAAATACTATACTTCTACTTCGGGGTTCTTCTGAGACCAACGAGATGCACGTAAACTACATGAAAATACTATATAAGTGCCAGCTGTCATTATTGTTGTCAATATAATGCCTATTACCCAGAACATAATAGGGAACTTAACGGATAATCTATAAATCTGGTACATATGTTCACACATACATATAAATGAGCACACCAAATTGCACTGGAAAAAAAATCACAGTTTTCAATGACTCTGAGCTTCTCAGTGAAGCAAAAATTTGGCTTTTAACACTGATATTCTTCTAGTGGTGCTTTATGGGTACAAATTGAATGCCACAGTCTTCAAGGTATCAAACTTAAAATTCAGCAGAAGGGCAAATGAGCATTGCATAGTGAATGTGACTGCAGTGTATTACACACAAAGAGATCAAAGATATATATGTCTAGAAAAAGAGGGGAGCCTGTCACAAGGAAGAACAAGCAACAAAGACAGCCTATGTGTTGTACTGTGATCCAAGTCATGTTAAGAAAGCCCCCAGTGTTTTGGGTGGGCCCCCTGTGGTGTAATTATAGTCAGATATGCAGATGGAAAAGCATGGGTGGGTTACAATCTACACCACTGATGGGAGGACCCATTTCAATGAGATCACAGATCTGTGGAAGTTTGGACTGAGATGAAAATTCAAACTTGCGAAGTGGACAAAAGAGAAAAGTAATATTTGCAACTAACGTATCTTTTCTGTTAAAAAAAAAAATGGTTCAGTACGGTGTTCCATTAAATAGCCAGCTTCAATAAAAAGATTTATACAAATTTTAGGAATATATATCTACTTTATCAAGTGAGAAATGCAATCATCAATGTTAAGTCTAAAGCCAGGATTCCTATTCTGCCCTTCTCAGAAAAGGCTCTCCTAACAGCCTTCACACACACTCTAAAACCTTGGTTACAATCTAGGACTCCACACTGCCAGATCCTTTTTTTACAGAGCAACTCTGCTTCCAGGAGGGAAAACATGAAAACAAATCACAGATCGCGGACACATGTGAAATTTTGTGTCCATCATATGAATATTATTAGCAAGAAAAATTGAATTGACACCCAGTACAGCCATCTTTGTTAGTGAATGAACTGATAAGTGACCTTTTCAATGAAAGAACCATAGAAATAGCATTAAGGAAGAAATAATTTTCATTTTTGCAGAGGGGTATTGCATAATCATTCATTCAACTTCAATTCTACGTGCACCTGGACAACAGAAGAGAAAAATTAAGTTCCGGCTGCCTAGTCTGCCTACCCACTGTGAACTTGTCAGTAGTTTGATTATGGCAGTCATGGTCAAATCTGGTTATCTAAAGCTCTTCCTCACAGGAGGAGTTCTACCTCATTAATCTGACTCCCAGTGCAAAAAGATCGCCATAAGAATAAGAACAAAAATTCCCATTATGCTCTGAGTTGAACATTCAGTTTAATTACAGTTGATTACTCATATATTAGCTCCATTTTTGCAATTCACCTTTATTATGGTCAGTGTCCATCTTCCTTAAAGTCTCTGAAATCTGTCCTTGATGATGAAGACTCTGCCCTTGAGAAATCGCAAAAGAACTTTGCTTGAACTGAAGGCCAAACAAAGATAGGGCTAGGTTTTGATGGAGTTCTCCACTGTCTCCATGGGACAAAGAGGAGTATGTGGCACTGCTGCTCCAACTGTCCCCACAATAGCTACTCGATAAAAAGAATTTCTCCATCTCTTTCTGGACTTGTTTGTACTCATTCATAAGGGATGCCATGATTTAAGATGAGGGAATTCAAGATAGATGGCAAGTCCATTTGTCTTGCACAAGGTCAAGGTTGATCCAGAGGGCATCCGCAGCTCAATCTGCTAGGTGCCAAAGCTCCTCCCCACTCCAAAACTCTTAAGTTTTGCAAAAGGAATGCTTGTGGAATCAAGGACCAAAAACAAGACTTTTCCTTTTTAGATACAAACAGTACCTAGTTTGACATTTATCCTAAAACAAAGCATGACCAATATCTAGTGATGCATTGGCCCCCGTTTGGTTGTGCACAGGGTTGTGTAACTCACTGACTTGACTGAACCCAGAGATGATGTAAATAAAAAATAGGAAAACCAATCTTTCCGGCTCAGTAAGATGTGTGATGCCTCAAAGGTTCCAAAACATCAGATTTCCACCTCAAGCACAGCACAGCAGCAGGTACCCATCTTCCCAAAGTACCACATGGATTTGATGGAAGAAATCAACAAATTATTCCCATGGGCTCTGATTGGCTACTGAACCAAAAACATTCATAAGAATTTTCTGTGCTTTATGAGAGAATAACAACACTGCCATTCCAGAATTTGGAACTTCATCCATTTCTTCCAAAACTGTTGGTGAAAACTGAAATGTCAAACCTGACAGTGTGGTAAATTATTTCATTCTACTTGTTCTCAAGGTAAGACTGGTACAATATTCTTCCAAAAAGGTCTACACTGAAATCAAAATGATCAGTCAATGGAGATCATGGACAAATATGCCTGTGAACAAAATAGGGAAGTAAAAGGATGGAGACAGAAGCAGTCAGCAAAAATTTAGACCTGATTGGCCTATCAGAAAGCTACTAGATGTTACTGAGGAAAGGACTGGTATCAATGCAAATTAAGTGACCAACCACATGCAGTTAGCTGATAGGTTAGCAAACATTTAATAAGCACAGAGTACTGCAGCCCTGGTTATTGCAAGTTATTTCAAAGACTTATCAAACCATTTAAAATTATTTTAAAATTCTCAAGGTAAAATTGATATAATTTTTAAAAAAAACCATGTATTTCGAAACTAAATTGAGAAAGCAGGAAGGAAAGTAATAAGAAACCAAACCATCATCAGAGCAAAGACAGTAGATTAGGGATAGCTACCCAGCTGAACTTTCCAAACATTCCCCTCCAAACAACTTTAAAGTAACATTTCAAATCAAATTTTAGAGTGGCAAAGCCAACAAAAAGTCAAGATGAGACATTTTTCTGGCCTAATAAAACTTAAAGAGGTCAACAGAAGAAGTCTGTGGCACCAGGGTAAAGGCCTGTCTAGAGCCCACACATGCAGCAACACAACAGCAGCTTTGGGAGCTCTCAGCCCAGACAGCATAAGCGGGTCAGACAACTTGTCAAAAAGAGATTGCAGGGG
Source organism: Potorous gilbertii (assembly GCA_028658325.1). Taxonomy (NCBI): domain Eukaryota; kingdom Metazoa; phylum Chordata; class Mammalia; order Diprotodontia; family Potoroidae; genus Potorous; species Potorous gilbertii. Next base: position 13,648,281 of record CM053774.1, on the reverse strand, counting down.
ACCCTTTGCTGGCATTGGGTATACCTAGTGATGACTGGTAATTTGGTGACCATACACAATTCTGGATCACAGTTCCAGAGTAGAGAAAAGTGCTAGTGGTTGGTTATAAGAGCATAGGGGCCCTAGTCACAAGGAGAAGCACAAGCACTCATGGCTTCAGGAAACCATGGGCCCTTCCTATGTAAAGATCATACATAGCACAAACCAAAATGGCAGTGACCATACTTCTCTCAGGTTCAAACGACCTTGGAAGCACCAAAAATTTGCAGACCTTGAGAACTAACTCTAAAAATAGCACAAAAAAGCCTGAAGCTTGAGACAGTGCCTCCTCACCCCAGGTGAGCAGAGCCCAACCTTAACACAAAGTTCAAAGTAAAAAAACAGGCTAGTAAATGAGCAAACAACAACAACAAAAAGAACATGACAGGAAAAAACTACTATGATGCCAGGGAAGACAAAGACATCTACTCAGAAGACAATAATGTGAAAACAGCTATAAGCAAAGGCTCAAAGAAAAATACTAATTGGGCCCAAAGCCTATAAGAATTCCTGGAGAAGTTAAAGAGATAAGATTAGTAGGGGAATAACTGCGGAAAGAAATGAGTGATGGAAAAAAGGTATGAAAAGAGTTTTAACAGCATGGTAAAAGAGGCCCAATAAATCCTGAAGAAAATAACAGAATTGGACAAATGGTAAAAGAAGCACAAAAATCACTGAAAAGAAAAACTTCTTAAAAAGCAGAATTGGCCAAATGGAAAAGGAGGTACAAAGTCTCACTGAATAAAGTAATTTCTTAAAAATTAGAATTGTACAAGTGGAAGCTAATGATTCCATGAGACATCAACAAACAATAAAGTCAAATGAATGAAAAAAAATACAAGAAAATATGAAATATCTAAATGGGGAAAATTGACTTAGAAAATAGAGGAAATAATTTAAGAATTATTGTGCCATCTCAAAGTCATAATGAAAGAAAGAGTCCAGACATCATATTTCAAGAAATTTTCAAAGAAAACAGCTCTGATATCTTAGATCCAGAGGATAAAATAGAAACTAAAAGAATTTACTAATCACTTCCCAAAGGAAATCCATTAATGAAAACTCCCAGGAATATTATAGCCAAATTCCGGAGCTACCAAGTCAAAGATAAAATACTTCAATCATCAGGAAATAAACAATTCAAATATCATGGAACCACAGTTGGGATCACAAAATTTTGTGGCTTACATGTTAAGAGAGTAGAGGGCTTAGAAAATGATATTCTGGAAGGCAAAGGGGCCAACAGATTAAAAAACACCAAAGGATTAAAACCAACATAACCTGTCCAGCAAAACTGAGTGTAAGGGGGAGGGAGGAGAGGAATGTTTTATCAAATAGAGTATTTCCAAGAATTCCTGATGAAAAGACCAGAGTTGAACAGAAATCCTGACATTCAAATAGAAGATCCAAGAGATTCATGAAAAGGTAAATATGAAAGGGTAATCATAAGGGACTCATTAAAGTTAAAGTGTTTACATTCCTATATGGGAGCCTGGGAAACTGAAATGCAAAAAGAAAACCAAAAAATCTCACTGTGCTTACTATTACAAGATGACACAATCAGAACAGTTAAAATGAGTTTACGTAGTGGGCATGGATATGAGTCGATTATGTTGGAAAGATGTCCAAAAAAATTAAGAAATTAAAGTCTGAAAAAAGGATGCATTGGGAGAAGGGAAAACAGAAAGGCATCATGGGGAAAATGTTCTAACATATGAAAGGTATGCAAGGAAGAGCTTTTACAACAAAGGAGAAGAAAAGGGGGTGGGCAATTTTTCAATCTCGCTCCCATTAAGATCATTTCAAAGGAGAAAGAACATATGCATATTTATATATAAATGCGTATATGTGGGTGTATATGCACACGCACGCGCGCGCACACACATACACACACACACACACACTCAACTGGGTATAGAAATATAACTTACCTAATAGGGAAGTAAGAGGGAAAGGGGAAAATAGAACAGGGGGAGGGTAAAAGGGACGAAGGATTAAGAGAGGCAGTTCCTAGAAGTAAAATAGACTTTTGAGAAGGGACAGGATAAAAATATAGAGGAAGAAAGAAAATGAGATGGAGGGAAATACACAGTAATCACAACTATGAATGTGAATAGGATGAGCTCACCCATAAAACAAGAGTAGATAACAGAATAAATCAGAAACCTGAATCCAACAAGCTGTTATTTATAAGACACAACTGAAACAGAAAGACACACACAGAATTAAAATAAAGGGCTGAAGCAGAATCTAATACATTTCAGCTGAAGCAAAAAAGGAAGTGATAAGCAATCACAATCTCAGAGAAAACAAAAAAAAAAAAGAATCAGAAGAGATAATCAGGAAAAGTACATTTTTCTAAAAGCTACCATAAACAATGAAGTAATATCAAATTATTTTACAAGTTTCTCTGAAAAAGCCCTTGTTTTTCAAGTATATAGGGAACTGAGTCAAATTTATAAAAATAAGAACCATTCCCCAATTGATAAATTGTCAAAGGACAAAACCAGGCAGTTTTCAACAGAAGAAATCAAAGTCAACTATAATTATATTAAAAAATGCTCCAAATCACTACTGATTTGTACTACAAATACCCTAGGTACCATCTCAAACCTATTAGAAATAACAAATGCTGGAGGGAAAATAGGTACACTAATGAATTATTGGTGGAACAGTGAACGGGTTCAACCATTCAAGGAAAACAATTTGGAACTATGCCTAAAGGACTCTAAAACTGTGTATATATACTCTTTGACCCAGCAACATCACTACTAGGTCTGTATCACAAAGAGATCAAAGAAAAAATGGACCTATACATACAAAAAATACTTATAGCAGCTTTTTGTGATGGCAAAAATTTGGAAATAGGAGGGATGCTCATCAATTGGGGAATGGCTGAACAAATTGTGGCATATGGAGTATTACCGTGCTATAAGAAATGATGAGAGAGGTAGTTTCAGAAAATATGGCAAGACCTATGTGAACTGATACAATTGAAGTGAGGAGAACCTAGAAATCAGTGTCTACGGGAACAGTAATGTAATGATGATCAACTGTGGCTATTCTGATCCAAACAATGATCCAGAACAATTCAAAAGGAGTCAGGCTTTTAAAATAAAATGCTATACATCTGATGAACTCTAAGTGCAAGCTGAAATGTAATTTTTCTCACTTTTTTTCTTGCTCTTTTTGAAATATAGTTAATATGGAAATTCATTTTTCATGATTTCACAGGTATAACTATGTTGCTTTCCTGCTTAGTAGGTAGCAAAGGGGTGATAGGGAGGGAGAGAATTTTAAGAGAGAATAGTGTTTTAAAATAAGTAACAAATTGAAACTTTAAAAAATTTTTAAAAGAACTCACACCAACTGTGACTGGGAGACACAATTCTAAGGAGTTTAGGAATTGTGGGACTACTATTTTATACAAAACTTTGTGCTGGATACAAAGTATCCAGTTTGTACAGGGAGATAACAAGAATTCTTTTTTTTTTTTAAAGCTCTGTGGTAACTTTCAGTTTAAAGGTCTCTTTGGAGACAGAGACATAGACTGGTCCCTGGAGCTATGCTGAAAGCTGTTTGGACAAGCTGCCCAAATTTATGTTTCCCTATCACAGATTTCAAAAATCCAGGATCTCTATAACACAATGAAGCATGGAAAGAAAGAGAAAGAATGTGGGGGTCTAAAACTCCAAAAGTCCAAATATGTTAAATTCAGTCAACTGCATATTACTGTACCAGCAAATCACACAGATAATAACGGCTTCTACAGGCATGCTTTTATGTTGGAAATTTAGCGATTCACTTTTTTTTAATATTACAGAATATTAGACATGAGGACACAAAACTTTAAGCAATGCCATTAATGGAGATGGATGGGTAAGAGAAATTTATACTGTATAATTATCTTCCTAGTTTATAGTTCCAGTTACTGTTGTGTTTTTAGTAGCCCATTTTGTCTTCTAAAATCCTTTCCACAATAGTAACATTCACAAAATAGAGTTATTTCCCCTGTGCTATGGTTTCAAACCCATACACATCAGTCACATGAAGAAGAAACTAAAGACTCACCTAACAACTTCTTTTCTCACCTGCCAGGTCAATCTGTAGAATCCAAGATTCATGAGAATGAAGGGCAATACGTCATAAGCAGATCTAACACACACTGAGAGGCAGGATAAGTTTTCTCTGATACACCTAGACTTTTCTTTTCAGTCTCCTCTCTTTCCTTTTGGAACTTCAAATGTTAACCCTGCCCAAGTACAAAGTGACCTGGCTGCTAAGGATTTCTTCAGACCTAGATTAACAACAACAACCTTGGTAATGCTGTCAGTCCTGTCTTTGACCCTACATGGTCAAAATTTACCCACTGCACCCTGGTTAACTGAATTAAAATAAAACCAAAGAAAAACAATATGCTAATATGACCATAGATTATAGTGAATTGAAGTGTCTCTTCTCCCAGAAAACACACTACATTCTAACAGAGGTCTACCTAGAAAGTAGTGATTCTCTTGGTAGAAAAGAGATGCAATGATGGAGGGAAAAGTAAAGGGGGTATCAGTTTATGGAAGAAAAAACAGTGGATTTGAAATGTGGCTCTGCCAGACTATGACCTCCTTGAGAGCAGGGACCGCGTTTTTTCTTTCTTTGTATCCCCTGCACTTAGCACCGTGCATGGAAGACAGTAAGTGATTAATAATAGCTTGCTGAATTACTATGTCACCTTGGGCAAATCACTTAAATTCTTTGTCTCAGTTTTTAAGATCTATGACTTTATGATTGAATAAACTTAAAATGCCAGGAATTGCCTTTCCCATGCAAAGGATAAGCAGGGTAACAAGTGACCATCGCTTAGACTTGTCCCTAAGATGACAATTGTGTGAGCTATCTTGATACACATCCCTTTTCTGCTCTTGGACTGTCACAAAAGTAAAATGGGTAATAACCAGCATACACTTTTATGTACAGCACATAAATTAGAGACCACATAGCCTCTCTTCTCTTCAGCATGCCCAGGAAAGTTATGGCTTTGAACAGTCTCTCATAGGGTTTTTTTCCCAAAACCTCAAACCTACTACACTCTGAAGTCCAAAGATTAGACAACAACAGATTCCTGCCCAAGCTCCACTTCAGGGCTGTTTTTCTGGACCCTCCTGGCTTAAGAGTGATTATCAATAATAACTGTTGTTCTTTCCCTCCCAGCTTGATTTAGTTATTTTTCTTTTGCTCATTAAAGAGGCCATCTCCTGACTACTTCTTAAACAGGTCTATTCACTGAATGGCCCTTACCCCACCCTCAGTGAGTACCTGAATAGGCCTTAGATTTATGGGGCCAAGGTCTTGCATTGGATCCTGGGCCATCTCTAGTAATCCAGATGAGTATTCAGTCACTGGATTCACATGGCTCATGAGGAGAAAGTGAGGCTGGTGACCTTGCATAGCCCTCCCTCACTCAAAATAAAGTCAAGTGCAAGTCATGTCATCATTTCTCTAATGTCATGGTCTTCTTCGAGAACAAAAGATGAACACAACATAATTTGTGTAAGTTACAAGGAACAACTAAGGCTGTGTCTACCCAAAGCAAACCAAAAAAACTAATTACCAGAGGGGAAGGAAAAGGAAAAGGAGCAACTGGAAATTCTGCCACCTGAGACAATGATCAGAAAAGTGAGGGGGCTAAGGCTGAGGACCACTCTCATGTATGTGATTATGGTGGATTGGTGACAAAGATCATGGGAACAGAGGAGAACAAGGAACTGAAATATCGAGGTACTCAAAAAATGCAAGGTATATGCTGGATAATACCATGAGTTAGATATAAATTTCTCTGGGAGGAAAGTGATCCAGAGATCCATAAATGACAACAGGATCTGGACAGAAGCGAGGGAAATTTAATGGAGAAGTGGCTGTTGAGCAACTTAAAAGTGGCATTCAAGCACAAGAACTACACCAATTCCTTCTCCTTGCCTTGTGTACGAGGGAGAGGGATGTAAGAGGACTGGGTGGTTCTGGAGAGAGTGCCAAGAGGAACAGCACCTTCAAGAGAAAGTTAGGATTAAGTGAGCACCAGCTGATAGAAGGAATACGAGAGGAAGAGGAGTTTGACTTGAAGAGGGCACAATGGAAAAGTAGGGTTCAAGGAGGATGGGGCAGGAAGGCTGTGGTGAAGGAGACGGCAGGGTAGACACCAACTGCAAGCATTACTATCTTCATTTTATATATGCAGAAACTGAGGTCAGAGAAGTGAAATGACTTAGAATAACTGATGACTTCAAGTTGGAATGAACCTTAAAGACATTCAAGTCCAACTCCTTCATTTTGCTAATGAGAAAGCTAAGGCCCAGAGAGAACCGACTTGTTCAGAGTCACTCGGGAAATAAGAGTAGAGTCAAGATTTGCATTTTAGATCACAGATCATAGGTTTAGAGGTAAAACGGATTAGGTAGAGATTTATTTAGTTCAATGCCCTCAGTTTACAACTGACAAAGATAAAGCCCAAAGAAGTGAATTGATCAAACTGGACCAGTCTGACTCCCAATACAGCCCTCATTCCATTGTACCACACTACCTCTAGTTTCCTTCTCTTCAAATCAACAGTGTCTATAGTAAATTCCAATGCTGGAATGGAAAGTCCTCAACAAAGGACAAATTCCTCTTTTTCAAAGGGCTTCTCTTATTTTTCTTTTATCCTAGTGATGTCTGAAAAACTAGATTCTGTTGCACTGATTTGTTAATATCTTTAAGTCAGTACCTTTAATGGCCCAGGTTTAGAAGGGGGTGGGGGTAGTGCCAGGAACAGCAAATGTAAAACTAACAGTAACAACAATAAACAACAGCTGTTATGTTAACACTTTAAGGCATACACAAATACTATCTCGTACGGGTTTTACAAGAGCCCTATAAAGTAAACAGGTCTATCTGACATATGAGGAAACTGAGGTACAAAGAAATTAAATGACTTCCCCAGGGCCATCCAGTGCATTTCAAGATTCCAAGCCCAACTTTCTAAGCACTATGCCATCTCAGTTTACATTTCCATAGCAATTTAGAGTGATAAAACATTTTAATGTACATCACTGCAATTCTTTATAACAGCTCTCTGAGGTAAGTACTGAAGAGCTGAAATTCAAAACCAATTTTAAGAAAAAAAAACTAAGACTCAGAGAGGTTAAAAAGGATTTCCCACCTCCGGTACTTTTTCATTTTATCATGCAATGATGTGGACTGTGAACAGTAATGCCCCAGTCCTAACACAGGATAATGTCTTTGTATGTTATAAAGAGAAAAAAGGGAAGGGTATATATAGCTTAGGAGATATGAGTTTCCAGAAAGAAAAAATAGAAACTGTCAGATAGAGGTGGATCTAGGGTTCACCACTGAATACTAGCCACCATTCTGCCTGGGATTCTTTCTTTCCTGATAGTTTCAGTTGTTCCTGTATAGTATACCCATACTGAATGTCAATAGTTTGGCATGTGATCTCTTCCAAAAATTGATAAATTTTCCTATTTTGGTTATTCAGACAAATTCTACAACATTTCTATCAGGCCTCAATACCATCCTCTTAGCAAATTTTCAAATAATCACATGTCTACAGTTTAACACCAAGTCATTTGCTTTATTTTTCACTGTGAGGCCATGAAAATTAAAGCTACATAGGTTATTTCTAACTTGGTAACATCTGATTTGCATCTGATGTTTAGGAAAATAACATGGGACACAGCTACCTACACCACGAGTAGACTCAATCTGCCACTAGATAGGACTGTTGGCAATCAACTTTCTTGTCTAACAAATTAAAAACAATTAGGCTTTGTAAAACTATGATAACTTAGACTCTAGATTACATAAATGAACGAAAAAGCTGTCATTCAGTATTTACCGTGTGCAGAGTCCTTTGCTAAGAGCTGGGGATGCAAAGGGGTTCAAAGTAAAGCATTTATTGCTCTCAAAAAGCTCACATCCTTATGGAGATGATGAAATTAAGGGGTTTTGATGGCAAAAGGGTTAAGAAAACTCCATGGCTCTTGTAGTAAAGCAGCAAAAAAACACAATAATGTATCTTTTTAATGTCAATTTCAATGACAAAGACCACGTCCACATACTGCCATGATCTATCTTCAGTAGCTAACTTGTTGAGAAGGCAAGGGGCTCAAACAGCAGTTAAAACAAAGACTGCTGGAGCTGGGGTGGAAGCAGAGCAAGTGAGGACAGACATGTGGTTAAACAGTGGTGTTGGTAAGGATACTGGGTTCCTTCTCCACAAGGGCTGCTAGATGGTGTGACAGATATAGCACTGGACCAGGAGTCAAAAAAACTGAGCTCAAACTTGGCCTCAGACACTTTCTAGTTGCATGACTCTGGGCAACTCACTTCACCTCCGTCTGCCTCAGTTACCTCAGTTAAAAAATAGGGATAATAACGGTGCCTATTTTCCAGCTTTCTTTGAGGACGTTTGTAAAGTGCGGAACACAATGCCTAACACACAGCAAGCCCTTTTAAATTCTTGCTTTCTTTCTTCCTCCTTGATAATGACCATGGCTAGGGCTAGAGGCAGGGCCAGTAGTCTGGGAGGGTCCACTATTCCTAGGAATCATGGGCTGTCTCTCTCCGAGTCAGTGCAGCTCTTGGTCATGACAGCAGTAGTTTGCCACTTCCTGTCTCCCTCAGGATACCCCATGAATAGCAGCTGTTCCTCAATTGGTGGGTATTTCTGACCCCTTCTCCACAGGATTTCCTCCCAATTTAACTGTCCCTCTGTCCTAAACTGGAGGAAATTAGAAAGTGAATAAAAGGCAAATGATACAGTAATTTACAAAGAATCCAAAGCTCAACTGGAAATAGTGAAATTTCCAGTAGAAATTATCAACAGTTGTATGTGTAGGCATACAAACAGCAAGCTAATACAATACTCATCTACTACAGAAAATGATGCCTCACAGTAAGAAACTTTTATCGTAGGGATTTCTTAAAGAATCTAGAGTGAGTTTTGTCCTCAGAATTTCTGTTATAGAAATTTTTTATTTCCTTTTATTCCTCCTTTATCTTTTGGTTAATGTTAACTTACCTCATCTGACCAAAACCTGTCCTATGGGATGTGAAAATTTAAGCATTCCCTTGATAAGAAATCAGAGGAAAAATCTCAACAATCCCTCAATCCTTGGCGACATGTAAAATCCTCCTCCTCAATCAGTCTGTGAATTCTGTAAATGTAGTTTAATCTGTAACCTGACAGTTTACATATAGAATTTGTTGGACAGGATTGTCTCCTTAAGGGATACATGAGTTTGTGACTGTTTAAATAAGTTTGTTTAACTTTCATGACAATGAAGGAAGTATGGGATTACCAATCTATCCTTTAATTTTTATGACCCAAGAGGAACGTAAAAGACTACAACATGTAAATAAATTATTTCTCTACTACTAAAATCCCATCTTGAGAGAAGAGCCCATTAAGAAGAGGGTGACCAATGGTGTGAAGTAATCAAAGAGTATCTACAGCCATGGAGAGATCAAGGAGAACAAAAATTGAGAAAAGGCCATTGGATTTGGCAATTAATTGGAGAAAGCAGTTTTTGTGAAATGATAAGTTTGAAGGCTGGAATGTAAGGGGTTAAGAAGCAGATAAGACAAGAAAAAGTGGAGGCAGCTATCATGGGAGGGTTTTTTGTTGAGTTTAGACACAAAGGGCAAAAGAGATAGAGGATTATTGTTGAGGGCCAGGGTGGAGTGCGGTTGACGAGATCAGGATAGACCTTCGGGGAAACTGTTCTTTGAGACTGTGATCATCTGGCATGACCCTCCACGCCCCCAGATGTTGTTGTCTCTGTGAGACAAACAAGAGAATTACTGTAAACAAGGGATATGTAAAATAGATGCCCCTCACTGATTTTATCACTGGGACAGGAGATGAGTGGAATGTCACGTAGTCTTGCAGTACCTTGTCTATATAAATTCTAACCCTCAGATCAATAAACAGAATTGGTCTATCTTCAGCCGTCTCCTGTGACTCTTTCTTTCAACCACATCATCAAACCGTGTAGGGACACAGGCTGTCTGCTACAGATTATAGTTATCAAAGATGTTTGAAAGATCAAGCGAGGGTTTTTTCAAGATGAGGGAAACCTGGACATGTTTGTAGGCAGTAAGGAAGGAGCCAGTGAAAAGAGAAGAATTGAAAATAAGTCATAGTGTGCATGAGAGAGGAGGCAATCTGCTGGAGGGCAGAGGATGGAATGGGGATCACTTGAACAGGTGGAGGGGTTAGCCTTGGTGAGAAGAAAGGTCACCTCATGAGAAAGGGATGAAGGAGGAGCCGGCAGCAAAAGCCATCTCAGTGATAGGAAATGAAGAATGGGAGAGAAGGGAGCTCACTGAAAATGGCCTCAATTTTTTTCCCTGTAAAATATGAGGCAAGATTCTCACCTGAGAGGGTGGAACGAGGACCCATGGGAGGTTTGAGGATGAAGAGGTTTGGAAGAGCTGCTGTTGATAAAATGTAGAACTGCCTATGGTAGAGAAGGATTGTCTTGCAGCAGGGAGGGCCAAATTGTGGTTGTGTAACATATAGAGGATTCAGAATCATTAGGTGATTTTCTCCATTCAGTATGACTTCTTCATTCAGCAGCACATTTGTAGGACTGAAGGAGGTGAATGGTGGGAATGTTCCAAGACTGAGGCTTGGCAAGGCATAATCTGCAAAATGATAAGGGACTGGAGAAAGAATGGAGGCCATTGTGGAGTTGAATTGGCTCACTAAGGGATCATCTCCCAACTCCAGGCATTTTCACCAGTGGTCCCTCATGTATGGGATGCTCTCCTTTCTCTTTTTCCCACTCCTAGCTTCCCTGGTTTCCTTCAAGTCCCAGATAAAATTCTACCTTCTACAGGAAGCCTTTCTCAAGCCTTGCTAATTCTAGTACCTTCTTCTGTTGATTATTTCTTATCTATCCCATATTTAGCTTTTTTGTACATAGTTGTTTGTATGTTCCCTCCTCCATTTGAATGAGATTCTCTTGGGCAGGGATTCTTGGCCTCTTTTGTACTCCCAACACTTAACACAATGCTTAGCACTTCAAAAAATGTGCTTTAAAAATATTTATTGACTGATTCTTGAATCAGGAAGGGAATCTGAAAGGGACCTAGGATGATAACAATTCATAAATCCTGGATGCAGCCTTCACAAATCACTTCAAGGATGTTCAGTGGTAGTGCATTCTTTAAATGAATGCAAGTTTGAGTATATCCATGTAGGTGAAAATGAGTAATAACTGTATTCATGCATATACATTGGACCTACTGCTTAGTTCAGAAGAAAACGTGGAATATTTGAGAGCCTTTCACAGTTACGGCTTTTCCTCAAAGAGCAGAGCTCTGATTTACAGGTGGAATACAAAGAGAAACAGATTCTCTCCCATGGTAAATCCCCATGGATCTACTTGTAAATAATTGAAGAGACAGCATGGGAGAAAGGGAAGCATTGGATGGGAAGTCAGAACATCATCTTCCCTTTGTAAGTTATTTACTGCATTAATTCAATCCCTTTGGGTTTTAGTTTCGTTATTGTTAAAAGGAGGTTGGACTAAGTGACCTTGAAGCTTCTTTCCAGGTCTGTACTTTGATCCCAAATGCCTAGAACACCTGGGATGTTCAAATTCAGAGAATAGCATGGTGAAACTGAAGTTGCTAGAAAAATAAAAAATATTCACAGTATTTATGTAGCCATACTATGTAAGCTGCCTTCTTTGATATAAGGAAAAGTCTCTATTTCTTACCTTTTGAATTTGTAATTATAGAATATAGTAGTTGTAAACCAAAGTTGTAATCATAAATTTGAATAATTATAATTAGCATTTGTAGAGTACTTTACAGTTTATAGTAACACTGGGAAACAAGTGTAACAGATATTATTACCGCATTTTATAAAGAAGTAAACCAATTCGAAGAGGTGTAATTATGTGTCCAGGTTCACATGGCTAACAAGTAACAGCCAGAACTGAAATTCAGGCATTCTGACCTTGTTTATCATTCTTTTGACGACATCCTTTTGTTCTTATAATATTAACCTACAATTGCACAGTATCTCACTATTATGAAATGTTTTCCACAAATATTATTTTATTCCTTGCAATAATCATGTGAGTTACATAGTGAGAATAATGAATATCCCCATTTTATAAATGAAATTGAGGTTCAAATAGGTAAAGTAATTTGCCCACAGTCACATGGCAAGTGCTGGAGTGGGAGTTAAACCTAGACCTTTTGACCTCAGACCAAACGTACAATAAATGGAAAAACAAGGTGCTTTTGTATATATGCATGTCGGCACCTTTTCCCCAATAAAGCATAAGTTTCCTGAAGGTAAGATATATCTTAATTGTTCTCGGATCATGCTCCAAGGTTTTAGAGCTAAAGACATCTTGGGAGTCATCTAGTCCAGCCTCTCTACCCTCCATTTTGCAGAAGCTCAGACAGAAATTACAGCTGTTAACCTGAAGTTTGGTTAAAGTAGAGGCAACACGCTAAATGCAAACAATTTTATTATTCTTATTATAAATTCTCTCTAAAGTAACAGTACATGGACTCCATGGAGCCAGGATTAGAACCTGGCTGCCCGGTACAGAAATCATCTGGCTTAAATACATTTTACCATGAGAAAGGAATTCTCTTAGTTGAACAAACTGTCAATTTAGTAAGACAAGACAATTAACTACGAAAGTAGTGTCAGCTGAATTTTATGATTCCAGGCTGTGTAAACTTTCTCCCTGTAGCTTATGTCTCTGTGACGTACAATACAGAGAAATTCCACCACTGTAGTGCAGGCATCCTGTCCTAAACAGGTCCTTGAAGTTGCTGACATAAGAAAGGGTGTCTTTAACAGAGTAGACAAAGTTAAAATTACAACCCAGGACATCTGTGTTTTTCCTTATCATTAATATGCCATAAAAAGTATCTTGCAAGGAAATTACTAAGTCAGCCCCATCTGCTTCACTGACGTACCAAAAGGCATTCTCTGAGTTTACTTAAGATTAACAAAAGAGGCTATTAGGTGCAGACTCTTCTTAATTCAAACTTTGGCCCTTATTAAAGGACAAAATTTATATTAAATATTATCACAGCTCATTAAAATTTACACATAACTAGAATTTGGACCTGAGTGTTTTGACTTCAAAGCTCGTTTTTTTTTTTCCATTTGAGTAGGATGCATCTACTTTTATCTAGCACAACTGACTGAAATAGGGAAGTCAAAAGGAAGAATTAGTTATTTGCAAAAAGATACCACATTCTGTTTTTTTGTTGTTTTGATTTTAAGGTACTTTAGGGACATTCAAGTAAAAATGTGCAAGAGGAAATAATGTTATATGGGAGTAAAGAAAGGAGATCACCCATTTAGGATGATTTGGAAATGCTTCATAAAGGGGGGTGATATCTGAACTGGATCTTGAATGATCAATATGATTCTAATAGGTGGAGATGTAAAGGGTGATGCTGCAAGCCAAGGAAACAGCAAGAGGCAGGACTCAGGGCCAGAAAATACGTATGTTTCAGGAACAGTGATTAGTGGGGTTTGATTGGAGAACAGGATTATATAGAGCAGGAGTGAGGGGTAAGAGTGGGAAAATGAGGTTGGTACTATATAGTAAAGAACCTTGACTGTCACAAAGGAAGTATATTTTTGAGGATCTGAAAAGAAAATTAATCTGTCAACAGTTTGTAGGATGGCTAGGGGAAGTAGAGATTGTTAAGAGGAGAGATAAGGATTTTCAGATCTGGCATAAACCTTGGGAAAATTACTTAGCCCTCAGTTTCTTCATCTGTAAAATGAGTGGGTTAGAATTCAGGACTTCTTAAACTTTTTCCACTCACAACCCCTTCAGTGCTTAAACCCCATATGGTGCCGCAACCCACAGTTTAAGTGCTGGACTAGATGGTATCTGAGGTTTTTTCCACCTCTTTGCTCTTTGTTCCTGGGAGTCTATTAACTTAGAATGAAGACATTAAGGTATTGCCCCCAAACTTTGCAAGGGAGGAGCTGAGAATTAAATCTAACAAGGGATATATCAGGAGCATGTCACCTGGTCACTATAGGAGTGGTGGTTTGGGCTTCAGGTTGCTCTTTTGAGGACTCATTACTTCTCTCTCTCTTTCTCTCCCTCTCACTCTCTGGAAAGAGAAATTCCTTGGCTCTTCTGCTTTCTCCTAACTGCTCCATGTGGGTGATCGGATTCCATTATCTTTTCAAGAATACTTGTTTCTTATATCCTTAGGGTTACTTAGGATCCTTAGGCATACCTCTAAAGTCAGTGGCTCTCTCATTTCGGGTTCACTATCAAAACAAAATTAGGCACTCTCAAGTCACTGAACATTTAAGAAAGGATATTTACTTTGTCTCAAAACAGCAAGAACATGAAATAGAATACAGTGTCTTTTAGCTTTTCTCTGGATGTAGCTCCTCCCTCCGTCACCTCCTCCTCCCCAATCCCTCCCCAGTTACCCATGAATGTAGGGACCTTTTGTGCTTCCAGACCAGAAAACTACATCAGGGAAGCTGAAATCAATCAGGTTCGGTGTGGGGAGGAAGTAGTGTTCAGGAAACTGTTAGGAAAGTCCCAGTCCTATCACATAAAGTAAAATACATATGAGAGTTTAAAGACCATGGCTGTAAGAAAAACATAAATCAAAACTAATTTCCACAGGCTTTGTGATTTCTTCTGGAGTTCATTCCAATAAGAGCTTATTGACTAATGGATTAGTTCTTTTTGGTTTAGTAATTATGAGAGCCAAGCTACCCAGAGGGACGAGTAATAAAAGACCATTCTATTTACAAGCAGAGAATTCTATTAAAAATTCTGTCATTTAAAAAAAGGCTTTAGGGGACCCAGTGACTAAAAGCTGTAAGATAAACTGTCAGTAGTTGAAAGTGTTGAAAGGAATATGGATTTAACATTAAGGAAAAAAGAAACTGCTATCACTGAAATATCTGAAAGAATAGCCAAGGTGTGAAATGATCAGAAAAGTGTTACAAAGATCAAATCCTAACGTAAAACAAACTTACAAATCCTGTAAGACAATATATGGTCTAATATCCTTGAGAACAGTAGGACCTGGGTTTGAGTCATACAGAAGCTGACTGAAAATTGGCAAGGGGGAGGTCATCCCTCCAGAGTTCAAAGATTCCTCCATTGTCCATCTCAATAAAGGAAAAGGAAACAGACTGTCCTGTGACAATTACAGGTGGGGTCTCTCTCTTAGTCACTGTTGGCAAGATTCTTGCCAGAGTCCACCTTAATAGACTAATCCTTCACTTGGAAGATGGTTGTCTACCTAAGAGCCAGTGTGGCTTCAGAAAGGCCCAAGGAATGGTTGACACAGTGTCTGCTGCCTGACACTTCCAGGAGAAATGCCTGGAGTAGAACAGAGGTCTGTACACAATATTTGTCAACCTGACCAAGGTCTTTGATACTGTCAGTTGTGAGGGCTTCATCACAGCAAAATTTAGTTACCTGGAGTTCATTAGCATTATATATTAGTTTCAAGACAATATACTTGCCTAGGTTCTAGATAACGGATAATGTTTTTGTGCTTTCTAGTCACTAGGTGGAGTGAAGCAAGGCTGTGTGCTCCCATACTTTTTAGCATGATATTTTCAGCAAAGTTGTGAGACACCTTCAACAAGGACAACATTGACGGTAAACTAACTTGAAAAGGCTACAAGCCAAGACTAAAGTGGAGTGAAAGCTGATGCTAGCCATTTTCTTTGCAGATGATTGTGCACTCAATGTAGCCTCTGAAGCTGAGATGCAACAAAGCATGGATCTCTGCTGGTTTTACCAATTTTGGCTTACCAATTTACAGCAAGAATACAGCCCTGCACCATCCATCAGTGAAACCATCAGTTTCAGCAAATGGAGAAATGTAGAATACTGTGGATAAGTTCATTTACCTTGGTAGTATACTTTCCAGGGGTATCCACATAGATGATAAAGTTGACCCACATTGCCACAGCTAGTTAAATTCTATCAATGTTTGGGTGGCTCTGAAGGATAGTGTGGTAGAGAAGAGGTATTAGACTGACTACTGAACTGAAGGTCTACAAAGCTGTTGGGCTCACCTTACTGTTGTATGTCTATAAAACTTGGACAGTCTACCAGTGCCATGCCAGGAAATAAACCGCATCAATTTGAATCATCTTAAGAAGATTCTAAAGATCATCTAGCAATGTAAGATACCAGACACTGCCAAGCATTCAAACTGCTTGCTGCAGAGAACACAGCTCTGATAGGCTAGTCATACTGTTCAATGCCAAACATACATTTGCCTAAAAGCCTATTTTATGGAGAACTCACACAAGGCAAGTACTCATATGCTGGTGAGAAGAAGTGATACAAGGACACTCTCAAGGTCTCTCTAAAGAGCTTTGGAATTGATTGTGTAACATGAGAGACACTGGCAAAGAATTGTCCAGCATGGCCAGCCCACCTCAAAAAGGGCTTTGTGCTCTATGAGTGAAGCAGGTTACAGTAGCTCAAAAGATACACAAGATGTACAAATTTAGAGGCCTCTCTATGCAAAATGTTCATTACTTATACTCAATCCATGGTGGGGACCCTCATATTGGTGTGTCTGATCAGTCACAGTTGGACACACTGTACCTTGACTCCAATATAGTGATGTCATTTTGGTCCTCTTTAAGAATGAAGGACAACCAACCAGATGTAAATATAGGAACACAGTTTGGGAGGCATGAGTTTTGGAACGAAAGGTGGGAGGCAGAGGTAGGGAAGGAAGGAATTGCGGAGGGAGGGAAGAAAAGAAATCCAGCCCCTAATTTATATTCAACATTAGTTCCTTCATTCTGGTTTGCTAGTCAAATATAAGGCATATGCCACTGGTTTGAATACATAGGCTAAGTCATGTCATAACCCAGA
>CM053774.1:13612194-13630811 GCA_028658325.1 Potorous gilbertii | reverse complement strand
AAAAGTTTCCCCTCTCTGAAGCTTTCGCCTTTTTGAGCTGAATGAAGGGCCATCATAATAACCATCCCTGGAGCTCTTGACCAATGGAGATAATTTTCTCCAATTAATTGGGAATCCCTCAGCTGAGGCCTTCCCTCCACTGATTCCCTCTGCCACCGTTCCAAAGGAACAGCTCTTCAGCATTGCTGCTGTTTCTTCAGTTCTCAGCTTCCTCTTCTGCCGCTGAGTCTTCTCTTGTCTCTTACCGTTTCCTGAAGTAGTTGTGGTTCAAGGGCTTACATGAGAGCCTCTTGACTCTCAGGGACTCCTATCCAATCAACAGTATTTTTTCAATCATACTTCCAAATGTTGAGATGTTTTCTTGACTTTGCCCTCTTTAAGTCATAAATCTGTTTGGTCATTTTTCAGTTGTTTCGGGCTCTTCTCGATGTCATTTGGGGTTTCCTGGAAAGGATACTAGAATGATTCACGTTTTCTTGTCTGGCTCATTTTACAGGTGAGGAAACTGAGGCAAACAAGGTTGGTTAAATGGCTAGCACAGGGTCACATGGCTAGTAAGTGTCTGAAGCCAGGTATGAACTTAGGAAGATGTCTTCTTGACTCCATTTACTGTGCCTCCTAGCTGCTAAACATAGGTGTCTGGCACATAGTAAACACTTAATAAATGCTTATTGCCTTCTTAATACTAGATGCAGTGTATCCATCTGAAACATTTGTTCAAAATATAGACAGTGATGGACAAATTCAAAGGCCTGGTATTTAGATGCCATCATCTGGCGAATAAGTAGTTTTTATTCACAAAGACCCAACCATCCAAACTTGGGGGAAAAAAATCTCTTCTGGATTAATGTGAATTTCCAGTCTAGGGAAGCTATGCGGTATTCTAGGACACTATCCAATTAATACAATATGCTAGGCAAAAAAAAAAAAATTTAGAAAAATTATATATCTGCTAAAAATGACAAGCATGTGGCATATGTTGATACATGTAAAGATGTAAATGAAATATTAAATTTAAAAAGGCACAATAAATAATAACCTGATTTCTGTTATGTAAAAATGTGTATGTAAAGTTAAAAACTAAAAATTTGTAGCCCTCTCTAGGGTAGGGTAGGAAAAAGGAAAAAAAAAAGAAATTTACATAACTTTTATTACATATTTAAAAGGTATAGCAAGTTGGACATAACAGATTTGTAGTTTCATGTGCAACCATCTTTTTATTATACTGTTATAGAAATGCTTGTTTAATTTCATAAATTAAAAGTAAAATAAATTTTTAAAAATTAAAAAAACTAACATGCCTGAATGAAAAATAGTGATTAGGTCACTGGGCATTATAGATTATTGGCTCTTTTAGAGAGACAAGGTATTACAAATGAGGGAGGGCTGGATCTGAAGGAGATCTGAGTTCAAATCCCATTTCTGGTACAAGTAGGTAAGTCACTAATCTACCCTCTCTGAGCCATAGGTTAAGTATTACAAAATGGAAATAGGAATGTACCTCCCTTACATGGTTGGCATGAAGAACAAATGAGAAAATTTATTAAAGTATTTGGAAATTTTAAAAAATACATTTACAAGGCTATCTGTAACAAGGTAATTCTTCTAAAAATTATATAGAAAATATTTGAGTGGTAACTTATATGAAAACATTTTCTTTTATTACTAGATGCTTTTCTCAGAGGTAACAGAACCCTTCTGTATACTAAAAAGTAGGTGATGACAACCATACCCCCTCCTAATGGCCACTTGCTGAAAGTTATCATAGGACAAAATAGATGTTACCTTCCCTACTATGGCAATCTCAACTGTGGATCTTTTTTAAAATTTCTCACCTTATACCCAAGTTGTGTTGAGTTTTTTAAGCCTTGGGGAACTTCTTGAAAATGTGGGGGCTCCATATCTAACCTGACTGTGCCAACAAAAGACATCAATGAAGGAACATCACTATGTGTATTCAACCCTCCAACTCAACGGCAACAATGAGGAATGACAGAAAGGGGATGCAGGTATCCGAAAGGAAAATTACCAAAGCCTTTAGTCTCCCCAAGGGCCAGGGGTGAAGGGTTGTAAGGTCACTTTTATATGTCCTAAGCAAAGTCAAGAGAAAATAGAGATTTAAAAGGGAAAGCATACCCCCAAAGCTCCTTAATATGATATATACCCACAGGTATGATAATCACCTGATAAAGAGGAACATAGAATCCTAGGTTTGGGGGCTGGAAGGGACCTGAGCTTTTCACAAAATGATGCCAGAAGGGGGAAAATGACTCTCCAAAAAGTCACGCAGCTAGTAAAGTAGCAGAGACGGAATTCAAGCCTAGGATCTCCGAGTTTGGGTACAGCACTTTTACTCTACCCCAGTATGTTTTCTGATAAGATACAAAGTTTTTTTTAAAAAATTTACTTTGTATAATACAATTTCTGTACTGTATAATCATGGGAAAGAATGCCTATATTCAGAAGTATGACCCTTCAGAGGAGGTTTTAGTTTTTGTATTTTATATCTAGAAGCGTTTGTATTTTTGATGTGGTCAGTGTAATTGGAGTGCAAAATAAACATATAGTAAATACCTACTATACATCAGGCACTGTGCTAAGCTCTGGAGACACAAAAAAAGATCAAAGTCATTGCTCTCAAGGAGTTCACAGTCTAATGGGGGAGACAATACGCAAACAACTATACATTAACAAGATATATGTGGCATAAGAATAGCTAGCATTTGTCCAGTGCTGTATAAACATGCCCTCATTTTTATTCTCAGAAACTGTGGAGGGGAGAGGCTATTAATATTGCTACTTTACAGATGAGCAGAGGCAGACAGAGGTCACTCAGCTAATAAGTATCCAAGGCAGGATTTGAATTAGCCATCTGCTGACTCCGAATCTCCTGCTCTATTTGCTGTGCCACCTAGTTACCTGGGATAAGTAGGAGATAATTCAGAGGCAAGGCTCTAGCATCGTCATTATGACGTACAATACTTTTCTATTTCATCCTGGCCTTCAAGAATATGTTTATTAGATGTCCCAAATTATGAAAATTGTTTGACCTAATCGTTATGTCTTTCTCCCAAGGATCTCCTTTGAAGGTGCTGTTTTCATTCAACTAATCAATGGTTTTTAAAACACAGTAATGTTTTTAAAGATCCATCGCAGGACTCCAGACTTATATGACCTGACTAGCCAGCAAGAAGCAATGCTTAAAAACATGAAAATGTTGTGGAAGCTGTATGTTGCACAGATTTCCACAAGTCCTTCAGCTAAAAGAATGTTCTTCCCTAGGGTTATTATTCCCTGGGAGGTTTCAACACAAAACATGTAACTTTGGGGGAGCCTATCTCCAGCCATATATAACTAGGGCAGGGGGCTTGGGGAAGCAGGAATGGGAGAGGAGCTATATTTTGTGAAAATAAAAGATCTTGTGATGGGATAAGAGCTGAGAAATACTGATAATACAGGAGTTCAGCTAGAACAGAGTATTCAGGCAAAAGGTTCAAGGGGACAATCTTAAGCTCATTTCTCTACAACTCTGATCTTGGTGAGTGTGGGCACGTGGCACTGGCCAGGCAGCACAGTGGATAGAGAACTGGACTTGGGGTCAAGAAGACTCGAGTTTGGATCTTGCATTACACTCTCCCTAGCTGTAGGGCTCTGGACAAACCACTTAACCTCTCAGCCTCAGTTTCCTCATGTGTAAAGTGAAGACAGAAGGTAGAATAGCCATCTACCTCACAGGGCTATTGAGTCTCAAATGAGATAATAAATGTAAAGAATTGTGTATATCTTAAAGCACTACATAAAGGCTAGCCATCATCATCATCATCATCCTCACCAAGCCACCATATCTCCCTGAGCATCTGATGCCTATTTCCTTTTATGGTTATTTTTTTCCTGATCTTTGGTAAATGAGTATTTAGGGACAAAAGGACCAAGGTACAAACAACCTCGTGAACTCTGAGAAGTTGGACGAGTCATCGTAAATCTCCTCAGTGTCTGGGTACAGTAACCAAGGCCACCAGAGCTGAGAGCAGCAGAGTTGAGCACAACAGGCAATAGGAGAGCACGACGGGTGGATCGTTCATCAGCTACACTACACAGGTGAACCTGTTTGAGACTTTGAAAAGGGAAGAATAAACCTCCCAGGGCCAGTCATACTTGTTCTCCACACAGGCGCCTCCACTTCCTCCATGACTTAGGTGTGAGACCATTCTGACCAAGAGCTGATTGTGTGCAACTGCACCCCTGGCTTGACGGAATGTTTTTTGTAGCTTCTGTTCATGCTATATCTTCTCAGTTAATATTCTTTTATAAAAGCTAAGTGATATCAACTGATTAATCAGTATGACGCATACACAACAGATGGGGGCTCATGATAGAGTTTGAAGCCACACAAGGTTATCTTTTGTTTTTTAGGGTTATCTCTAAAACCCTGAGAGAATTAATAGTCTCCCTCCCTCTGGGAACCCAACCTGCTAGTAAAGAGAAGAGGCTAGGAGAAAGAGCCTGGAGGAAGAGCTACATAAGAAACCTTGGGTACCCAGTTTTAAAACTGCTCCTTCTTTTGAAAACCTCATTCCATGATTACTCCAACTACTGGCATTCTCTCTTTGGGTTTACCTCTTGGGCTTCTCAATGTGTGCAATGTGTGTGCATGTGTTAGAGAGAGAAACTGAAAGGAAGTACTTATTTGGGGGAGAGGCTGAGCTCCTTGCTTCTAATTTCATCTCTCTCCAATCCAACCCCCAGATAGCTACCAAATTAATATTTCTGAAGTACATTTCTGACCACATCACATGTGACCTGCTCAATTAGCTCCAGTGGCTCCCCACTGCCTCAAGGATAAATACAAATTCCTATATGGCATTTAAAGTCCTTCGCATTCTGCTATTAGCCTACCTTTCCAGACTGGTAACATTATACTCATCACCCACTCATTCTATGTCCCAGTCAAACTGGACTACTTGTTGTACCCCATACAAGTATCTTCTACTTCCATACCTTTAGTTAGACTTTCCCTCATGTTTGGAATTCTTTCCCTCCATATTGCCTCTTGAAATTTCCTAATTCCTTCCTAGATCAGTTCAAATACCACATTCTTCAAGGCCTTTCCAGATTCCACCGTGTTCCATCTACCATCCTCCCATCAATTATTTTGGACATAGCCTGTATTTGCGCATCCCCCAAAAGCAGAATGTAAGCTCTTTGTGGATACTCTTACTTTTGTCTGTATATTCTGATTGCATAAGACAGTGCCTGACACATAGGAAATACTTAAATATTTACTGATTTAGATAAATAGTTCAGATATAGAACTGCATTTGGGAAACACAATCTTACTTAATGGTATATTACCCCTTTCCTATCTCCTGTTTTGTGTGTCTTCCTCTTTAGATTGTAATTGTAAGCTCCTTGAGGGCAAGGACTACCTTTTTTTTATTATTGTATCCCCAGTACTTAGCACAGTGCCTAGCCCATAGTAGGTTCTTAATAAATGTTTTTTGGATTGAAAACCCAGATAAACTAGATGGGAAAATCAATTTTCCTTGTCTTTATCAGATTTTGAGGAAAGGTAGCACTTCCATGTGGTTTCTCAGATTTCAAAAGATTTAAGATATGCATATGCATGTATCCCACTTAACATATATAGCAAAAGCACAAAAGGAATGTGAACAGTAAAAGGAATAAGCAGAAAGTCCTTTCTAATATAAAAACTCTGGGTATCTGAGATACTGAGGCATCCGTAAATACAAATGAACAAGTTATCATATTGGTGGGAATTAGTGAAAACTCAAGCAGCTGAATATACTGTTAGCGGAGCTGTGAAATGATCCAACAGTTCTGGGAAACAACTTGGAATTATATTTTAAGTCACTAAATTGTATATAACCTTTGCTCTGGTAACACCACCTCTAAACATCTACCCAATATTGTCAAAGTCATATCTATACAAAATACTTTCACAGCAGCAGTTTATGCAGTAATGTCCTAGAAGGAAAACAGATGCCAGTCTATTATAGCACAAAAATGTAATGTGGAAAGCAATTTGGAACTGTGCATACTCTTTGACCTAGCTATACCATTACTAGGCTAAGTAGCCCAGAGATCAAAAAATGAAGGAGAATACCGATCTGCACAAAAATAATTATGGTAGCTCTTTCTAAAGAGCTCAAAGCTGGAAATTAAATTAAGGGGTTATCCTACTGAAGAATGGTTATACAAATATTTTGAAAATGTAATGGATTATTATTATGCCACAAAAAATGACAAAAAGGACAGTTTCAGAGAGAACTGGAAAGACCTCTATGAACTGATGCAGAGCAAAGTGAGCTGAACTGAAACATATACAATCACGTTACAGAGAAAAATAACTTTTAAAAATTTTAGAACTCCAATAACTGCAATGACAAACCACTGGTTCAGGGAAGTAAAGATGAAACACGCTATTCACCTCCTGTCAGAGAGCTGATGAACTTGAAATTCCAAGAAACATGTATTTTGGGGCATGGCCAATGTGGGACTGTCTTGTAGGACAACTATGTATATTTATGATGAGGGTTTTACTTGTTGGCTTTGTTCATAGGGGTGTGAGGATGTGTGTGTGAAATGGGGCTGCATGAGGGACATATTGTAAATGCATGCAAAATAAATATAAATATTACGTGTGTATGTGTGTGTATACACACACATTTAAGAAGACTATAATGGAATAGCATTGTACAAAAAAAATATGAAGAATCTGGAGAAACAAAGGAAATGGTATGAATTAATGCAAAGAAAGAACTAGGATGATAATTTATAATCTGACCACAACAACAAAGGAAAATAATTTTGAGGTACTTCATAATGCTGATAAACGCAATGTCCAATGGTGACCTGAAAGGACTTCTGGTAAAACATGCCTCCTGTCTCTTGGAAGACACTTAACCAAAGGTACAGAATGAGGCATTACATTTTCAAATACGGCCAGGGTACTGATTTGTTTTGTTTGACTATGTACTTGTTCTACTGGGGAGGCAGTAGAGGAAATCATTAAGAAGTGACAGTGCAAACAAAGAAAAGAACATCAACGAAACTGTTCTTTTTAAAGTGAGCAGCAGGTACCTATCAAACTTTTGACATATATTTACCCTGACACCTACATTCATATTTGAGAATGCATTTAAACTACATAAGTAAGAAACACTGCTATTAATGCTAGTCTAAATCATGGAGGGTTTATCATACCTTAACAGTTGCATAGATAATTCAGTATCCCTAAGGATTCTGAAAAATACGAATACATAAAAATCTATCCTCATGCTCAAGAAAATGTATATCCTAACCTAAAAAATTACTATAATTTGAACAAATCATCTTCCTCCAGTACCATCACTTTTCAGAAGAATGGAGCTTCATTCCCAAAATAAAGGCGGCAAAGAAAGTTGCTTAGCAAAAATAAAGGAACATTGATGAAAGAGAAAAAAATAGATAACATATTGTGTCTCTGGATTAAGACTTATTTTATTATACATAATGTATAGCACTTCATATAATTTAGTTTATTTATGTCATTCTCTACAGGGCACTGTAATTAATTCAGTGACATCAATGTTGACCTCATATGGTAAAGGATGGGATCTGGGTTATCTTCAGCGTACCAAGTACCAAACAGTTTAAATGAGCTAAAAAGTTACATCACATACAACAATTGCAAGAGATCAACTTTCAGGCTGGTTCAAGTTTACAGTAGTTGCTTTGTGAAGTTCTCCCTCAAGACTTGGATGCCACCCAGTGTCGTCAAGTGTTTGTGCAAATGCCAGCTTTGGACTACCTGACTACCTCCTTTTGCCAGCCCCACTTTTTCCTGTTTTACTGCTGCCACTGCCAGACTTGCTCGAGGATTTTGAAGAGAAGAGTCTTGTCATAAACTCTGAAACATCAGGCAGCTCGTGGTTGGAATTCAACATGTTCATTGACTGCTCCATCTCCTACAGGAAGACACAGCACATGTGAGAGAAAGAACACAAGCATTTAGGTTTACTCATTTTTAACATCTTCTATTAAGACATGAATTCTTAACTTTGATGTGTCTGGCCCCCTTATGGGGGTCTATAGACTCCTCAGAACAATGTTTTTAAATGCACAAAATAAAATGCACAGGGAATCAATACAATACAAAGGGAGTCAATTATAATGGAAATAAAATTATCAAAATGTTTTTTAATTTCATTCATGGACTATAGGTGAAGAGCACCCAAACTAAACCAACAGAGGAAGGCAATGGTATTTCATTAAATAATGGTGCTGTAAGACTAAACAACACTTTATATAAACTAATAATTTTTCAAAACAGTCAAAACCAAGATACACTGACTCCTTCCAAGTCATTAGTAATCATATTTTATGCTTCTTTTATGCCCTCTAACATTACACAATAAATATTTTCTGATTTTATTCAACGAATATTTTAACTATGTGTTCTCTGCATGCATATAATTATTTTAAATCTATTAACATGTCAATCTGATGCTAAAAAGGGAGCTGGTTTTTGGAAGTTATCTCTTTACAAATTTTATACAAGGAAGAAATCTAGGACTACGTGGAAACTCCCTGGATCTCAGCTTCTGCATTAGTAGAATGAGAGGAATGGAACAGCAGCTCTCTAAAGTTCCTTCCAACTTTAAATCTTAAAATCCTACGTTTTGAGTGACCTCATTTTGGTCACTTGAAAAAAGAAATTTGGTCACTTGAAAAAAAACCAAGAAATCTGTAACAGAAACAAGTCAGGATAAGTATAGGAGACAGTAATCATCCTTTCTTCCCCTACATTTGAGTCAGTAATCTAGAAAGTATTAAGTCATTACACTAATCTAATAATGTACTGCTTACTAAAGGTTATTTTCTCTTCATTTAAATTTTACATAGTCTTTTTGGAGGGTATGTTAAAAAATAAGATTCTAATTAACAGTGCAAATTTAAAATAACCTTGCTCATCATAAAATAAAACTGAGACAAAACAGAACAATGATATATCATTACTCCAATATGCTTCATGACTCTTACCAGGATCCAACAAAGTTGGCCAGAAAGGTAATAAATATTCAGAAGTATTAAGTATATGTGTGAAAATGACCTTAATTTCTGCCCAAGAAATGAGATTATGACCCAATCCATTTTAAAATCTTTTTGCTACAATAAATTTCCTTTTAAAGTGACCTAAAAGGTTTTAAATAACAAACCGTAGTTCTTTCAAAGTCTTTGTTTAGAAAGTAACCAAAGTTACTGCAACTGAATTTTGTTAAAAAAAAACAAAACAAAAACAAAACAACCAAAACACAATAACAAAACCTTAACTTTATGGAAAGAACATTCTCATTGCTCAAAGGCAGTTCAGACTCTCTGCACCCAAAGCAAAGGGAACTTCAAAAGAAAAACTCTGAGGTATTTCCCAGACCTCAGAGGAGACTGCTTTCAAGTTGCAGCTTCTAGTTAAATGCTATCTCTTTCTTTCATACAGTTTAGGGAAGAAATACCTGACTGCAATCTAAAAAACAAGGGAGTGTGAATATATAAGAAGACAAAAGCACCAGCTCTTAAAACATGAGGAAGCAAATGGCTGCTTGCCTTCTGTTTTAGTTGTCTGAACCAACAGTAACGCACATTCACACAAGAGCTGCCACATGTATACCGTGCTTGCAGGTCTGCAGAGCACTCTCCACATGTGCTCCTCGCACCACTGTGAAGTGAGGGCTATTACTATCTCCACCTTACTACAAGAGAGAACCAAGGCTGACGGCTCGGATGGCTCACCCAATGGCAAGGAAGTGTATGGGAGAGGAACGGAAGTCACTTCTTCTCTATCGAGGGTGCCCTCTTAGGTGGACAGCATTTTAATATTCCCACAAGCCTTGGAGTTGGTATCATTACCATATCCCCACTGTTCCATCACTCCATCCCCACCCCAGAATGACAATGAAAATGACCTCTTCAAAAGGTCACTAATAACCTTTCAATCATCAAAAGCCAATGAATATGTTCTCAGTTCTCAAATTCTCTGACCTCTCTGCAGTACCTGACATTGATGACTACCCTTCCCTCCTCATGGTTTTCATGAAATGAATATAACCAGATTTTCTTTGGCTTTTAAAGTCCATTACAACCTGGGTTGTCAACCTGTCTTTCCAGACTCATTATGCAATTACTTCCCTTTCTGCACTTTAAAGGCCTAGCTAAACCGGCCTGCCCTCTGCCTCTCAAACACAGCACTCAATCGTCCCCCTTCATGCCTTTGCGCTGCCAGTCTCCCATACCTGGAATGCAACTCTGACTCAGAACCCATTTCTTTCAAAACACAGCACAAACACCACCTTCTCATGAAGTCTTTACTGATTCCCCAATTAACTACTGACATCACTGACCCTAACTACCTTGAATTTAAGCACCTTGTTCATATATGTACATGTCATCTGACTCCTTGAGAGTAAGGAATGTTTTATTTTCTGTATCTATATCCCCAGTCCCAGCGCAACACCTGACCTACAGAAGGCACTTAAAATATACTAACTGATAAACCAGCATTTCCTGGTTTTCTTCCTATTGTTGTCATTCTCCTTTTCTGCTTTCTCTCCACCTGCCCCCACGAGCACAACAATGCATTAGCCCAGCCTACGGTTCAGGCTAATTTGTGAGCAGGTTAAGGATGGTGCCTAAATGTGAACAACAGCTTCAAGGGAACAGTTTCCTTACCCGTCTCATATCAGGATCACTTGTGTTGACAACTTTGGGCAGAAGCACAAAAATCAGTAATGGAAGAACCATCATCATCACCTAGAGAAGATAAAACAAGATTTCATAAGAATTTTCTGCCTAACTGAAGCAACTTAACAATTATATCTATAAACAAATATAGGAATCAAAACAGCACAAGTGTACACAATAAAACCAGTAGCCCACAACCTCTCAAAAGATTATTTTCAGGACAAAAACCAACTGACTAGATAATTATTACATTGCTCTCCAACACCCCTTTCCAAATATCTCTGCCGATATAATAGTGTATTCCTTGACATTTGGAAACTGGTATGTGGGTGCCTCATGCTCCAGAGGTGACTACCATCTTTTAGTCAATAACCTATGTCCATACTGGTGGGGATACTTTGCCTCCTAATGGTGCTATGTGTTAGTAGGGACATGGCACAGTAGAAAATCATTAAACTTGGGAATGAGAAAACTTGGGTTCAAGTCCTACCCCTGGGATATACTAGATATGAGACTGACTACAGAAAAGTCACTTAAACCTCTGTGAGCATCAAGTTTCTCATCTGTGAAATGAAGGTCCACCTTTAGAGGCACTTTACAATCACGAGATAATACATGTAAAGTGCTTTAAAGTTTAAGACAAAATATGAACATCAGCAATTGTAAAATTACTCAAAATGTTTTAAGAATTTTAGGACATTTCTTGATATAATGTCAAACAAAAAGAGTTAAAAATCACTAGCACTGTCTGAGACCAAAAGAACATCGATGAGAGCTGCTCTGCCCATATCCCAAGTTCCCCAATTTATTCTATCTATGACGTCAGTTAAAGGAAGGGAAAACAACAGGGGAAGA
This sequence comes from Potorous gilbertii, assembly GCA_028658325.1. Taxonomy (NCBI): domain Eukaryota; kingdom Metazoa; phylum Chordata; class Mammalia; order Diprotodontia; family Potoroidae; genus Potorous; species Potorous gilbertii. The sequence goes on along the minus strand of CM053774.1, from coordinate 13,619,219 downwards.
AAGCAAGACACACTGATGGATACATACCTTCCCTCCAAGGAATCCTCTAACTTTTCTTTGTGGCCTCTGTACTCCTACTTGGCTATTTTATATCATTTGGCCTCCTAATCACTGCTCTCCAATGGAAAGGCCTATCTTCAACATGGAGCTCTGACTAATTCCCCAAGGTGGAGTGACCTCTCCCTCACCTTACAACACATATAAAATTTTAATTCATATTTATTTGCCCCTAGTGCACATGTGTACCTCACAGGGTTGTAGTGAGGTCAGATGAGTTAATGTTAAGTACAATGTTTCGTAAAATCTAAAGCAATATATTGATGTCAGTTATTCTTTTACAGCTGCTGCTGCTGCTACTACAACTACAACAACCCAGGCTGGATCCCAATAGTGGCTGGCACAGATGCTGTAACCTGCTTCATTTTTCCAACCCTCCTCTGGCAGCCTTGTGACCTTCCCCTCCTAAAAGCTCACTATATTGGTGACAGACTTATGGACACCGATGTACTTGAGTCCTACTATAGTTCAGAATTCCCGAAGTCAAGTGAGCCACCAGCCTCAGCATCCCCCAGGAACAGAACACATGGTTTATCACCAAGCCCACCAGGAACTGTTTTATTCATCTCTGTTTCTCTCCTAGTAGTAATATAGTATTCGTCAAGTGACAGGCAAAAAATAATTGATGAATCAAATTCTCTGTTTTGTATAAAGGTGAACTGGGTTGCTGAGTGTAGTATTAGATTTAAACAAAGCAGAATTCTGCTTCCTAATGGCAAGGCCATTTCAATTTATTATGGTGCATGCTACTGAACATGGACTACTTCATTAAAGTGGCTCAGATGACTGTACTTTCTCTAGAGAAGAAAAAGCCACAATATAGTGTTGGCTCCTGAAATCTGCTAATCAGTTTGAAGGGGCAGGAAAAAAAAGGATGAATCAGTGGAAAGAGTAAAGGTGGGGACTATGATATTGACAGAGGACTACTTTCCATTGTATCTATGACCTATGGGAAGTAATTCAATGTCAGAGACTTAGAAATTAATTTTCCAAACCTGAACTTACTGCTTCAATATCCTGCTACTGTGTTCCAAGTTAACAAATAGCACTTAGGATTTAACTGGTCATTCCTCTGAAAATTTAACAATACTTATATACACAAATACTCTAAGAAGGTTATTCAAATGAATGCCTTATAAAATAACCCTTCCTCATTAGTACCACCTGCTATCTCTCCCTCAGATTTAATCTCTCACCTCAGTGAACACAGAAAGCTCTAGCTCATAAGGCTGTTAAACAGAGGGATAATATGTCAGATGGGATGTGTTTGAATGGCCTTAAAATTGAAAGCTAACTACAGCAGATCAATTAAATGTTTAAATGACTGCTTTTATAACACATTTAATTCCAAGTTCACTCTACTCCATAACTCAATAAAGTTTGTAAATGTGCTTTTTTTCTATGCAAATTGCAAGAACAAAAAGCTTTAAGTAAAAATAAAAATTTGAATTGCTCTATTTTGAAAAAAGAAAGATTTTTTTCCCAAAATCACCATCACTGAATTTGTTTTTATATTTAGTGACAATGAGAGAAAGGGAAATACATGTAAACTCATAAAATTAAAGATACTTGGGCTATAAACGAAAAGATAAGCGAAACTGGTGCAATGACAATCTACTTGAACTTTAATTATCCTGGTGACTGGCTTCAGACTGCTTTAAAAAAAAAGTGGTTGTAGGTAGTACGATGTCATAAAAAGAATCAGATTCTAGTCTGGAATGTACCAATAACTTGCTATGTGACCATAGCCAACTTATAGGGCCTCAGCTTCCCCATCTGTAAAATAGGAGGATTGTACTATATGATCACTTAGCTACCTCTTCAGATCTAAAATGCTATGTAAGCAATTCTTAACTTGCTAGAAATTCCAATTTACAAAATGGAGAAAGCATCACGGAATTTCATTCAGAATTTAATTCCAACAAAGGCAAAACACAGGGATGACACGAAATTAAAGGAACCTTGGGAACAGTGGTCATACTGACACTTAAAATATTACAGGGATGGAATATTGAGTACAACTGGACATGCACCCTAAACTCAAGATGGCTAGAAACACTAAGGTTTAGAAGCAGGAGGTTCTAACTTAAACCTTCTGGCTATATATATATATACCTTTGCAAATGATCCCAATGAGAAATAAACACTGGAGAAACACAAAGAACTAAGTATGGCTAAATAAGGAAGTCATCTAGGAAGGTACAATGAAAAAGATAAAACTTTCCAAGCAATATCACTTCATAAATACGGAAGAGTAACTGAGGGGAGAATGAGCCTATGATGGAAGGAAGAAAAGGAACTGTCATCCTGGGACTCACTCTAACAAGAAGGAACTAGTTACTAAAGCAGAAATGCTCAGTGCTTCAGGGAGGGCAACACTTTATTGCAGACTACATATAAAGGAGAGGAAAGCTAAATATGGTTTCATGTGCATTCTAGATTTCAGAGGAGCAGATTCAAAGGGTTCAGAGAAACAACAGGCAGGATTCAGGAGCTTAACACTTTACAGAAAAAACTGGCTGACCCAAGAGGGACAGGAAACTCAAGAACAAAATTCTGAGCATACAAGCAAAAATAATTTGCAAACAAAGAAAAGCAGCAGCTTTAAAAAAAACAAAAAACTACTGTGGCTGCACAGGTACAGATATGCAAAGAAGACAGAAGGAAAAATAACAACAAATACCATAAGAAGTATGTTGCTGTAAGAAAAGCAGTTAAAGGCTGTTCTTTAAAGTTCAGAATGAACTTTGAGTGGCAACAACAACAACAAAAGAGTTTGTTCACTATTTGAGGGGCAAAAGGAAATTAAAAGAACAGAAGGTTCATGGTGGAGAGATGATGTTAATGACATACACAGAAAAGGCAAACTGATTTTCCTTCTGTTTTTCTCTTTCAGGATGATCTTTGGATTGGAAAGGAACAAAAAAAAGGCAGGGAGTAGAAATCCAAGATAAATAAGAAGTTAGAAAGCAACTAGCTGCCCTCAATGATTTCAGATCACCAGGTTTAAAAAAACTACATTCTAGGATGCTGAAAGAGCCAATAAGTATGATCACCCCTGTCAGTGAGACAACAGTAGTCTTGGGAAAGGTCAATCTTGTCCCATTTTCCTCAAAAGAGAAGAGTGGGGAGAAAGCAAACCATAGTCTTGTGAGCCTAATTTAAATTCCTAGGAAAATTCTAGGTTATTATTAAAAAGAATATTAAGATATACGGAGGAGAAAAGTAAGCAAAGAGCAAGTATGATTTCATCAAGGGCAGGTCGTGATGCTTTTTAACCAAGTAAATGAGGCAAATATGCCCAAAGACATGACAAAAACAGAAAGGTCCAATATATACAAAAATATTCATAGTAAGTACTTTTTATAACAAAGAAATGGAAAGAAAATGTAGGTCTGTTAATTGAGGAAAGGCTGTATAAGCTATGGTGTATGAATATGGTAATGAAATATTGTTGGGAAATAAGGGCAAATATGAGGAATTCAGAGAAACATGGGGAAATTTGTATGAACCAATACAGATTAAATTAAACAGAATCAAAAGAACAACATATGCAATGTTATAGACAAGGGAGATGATAACAGTCTTCAAGTATGTGAAAGGCTGTTATGTAGAAAAGCGATCAGATTTATTCTTTTTGGTCCAAAAGCAGAGTGTTCCTTTTGGAGGTAGTGGATTACCTATTACTAGGTCTTTTTAGAAAGAGGCTTATCAAATCTGCAAGTGATACAAAGTTGAGAGGGATACCTCAACCTACAAGAAAGAATCAATAATCAAAACTATCTTGAACCCTGAAATGATGGATAAAAAATCGGTGAGATGAATTTAGCAGGAATAAATGTAAAATCACAGCATCTTAAGAGTTAGAAATAACCTCTGAACTCATCTAGTTCAACTTTGCAATACTACATATGCATAAGCAATATGTATGACAAGGCAGCAAGCTGTACAAGCAAGATTGCTAGACTTGCAGTCAAGAAGACCTGGGCTCAAATTCTGCCCCAGTAATTAGCATTACACTCACCATCACTGGGAGTATTCAATCACAGGTTGGATGACCACATGCCAGGAATGTTGTAGAAGGGATTTCTGGACTGTGTAGAAGGCTGGCCTAGATCATCTCTAAGATCCCTTCCAACTTTCAAGTTCTACAAAAAACAAGCACATTTCCAACCACTATGCCCTTTTTCATGTGAAGTAATTCTCAAAATAATCTTTTCACTTCTCTTCCCCAAGTCACTGTTTTCCCTCAGTCAACACTTTTTGGAATCATCTCTAACTACGAAAATAATTTTAACCTTGGTTGTCTCTGATTGCTGAGAAACATTTACTTCTGAAAACTGTAACCTAAAAACTAGCTCAGAATTAATAAAGATGTTTCAGTTTTGTCATAATACATACCATTGGATTCATCAGAAAATCCGTCCAACCCCAGGATTCCCTTTTTATAAAGTAAGAAGGTGGACCAGAAGATTTCATCTGAAGAGGATAGGGTAACCTGACCACTTCTGATGTCTTAATGTAATTAACATATCTTGCTCTGGTGAAACAACAAAAAGAAACAACTGAATAATTCTACAAAAACATCACTGGTTCAAAAAATACTAATATTAATAATGCCTTACATTTATCAAGTAAGCACTTTGCAACTGCTTTCACACACCCACCCTCCCTTTTGACTTTTAAAATCTGTATTAAAGCAACCTTTTTTAAAAGTACCAAATCGTTCAGCATACTGTCATAAAGAACACTGGAACAAGTAGGGAGATGCGCATTTTGGTCTCAATTGTAATTAATTAGGTTTGTGATCTTAGCTGAGTTACAGCATATTTTTGGTGTCCAAATTCCTCATCTTAAAATGTAAGACATTCTTCTCTATGCACTTTGGGGTCTCTTCTACAGCGTAAGCAGTTGTGTACCCTTGGCAAGTCATTTAAACTTTCTGGACCTTGTCCTCATACATAAAACGTAGAAATTGTACTAACTCTCTAGAATTCCTTCTAGTTTCAAAGTTTTACAGTTCCATATTTGTATTTAATATTGTACTAGCATAAGCATTTTAAAATTTATTTATTTATTCATCATATAGATTATAGATATACTTGATTGTCAATGCAGTATTACAAAAAGCTTTAAAATCCAAGAAAGAGCATTCAGGAATGGGAAAATTATGTTATATTAATTTCTATCCAGATGCCATCATTTTTAAACAAAATTTCAGGCACATGTTAACATTTACTCTAATGCAAATTAACACGATACATAATCATTCTATCTGCTTAGCCTCTCAGATTTTTCTGTGATGGAACATGATAAAATATTGTTAACATGAATACCATTATGTACACACATAAAAAGGTCTAATAAAGAGATTTCTAAGCCTCAAAGAAGACTTCATTTTAGTCAATATTTGATAAGATAATCAGCAACCACAGAAATCATACTCTAAAACTAAGAATCCATGCAAAAGTTGCTTAACTCTGCTGATCAAGAACTCTCACAGAACGGTGTGATAAGATTATTGTTAAAAGATGTCCTTGCTATAGATCAACAATAGCAAAAATTTTAAATGTGATTTGTTTTGCAAAAGTAGTGTTAGTAATATTTAACACGAATTTATAAATTTGGTTATGAGTATTTCCAGATTGCTAATGTACTGGTTATTGGCCCTGTAGGAGTCATTATCCTCAGACCTGATTTCTGTGACATATCATAGTACCTCCTCCAAGAGAAAAAATACATCAGAAGATAACATAGTACCTGCTCCAAGAGAAAAAATACATCAGAAGATAACAAGCCAGAGGTAGGAATCCTTTGGCTTCAATGCTTCTGCTGAAAAAGCTTTTTTAAAGCTTGAGAGACTATAGGATATATGTTCCCAGCACAACTCCAATTACAAGGAAAGGTTACAAGCTAGAGGCAAAGTGAAGTAGCAGTTTGAATAAACTTAGTTTCAAAATGAAAATTCAAAAAATACAATTTAGTTTTTCTGCAGTTACACGGAGTACTTTTTAGAGTCCACCTAGACGATTTATAAGAATAGCTTCTTCTAAATACATGTCATCCAAAATCTGAACATCTTTTTTTTCTGACTGACCTTGCTTACCTTCCTTTCCCCTTTCATAATGACTTCTCCTTCATTCTCAGTTTTAAACTTGACACCTTTCCCTTCACTTATCCTCAAAATCTCCAGATAGCTCTGGAAACTATTGACATAAACATACTTGCAGCCTCAATATTTCTTAACCTGTTACCAGAGGAGAGTCTACTTTAAAATGGCTGGCATAGATACCTAACATCTTATGGGAATTTTCCTCTCATTACCAATGACTAACATTTCATCAAAATTAAAGGTCTTTGTTAAGATACTTAAACACCAGAACAAGGTCCAATGACAGAAATAACAGTGCAACTATTAAATCTCAGAACTAACCATCAGGAAGTACTCTTTACCTCAAATAAACAAAACCCCTTAAAATCATCAATGTAGTATTTTGTAAACATGGTATTAAGAACATCTCACATCATATTAAAATATTCAGTCAAGTATAGTAGCAGTACATAAAATTTTCCTTCAGCCTCTGTGCTTTACTATTTAAAGAAAAAGTAATTTTGCCTATTTGTGATACCAAAAGGCTGGAAACAAATTATATGCTCAACAACTGGGAAGTAACTAACATGTTGACATATACATATATATATTATGAGATACACTGTGCTGTAAAGAACAACAATATGAATTCAGAGAACCATGGTAAGATTTGAACAAACTGATGCAAGAACAAAGAAATCAGAAACGAAAGAATATACACAATTACTACTTTATGCAATAATGAAGTAAATGTAAATGAAGACGAAAAGGTAAACTATGGTCAAATATAAAGGACAATGTTGGTTCTAAATTTCTAAAGTTGAAACCATATTCTTCATTTCCCATTAGAAACAGTATCACTTTCTTTTTTTTTTTT
>CM053774.1:13595628-13611694 GCA_028658325.1 Potorous gilbertii | reverse complement strand
AAAAAAAATAAAGTTGAACTGTTTACATAGCCACATGATAAGATAATAATTGTAACTTTTGAAACTTTTCTCAGTATTTTGGTAGTTGGAGGGATTATACATACATACATATATACATATATGTATAAATACATACATATACATATACACACACATATACACACACAGACAGAGGGCACAGGGTGAGTTGAATAGGAAGGGATGATAAATAAAAAAGTAAAATTAAGGGGTGAGAGAGGAATATATTGGGGGGAGAAATGGAATGGGGCAAATTATCTCTCATGAAATAGGCAAGAAAAAGTTTTTTCAAGGGAGGAGAAAAGGGGGGAGGTGAGAGGGGAAAAGTGAAGCTTATTCTCATCACATTTGGCTTAAGGAGGGAATAATATGCACTTTCAATTTGGTATGAAAATCTATCTTACACTACAGGAAAGTAGAGGAGAAGGGGATAAGTGGGATGGGGGGATGACAGAAGGGAGGGTAAATTGGGAGGAGGGAGTAATTAGAAATAAACACTTTAGGAAAGGGATAAGGTCTAAAGGGAGAATAGAATATGGTGTAGGATAGGATAGAGGGAAATATAGTTATAGTCTTTCACAACATGACTATTATGGAAGTCTTTAGCAAAACTAAACATATATAGCCTATATTGAACTGCTTGCCTTCTCAGTGGGGATGGGTGGGGAGGGAGTAAAAGAAAGAAATTGGAACTCAAAGCTTAAAGAATGAATGTTGAGAATTGTTTTTGCATGCAACTGGGAAATAAGAAATACAGGTAATGGGGTACAGAAATCTATCTTGCCCTACAAGAAAGGAGAAGATAGGATAAGGGAAGGGAGGGATATGATAGAAGGGAGGGCAGATTGGGGGAAGGCCAATCAGAATGCATGGTGCTTTGGGGAGAGGAGAGATAGGGAGAAAATTTGAACTCAAAAATCTTGTGGAAATGAATATTGAAAACTAAAAATAAATAAATTTTAAAAGCGCTGTTATAAATATGTTAGTTTTCAGAGGGACTTTCTGTTTATCAATGCCTTTCTTGAAAGACATATATAGCCATGGAATCTTCAGGTCAAATTATAGAAATATTTCAGCCACCTGACTTGCATAATTCCCAACAGTTTTGGAAAATGACTGTACTAATTCATAACTCCGCTATTAACATATTACTATGCCTATCTTTCCACAACCCCACTAACGTTGACCATTTCAATCTTACATCTTTGACAATTTATTGGGAGTAACGTAAAATAAAATCTCAAAATTTTTCAATTTTTTAATGTGCATTATTCTCTTTAGTAACTTGGAACATTTTTTCATATGGTTTTTAATTTTTAAGTTTCTTCACTTAAGAAAAGTATGTTCATATTCTTTGACTACATATCTATTGGGGAATAGCTTTTGGTCATATGTACTTTTGTTAGTTATATAAATATCTTGGATGACATGTCTTTATCAGAGATATTAGATGCAAATATTTTTTCCCTTCTGATACTAGATTCATTAATTTTACTTCTGTTGAATTTTTTATATCATGTAATTAAAATTATCTATAGCTTTTGTGGTTGCCTGTATACCTTGTTTACTTGAAAATTCATAAAGGTACATGATCTGCTTTTAGTCTGATTTTGGTTATGGGAAGTCCAACAGGGAATCAGTAATTGAGGGATAAAATAATTGCCCTGCTTCAATAAGGACCTAATTGAAGTCAGATAACACAAATATGTGGTGTACCTAGTCCCCTAAATTGAATAATTTTCTCCAGCTCCTTTCAGCAGCATATGAGTAGAAGCATGGGCTGTGGCAAAAATCCGGGTTTGGGGACTGCCTGGGATCAACATAAACAAGATAGAGGGCCATGGGAATCAAGAGTAGAAGACTGTATAGAATTGATCTGGACAACTACTAAAACAGACAAGATTGAAAAAGGAGTTAAATGCAGTCAAGAACAGAGCCTGCAAAAATAGAAAGGTATGGAAGATGAGAGGTCATGATGCAAGTGAAGAATAGGTTTCAGAAGGGTAAGGTATAAGGAGAAATAGAATGATAGAAGACTGTAATGTCAGTGTGACTGAAGAAGATGAAGCAGATGTAAACAATCTTGAGGCAGAATCAATAGAACCTGGTAACTAATTGGAAAGGAAAGATAAGGGAAAGGGAAGAGTCAATGTTGACAATAATGTTTCAAGCATGTATAGTCTGGTAGTGCCATCAACAAAAATAAGCAGGATGGAAAGAGAGACAAGTTTAAGGGTTAATGAGTTTAGTGCTGAATATATCTGGTTTGTGGTATTGGTGGAACATCCAAAGATACTCAGCAGGCAGCTGGAGATGATGGAATGAAAATGAAGGAAGAGAACGGGGTTGGATACACATACATACATACGTACATACATGTACGTATGTATGTATGTTTGTGTGTATATTTTTATAAGTCATTTACCAAGAGTTCTGATCACTGAAATGATGGATGTGGATATAATCACCAAAAAAGAAGTCTAGAAAGCAAAAAAAGAGGTTAAAGATGCTCACATGTGGGTTGGGAGGAGAATAGATCAGTGAAGAAAACTTAAAAAGAACAGAGCTAGATGGACAGCTACCCAGGAGGCAGCAGTATTATGAGAGTCAAAGAGAAAGTATTCAGAAACATAGTCAACACTGTCAAGAGGTGAAGGAAGTCAAGAAAGATAAGAATGGATAAAAGTTCATATGATTTGACAATTAAAAAGTTACTAGTGAATTTGGGAGGAACTTTGAACTAAATGGTAGTATCAGAAGCAACACTGTAGACAATGGGGGAATGAGTGATAGTGTAGAGATAGCAAAAGCGGATTGCTCTTTCTGGAAGTTTAAAGTGAAAGGGAAGAGAAACAGAATGCTAGTTCAATGAGAAAACTGGCAAAGGCTGTGTATTATTTATGACAAGTGATCTGAACATTTAAAGAGTCAACAGAAAAGGAGAAACTGAAGATGGAGGTTGAGAAGGTGAGGAGAGAGAAGCTGAGTAGTGAGCAATGAAGCAAGCTCCAGAAAAATATGAGGGGATGTCATGAAAGGCACAAATGGAAAAGCTGGCCTTAGCAAGGAGGGTTGCCTCACCCTGGGGACAAAAGGATAGACAGATGAGGATGGAAAAGTTTTGAGGCGTGGAGAAAGGGACTTAGGGAAGAATATGATAAATGGAACCAATCTCAGTAAAGTCAGAGATGAGGCCATCTGTTAAGGAGAAAGAATGGAATAGCTGGAGACAGAATGAATCAAGAGAAGATATGGAACAGTGCTTCTGTGGAATATTGCTGAGAATTAAAATTAGAAGTGAATAAAAATATTGCTTTCTATCAGTGAAGGCATAATTGAAATTTGATAGGATGAATTTATCATTCACCGTTTAGTGACTTTGGAATTGGAGCAGATAGTGACAGGGAACCAGAGTTGAGAAAGAAGAGGGCAATAATAGTTTAAAAGAAAGCAAAGAAAACAAAGAGCAGTGCTTCGTGGAAGTGATTAGCTATAAAATCAAAACATTAAAGGAGAAAAATGTAAAGCTAGAATAAAGAAAACAAACTAAGAAAAAGTAGGAGAGGATAGCAAGTGGAGTCAATGAATGCAGATTGCCTTTCTAAGGAGTTTGCCTTGAAAAATGGAGAAGTAACTGTAAGACAGTAGGTTTGCAGGGACAATAGGTTTTTTATTATTACTTTGAAAAAACATTTTATTTTTCACCAATTCATGTTAAAACAATTTTAAAATATTTGGTTTTTTAAGTTTTTAGTTCCAAATTCTATCCTTCCCTCACTTCCTGAGATGGTAAGCAATCTGATGTTATACATGTGCAGTCATGTAAAACAGATAATAAGTTTTAAGGAAAATAAGGAAAAGGAGGGATGTGGGAATGTTTTTAAGTAGGCAAGAAAGAAAAAAGAGACTAACTGAATTACATGACAAAAATGATGAATAAAGCATAAGCCCTGATCTCAATGTGAAGGGAGAAAGGAAAAAAGAAAAATGGAGAAGTGGGAGAGAAGAGGGAGAAAACTGAGATGAAGAGATTGGAGGAGAGATAAAGGGCAGAGAGGAGAAAAAAGAAGGGGAGACAGAGACAGAGTGAAAAACAAACCAACTTGTTAACAAGTGGCAGAAAACTTCTTCCCTAGAGAAACTTTAATTTATGAGCAGAAATTCATGCAAACAGTGACCTTACCTGTTTTACAGAAGTAATATTTTCCGAAGGATTAACTGTTCTTGAACTATTTTTTAACAGTGCATTATGATCAAATATAAATTCTCAACAAACTCACATTTTCAGTTCCTTTTGTATCCCACATCTTCTTTCCTGAATACAAATTGTGGTTACTGCTGCCAAGAAAAATGGAAAACTACCCAGCATGATCTCAAAATAAATTACTAGAAGTTGGCACAAGTGGTACAACTACATAGGACAGCATACTGTGCCTATACAATGCCACGAATCAGCTGATGCCTGTTCTTACAAAGTATCCATGTAAATGAGAGAACCAGTATGATCACAGTGCTCCATCAAGGATACCAATATCTTTCTGAAGATGTTAACATGTAAGTAAAGAAGGAAAGGAAGAAAGTCTTGATAACATCAATTAGAATAGCTCTTAATCTACTCTTGAAAATTGAGTGACATGAATATGATGTTTTGCAATTTACAAAGCCTTTTACATATATTATCTGAGATCCCCATGATAACTCTTTGAAATACAGATATAATCCCTATATAACAAATAAGGAAAATGAAGTTCTAAAAGATCACAGAATAAATTAAAGAGTCATGGTTCACCTGGAAGATACATTATAGGTAGCCTTTCAGCTTCTCCTACATGGAGACAGGAACTATAGATCCCAGAGACCTAAAGCCACATGCCATTAAAAAGCTAAGACATATATTAAGAATACACTTCCATCTAAAAATTTCTCCTCAGCCCCTTGTAATGTGACTCCCAAACCCATTATTTCCTAGAAATTGTATTTTCTAAGGTCACCAATCACTTCCTCATCATAAAATCTAATTTTTTTTGATGTATGTACACATGCATATGTGTGTATATGTGTGTGTGTGTGTGTAGAGACACAGAGAGAGAGATGGCACAGGATGAGTTGAATATAAAGGGTGAATACCTAAAAAAAATAAAATTTGTTGTTGAATAGAACGTACTAGGAGTAAGAGAAAGGGAGAGGTAGAATGTAGCAAATCATCTCACATAAAAGAGGGAAGAAAAGGCTTTTACAATGAAAAAGGGGGGAGATGAAAGGAAATAGGTGAGCCTTAGTCTCATGGGATTTGGCTTAAGGAGGAATAACATACACTCAACTGGATATGGAAATCTATTTTGAGCAAACACTATTGTGGGAGAACAGGTCAAGGGAGAGAATAGAATAAATTGAGGGCAGGACAGGACAGAGGGAAATGTGGTTAGTCTTTTACAACATAACTATTATGGAAGTGTTTTGCACTGTTACACATGTATGACCTATATTGAATTGCTTGTGTTCTCAGTGAGGATGGTTGGGGAGGGAGAGAGAGAATATGGGAACTCGGAGCTTCAATAATGAATGTTAAAAATTGTTTTAGCATGAAACTGGAAATTAAGATACATAGGCAATGAATGGAGTATAGACATTTATTTTGCCCTACAGGAAAACAGAAGGGAAGGGGGATGGAAGAAGGGTGGGTAATAGAAGGAAGGACAAATTGGAGGAAGGGGTGTCCTGGGATGGGGATGGGGAGATACGGGGAGAAAATTTTGAATTCACTTCCACCAGAATTTGAATGTTAAGAAATAAAAAAAAATTATACACAAAAAGAAAACATTTTTCTTGCCTCTTTTATATGAGAGATAATTTATCCTATTCTATCTCTCTCCCTTTCTCCTTTTCCCAGTGTATTCTTCTCTCACCCCTTAATTTTATTTTTTTAGATAACATTCCTTCATATTCAACTCACCCTGTGCCCTCTCTGTCTATATGTATATACTCCTTCCAAATACCGTAGTACTGAGAAAAGTCTCAAGAGTTACAAATATTATCTTTTCATGTAGAAATGTAAACAGTTCAACTTTAGTAAATCCACAATGATTTCTCTTTCTTGTTTACCTTTTTATGCTTCTCTTGATTCTTAGGTTTGAAAGTCAAATTTTCTATTCAGCTCTGGTCTTTTCATCAAAAATCGTCATAGTCCTCCATTTCACTGAATAATCAATTTTCCCCCCTGAAGATACTCTGAAGAATACTCTGTTTTGCTGGGTAGGTGATTCTTGGTTTTAATCCTAGTTCTTCTGACTTCTGGAATATTAAATTCCAAGCCCTTCAATCCCTTAATGTAGAAACTGCTACATTTTGTGTTATTCTGATTGTATTTCCACAATACTCAAATTGCTTTTTTTCTGGATGCTTGCAATATTTTCTCTTTGCCTAGGTAGCTCTGGAATCTGGCTATAACATTCCTAGGAGTTTTCCTTTGGGGATCTCTTTCAGAAGGTGATCAGTGGATTCTTTCAATACCTATTTTGCCCTCTGGTTTTAGAATATCAGGACAGGTTTCCTTGATAATTTCATGAAAGATGATGTTCACACTCTTTTTTTGATCAAGACTGTCAGGTAGTCCCATAATTTTTAAATTGTCTCTCCTGGATCTATTTTCCAGGTCAATTGTTTTTCCAATGAGATATTTCACATTATCTTCCATTTTTTCATTCTTTTGGTTTTATTTTGTTAATTTCTTGGTTTCTCATAAAATTATTAGCTTCCCTCTGTTCCATTCTAAATTTTAAAGAACTATTTTCTTCAGTGAGCTTTTGAACCTCCTTTTCCATTTGGCTAATTCTGCCTTTTAAAGCATTCTTCTCCTCGTTGGCTTTTTGGATCTCTTTTGCTAATTGAGCTAGCTTATTTTTAAAGGTCTTATTTTCTTCAGCATTTTTTTGGGTCTCTTTTAGCAAGCTGTTGATTTGCTTTTCATGATTTTCTTGCATTGTTCTCATTCCTCTTCCCAATTTTTTCCTCCACCTTTCTTACTTGATTTTCAAAATCTTTCTTGAGTTCTTTTGGAGGCTGTGTCTGCAGAAGTCTTCACTTTTCTGTCTTTCCCTGATGGTAAAAACATATTCTTCCTCATCCAAAAGGATGGGAGAGAATACTTGTTCACCAAGAAAGTAACCTTCTATAGTCTTATTTTTTTTCCCTTTTTTGGGCATTTCCCTAACCAGTTACTTGACTTTTGGGTCCTTTGTCAAAAGTAGGGTATACTCTGGGGACCTCTAAGTTCTTAGTTCCTCCAAAGTGGCACAATCAAGGGAGAGGAATTTACTCCTCAGAGGCCTCCAGCTCTGCCATGCCCCAGGACTGTGCTCAAGGCTGAGATTCAGTTCAGCTGCTCAATTCCCTCAGCAGCTTTAAGGTGAGCTGCTCCAACAATGGACCCTGGCTGCTGCTGTGGCCACCACAGTCGCTGTCTGCCCACTGCTGCTGGTGGTGCTGCTGGGGAAGCAGCTCCCTTTTGAATTCACTTACACCAGAATTTGAATGTTAAGAAATAAAAAAAAATTATACACAGAAAGAAAAAGTTTTTCTTGCCTCTTTTACGTGACAGATAATTTATTCTATTCTATCTCTCCCTTTCTCCTTTTCCCAGTATATTCTTCTCTCACCCCTTAATTTTATTAGGGGAAGACCTTGCTCCCTTCTCACTCTGGTTGTAAAACCCCTCTCTCACTGACTTTTGGTGTCTGGGGGTTAATGGATCTGTGAACCCCTCGCTGCTACCAGGGAATCTGTCCCTGAAGCCTGTTCTAGTCCTGCTCCTCCTGGTGCAGCACAGCTAAATCTAGGCTGGGCTCTGCTCCACATCCAGTGGCCTTGCAGGTCACCTTGGGCTGGAAATCTCCTCCATTCCATTGTTCTGTGGCTTCTGCTGCTCTAGAAACAGTCTTTCTTTACAGGTATTTTATGGGCTGTGGAGGAAGAGCTAGAGTATGTGCATCTTTGTACTCTGCCATCTTGACTCCACCCCCTGAATCTACTTTAACTACTAAGTGAAAATTTGTAAACATAGGGAAAAATCTACTAACATGACTCACTATACTTTACTAACCTTTTCAAACACTACAGGAATTTGTGCTGAGTCAGTCTGAATGACATCACTGTTTCTATTTCTAGTCCTGCTTGTCTTCCCAGTACGTACAGGCAATCTACAGGCAGAAGTGGCATGTATGTTAATCCCAGGCCCTTGTCCTTTGCCATGCTACTGTTGGCACACAGTTGCATGAGCTTTCACTCTATCTCTTTATCTCTCCTCTCACTTCTCTATGATGAAGTTGTATAAGGGAGAAACTGAGACCATCTGATCCCCTTTCAGAACTGTGCACCAATCAGGATTATCTTTCCCTTATCAAAAAATTCATCCACAATTCATCTGTAAAATGAGCTGGAGAAGAAAATGGCACTACTCCATTATCTTTGCCCAGAAAACCCCAAATGGAGTCAGGAAGAATTGGACACAACTCAAACAAATGACCAACATGAATACTACCAAAGAATCATATAAAACTGAAGAAAAAGGGAGTGGAAAAAAGCACAAGCTTTCAGAACACATTTAAAACAATTTCAGAAAATTTAATACATTTCACAACATGTGTCAATCAGGAACAAGAGCATATTGTCTGTAGTAGTAGTGGTGGTAGCACTCTGCAAAAACTGCTTAAATAAAAACTTTGATAGCTCCACATCTAACCTTACATGTTTAAAAAAAGTCTTACATGGTCAAATGTGTCATTATTAGTACAAAATACGCCCTGGCCAGCTAGAATAAACTGTAACTTGCTTCACTCTTAATTGACTCTTTGCTGCTATTATGCAACCCTGATCTCAAAAATCCAGATAAATGATTGATGTCTTGGGTCCCTAAAAAATTCCACTACACTTGAAGATTTCCAATGACAGGTTACCTAACTCCCAACACAGCCTTTTGGGACAGTTCTAATTGTTATAGAAAACATTCTTACCTGGAGTCTAAACTTGGCTCTTTGCAATGGCCACCCAACAATTAAATAGGGAAAGGAGTTAAGAGAAAGCAAGGTAGGGAATAAAAGAGAGAACAGATTAAAGGAGGCAGTGGTCAGAAGCAAAACAGACTCTTAAAGGGGAGATGGTAAGAAAGAGATGGATAAGTATAAGAGAATAGGATGGAGGAAAATACACAGCAATCATGACCATAAATGTGAATGAGTTAAACTCACCCATAAAACAGAAAAGGTCAGAAGTATTAGAAACCAGAATCCATCAACATGTCACTTACAAGTACATACTTGAAACTAAAGTTAAAAAAAAGGTAGGTATAGTAAGTGTGATCTCAGATAAAGCAACAGAAAAAATACACCTAATTAAAAGAGATAAACAAGGAAATTACATCTTGCTAAAAGATACCATGGACAATGAATTACAGCAATATAAGTGTAAATATGAATATACATATAAAAGAGATATAAGTAAACTACAACGAGTTACAAGGTTGTGTGATCCTGGGCAAGTCACATAACCCCTTTTGCCTCATTTTCTTCGCATGTTAAATGGTAACAATATAGCGCCTGTTCCCAAGGTGGTTGTAGTGATCAGATGAGATGCTGTAAAGCACTTAACAGTTATTAAATGAAATAATAATCAAGTGTTTAGCACAGTGTCTGGCACAGAGCAGGCTCTATACAAGTGTTAGCTGTTATTATAACTATCTTGCCTCCCCTGCTGTAAAGGAATAATCAGGAGAGGAAGCCCAGACCAAAGTGGTACCTGCAGTTCTGTGCCTTAAAGCAAGTGCAGCTTCTCAGCTGGCTGAGAGGCCTGAATTCAGTAGCAGTCAATAGCTGCTCGGACCCAAATCCAGAAATTTGCAGAGTTCAGACCAAGTGGGGCATGATCAAGACTTTACCTTATAGCAGAATATTTTGACAACATCAAAAACATACAGGTTCCCAAACTAAACTGTATCTGCAATCCTAGAATTAAAGTGTGTTCATCCTTTGTTGCTGAAGAAGACCATGCCATCAGAGAAATGACGACATGACTTGCACTTGACTTTGTTTTGAGTGAGGGAGGGCTGTGCAGGTCACCAGCCTCACTTCTCCTCCAGAGCCATCTGAATCCAGTGACCAGATATTCATCAGGATGACTGGAGATGACCCCGGATGAGGCAATTGGGGTTAAGTGACTTGCTCAAGGTCACACAGTTAGTGAGTGTCAAATGTCTGAGGTGAGATTGAACTCAGGTCCTCCTGACTCCTGCACTGGTGCTCTAGCCACTGCACCACTTCGCTGCCCTAATACTGGAATTAACAAAACACTCAATACTCCCAGAGAGTATCAAGAGGTCCAACCAAGACCTACCCTGCAGAAGTGTCACAGTAGGCTGAAAGAATGAGTGAACAAAAAAAAAAAGAAGCCTCGCCATAAAGAGGTCATTAGGTGATGGGGATGCTCAAGGCACAGACTCAAAAGGAAAAGACTGATTCCCAAATGTTTACAAGTTAAAAGCAACAACAACAACAAAAGAAAAACACAACTTGGCACAAATTCAACTAGAATTCCCAACAAGAGTTGAAAAGGGAGTTTTTAAATAAGAGTGTTAAAGGGGAAAAACGGAGAAGAAAGCAATTCAAGAAAGAATTGGAAAGAAAAGCAACAACTTGGAACGAGATGTACAAAACCTTGCTCATGCAAACTCCCTGAAAATTAAAATGGACTAAGCAGAAGCCAATGACTCCACAAAACAAGAAATATTAAAGTCAAAAGACTGAAAATATAAAAGAAAATGTAAAATGTCTCAAAGAAAAAATATAACTGACACAGAAAACAGTGTGAGGAGAAAAAAAGTAAGAATTATCAGACTACCTAAATGCTATGACCAAAACAAGTGCCTACACATTCTGTTTCAAGAAATCTTAAAAGAAAACTGCCCAGAGACCTTAGAACTAGAGGAAGTAGAAACAGAAGGAATCAACTGGTCACCTCTTGAAAGAAATGCCTAAATGAAAATTCCTACAAACATCATAGCTAAAATTCAGAGTTTCCATGTCAGCTCTGTGTGAGTGTGGAGAGGGAGAGAGGGAGAAAGCAAGCAGAAAGAAAAAGTTCAAGTATTGAGTTGGCAGTCAAGATTACACATAGTTTAAATAAAGAAGTGGAAAATTTGGAAGAGAATATTTCAAAAGGTAGGGATATGGGTTTACAGTTAAGAATAAATTACCCAGAAAACAGAGTACAGAAGCAGTTAGGTAGCAAAGAGTATAGAGCATCGGCCCTGGAGGCATGAAGACCTGAGTTCAAATAGGCCTCAGACACTTACTATCTGTGTGACCCTGGAAAAATTCATTTAATCCTAACTGCCTCCAAGAAAACAATGTATAATGCTAGAAGGGAAATTTGCACATTTAGTGAAATAAAAGTCTTCTGAGCATTCCTGATGAAAAGACCAGAGCTACAGTGAAGTTTAAACACAGGAGTCAAGAGAAACATAAAACAATAAACAATGAAAAATGAGAAAGAATTAAACAAGGTTAAACTACTTACAATCTAATATGTAGATATTAAACATGTTTGTCCATGAATTCTGTCAGCATCATGAGTCTTAGAGGGAGTCTAATCAGACTGAAGGTTTGGGAGAGGTTCTGTTATATCTGGATGATCTTAAAAGAAGAATGGAAAGGAAATGGAAGAGGAATACAGTAAGGGAGGGAGGGAAAAGAAGACTGGGGAAAATTAACTCACACAATCAAAGTGCTCAAGCTGACAACTATACAAACAAGGAGGAAGTGGTGGGAGGAGCTAATGACACCTGAACCTCACTCATCTGAGCTACTTAAAGTTAGGGTACAAAAAGACATTTCACTTAAGAAAGAAACAGGAAGGAAAAGGGAAAGGAGGAATTAGAGGGTGAGGAGATTACAGAAGAGATTAGTCCTAAGCAAAATAAACCAAGGGAGTACAAAAATACCTATAGCTCTTTTTGAGGTAGCAAAGTAAGGGAAAAAGAGAAGGTGCCCGTAAATTAAAGAACGGCTGGAGATATGATTTATGAATATAGGAGAATACCATTGTGCTGCAAGAAATGACGAAAGGAAAGGTTTCAGAAAAACCTGCAAAGACTTAGAGTCCAACCCAGAGTGAGGTAAACAAAACCAGGAGAACAATTTGTACACAGACGGCAAGATGGTGAAGACAACTCTGAAAGAATGAGGAACCGATCGGTGTAATAACCAACCACAACTCCAGAGGATTGATAATGAAACATGCTATCCACCTGATGGAGAGACGGACTCAGCACATAATGGTGTGTATATGTGTGTACTAAATAAATACACATGCAGCCAATGCAAAAATGTGTATACATGTTTGTAATAAGGGTTTTAACAAGGGGATTTAAGCACAGCTTGGCCATAGGTAGGGCCAAAATTAAAACTGACTAAACGTCTTTGAGCTATAGATAGGTTTTTAGTGGCTGACTTTCCAGGTAAAGGTATAATTAATGATTAAACTATTTCTCAAAAGCACTCTTTTTATTGGGACATAATCCAGAAACTACAATCAGCAAATGATTCTTTATGAAGGAACCTTCAGTGAAAGACTTCCCAGCAGCATTTTTTCAGAAATCTGCAAACTAACCTTAGTAGCTGCCTCATTTTTTGAGTTTACTTTCTTGAAAAATTGTTTCCCACTGAGATTTTTCAAAATTGGAATGCTTTAATTTGCTTTTCATTGATGTCTGATTTGCTGAAGTCGGGATGTTTTGATTCAAATTGGTTTATAAAGATTGTATTCCCTCAGAATGGCTATTACTTCTAGACAAAGCACAATATTATCTCTTATGTAAGGCAACAAGTATCTAACTGTCTGCCCCAGATTAAACACTATGTTCTGATTTGATCTTCCATTTCTTTTTACAAAGTTACCCCAAAAACTTTAATGTTAGAACCAATAAAATCTTCACAGCAACTGCTCACATACAAATACTGAACTGAGCATGTGATCTTAAAGAGAGCACCAGACACGCATGTCAGTATGGAGAGAGCTGGCTGAGCAACAAGGGAGGGAAAGAAGGTCGTTGCCACTCATGGCTAAGCAGGCTTAACACACTTTGTTCAACACCAGTCACAACTGAACACACAGAGAAAAAGATACAACTCTTGCTCCCCTCATACGAGAGACTAAAGATGATCAGTTGCCGCAGGTCACATGACAAACAGGAGAGCATGCACAGTAGCAACCCACCCACCAAGTTCCACGAGGGACACAACAGTGACTAGGTGAATGTGGGTTAAATAGACCACGCACTCTTTACACCTTGACTTTCTTTCACATCTTCTACATTTTTCGGGGGCCACCTGAAATCCTTTGGTGGACCACAAGCAGTCCACAGGCTCTGTGGGGTAGGTCTAGGTTAAGGGGCTAGGGAGGAAGAGGAGGAGGAGGATTTCTCCTGGTTGAAAATGTGTGTTTGGGGAGAAGGGGGGTATGTCTGTGTGTGTGTGTTGTGTGTGTGTGTGCATATGTGTACATACATATATACATACACATAAAAGATTTCTACATGAAACACAAAAATATGGAATATAATACCTCAATACATTAAGATTTTTTATACTTTTCAGTAAAAATGATGCAAAGGGTAGACATAAAGGTGAGAAATGTGCAACTCAAACAACAATACACTTGGAGAAAGGAAGCTTAGTTTCTACTCCCAACTCTGTCATTAACTGGCTTTGGACCTTGAGGAAATGACTCAATTTCTTGGCTTCAGAAAGCTAAAATGAAAGGTAGTAGCATAAATGATTTCTAAAATTTTTTCCAGTTCAAAGAATCCACAATTACTATCACTAAATCTAAATTTCCTCTGTAATTTCTCTATTATAAACCTTTTAAAAATACTACAGGAGTGTCCTTTCTGTTCTAGAAAATAGTATTCTTTTACATGAAGTGTCACTTGAAAAACAATTAAATATCATTTTCATAAATACTATAAACTTTGTATGAAATTTTCATAAATACTCAAGTCTGACAGTGATAACCATGGTTTTTCCCCAACCCCTTTTCTTCTCTAGACAGATTTCATTGTTTAGGATGCATCTACATCTGCCACCCACTCCTTAGGAAAAAGAGGTATTCCTACTTTCCTAGTAATACTGTCCTTTTCAAAAGAGCTGTCAACAAGATTGACACAAATAATATATAATGAGTAAGTCAGTAGTTGGAATCTGAATCAGGTATGAATTCTGAATCACTTAGATGTAGCTCAAATATTCAAAATTTAAATACTGAATTTCATTTATAGGCCTATTAATAGAGATTTGTCAAACATTATTTTACTTAATGATTTACATAAACAAATTAGGTACTCAATTGTTCTTAGAGGAAGCTGTGCTAATTATTTCCAATATTAAGCTGATTAAAAACAAACATGGATAAGGGAAAATCACATATTTAATTGCAAAAATATTTTACTTCATTAATTTCCCCAAAATAGAAAGGTTAGTCTGTGGCAGATCTGGAGTAGCGAACTGCAGACCAGATCTAACTGGTAATATTCTTCTCTCACAGCAGGAGACAAAGCCAATTTGCAAGGAAGAAAATCGCTCCACCCAGTCAGCATAATCCTCCTACAGAGGAGAAGGACCCTGGGCAGAGGAGTACCTCCAGGGGACTGCAGCACTCCTATGTTACAGGCAAGCCTGAAGAACAAAGTGGTCATCTTTTATACAGTAACACCAATGACCTATTCAATGAAATTAGACAAATGAAATATGTCCAGGTGCAAAAATCTAAGATTGGTGGGGGAAAGTCTATGAGGTAATCGTACATGATTCATCAGGAAACAGGGATTGTGGACACAACTCAGAAAACTAGCTCTGTGTTATCTCTGAGTTCCCTGATTCTTTCTGTTTAAGAACCAATTAAGAACTTGTATCTGATTTATTTAAAACAGTGCCACAATGCCCAAAAGTACTGCCCGGAGCGGGTTAGGTAGCACAATAGATAGAGTGCTGGGCCTGGAGTCAGAAAGACCTAAGTTCAAACTCAGACTCAGATAGCTGTATGATCTTGGGCGAGTCACTTAACCTCCGTCTGCCTCCATTTCCTCAATTGTAAAACTAGGATAATGGTAGATCTACCTAATAGATTTAAAGTGAGGATCAAATGATACAATATTTGTACAGTCCCTGATAATATTTATTATAATATTTACTCCTGGCACGGAGTAGAAGTTTAAAGTATTTGTTCCCTTTCCCCCAAACGTTAGAGAAAACAACTGGATACCTACCACATTTCCACCAAGGGATAAATATAGGAGAAAACTTCAAGTCAAATATTTGTGTTATTATTTACACCTATATATAAAACAAGCTTCATCATAAGGAACTGAAGAGGATGGTGAGGTTCCGAGTCAGATCATCCAGAAAGAACGCAAGAGGCAGATATTGTCCTAGTCAAGAGAGCTTTGTTGACACGGAAGCAGCAGATTAGTCCTTATGGGCATCAGCAGCTTGGAGAAGGACAGGGGCTTGCTTTTATATGCAGATCTTGGGCACTCAGTCAGGAGTATGGCATGCTCCTACTACACGGGCAGTGATAATAAATATTATCAGGGAAGGTAAAGCAGGAAAAAGGAAACAGGTCTGTCTTGTTAGAGTCTCCTGTTAGTGGGCAGCTTCAGATTTAGGCAAGATTCTCATCATTGCTGGCCAGAAGGTCAGCCTCATCATTCCCCCCTCTAATTATTGATAACAGAAATCTTTCAGGAATATGGAAGGTGGTCTCTTCCTCAGTAACTACTTCCTGCTGATAAGGGGCATAGAGCTGTTCCTAAGGAGAAGAGGAATCAGACAGGTTGGGAATTAACATGTGAACTTGTTTCCAACAGAATCCAAGGTGGAAAGCTTGGCACCCAAGGGCTGAGCATGGAGTTTCTGTATACAAGAAGACACTAACAAGTTACAGTAAGGTAAGTTCTCATAAAAGCTGGTGGGCTGCAAACCTGTGGAACAATTATTGCAAATGG
>CM053774.1:13473875-13595128 GCA_028658325.1 Potorous gilbertii | reverse complement strand
GGGAAGTATAAGTAGGCACAGTCAGATAACCCTTTCACACTTGCCCCAAGGTGAAACTTAGAAGTTGATGTTCTGAGTCTAAGAGAATATCAGCAGTTGGGAAGGGTCTGCCATTCATGAGCTCCAAGGGGCTACGTCTGACATCTATTCAAGGAGTCATGAGGATGGGCTACAAAGACAAGTCATTCCCAGTCTTGCCAGACTTCTAAGGTCAATTTAGTCAAAGTCCTTTTTAGAGGATGGTTCATTTTGGTTATGTTAATGCCTTGGGGTAACTCCCTGAGTAATGTGAGAATGAATGCTGGTGTGTTATCACTTTGTAAGGATCAAGGGAGCCCAGATCTGGGAATAATCTTGTTCAAAATTACCTTATTCACTTCCATAGCTTTCTCGGTACAGTAAGGGAAGGCTTCTACCCAGTGTGTAAGGGTGTCTATTGACACCTATTATTTTATTAAGAGAAGCTTAAAGAGTCTGTAAGGTAGCATAGGGGTAAAATCTAGTTGCCAATCCTTGTCTGGGAAAGTCTCTCCATTTTGGACAAGGATCAGGAGAGATGGCAGTCTTACTGCTCCTTTAGGGTTGGCTTAAGCACATAGAGAGCAAGCCTTGCAAACCTGTCTAATTGTTTCTAGCTTTTAGGCCCAGTAAAGAATAGTTTCATCAGACTATAAAGTGCATCCTTTGCTAGATGGTGGAGTCCAAAAGGGAGTTTCCAAATTCTGGATCCTGGAATTGCTAACTGACTAGAGGGTGACTTGTACCAACCAGAAGGGGAGAGTTTATTGGGGGTGTTCCTTAATGATCTACTGAGAAGTGGAAGACATCAGGGGCGTCATCAAGGCTGACTCCCGGGAAGCAGGTTTAGTGGCCTTGTCTACCAGTCAGTTTCCTACAGCCTGTCTGAATTTGCCCTTCTGGTGGTCTTTACAATATATAGCTACCACCTCCTTAGGAAAGTGTAGTACTCAGGTAGTACCTGGAGAAGGTGAAGAATTTCAGTCCTATGTTTAACAGGGGAGTTCTTTGTGATCAAGAATCGCTGCTCCTTCCAAATAGTGCCATGGGCATATAAAACATGGAAGGCATATTGAAGTCTGTAAAGATGTTTACCCTTTTATTTTACCCTAATTCCAGGGCTCTGGTGAACTCTCTGAGCTCAGCCTTTTGTGCAAAAGTTCCTAGAGGAAGAGACTTAGATTCTATAGTGCCCTGTAGGCTGATTATCACATAACTGGCTCTCCTCACCCCTCCTTCCACAAAGCTAGAACCATCAGTATACAGTTCCTTGAGGATTAACAAGGGGATGTGGTCCTACACATCAGGAGAGCTAGAGAACATAATCAAAGGTCTCTTTCACAACCCTGAGGCTCTCAGGGTCTCTCAAGTCAGGAAGCAAAGTGGCTGGATTCAGGGTGCTGTATAATATACACAGAGAGTCAAGTCAGGTGCCTACCAAAAGTGTTTGATATTTAGTAAGACAGCTGCTTGTTAGCCACTGGTGTCCCTTGGTTTCTAAAACGCTTTGGACTCAAGGAGTCAAAACTCCTAGTAGTTGGCCAAGGGCGCCACTGGTGTCCCTTGGTTTCTAAAATGCTTTGGACTCAAGGAGTCAAAACTTCCAGTAGTTGGCCAAGGGCAAGTTTGGAGGTTTCACTAATACGGAGAGCAGGGGCTAGAACAGCCCAAAGGCAGGAAGGCCAAGCAGCCACAGCAGAGTCAAACTGCATAGAAAAATAGGCCACCTTGGTCTAGACCTACCAGATCTCAAATTGTATTATAAAGCAGCAATCATCAAACCACTTGGTACAGGCTAAGAAATAGAGGGGTAGACCAGTGGGATAGGTTAGGTACTCAAGACACGGTAGTCAATAAATATGACAATCTACTAGGATCCCAGCTTCTGGGATAAGAACTCACTGTCTGACAAAAATTGCTGGGAAAACTGGATGACAGTGTGGCAGAAACTGGGCATAAACCAAGGCCTGGCACCATACACAAGAATAAAGTCCAAATGGCTACATGATCTAGGTACAAAGACTGATATTACAAACAAATTAGGGGAGAAAGGAAAATCATATTTTCAAATTTATGGAGAACGGAAAAATTTTTGACTAAACAAAAGATAGAGAACATTATGAAGTACAAAATGGATAATTCTGATTATATTAAAGTGAAAAGTTTTTGTACAAACAAACCCAATGTAACCAAGACTAGGAGGGAAGCAGAAAACTGGGAAAGAATTTTTGTAACTAGTGTCTGTGATAAAGGCCTCATTTCTAAAATATATAGAGAATTGAGTCAAATGTACAAGAATACAAGTCATCCCCCAATTGACAAATGGTCAAAGGATATGAACAGGCAGTTTTCAGAGGAAGAAATTAAAGCTATCTATAATCATACGAAAAAATGCTCTAAATCACTATTAAGAGAGATGCAAATCAAAACAACTCTGAGGTACCACATCACACTATCAGACTGGCTAACCTGACAAAATATGACGATGATAAATGTTGGAGAAGATGTGGGAGAGTTGGAACACTAATTCATTGTTGGTGGAGCTAGCTGTGAGCTGATCCAACCATTCTGGAGAGCAATTTGGAACTATGCCCAAAGGGCTACAAAAATGTGCATACCCTTTGACCCAGCAATATCACTTTTAGGACCGTATCCCAAAGAGATCATAAAAATGAGAAAAGGTCCCACATGTACAAAAATATTGATAGCAGCTTTCTCTGTGGTGGCCAAGAACTGGAAATCAAGGGGATGCCCATCAATTGGAGAATGGCTGAACAAGTTGTGGTATATGAATGTAAGGGAATACTATTGTACTATAAGAAATGATGAACAGGAAGACTTCAGAGAGGTCTGGAAAGACTTATATGAACTGATGCTGAGTGAAAGGAGAAGGATCAGGAGAACTGTGTACACATCAACAACCACAGTGTGTGAGGAATTTTTCTGGTAGACTTAGCCCTTTGCAGCAATGCAAGGACCTAAAAAATTCCCAATGGACTCGAGGCAAAATGCCATCCACATCCAGAGAAAGAACTATGGAAAGGGATCACAAAACAAAGCAAACCATTTTGTCTTGTGTTATGTTTGCTTTGTTTTATGGTTTCTCCCATTCATTTTAATTCTTCTATGTAACATGACTAAAGTGAAAATGTATTTAATAAGAATGTATGTATAGGACCTATATAGGATTGCATGCCATCTCAGGGAGGGAAGGAGAGAGGTGGGGGAGGGAGGGAAAAAAAATCTAAGATATATGGAAGTGATTGTAGGAAACTAAAAACAAAATAATTAATTTTTTAAAAAAAGAAAAGTAGGCCACCTTTCATGCCTTGTAGGAGGCAAGTGATTATACCATTCCTTCTCTCCAGAGCCACATCATCAAGATAGTGCCAGAAAGGATTGGCTAGAGGGATGGCAACCTCCCTGGGTAAACAGCTGGGGCCAGGCATGGATCTGACTAGCTCATTACCATCTTTCTGGGCACAGTCCCAAATTACCTTAGTCCCAAAATTCTCTTTTCCTAAATGGAACGTGAGATAGAAAGAATAAGGTTGATGTCACTCCAGGTTAGGTCAAATGGTAAGGAAATAGAGTGAAATCCTTCTGTAAATTTGGTGGGGTCTCCAGAGTAGCTGCTCAATTTCTCTTTGATTTGGGCTAGGTCAGGCACTGAAAAAGGAATATAAACTCGGGTGTTACCCCTCTGGAATTAGGGACTTCTCTGAGAGGGAGCATCAGAACAGACTGAGAAGGACATATTGGGGGGGGGCACTAAAAACGGGCTTCCCTGTTTGGTCCTTGAGGGACTTAGTGTCGGCTGGTCAGGAGGACTAGGGGAGTAAGGGACTCAGAGAGGCCCCTTTAGGGTCTGAACATGGGCAGGGCAAACTGTGATAAAGCTTTGGAACAGGAGGGACAAAAAGTTTAATGGTAGTGAGTGGAGATTTAGATTTCTAAATGACTTGGATCAACTTGTACATGACTGGATCAACTAGAATGTCATCTTTAGGGAGTTCGGGACTGAATTGAGGGCCCGTAAGGAGTATTTGGAAAGAATCATGGAGCTCAGGGCCTTGAGAAAGAGCCAAAAAGCCTTGGACATAGGGGACTTCTGTCCATTTACCCTCCCTCTGTCAAAAAAGATCTAACTATAGAGTCTCTAGATTATATTATGGTCAGGCTGTACTACAGAAAAAGATGAGATGTTCTCTCTTAAGGGTAACTCTTCCCCAATTTTTCCCAATAACCTTAAGAGGCAATTGAAGGGAGAATCCTTTGGAATAGAAATATCCCATCACATGTCTAAGATCCCATGGCTACTCACTACCTCTTCAGCATCCCAAAGAGGGGGAGAATGAGAGAAGGTTAAATGAGAGGTGTCCCCTTCAAGAAGCTGAGAATCACCTCACCTGACTGCCTAGAAGTCAGAGAGACATACAACGCTGCTCCAGGTAATCTACGGACCGAGAGGGGTCCAGCCGCAAGACACAGACAGAGGAGATGGGGAGGTGGGAGAGGGAGAGAGAGACAGACCTACTTGTTGGCTAGGAGAAGCTCCGACCCTTGGACAGGTCCCAGATTTTAGCATCAAAATGAAGAGGATGATGAGGTTCGTTATCAAGTGATCAGAAAGAATTCAAGAGGCAAATATCCTCCTAGTCAAGAGGGCTTTACTGGCACAAAAGCAGCAGGCTAGTCTTTAGGGGCACCAGCAGCTTGGAAAAGGACAAGGGCTTGCACTCAGCCAGGAGTAAGGTATGCTCCTACATGGGCAGTTAACCATAGAGAAAGAAAGCAGGTATGTAGGGTACTTTTAACCACAGGGAAAAGGAGAGAGGAAAAGGGAAGCAGGTGTGTCTTGTTAATAGATAAAACCTCCTATTACTGGGCAGCTTGAGATTTAGGCAAGACTCTCATTATTGCTGGGCAGAAGTCAGCCTCATCCGGACCATTTTAGTTATATAGGAAAATCTGTATTCTTACATACTATGATATCTTTTCAGGTGACTATTTAGAAAGAATGAATTTGGTTTAAGAGGACAGGTTAAGCTATAAACTACCAAAAATCTATACTCAAAGACCATCAGTCAAACAGTTCAACTCAAAGAAAATAAAGATGCCCTCAAACATCTTTCTCTATCATCATCTAGTACTTAAGGTGGTAGGAAACAGAATAGTTTTCTGATTCTGATTGAGGCAGCTCTAACCCCATTCTCATTTTTCCTGGGGGTCAAATGTTGCATGCTTCCACACCTCAGTCCTACAAAAACTTTGTCACCTACTCCATTGCTAGGCAGAAAGCCTTACCCCCTGTCAGAGACCTCTGGGAAGTCAGAGACATCTGGGAAAGCTTGACATGATCAGAACTCTTATTCAGCTTAAATGAAGATACTGGTGATTCTTGTCATTCACAGTAGTTACATTCAATAAAGTCATTGCAAACACTGAGTTAGTGAATATTGAATCATTGCTCCCAGGGGAAATACAGGGTTAGGTTCCGGAGAACCTCTAAGTCATTACATTTACGTCAGCACTTTCCGGAGTGGCTTCAGGCACATATTGGCAAATTTCCCCTTCCTTTTTCTAGACGTGCCATGTTGTTGATTCTTTAACATTGAACTCATGGCCAACAGTAACAACTCTCATCTGAACACATGTATTTTCTCTGTAAGGCACATCACAACCTTCTGGTGCTTATGAACACTAGACAACACTTCAACACTGCTAGGAGGCTATTTTAAACATTGAAATCACTAACAAAGTACAAAAATGAGGAAAACATGGTACTAAATAGGCCACCAAAAGGATATTTGTTTATGAGAGGCAGAGAGCCTTGCCTTGTTCAACCTCAGTTGCAAACATGTAAATCAAATTTTTCACTGCTCTCTGCATGTCTGCCAATGACCATGCAAGTGTTATAAGTATTGATTTGGAGGTTACAAATAAATTTTGGTGTTATTTGTCCTTCATTCTCAAAGAGGATCATGACATCAGGGAAGTGATGCCATAACATGCAAGTGAACTGGATTTAGGTGAGGAAGGGCTGTGCAATGTTACCAGCCTCATTTTCTCCTTTAGAGCCATCTGGGTCAAATGACAGATAGAGATCAGGAGGACTGGAGGTGGCCTTGAATACAGTGGGAGACCTTGGCCTTTCTCAGCTAAGGTCTTTAACAGCTCACAGTCTGACTGAGGCAATGCCCATTCAGTGATTTTTAAGACTAGGTAAAAAATGAGGCAGAGAATGACCTCTTTATTTAGTAAAAAATTAAATAATAATAATCAATCTGGTAGGGGAAGACCCTCAGGGTTTCTGGCCAAAACAGAAACTGCTATTTACACCTACTCTGAGCCAAAAATGTTCCAAAGAATGACTAAGTAGGGCTGGGCCTGGGACCTATTTTCTGTTAGTCAATGGGAGCTAAAGTGATTTGGGTTTAAGGCTTGGTCCTCAAGGAAAAAGGATTTCAATTTTACATTCCCTTTGCTCAGAGCACCCACAAGTAAATGTATGGTAACCTATGTTAACAGGGGAAAGAGAAAGGGAGGAAGGGGGAAAGGAAAAGGGGAAAGTACTCAACTGACCAGTTCCAGTGGGGTCCCCAGTGGGGCAGCTTCCTTTCTACCCACAGAGGTGGTTGTTTGTCCTTCCTTCTTGAAGAGGACCACAACATCAGGGGGGTGATGCCATAACATGAAAGTAAACTGGATTTAAGTGAGGGAGGGCTGTGCAAAGTCACCAGCCTCACTTTCTCCTCCCGAGTCATCTGAGTCCAGTGGCAAGATATAGATCAAGATGACTGGAGGTGACTCTCACAAATAAATTTTAAGGAGTAGGCAAATAGATGTATTTGAAATCCACAAATGAATCAACTATAAATAAATCTTAAGCTGTGTCTAATGGACAGTATAAGGTTCACTAATACCCATGCTTAAATCAATAGTATTTCTGCCACATCTGAGAAACCCTCCATAATATTTTATATTTATATATGCATATATGTATGTAGATATGTAGATATATAGATATATATAGTCACTGCCATTTATATAGCACTTTATTAACTTTATAATGCTTTCACTTTGTAATTTATTATATCATTTGGGTCTCCAAACAATTCTGTGAGATGGGTAGGGAAAGTACTCTTATTATTCTTATTATATAAATATGAAACTGAAGCAGTATGAAAAAAACTAGCTACAGACCAACATCTCACACAATAGAACAAGAAAAGGTCAAAATACATACATGAGTTACAGACCAACATCTCACACAATATAACAAGAAAAGGTCAAAATACATACATGAGTTCCAGACCAATATCTCACACAATATAACAAGATAAGGCCAAAATACATACATGAGTTACACATAAAGGATGACACCATAAGTAAATTAGGAGACCATAGAGTGGCTTATCTATCAGATCTATGAAAAAAGACAAGAATTTAGGACCAGAGAAAATAAACAGAGCATAACAAAATATAAAGTAAAATAATTTTGATTATATATTTAAAATTTTGCACAAACAAAACCAATGCAACTAAGCAGAAAAGTACGGGGAAATTTTTGCAACAAGTATGTCTGATAAAGGCCTCATTTCTCAAAAATATAAAGGAAAAATATCGTTCCCAAATTGATAAATGGTCAAAGGATATTAAGCAATTTTCAGACAAAGAAACCAAATTATATAATAAAGCTCTAAATCACTATTAATCAGAGAATACAAATTAAAATAATTCTGAGGTACTACCTCACACCTACCAGATTGACTAAAATGACAAAAAAAGGAAAATGATGTATGTTGGAGAGGATATGGGAAAACTGGGACACTAACACACTGTTGGTGGAACTGTGAACTGATTCAACTGTTCTGGAGAGCAATTTGGAACTGTGCCCAAAAGGCAAAAAAACTGTGCATACTGTTTGATCCAGCAATACCACTGCTAGGTCTATATCCATAAGACATCCAAAAAGAGGGGGCGGGGGCGGTGAGGAGGACTGATTTGTACAAAACCATTTATAACAGCTCTTTTCATGATGGCTAAGAATTGAAGGAATGCCCATCAATTGGGGGAATGGCTAAACAAGCTGTGGTATATAACTGTGATGGAATATTATTGTGCTATAAGAAATGACAAATAAGATGATTTCAGAAAAACCTGGAAAGACTTACAGGAACTGATGTAAAATCAACTGAAGAGAACCAGGAAAGCAGTGTACACAGTAACAGTATTACTGTACGATGAAGAACTATGAATGACTTAGCTATTCTCAGTAACAAAATGTTCCAAAGGACAAATGATGAAGCATACTATAACCTCCAGAAATAGAACTGGTATTGTTTGAATATAGACTGAAGCACATTATTTTTAACTTCATTCTTTTCTTTTGAGTCTTCTTGTACAAAATGACTTACATGGAAATCTTTTACATACTTGCACATGTATTGGAACTCAAAACTTAAAAAAAAAACCCAATGCTACAAAATTGTTTTAACATGTAATAGGGGGAAGATTTAAATATATTCAATTAATTTTTAAAAAATAATTCCTTCCTATTACCACATGCCATCAAGCAGCCTAAGGTCTTTTCTCTCCCCATCTCAGTCTTTAATGCCCAGTCCCCACCAGATACTGGACAACAGCTCTTGGCCAGATGCTGATCCCTACCTCTGCCCTAAATATCCCTCCTCTACAATCCTCAGGCCCACACTCCCTTCCCAAAACTCATTTGTGTGGGACTATCTATCGTGCCATTATTCTCTAAGGTCGAACAGGCCTTATTATCTGTCTTGCTGATGTGCCTGCCCCACATTAAGAATCACTTGCTCTTTCCATCTTCTCAGAAGCTGAATCCTCTCTCCTATATGTGGTCTTCCCTAATTAGAATGTGAGTTCCTTGAATGCAGAGGCTGTATTTTTTTTCTATTTATGCCTCCAGTCCTGTCTACCGCGCTTGGTATACATAGGAAAAGTGTAATAAATGCTTCCCCATTCCATTTATAAGTGCCTCTAAACTTTTTTTTCTGTCAACCCAAGTTTCCTCAATACTGCTTCAATGGCACTTAACAGAAATGGAAATCCATCACAGTATGGAGCTCTGTAATAATATGGTTCAATTCCCCTGGAATAAGTGTAATTATAGGAGAAAGAACACTGGATTTGGAGTCTGAAATTGGGAGGTTTTAGCCCTTGAATATACCTGACCCATATATCTCTGAACCTGTTTCTTCATTTATAAACTAATGATAATACTAATTGCCCTACCCTACCTCATAGGAGCATCATGGGAATTAAATGAGGTAACACACATAGAAGGCAATTCTTACAAAGAAGTACTATATAAATTTTAGTATAATTATTAGTATTTTATTAGCATCCTCTACTATCCCCTCATAAAGAAGAGTGAAACATACAACACAAGTAAATGAATAGGAAAAGGTATTTTTCCACTTAATAGTATTTTATATTTTCCAATTACATGCAAAAGTTTTCAACATTCACTTTTATAAGATTGAGTTCCTATTTTTTTCTCTTTCCCTCATTAGACCGCCCCCTCCACAAGACAGCAAGCAATCTGATATAAGTTATACACGTACAACTGTATTAAACATATTTCCACATTAGTCATGTTTTGAAAGCAGAATCAGAACAAATGGGAAAAACTAGGAGAAAGAAAAAACAAAAAACAAAAATAGTCTGCTTCCATCTGCATTCAGACTCCATATTTCTTTCTCTGGACATGGACAGCATTTTCCAACATGAGTCTTTTGGAATTGTCTAATAAGATCACTGTATTGCTGAGAAGAGCTAAGTCTATCAAAGGTGATCATCCTATAATATTGCTATTACTATGTACAGTGTTCTCCTGGTTTGAAAAGGTATTTATTAAGTGCTTACTACATACCAAGACCTTTTGTGTGAGAATCTATTGTAGAAGGAGATTTGGCTTATGAGATAACATGCTTCCAAAATATTTCTTTTCTCATTGTTTAGGCTCATTCTACTTCTCAGCAAAGGGACAAACTGAAATGGAAGTAATTAAAAGAATCTTCAGGAGCCAAAGAGACACACTCAAGTATTTCTTCCAGGAAACCAACCAATAGGGGGGTTTTTTAAATGTCAAGAGACAACAACATAAGACAAAAGTAATAGCTTCTGTGAATATGCTATTTGTGGCATTCCAGTCTGGAATAAGCATGGAGAGCTCCATCCAAGCCTACACAATGGCAGGGTAGCAAAAGGCATTAGCTTTCTGGGTTGGATTGTCTCTGCAACAGAAATACCTTCTTGCTAAAGCCCACAGATAAATTATGAATATTGTTAACTCATTCAATTCCAAGATCAATAAACTGAGAAAGCAATTTGAAAATAATATCTTCTTAGTGTCCTGGTGACACATCTTTTGGGTATAACCTTGTCATCTCAAACTCCAATAATTATGAGAAGTATCAGTTATCCCAGAATTACAGGATCTAAGACTATACAACTCCTTAGAGGTTATTTAGTCCAGTGGTATCTAACTCAAATAGACTGCTGTTGTCCTTCTTTCTCAAAGAGAACTATGACATCAGGGGGTGATGCCATGACTTGCAAGTGAATTAAATTTAAGTAAGAGAGGTCTGTGCAAAGTCACCAGCCTCACCTTCTCCTCCAGAGCCATCTAGGCCCAAGGTTAAGAAACAGATCAGGATGATTGAAGATAAGCCCTGAATACTGTGGGAGACCTTGACCTTTTTAAGCTCAGTCCCTTCCCAGGGCTCAGTTAGACTGACACAATGCCTATTGTGTGATTAAAGCTAGGTAAGAAATGAGGCAGAGAATGGCCTCTTTTACCTAGTTAAAAAAAAAAATCAATCTGGAAGGGGTAGACCTTCAGGGTTTCTGGGAAAAACAGAAACAGTTGCTATTTACATTCACTCTGAGGCATCAGGGCCTAAACAATGACCAAGTGGAGCCTCAGCAGGGACCAACAGTTAGAGAACCAGGAAGGGGAAGGAGAGGAAAGCGGAGGGGAGGAGAGGAACTCAAATAGAAATGGATCCCAGAAGCTGCATATTGCCTTAGAAAATAAAATTAACATATTATCTATGACGTACAATATTTTTGTTTATTTTGTTAAACTGTTCCCAATTGCATTTTAATCTGGCTTTGGTCTCACTCTGTAGGTGACTTAGAGTTTGACACCTCTGATCTAGTCTAACCCAATTCAAGAACTGCTTCTATAACATCTAAAAACAATCATCCAGTTTCTACTAAAAACCAGATAAAGGACCCACTACCTCTCAAGATAGCACATTCTGATGGGGTTCAGACTCTGGGAACTTCCTTGAACTCCCCTGGAATCTCCCTACTCAAATTGAGCTCTCCCTGTATCTCCTCACAGAATCTGGCCTTTCATACTCAAATCTGTGACCACGGTCGGTTATCTCTTGATTGCTCTACCTGCTTCCCACCTAAGTGCCCCCTTGTCTGATATTTGTTGATTACCTCCAGTTGTTTCCAGCCTTTGATCCTCCTTGAAGGCCCTTCCTGAACTTCTTCGCCCATCACTCTAGACTACCAGACCACCCCCACCCCCACCCCCCCATCCCTCCTATACTCTTTTCTGTATTTAAGTCCCACCTTGCCTCCATGAAGGCTCTCAGATTCAATCCAGCTCAGGCTCTGTCTAGCTGGGATTCTATCTGGCCTGCTTATGAATACAAGCGTTACAAATGCTTAGGTTCCGTAAGAGGCAACCCAATTTGATGAATCCTTAATAAACTTTGTTTTCTTTGGCTTTAAGAAGGCTTGAGTCGAATTCATTTGAGCATGACCTGGACTGTCAGTATTTTGGGGTCCACCTACCACCAACAGACCTCATCTATTCCACTTAGAAACTAAACTGTAACCAAGATTTTCCCTGCATCAAACTTATATTTGCCTGGGTAACTTCTAACTTGTCTTCCAGTTCTGTCCTCACAAACCAAGCAAAACAAGTCTAATCAATTTCAAATATATCAATATCAAAATATCAGATATATCCAATATCAAATATTGGAAAAGCACTATCTTGTCTTCCTTAAGTATTCTCTTTTCCAAGCTAACCATCCCCACTTCTTAAATAATGCAAAAAACAAGGCAATTGAGACAATACTAGAAAAATAGTTAACAATTATGTAAAACATATGCTGGTAAACCACAGCCATTATCAGTATTAAAGCCGTATTAGTCAAAAGCCAAGAGTACAATGAAACTACTTTTAAGTCACACTGAAGTCATTCTCAATTTAAGGATGAACACAGCATCAAGGTCAACTATCGTACTGATGGTAAGTTCTTCAATCTGAAAAGGCTACAAGCCAAGACCAAAGTGGAGGGTGTGTTGGTGCATGATTTTCTGTTTGCAGATGATTGTGCACTCAATGCAGCCTCTGAAGTTGGATCAATTCTCTGCTGCCTGTGCTAATTTTGGCCTAATAATTAACACCAAGAAAACACAGGTGCTCCATCAGCCACCACCACAACATCCATATGTGGAACCATCCATTACAACAAATGGAGAAG
Source organism: Potorous gilbertii (assembly GCA_028658325.1). Taxonomy (NCBI): domain Eukaryota; kingdom Metazoa; phylum Chordata; class Mammalia; order Diprotodontia; family Potoroidae; genus Potorous; species Potorous gilbertii. Next base: position 13,582,559 of record CM053774.1, on the reverse strand, counting down.
TTTTGAATAATGTGGATAAGTTCACTTACCTTGGTAGTGTACTTTCCAGGGATGTACACATTGACAATGAGGTTGATGCACGCATTCCCAGAGCTAGCTCAGTGTTTGAGAATCTCCAAAGAAAAGTTTGAGAGAGAAGAAGTATTAGACTGAGTACCAAACTGAAAGTCTATAGAGTCATTGTGTGACCTCATTGCTGTATGCCTATGAAACAGGGACACTCTACCAGTGCCATGCCAGGAAACTGAATTGCTTCTATTTGAATTGTCTTAAAAAGATTCTGAAGATCACCTGGCAGAATAAGTCACTAGACACTGAAGTCCTTGCTCAAACTGAACTGCTAAGCATTCCAACTATGCTTCAGAGAGTGCAACTCTGATGGGCTGGCCACATCGTGCGAAAGCAAAATATACACTTGCCAAAAAGATTATTTTATGGAGAACTCACAAAGGGCAGGCGATCACAAGGTGGTCAGAAGAAGCGATACAAGGATACTCTCAAGGTCTCTCCCAAGAGAGTTTGGATTTGACTGTGCAACATGGGAGACATTGGCACAGGACCGCTCACAGAATGGCATGTCCACATCAGAAGGGAGCTATGCTCTGTGAGCAAAGCAGAATTGAGACAGCACAAAGTAAATGTAGGATGTGCAAATTTGGAGTATCAACCCCAAATATTCATATGGACTATCTGTGCCCAATCTGTGGTAGAGCATTCTGAGCTCATATGGGTCTGATCAGCCATAGCTAGATATACTGAAACTTCACTTTATCAGTGATTTCACTTTGGTCCTCTTTGAAAATGAAGGACAACAACCAACCAACCATTAATTCATTTAGTTACTTCTGTTACAGGATTAGAGGTTTATGAGATGGGAATATATGTGAAAAGGAGGACATTTAATATTCCACGAGCCCTATAAAAGTACTCAATAGTTCTTTCCAACACACAATTTCTTTAAAATAATTGTGTATATGTACAATACTTTATTCCTGTTACATCTGATTTCATCTATAATGGTTTATTTGTTCAGTCATGTCTGACTCTACATGACACCATAAACTTTGTCCATGGGGTTTTCTTCACAAAGATATTGGTTTGCCAATGGTTTGCCATTTCCTTCTTTAGTGTGTCCTCATTTTTACAGATGAGGAAGTGAGGTAAACAGGGGTTAAGTTGATGAGGTTTGGGGAGGGATTCAGGACCCCCCCCCACCAAAGACTGGAGTACAGGAGAGGGTCATCTGGCATGAATTCATGGATTCAAGCATTCTTCAAGGCAAAAGTTTATTGTAATGTCAACATAGCAGGCAGAGCTCCTTAGGAAACTTGCAACTTAACAGTAACGAGGCTAAAGTTTATATAGGAAAAGTATGGATTATGTGCCAGATATTCTATTTAGGTGATAACTTACTGGAAATCAGGCAAAAGGGTTTCTCAGGTATAATTTTGTTCTGTTACATCTGTAGCAAGATAGCTTTGACAGCTGATGACTATAGCTTGACCTCTGGATTGAATAGGATAACTTTAGGAATCAATACATGATAATTCTGTGGTTACAAGATGGTCTTGTTTTTGCAAGAGAAATTCTTCAGGGGTCAGCTTGATCTTGTGTTGAGAAAAGATAGTTTATTTTATTGAGGTCCACTCATGAGTTACTGCTAGGCACAGTGCCCTTGGGCTGGGAAGAAAACTGTCAGGGATAGTGTTTTGAGGATAGGGAGAAATGTGATCTTGGAATTGGGGTCCAAGCACAAGCATCCAAGCACCCCAACAAAGTGAATTTTAGCAGTATCTAGTTATATACATATTTGACAATTTGATATTAAGCAACAACTGAGTGCCAGGTACTGTGCCGAGCACAGGAAATACAAAGGAGACAAAAAACAAGAAGCCTAGAATCTAATGGTGGAGACAATATGCAAACAATTATATACAAAGCAAGCTATATGCAGATTAAATAGGAAATAATTAACGGAGTGAAGATGCTAGAATTAAGTGGAGTAGGGCAGGGCTTCTAGGAAAAAGACGAGATTTTAGATGGGACTTAAAGGAAGCCAAAAAAAGTCAGTAGGACTGCAGGGGAGGGAGAGTATTCCAGGCATGGAGACAGCCAGACAAAATGCCAGGAGAAAAGAAATGGAGTGTTTTGTTCATGGAATGGCCAGGAGGCCAATGTCACTGGATTGAATACTACATGTCAGGAAATAAGATATAAAAAGAACGAAAGTTTGGAGGGGGCAAAGGTTATGAAGAGGGGAGGGAGGGAGTTGACAGGGCAGGACCTGATCACTTTGGTGCTAAACTACTTGTGTTATCTTGTCAACCACCGCTACTTGTTTAACTCCTTGTATCTTGCTTCTAATTTTCTCTCTCCAAAAGAACTACGTCCAAACAGAAAAGGGTAGAAAAAGATACGGTTGAGAGAATTAAAGTCCAAGATAAATGAAGAGAGAGATTAATGGTCTATGTACGGTAGATGTTCGGGTCTCCAAGTCGGTGCCAGTCAGGTGTGTGAAGAACTTACCAATGCAATGACAGAATTACTGTCAGTAACGATTATGGAACCATCAAAAGAAAATGCCGGAGATAAGCCGTGAAACATACGGTCATTGGATACACTGCTGCGGTTTTTTTAATTTCACTTGTTTTCTACATGAATTGGTTCCTCTCGGATTATCAGTATCTCGAAGAACTCCCTCTTCTACTTGTTTTATTGCCCGAGGGGGCGCACCTGCAGGTGCGTGGTATACGCAACTCCCAGACCAGGAAACCCTGTGACATAAATGCGATCTTTATCCTCTTCATTTCGCAGCTAAGGAAACTGAGGCAGAGGGAGGTTAAGCAAAATGCTTAGGATCACAATGAATAAATACTTGAGAGGCTGGATTTAAAATTCAGGTCTGTCCTGATTTATATCTGGCCACTGAACCCAGAGAAAGTGAAGCAAGTCCTATCACCTTCTTCCTGGTATCGTGATCCTTTTTGAGAACGATGAACAAACAAGAGTCTGTTAGTAGTGGAGGCTGACCCCGTGGGGACTCAGCTATAGCCAGTCCCAGTTGCACAATTTAGGTCTTCCTCTCCTCATTTCAACCCACGGGCATCAATTACCCTAAGGGTGTTCTTTGCAAAGAAGGGCAAATTTTGATGGCTGAAATCTACCTAGTTATCATGAGGTTTACTTGCTAGATTTCTTTCTTAAAGACCATGCCTCTAAACCAAACTCACTCTGGCTCTCATGGACTGGTCAACAATAGGTCCCTGCCCAAGCACCACCTAATGGTTGCTTTTTTTTTTTCTCAGGGCCCAGGATGCAGTGGGAGAATGAAGGACAAACCACAACCACAGTCATTCCTGATGTATATTGTTCATTCATGTTTACCAGAATTCTCATTGAATTTTTGCTCAAGTTGTGTTTTTCTTACATTTTGCTTGTAGATATTTTGGAGTCACTCTCTTCTTCTGATTTTGGGTCTTTAGCATCCCTGGAATCATAATAGCTCTTTACCGTGGGATTTCCTTTTTTTGTTCATTCTTCCAACCTACTTCCTGACGTCAGCCTTGATGCCAGGCCTGGACTGCGTGGCACTTTTGGAGGAAAGGTCTAGGCTGGTCCTGTTGTTACTGTCTCAGAGACTGTCTTGGGGATAGCTTAGGCTGGTAACTTTCAAGATTTCAGTGCTACCAAAGTGGACTGATCCAAGGCAAAAAAATGATCACTGCCCCCATGGTATGAACTCTGCAAGTTCTAGACATGGGTCTGAGCAACAGTCAGCTGCTGCTGGGAAGTTCTCCTGGTTCTAAGGAACAGAACTGCAGACTCCACTTTGGTCCTTGATTCCTGCCCTAATTATTCCTCTGCAGGCTTCACACTGGCCTAGAAATTGGAATTGAGACTACACATGGCTTCCAAAGTTCGAGCCACACTATTGCTGCTTGTTTCTAAACATGTTCCTTTCTCAAAACGCAGGCCAAGGCCCATGACTGATCCTTACCCAGCCACCCTAGGTTCAAGTCAGCTCCCCTCCATTTCCCTTCCTCTCCCTTTGGTCCACCCTGAATCTCTGATCTTGAATCATGTAGTAAGTGATAAAGATGTTAGTTGGTACCAATTTCTACCCACAGCATGAGATTATGATGCCCTAACATGGGTCTAGGACTTCATCTAGCCCTGGTGTCTAACCTCTCTTTACACTAGAGTGATCTGCACTTGGCTGGCTTCTGTGTAGCTGTTATCCACATGCTTTTCTATCTGCCTGCTTATGCTAATCTGGGTTGGAAAATTGACTGTCATTTTTTCTTGAATTTCTCAATCAGGATCAATCAAGTATATTTTTTAGATCTATATAAGGAAGTTTCATCTTTTTTTTCCTTGGGGAAGCGGGGAAGGTTGGGGAGGGATGGAGCATCCCTGTTTTTCTCACTACTTCACCATCTTGGCTCTCAACCCTTGATTTTAAACTTTAAAAAGGATGTATTATTGGCAATGCTTTGTCAGCTCAGCTGGCTACAACACTCTCCTAAGGAAACTAAAAAAAGAATTTTAGTATTTTGTTGAGTTGGACTTTGCTGTTTCATTGCTGAAGATCTCACATCTAACCATGTTCAACCATTCTACAAGAGCATGGTAAAGAGGAAACACTGAGCAAAAGTATTTGAATAAGTATAACTCTATCACCAATAGAAAAATAACTCAGAATGCTTCATGTTATTCATAGTGGATCAGATATCATCTTCACATACAAAGAATAGATATTTAACACACTTGCAAAAACTATAATAACTAATAGCCAAAGCAGTGAGTTAGCCTGTCAATTGCTCACAGGTTTATCACCTTTCTGTTCAATAATAAGAACTAGTTCCTAACCCTGAATAACTCAGAATCAGTTCTGATCTACAGTTATAAGATGAAGCTATTACCACTCCAAAAAACCAGGTTGAATAGCCAGCCAGGTCCTTCCTATGTCTTAATTCCAATACTGATAACAAAGAGTACAAAGGCAATGCGCAATGACTAAAATATGAGCAGCAAGTAAATAAATTACATCTTACGAATCTGAGTTCATGATGTATTTCACTGTACAGAATAAGGAATGCCAGAGTCCCACACATTGCTGCAGTTCTAGGTCTCTCAGCATTATGCATTCACACATGTGAACAGATAATGTTAAAAGACCTCAAAAAAAGACCTCATAGTCAATTTACCAGAAAAAATGGAAAATAATTTCACAGAATGAAAAAGCATTGGATGGATTATAACCTGCAGCCCATTCACAGAACTAATCAAGTATCAAAGTATTATAGTGTATCATTTAAAGATCAATAGCAGGATAACACTGAGTGAAATATAAATACAAGTACTCTCTTTCAATATCTGTTATCACAAACAGCATACCAAGTATGTATGTACAGAGTAGTGCTTTCTAGACTTCATGGTATTTTGAATACTAATCCTAGAGTGTATTGCTACCACAAATGACAGAGTGGAGTTTTGAATGAATATTGCAAATCTAGCCATATATCTTGAGAAGAAAAATAATTCCTATCATAATACATAAAATGACTCTTCTGAGACATTATCATTACTTAAAAGGTACTTTCGTATTATTGAAGCCTAGCATTCAGAGGCAGCATAGTATAATAAAAAGTTAAATAGACTTACAACACTGGGGCTTGAAGTTTGGTCCCATCATTTATTAAGCTGTGCAAGCAAGCCATTTAAGCATAAAATGAATGACATAGATAATACTGGACCTATGTCATAGGACTGCTGTAATGTTCAAATGATACAACATTATGAGAATATCTGTAATCTACAAAGCAACTTGCAAGTATATGATACTATTGCTATTATTTTCTCCAAGAACAAGTACGCAGATCTTGCTTTTTGTTTATTCAAAAAGTGTTATGTAAATCTAATTTTTCCCAATAAAATCCAATTGTGAAAGAACTGTGGAATTTGGGGGGAAAGGGTTTAAACCTGGAAGTTTTGGTAACTTCATTTCTCACCAGGTTTCAAGCCAAAATTCCTCATAATGTCCCACAGTAAGCAGCTCCCATCCCCTCCTTTTTCAGTTTCCTTTGATGTGGTGTCTTCCTCCATTAGAATGCAAGCTCTGACAGGACAGGGCCTGATTCTTTTAGCTTGTATTTGTATTCACAATGCTCAGCAAAGTACCTGGAACTTGATAAGGATTTGATATATGCTTACTGACTGACTAGAAGTGAATCTACCCTGTAACACAGTTACTTGAATTTATCTGTCACATAAATTCAGATTATTCAGATATATGATTTTTTTCTCTTTTTTTTTCTTGAGGGGGAGGTATCTCACTCAAAAAAATTTTTTAGGAAACTAGGCACAGAATCTCCCTCCACAACTGTAAATCAGCAACTTGTCCATTAATTTACAGTCTTAAAGAGTTGACTAAGGAAATGGTAAGTTAAATAACAGCCTTCATCACACAAATAGTAGTATGTGTCATAAAAAGACATGAATCCAATGCTGGCTCTCTATCCACTACATCACTTGAGTTCTTCTGGTTTTCTTAAAGCTATTAGATGTCATCTAATAACCTATCCTATACAAACTATATAGCCATTCTATAAATTCTAAGAACCTGTTTCTTACTTATTTAGAATATCCAGAAATATATTTAATATATACAACCAGCTGAAAAGTATTGATCTCAATTACAAATTTTCTCTGCAATATCAGAGTATGTTCAAAATAAGTTAAAGGATACTTCTACTAATATCAAGAAACTCGAAGTAAAAATCTAGGTTTAATCAGTGAAAGAAGCTTTTAAAATTAGACACACACATTGGGGTAAAGGGAAGACACAGTTGATACTGTTTTTATTTTCCTCATTTCTGAAATATTATTGAATAGAGAATTACAAAATAACTAGGTTGGTCCACAAACCATTCTGCTTTTATTGATTCTGATTTATTCCTTCCAATTTCATCTTATTCCCTTTTTAGACTACATTATATTCTGCCTGGCCTCAGCACTTTATCAAAACATAATCCATACTTATTATGCCCAAGCGCTACTCTGAACGCTAAGCAGTAATTCATATACCAACCACAAGAAGATATCAATTAATAAGCAATTCAAAGTAGTTATTTACAAAAAAACTGCTTAAGTACTGAGATACAATTTTATTTGTTCTTTAAAAAACTTTTAAGACTTAAAAATTTTAGAAATTATCAACAATTTAACTAGTCTTAATAACTGACAGAGCACATGCTCATTGTAATGGATATACCACCTCATCTCCAAAACCAATTGCTATTTCTGATTAAAATGGATATGGACTAAACAAAGGGGAGATACTAACAATAAACACTGTAAAAATTATAATTCTGTGCCTATTTTTCTAATAGTCTCCTAATTTCAAATGTGTTTGACAAATCCTACTTGGAAAAAAAGCTTTAAGTGACTGAAAGATTCAGCACAAGTGCATCAAGGCAGAATATGCTTTTAGGAACCAAAACAATGGTTGCCAAGCAACTATCAGGAAACCATTTCTGCAATTCAAAAGTCACATAAGCACTAAGGTAGTTGAACCAGGAAAAACAGAGTTTTTTTAATGTGTTCTAACCTTTCAACCTTTTTTTAATCATAGAAAAACTAGATACAGAAGTTCCAAAATAGCCTAGTATTTTATCTGGGGAAGCAACTGTTTGTTAAAAATGCATTAAGATTGGGCATAAGGCAAAGAAAAGGCACTTGACAACAAGGATTTGAGGAGCAGGGATGGAAAGGAAACAACACTCTGAAGCAAATGACTCCTTTACAGAGTTTATGTATGATACATTATTTGGGGGTGAGAGGAAGCATTCTGCACATAGTTCACCTTATTCCCTAAAAGAATTCAATAAAATCAAAACAGTCATCATTTCACAGAATCACAGAATCTCAGAGTGCCACCTAATACAACTCCTAGTTCAACAAGGAGTGCCAGACACTGTGCCAACTGCAGGGATACAAACCAAGGGGAAAACTGTCCCTGCTCTCAAAAGGTTTACAATATAACGGAGGAAACAACATGCAAAGAACTATGTACAAACAAACAAGATATATACTTCTACAATTTGGTGATCTCATCAGCTTCCATGGATTTCATTACCATCTTTATGCTGGTAATTTTTAAATCGATCCATCCCTAACTTCTTTGCTGATCTCTAGTTTCACATCACAACAGTCTATTAGACATCTCAAACTGGACGTCATATAGACATCTTAACTTCACTATGTCCAAAACTGAAGTTGTTATCTTTCTTCCCAAACACTCTCCCCTTCCAAACTTCTCTATTGCTATCAAGGCACCATCATCCTTTCTCAATCCTCCAACCTCAAAACCTGCAAGTCAAGAAAGGCAGTTAGGTGGTGCAGTGGACAGTGTTGAGCCTGGAGTCAGGAAAATTTAAATTCAAATCCAGTCTCAGACGCTTCCTAACTGTGTGACCCTGGTAGAGCCACTTAGCCTAGTCTGTCTCAGTTTCCTTATCTACAAAACAGGGATAATAGTAGCACCTACCGAGGGCGGAGCCAAGATGGCAGAGTAGAAGGAGTGACCTACTTTAGCTTGCCCCCATAATCCATAAAATATCTATAAAAAATGACTAAAGAAATTCCAGAGCAGCAGAAGCCATAAAATGACAGAGTGAAATAGATTTCCAGTCTAAGATAGCCTGGAAGGCCAACAGAAAATGTCTATTGTACCAGGCTCAGAGTGGAGCACAGTCCAGCATGGGTCCTACAGCACTGACAGGAATGGATCAGGCTTCAGGGTGCAGAATCACAAGTAACAGCTACAGTTCCCAGATATCTCAACCCACAAAATGGCAAACACAGCTTAAAAGGTCAGTAAGGAAGCTCTTTCACCTAGGTGAGAGGAGAGTGTGGTCTGCTCCTAGCCTAGGCCCAAGGGCAGCAGCAGCCACTCCGCAGCAGCATCCACTTTTGGAGCCATCAGCCTAAAATCCCTGGGGGAATCAAGCAGTTGATCTGGGTCTCAGTCCTGAGTGGCAATCCTGAGGAGAGGAGGGGTGCTAGCATGGTGGAGCTGATGGTGTCTGTGGAGAGGAAACCTTATTATCAGTTCCAGGGCAGAAAAGAGGGTATGTAGTTGCTCATAGACCAGAGCACAGGCCAGGGGAGGAGTAAACACCTCTCCCTTGATTGTGCCATCTTGGAGTAACTGGGAACTTACAGGTCCCTAGAGATATCTCAGAGAACAGCTGCACAAAGCTACACTACCCTCTGAAGGAGTACATCCTCCATCTGACAAAGGACTCAAAAGTCAAGTAACTGGCTGGGAAAATACCCAGAAAAGGGAAAAAAAATAAGACCATAGAAGGTTACTTTCTTTGTGAACAGATATCTCCTCCCATCCTTTCAGACGAGGAAGAACAAAGCATACCATCAAAGGAAGACATCAAACTCAAGGCTTCTACATCTAAAACCTCAAAAAAAATATGCAATGGTCTCAGGCCATGGAAGAGCTCAAAAACGATTTTGAAAATCAAGTAAGAGAAGTGGGAGAAAAATTAGGAGGAGAAATGAGAGTAATGCAGGAGAATCATGAAAAGTAAGCCAACTGCTTGCTAAAGGAGAACAAAAAAAAATATTGAATAACACCTTTAAAAATACACTAACCCAAAGGAGGTCCAAAAAGCTAATGAGGAGAAGAATGCTTTATAAAGCAGAATTGGCCAAATGGAAAAGGAGGTTCAAAAGCTCCCTGAAAAAAATAGTTCTTTAAAAATTAGAATGGAGCAGATGGAAGCTAAGGACTTTATGAGAAACCAAGAAATTATAAAACAAAACCAAAAGAATGAAAAAATAGAAGACAACGTGAAATATCTCATTGGAAAAACAACTGACCTAGAAAACAGATCCAAGAGAGATAATTTTAAGATTATTGGTCTACCTGAAAACTATGATCAAAAAAAGAGCCTAGAGATCATCTTCTAAGATATTATCAAGAAAAACTGCCTTGATATTGTAGACCCAGAGGGTGAAATAGAAATGAAATGAATTCATCCATCACTTCCTGAAAGAGATCCCAAAAGGAAAACTCCTAGGAATATTGTAGCCAAGTTCCAGAGTTCCCAGATCAAGGAGAAAATATTATAAGCAACCAGAAAGAAAAAATTCAGTTATTGTGGAAATACAATCAAGATAACACAGGCTTTAGCAGCTTCTACACTAAGGAACTGAAGGGCTTGGAATATGATATTCCAGAGGTCAAAGGAGCTAGAATTACAACCAAGAAACACCTACCTAGCAAAACTGAGTATAATACTTCAAGGAAAAAATTGAATTTCAACAAAATATAGGACTTCCAAGCATTCCTGTTGAAAAGACCAGAGCTGAATAGAAAATTTGACTTTCAAATACAAGAATCAAGAGAAATATGAAAAGGTAAACATGAAAGAGAAGTCTTAAGGAATTCATTAAAATTGAACTGTTCACATTTCTACATGTAAAGATGTTATCTGTAACTCATGAGACCTTTTTTAGTATTAGGGTAGTTAGAGGGAATATAGATGTGTGTGTGTGTGTGTATGTATGTATGTATGGGTATATTATATATATGTATTTGTACATGGGTGTATGTGTATATATACGCATGCATAGAGGGCACAGGATGAACTGAATATGAAGGGAGAAAAACTAAAAAATAAAATAAAATTTACCTTTGAATGGAATGTACTAGGAGTAAGAGAAAGGGAAAGGTAGAATGTAGCAAATCACCTCACATAAAAGGGTAAAGAAGGAACTTTTATAATGAATGGAGGGAAGAAAAAGCTTTTACAATGGAAGAGGGGGGAAATGAAAGGAAATAACTGAACCTCACTCTCATGGGATTTGGCTTAAGGAGGGAATAACACACACTCAATTGGATATGGAAATCTATTTTCCCCTGTAGGAAAGCAGGGGGGATGGGGATAGGAGAGGGAAGATAATAGAAGTGACAGCAAATTGGGGAAAGGGATAATCAGAAGCAAACACTGTCATGGAAGGACAGGTCAAGGGAGAAAATGGAATAAATTGAGGGCAGGATAGGACAGAGGGAAATGTGGTTAGTCTTCTACAACATACCTATTATGGAAGTGCTTTGCATTGTCACACATGTATGAACTGCTTGTTTTCTCAATGAGGATGGGTGAGGAAGGAGGGAGAGAATATGGAACTCAAATCTTTAATAATGAATGTTAAAAATTGTTTTAACATGCAACTGGCAATTCAGGAAAATAGAAGGGAAGGGGGATGGAAGAAGGGTGGGTAATAATAGAAGGGAGGACAGACTGGAGGAAAGGGTGGATAAGGGGCATGCTGTCCTGGGGTGTGGGGTGGGGAGAGATGGGGAGAAAATTTTGAATTCAAATTCTTGTGGAAGTAAATGTTGAAAACTGAAAAATAAATAAATTATATATTAAACAAAAGAAGACAATAAAACTCAGAGTGATCTCAAGTGACAGAAACAATAGAGTAGCAGCACCCACCTCCCAGGGCTGTTGCGAGTATCAGATGCGATAATAACTGTCTAACAGCACGTAGGACAATATCTGCTACACGCACCAGACAACGCCATACAAGAGTTTGTTATATCATTATCTTCTTCAATTCCAGATATCCAATTTGTCGTCCACAGTCTGCATGGTTCACCTTTGCAACATCTCTCAAATATGCCCCTTGACTTCTTCTCTTACGACAACTACACTGCTACAGGCTCTCATCATCTTATGCCTGGACTATTACAGCAGCCTGCCAGTGGGCTTAACTACCTCAAGAGTCTCCACACTCCAGTTTTTCCTCCATTCAGCAGGCAAAAAAGGTCTACAAGTCATCACAAATTTGATTTGGAGATGATAAGCAATGAATGAAGTTTACTCCAAATCAAATACAGATTCCTTCTTTTGGCCTTTAAAACCCTTCCCAATTACCCCACTCCCACCCCTTTCCAGTTTTCTTCCACCGTATACTGTTCAATCCACTTCCTACTCCAGGCATTTTCAATGGCTGTCCCCCAGGACTAGAGGTGTTTTGCCTTCTGGCTTCTTCCCTCAAGTTCCAGCTAAAATTTCTACCTTTTACAAGAAAACTTTCCATATTCTCTTAATTCTAGTTCCTTCCTTCTGCTAATTATTTCCCCTTTATCCCACATATAGCTTGTTTTTCTATAGTTGGTTTGCCATAAAAATCAGCTGCACCATCAGCTGGGGGGAACACCTGAATAAATTAAAGCACAGCAGCATTACAGAATATTCCTGCACCATAAGAAAGGAAGGGATAGTTTCAAAGAAACCTGAGAGGACTTCCATGACCTAATACAGGACAAAATGAACAGAAACAGGACAATTTATACAGTAACATAATGAATACAAACAACTCTGATTTACTTAAGAACCCTCAACAATGGAATGCCCTAACATGATTCCAGGGAGCCAGTGAAATACATCATCCATGTCTGCAGCATATTTATTATGAGGGCTTTAGTTTTCTATTTATGTTTTCAATGAAAGGGAGAAAAATGCTTGTTACTTAAAAAATACATATTTGGACAATTATGGCCCTAACATAATGGACCCAATGCCCAAGGTCTTAAAAAAATGATAGGCACATGTTCTGCTTCTGTTCTGTAGGGTTGATTTGGTTGTTTTTCATGGAGCAATATGTTTAAGGGAAGGCTAGGAGCAGATACTTGTGTTTTTTTACTCCAATAATAAGACTCTATCCTGGATCGCTGCCTTGTTGTGGTGGAGGGCTTGTGTAGCTCAATGAAACTATGAGCTATGCCATGCAGGGTTACCCAAGTTGGAAAAGTCATAATGAAGTGGCTGATAAAAGGTGATCCACTGGAGAAGGAAATGGAACACCACTCCTATATCTTTGCCAAGAAAATCTATGATCAGTATTAAAACGATAAAAGACATGACACTGGAACATGAGCCCCTCAGGGTGCAAGGTGTCTAACATGCTACTAGGGGAGAGTGGAGGTCACCTACAACTAGATCCTGTACAAATGAAGCAGCTGGGTCAAAACTGAAAGGACGCTCGGCTGTGGATGTGTCTGGTGACAAAAGGAATTTTCAATATTTTAAAAATCAAAGTTGCACAGGAACCAAGATGCTAAGATTTATGATCCATTGATATCTTGGTTCCTGTGCAACTCAGTGAACTCAAAGGGATGCAAATGGGTGAATTTAAGTCAGGTGATCATTACATACATATATTACTGTGGGCAAGAATCCCTTAGAAGGAAAGGAGTAGCCCTCGTAGTCCATAAACATGAGAAAAGCAGTGTTAGGGCACACTCTCAAAAATGACGGAATGATAGCTGCTCATTTCCTTGGAGCCAGTGACTCCATTACTGGGCTTTTATCTTAAGGAAGCCACTGATATGAAGAAAGCCATCATATATACTATAATATTTATCATAACACTTTTATGATTACAAAGAATTGGAAATAAAGTAGATGTCCATCAACTGGTGAATAGCTAAACAAATTACATAATGGAATTTTACTGTACGGTAAGAAGAATGATGTGTGTGATGAGTACAGAGAAACACAGAAAGATATGTAAGAATTGATGCAAAGCCAAGAAAACAATATATACAATGACTCCAACAATGTAAATGGAAAAAACAACTACACATCAAAAATTCAAAAGTGATTTAAAATTATAGTGATCTAGCAGGATTCAAGTGAAAACATATAAGAAGATGCCCTCAACCCACCCTTTCAGAGAGGTGGGAGGTTCACAGCTGTTGTACATCACACATATTTTCAGATTTTTCAAAGCATCAATCAGTTGTGCTGACTTTTTTTTCCTCTCTAAAAAATACTATTTCATCTATGGGATGGCACTCTTGGAGGGAAAAAGATACTTGGGATAACTATTAAGATTGAAGAAATAGAGACACTAATATAAACTTATTTAAAATAAAATTTAAAAATAAAAGGAAAATACAAATGCGATAAAGAGCAAAGCATATACCTTTAATTGCAGTAGAAAATATATTCACTTATTTAACATTTATTGAGTACCTACAAAATGCAAGGCACTGTGGTAAACAATACCTTATTCGTGACACTAAAAGTTGTTCTCACCTTACAAAAAGAAGATAAATAGGCAGATAATTTTCTCTGGTTTAGATGGGGGGGTGGGGTGTGTGAGAAGGGAAACAATGGTGAATGATCTCTATCACAATGGAAAGCAAGACAACAGTGTTCTATGGATGAAAAAACTACAGATACTTTAATTTGCTGAGAATCTTTTTAGTACAACTCCAGTTAAAACATTAGAAAAAGGTGGAAACATCACAAGAAGGCAAAGAAAACAAAAACACCAAAAATGCAGAAAGGATGCATAGCCTTGGAAGCAGGCAATGACCTGGGAAGGTTAAGAGCATGATCGCCATTGATTAGAACACTAAGAGCCCCTTGATCCACATAGGCCTGAAGCACTGCAGGAGTACAAGTACAAGAAGGGCAGTGTGTCACTTTACTAATCATCCAAAGAGGCAGTGCGATATCTGAACTATTCACCAGGTGGCACTAGTACTCAACCACCAGACAAGTGATTCCTTCAGTTACTCTGCCACCAACATGAACAGGTCTTCCTAAAGCAACTGCAGTATCGTCACTGTCCACCAGAGGGTACTAGAACTACAATGGTTCAATAGTTTGAACCAAACTACTCTCATCTTCTTTCCTCACCCTGCCACTCCCACTCGATATTTAGAATCTCCTCTATCAGAACAAATCCTCTTCATTCACTGACAAAAGCAATCAATATAATTTGTGATTTAACAATGAATAAGCCAGAAAACATATTTTAGATGCACTTATATAAGACAATGCCTCCAGCCGTAACTTTCCAAACATCCTGATATTTAAAGGGGCTGACAGTCTTCCTCTCTTCTCCCATAGGCTGTGGGAAAGTTCAAGGGGAAAGGATGCATGTCTGGAAACTCATTTCAGGGTTATGACTATAAGCAAAGGAAAAAAACAAAGGAAGAAGGAGTGCAGTGAATCTATGTCTGAACCTCCTCACCACTGTGGCAATAACAACATTAATGGCAGGTCTAAACCATCTGATTCCAATGGCTGCTTGAGCCTCCAGATCAGTCTGACATCACCTCCACAGAACTAGACACAGGCAGTTTCCACCATTGTCAATAGATAGCTGCATGTGCCACCACATCCACTCTGAGCCACCCACTTCTTGTCTCCCTTGCTGATGGGAAATAGCTCTAGCATGGAAGGACTATAATTTCCAGAATCAATGGCCATACAAGTTTCATAGCAAGCAGAAAGCCTTAGCCTACCCACAGCAATTCTCCATTCTCTGCTACTATATCGGTGCCATGAAGTTCTTCCTCAAGAGAATATGAAGAAGAAATAAGGGAAACAATTCTAGACATTTTTGTGCATGCTCTCAATTACAGACACTGCCCAGTGTCCAAGCAATCAGTCTGCTTCTATCAGAACTTTCAAGGTACCCTGACCTTCAGATAACAGATGATGGACAATGTAGACAACCACTCACTCTTTCACAACGAGGGTTATCTGTGCTGTGAAATGTTGTAGCATGGGCTTCCTGTTTCCTTAAAACCAACACCATTTTCAAAGTTTCATTACCTTCATAATTAAGCTAAAAGGCAGAGGCAGATAACACATTTTAATGATTCTCTGAAGCCATAAGCCAAAAAGAAATTATTTAAGTGCACACAGTCATGTATTTTAAAATTAACACAGATTTTCAGATCAATAACTTTTATCTTTGAAAACAATATTGTGCTTTTTAAGGAAGTCTATTCACTCAACTTTTGGTGAACAACATTTTAACTTCTTTATTCTCACTTTTATACAAACATCTTGTGAAGTACAGTAGAAAAGAATAGTGGAATAACCCACCATGACTCTAGAAGACCCGTGATGAAGCAAGTTTCCCACTTCCTACCAAAGAGGAAATGGACTGGAGAGGAAGAACACGACATGGACTTGTGGACATCAAGAGGGCAAATCTGTTCTACTTAACTATACTAATAATGAGAGAGAGCTTGGAGCAGGAGAGAATTGGGGAATGATCATAGTAGAACAAGAAAATGAATATGATGTGAGCAACAATAAAGAATTTTTATGAAGTACACAGAAAAAGCAGGAGGCTCATAGAAATAAACAAGCAGGACAGCTTTATAACTACCATGTTAATGCGATATGAATTTTTAAAAATAATTTACACACAATGGAGATTCATGGTTTCATGTACAATTCTCTTTTTCTATTCTTAGAGAACAGAAGTACGTACATGGAAATGCTCACATATTTTAGCGCCTATCAAATTCAGAAAAACAGAATATAAAAAATGTTTAAGTTTTTTTTAAGAAGCGCTCACTTTGGGGTAAGAGGATCCGGGTTCAAGTCCCAGCTCTACCACTTAGTACTTGTGTGACCTTAGGCAAATCATTTAACCTCCATTAAGTCTCAGTTTTGTCGTCAGTAAAACAGACATAATAATACTTACTGTAAAAAGCATGGTATAATGTAATACATTGGGGCAGAAGAGTAATAATAAATATTTTACAACCAGCTCTCCCAAATAAGGTTTAATTTTCATTATTACCATTTTCTCCATCACTTTTCCAAGTCTGGGCAATCAAGAAAAAAAATAAACTGATTCCTGATCTATAACATATATGGATTTCCAAGGTGTAAATCTTCACATTGAAAATTTAACAAGAGAGCCAGTAGAAGCTCATTTCAGTACACATCTAGTTGTGGGCCACTGTTAGTTGCTAATTAAGACTGAAATAGTTCTTTAATAATTTGAGAGGACTGTATAGTATTAGGCATTGGAGAAATGGTATAACCTTGAGCAATTCATTTAAACCTGTTTGCCCCAGTTCCTCATCTGTAAAATGAGCTGGAGAACGAAATGCCAAGAAAACCCCAAATGGGATCCCGAAGAGTCAGACAGGACAAATGACTGAACAACAAAATGGAAATACTGGAACACATGGTGATTGGATGGGTAAACCATTCACACCCTTTGTGACCTACATAAAAGGAGTACGCTCCTCTCCTCCTTGTTGATCCTTTAGAGTTCACCAAAGGAGGAGGAAGAGATTTCTCTTTCCTTCCTACTCCTCTCAGTAAATGTCATCGGGCAGTGAGGTGGCACAGTGGATAGAGCACCAGTGCAGGAGTCAGGAGGACCTGAGTTCAAATCTCACCTCAGACACTTGACACTCACTAGCTGTGTGACCTTGGGCAAGTCACTTAACCCCAACTGCCTCATCCTGGGTCATCTCCAGTCATCCTGATGAATATCAGGTCACTGGATTCAGATAATTCTGGAGGAGAAGTGAGGCTGGTGACCTGCACAGCCCTCCCTCACTCAAAACAAAGTCAAGTGCAAGTCATGTCATCATTTCTCTGATGGCATGGTCTTCTTCAGCAACAAAGGGTGAACACACACACAGTAAATGTCATTCTGAAGTAAAAAGCACATATTCTTACCAAAAGCTGAGGATCCAACTGCAAAGTTCAGTGGGACTGACAGAAATAAAAGTCTGGCACCTGAAGCTGAGAACCTGTTAAAGAAATGGAAGGGTCCAGGGACAAGACTCCAGTTGATCCTTAGGTGTGAAATATTGTCTTTTCCCCAAAATGCACGGATGTCAGCTGAGTTCAAAGGTGGACATGATCACACACTAGAAGCACATACTCAGGCTAGAAGCAGAACCAGGAGAACAAGTGGAGAAACACAGACTACAAAGAGCCAATGAAGATATCACAAGAAGACACTAGAGAGGTCTATGTCACTGGTAGTGTACATTTGTGACTGCACTGGTGAACCCTATGTATATCCATGTCACTGATGCTGTGTGTTTTTAAGACACTGAG
This sequence comes from Potorous gilbertii, assembly GCA_028658325.1. Classification (NCBI taxonomy): domain Eukaryota; kingdom Metazoa; phylum Chordata; class Mammalia; order Diprotodontia; family Potoroidae; genus Potorous; species Potorous gilbertii. The sequence goes on along the minus strand of CM053774.1, from coordinate 13,564,626 downwards.
TACTAGTCTCACAGGGAAAATGTTTTGCTGCTACTTTTCTTCTTGTGCCTTTGCTTTGACCTGTGTTCTCTAGATGGCTGTGAAAAGGTGAATATGCTGGTGGTGGCTCATTAAGGAATACAACTAGCCCTTATTCCAGGGAATTATTATGTGGACCAAGTAAGATAAACTATGTAAAGTGCTGCAAATCTTAAAACACTATATAAATACCAGTGATTATTTTGGCTAGCTTCAGTGCTTCTACCTACTGCAATACATTATTTACATTAACATTTCAATAATTTTCTGATTGCTACTTTGACCATGTCATTACACTAACCATAGTCCAAGGATCCTACCATCTACAAAAATAAGCTTGTAATGCAAGGGCTTTGAAAGTTCTCCAGCATATAGACAACACTTCTGTCATTTCCTATATACTACCTCTATTGAAAGCATTCTTGGTGGTAGCCCCTTGCACCTGCTTCTATAAACTACAACCAAGTTGCCCTTAAGGAACAATGTTGTAGCTTAAGGGATTATGATTTTTATAAAAACCAATGGTTTTCTGAACAATAGATCACACACAAGCATATTGTCATAACTCCCTGCCATTTTGTTTCAAAATGTTTCCTTACTTTTTTATTAATTTATCTTCTATCAGTTTTCTACAATCACTTCCGTAAGTCCTAGATTTTCTCCCCATCCCTCCCAAGATGGCATACAGTCTCATATGGCTTCTACACACACACTCTTATTAAACACATTTTCACATTAGTCATGTTGCATAGAAGAATTAAAATGAATGGGACAAACCATAAGAAAAACTAAACTAAACAAAACAACACAAGAGAAAATATTCGGCTTCATTCTGTATTTCAGTTTCATAGTTCATTCTCTGGATGTGGATGGCATTTTGCCTCAAGAGTGCTTTCAGAATATTTTAGGTCCTAACATTGCTATGAAGGGCTAAGCCTAGCAGAAAAATTCTTCACATACTGTGGTTGTTACTGTGTACAACGATCTCCTTTCACTCAGAATCAGTTCATATAAGTCCTTCCAGGCCTCTCTGAAGTCTTCCTGTTCATCATTTCTTATAGCACATTAGTATTCCATTACATTCATATACCTCAACTTGTTCAGCCATTCCCCAATTGATGGGCATCCCCTTGATTTACAGTTCTTGGCCACCACAAAGAGAGCTGCTATAAATATTTTTGTACATATGGGACTCTTTCCCATTTTTATGATTTCTTTGGGATACAGTACTAGAAGCAATATTGCTGGGTCAAAGGGTATGCACATTTTTGTAGCCCTTTGGGCATAGTTCCAAATTGTTCTCCAGAATGGCTGGATTAGCTCACAGCTCCACCAACAATGTATTAGTATTCCAACTCTCCCACATGTTCTCCAACATTTATCATTTTCCTGTTCTGTCATGTTGGACAATCTGATAGATGTAATGTGGTACCTCAGAGTTGTTTTGATTTGCATCTCTCTAATCAATAGTGATTTAGAGCATTTTTTCATATAACTATGGAGAGCTTTAATTTCTTCCTCTGAAAACTCTCTGTTTGACCGCTTATCAATTGGGGAATGATTTGTATTCTTGTACATTTGACTCAATTCTCTATATATTTTAGAAATGAGGCTTGTATCACAAACACTAGTTGCAAAAATGCTTTCCCAGTTTTCTGCTTCCCTCCTAATCTTGGTTGCATTGGGTTTGTTTGTGCAAAAACTTTTCAATTTAATATAATCAGACTTATCCATTTTGTACTTCACAATGTTCTCTATCTCTTGTTTGGTCATAAATTTCTCCATTCTCCATAAATCTGACAAATACACTATTCCTTGCTCCGCTAACATGCTTTTAGTATCAGTCGTTCCATCTAGATCATGCATCCATTTGGACTTTATTCTTGTGTACCATGGCAAGCATTGGTCCATGCCTAGTTTCTGCCACACTATTATCCAGTTTTCCCAGCACTTTTTGTCAAACAGTGAGTTCTTATCCCAGAAGCTGGGGTCTTTGGGTTTATCAAACAGTAGACTGCTATATTCATTGACTACTGTGTCTTGAGTACCTAACCTATTCCACTGGTCTACCCTTCTATGTCTTAGCCAGTACTAAGTGGTTTTGATGATTGCTGTTTTATAATACCTTTTGAGATCTGAGATTGCTAGGCCACCTTCCCTAGCATTTCTTTTCATTAATTCTCTTGATATTCTGGACCTTTTATTCTTCCAAATGTATTTTGGTATTTTTTCTAGCTCTAGAAAATAATTTTCTGGTAGTTTGATTGGTATGGCACTGAATAAGTAAATTAATTTAGGCAAAATTGTCATTTTTATCATATTAGCTCAGCCAACCCACGAGCAACTGTTTTTCCACTTACTTAGATCTGACTTCTTTTATACAAAAAGTGTTTTGTAATGGTGTTCATAGAGTCCCAAGGGTTTTTTTGGCAAGTAGACTCCCAGATATTTTATAGTGTCTACTATAGTTTTAAATGGGATTTCTCTTTCTATCTCTTGCTGTTGGATTTTGTTAGTAATATATAGAAATGGAGATGATTTGTGTGAGTTTATACTGTAACCTGCAACTTTGCTAAAGTTGTTTATTATTTCAAGTAGTTTTTTACTTGATTCTCTAGTATTCTCTAAGTATATCATCATATCATCTACAAAGAGTGATAACTTAGTTTCTTCTTTGCCTATTCTAATTTCTCAATTTCTTTTTCTTCTCTTACTGCTAAAGCTAACATTTCTAACATCATATTGAATAACGGTGGTGATAATGGACATCCTTGTTTCACCCCTGATCTTACTGGAAATGCATCTAGATTATTCCCATTCCATATAATGCTTGTTTTTGGTTTTAGGTAGATTCTGCTTATTATTTTATGTAAAGCTCCATTTATTCCTATGCTCTCCAGTGTTTTCAATAGGAATGGGTGTTGGATTTCGTTGAAAGCTTTTTCTGCATCTATTAAGATAATCATGTGGTTTCTGCTAGTTTTGTTGTTGACATGATCGATAATGCTGATATTTTTCCTAATATTGAACCAGCCCTGAATTCCTGATATAAATCCTAGCTGAAGTTTCCTTACTTCTACTTTTCCTCCTCCCCTAATCTAATCTCCACACAGTTGCCAAAGCAATATTCCCCAAAGTATAGGTCTGATCATGTCACTCTCCTACTTAAAAAATGACAGTTGCTCCTTATTGCCTCTAAGACCAAATAGAAACTCCTTTATGTCACATTTAAAGCCCTTTACAATCTAACTCCAATATACCTTTCCAACCTTATTCCACAATACACAAGACTGCATATATATACTATGGACCAGCTAAACCAGATTGATTACTATTCTTCATAAATAGCCTCCATTTCCACTGCACTGGCTGTCCCTCACACCTAGAATGCACTCTCCCCTGTCTTCTATCTCTTAGAATCTTTGATTTCTTTCAAAGCTCAACTCAAGCATCATTTTCTATATGGAGCCTCTCCTGATTTACTGTTACTAGGGTCTTTTCTCAACTTGTACTTTTTTTGGAAATACCTACGTACATGTTGTCTCCCTCTGGCTAGTCTATAAATGTCTCAAGAGAGGAAAAGGTTTCACTTTTGTCTTTGTATTCCCAGTGCCTAGGAGGGGGAGGGAAGGGTGAGAGGTGAGGGAAGAAAAAGGGGAGGCAAGAGGAAGGGAGAGAGTAAAAGAGGGAGACAGAACAGTAAAGAGAGAGATAGAAGAGAAGGGGGCAAGGGCTCTTAATAAATGCTTGTCAAATGTCTGCTTGATTTGTGTCCTATGCACATGGAAGAATTCCTTATACATAGTAGAAGTTTAATAAATATTTACTGAGTCCTCCTTCATTCTCTAAGCATTTACCTAAACTGCTCCATGTATGCATGAAGAAACTTCTCATCTCTTACTTACCTCCTTTACATATAAACTATCTTTTAAGTAACTATTAAATGTTCAACGTGTTCCGTAAGTATACCTGTACGTATACACATGTATATGTGTATGTATGCATATATACACATATACACACATACATAGATATACACAAGAGACAGATATCAATATAGTATTCATATACACATAATATATGCATTCATTTCTGCATATATTCACATTAAATATGCATATTTACTGTATCCCCAACACATTTTGAATTCTATGAGAGTAAAGACTATGCTTTATCACTTAATCTCCCCAGTACTTAGCAGCATTTTGCACAGACTAAGCATTTAATAAATGAATATTCATGTTAATTTCACATATCTATTTTGTTACCAACCTGCAATTATTGACTTAAAAAAACTCTCAAAATATAATTTATCCATAATGTTAAAAATATATACATACCTACGTGCATGGAGTATTTCTTTCCAATATCTTATAGTGCTACTTCTTTCCAATGTCTTAGTAAAGGAAATAATTTTTAAAATATTCAACGACATGATAAAAATTCTTGAATAGGCCTAAGTATTCCTGAGGGTGGAAGGAAGAAAGGAAGAAACCTCCAAAAAGGATATGATTCCATAATCCAATCAAATTAGTTAGAATCTTCAGGACCCTAAGAGCTGGAAGCCTTTGTTCTTTACTAAGTACTCCCAGAGGGTTAATACAATGTCATGCACATATGGGCCACCAAAAAAAAAAAAAACTAATTTACTGAACAATTGCAAGGAAAGTCTTGAATGTAAATTTGAATGATATAAGGAAGAAACATATGGGAAACAAACTTTAAAATGGAAGTACATTTCACTTGAAAAACTTGTATCTGGATGCAACTTGGCAGAAATTTGGTACAGAACAACATCTTACACTGTATATCAAACTAAATTCGAAATGACTACATGACAAACATAAAAGATGACAAAGTAAAGAAGCAAGGAAGATCTATAGATAGAGTTCATAACCAAGCAAGGGATAGAAAGGATCACAGAAGATAAAACGGATGATGTTCATTATGTAAAAAATTTTGTGGAAATGAATGCAATTAAATTAGAAGGCAGGCAACAGGCAAAGAATCTTTATGGCAACTTTTTATAATAAAGACCATGTACCCAAGATATATAAGGGCGTGATTCAAATTTATAAAAATAAGAGCCATACATCAACAGATGAATGAAGGATATAAACATGCAGTTTTCAAAGTAAAAAACAATGAATAGCCATATTTTTTTTAATGGTCTGAATCACTAATTAGAGAAAGTAAAAAAATACCGAAGAAAACAATTTGGTTTGGCTTTTAACAATGAAATTTACTACAAACATAAGCAATGACCATTTGTACAATGTCTCTATGTATCAAGGACTGAGAACCTGAGGTATTACTTTAGACCCATCAGAGTGGCAAAGAAAAAACAAGAAAATGATAAATGCTAGCGAGGCTATAGGAACACAAGCACATTAATGCACTGTGGCTGGAGCTATGAATTAGTCTGCAAAGCAATCTGAAATTATGCCTAAGAAGTCACTAAATTATGTATACTTTTGACCCACTCCTAGGTCCACATCCCAAAAAGATCAAAGGGGAAAGGGACTAATATATACAAAAATATTTACTGCAGCTTTTTGTGGTAGCCAAAATCTGGACACTAAGATAGTGCTCACATGGTGGAGAATGGCAAAACAAATTATGGTATATGAAATATGATATATTCATATGGTATATGAATATGATTTTGTCATAAAATCATGGACAATTTCAAAGGAAACTGGGAAGACTTTCAGGAAATAATGCAAAGTGAATAAACTGACGTAGAATAGGAAAAAAATATAATACTATAAAAAAATGATTCTCACAAACTTAAAATTCTGATCAATGCAATGATAAGTCATGTCCAGAGTACTGAAGATGAAACATGCTATTCCTAAAGAGGTGATGGAATCAGAAGCAGAATGAGACATACATTTTTTAACATGATCAATGCAGAAATATGTTTTGCCAGACTTTTATCTTTTGTTATTTTTCTTTTTTTAAAAATCACTGTTCAGTTCAGGAGGGAGCAATGGGAGAGATAATAAATGTTTGTAAAAATAAATAATTTTTTAAAAGAAGAAAAAATTTTTAAGAGTTCATGTCTGAAACTCAAAGTCATCACTGTCAGATAGTGGCAGCAAATAGGATCAAGTCAAATACCAAATACTAATTTCCTAAAATATGTGTCATGCAAAAAACACAAATGAAAGGGAGTATACAACATAGGACCTCTAGATCAATCTGGGTTTATGTGGCTGGAAATACAATGGGAATATTTTTAGCACTGAGTCCTTCCTGTCTGGCCCAGCTTCAGAATTCGTGCCAAGGTGGCTGGGGAGATAACAAACGCTCACAGACAATGGTAAGAGATTAATGTTATCTTCAATTACCAAAGTAAATCAGTTTGGTTTTCCTCAGCTGAAAAAGTATGCTAGGCTTCAGAGATAAAGGTGGATAAAGGTGTATATGAAAACAGACAGAGAAAAACATAGAAATATATCTTATAATCTGTTACCTTCACTTTTTTAAAACCATTTCCAAATCAGAGTTCATACACATTTAGGAAGGATAGCAGACCAGGCCAGTGGCCAAGGAGATCCCCCTTAAAGAAATATTTTTCTAAGTTACTCTGAGATTTACAATGAAGGGGGAGAAAACCATAGGGTATCCAAAGGTGACATATACTGATGTATTTATTTTAACATGTAATCATAAGCATCTCTATAGGATAGAGCTGAGGGAAGAAATAAGTTGGCATTATTAGAATATCAATATGTAAATCCTAAGAGGCAATGTCAAGAGAAATGATTTGGCTAAGGGAGGTACTTCACCTGCAGCGAACTTTCCCACCTCAATAAAAAGACTTCAAAACAACTCAGTTGGCCTGGTTAATGTCAAAGTATTCTAAACTTTCTACACTTGGGCAGTGGAGGTAAAAATAAACATGTAATACCTTCTTACACAGAGCACACTAAACATTATTCACACTTCTTTTTTTGATAGCTTAGGGTGAATAAACAATCAGACTTGAAGTATGATGACCCATGTTTGAAACAACTCTGTCAGTTTTATAATTTTTACCAAACCATGTAATCAGCTTGCACTGCAGTTTCTTCACCTGAGGGATGGACAAGGTACTTCTGAGTTCTTTTCCAGCTTTAATTTTACGGCTGTGAAGTTTTGATCCTTATGAACATTACTTACCTTTGTGGTAACACATGTCTAAAAGGGGACTCATTAGCTATTTCTCCAAAATAACCCCTCCTTCAAAATTATTTGTTTAGTGTCCATACCAGTAAAACATCCTCCTGGTTACCAAGGGTGTCATTCCCGCCTCTCCACTTCCACTCGCTTCACACAGACAATCAGCTGTCAAAATCTAATCACGTCTACCTCCCCAGCATCCCTCAGAGCTATCCACTTCACCCCACTCGCCCAATGGCCGCCCCACTTTGCCTCTCATCCCCCCTCACTGACACTATTGCAATCATCTCTCCCTACCTTCAGTGTCTCTTCACTCCAATGCCTCTTCCACTCAGCTGCCAAAATGATTTTTTATGAAAGCACAGGTCTCACCATGTCACTCTTCTAGTCAATAAATTCCAGTGGCTCTCTAAGGACTCTCTAGGATCAACTATTATTTTATCTTTAACTCAACCTTTAAAAAAAATTTTGTTTAAGTTTTATAATGTACATAATTACTAGTACTGTAGTACACGTGCACAATGTATTGTGGATACATGCACTACAGTTTTTACAGATAAAATCAGACAACCAAAAAAAGTTGGAGACCACTGATCTAGGACAGTGAGAGACCATGACTTGTCCAGGGACACAACACAAATATGTGCAGAGGTAGGATCTGAGCAAAAGCCTATCCATTATGCCTGCAGTTGTTGGGTAAGTAGTGATATTTTACTTTATCATAGAGGTCTGAGATACATTCCAAGTTCTACATGGATAAAAGTCTGTTAAAGCTGGACAAAAATCTTTTAGTTTAGTTGGTATTTATCAAACCCTTCAAGACCACTGAAAATTTAATCACATATTGGGGACAGTCTAAGCAGGATTCTGATCACTAGCGATCACGATAATCAGTCATCTGCTTATACCAATTTCCTCCCTTTCCATACCACAAGTGAATATACACCCACTGAAATATAAGCAACAAATCCACTAACTCCACATGCTTAAAAGTGCTTACTTATTTTATTTCTTCCTAAGCCTAACTATAGGAATTGTGCACCTTCTTAAGTGGTGAGATTGAAGATCTAAAGGGCACACCTCAGTGGAAAGCAGCTTTGTTTGCTTTAAGACGAGGGTCTTTCCCTTGAGTTTCTGTAGAAATAAATCGAAATAGCCTTGTGTCATGAAAAGGCATTTCAGAAAGTGAAAAGTGTTGTTTTTAATAGGGAGCTAAGAAAGTTAACTCTTAATGGGAAAGAAATTAAATCTACAGAAAGTAAGGCCATGGAAACTAATACTGTAACAAAATCAGACAGGCTCCAAATCCAATAACTTTAAATTTAACCAAGAAAGTAACATTTACAATTAAATGAAATTCAAAGACCCATCAAGAGGGAAGAAAAACCATTTTATGTTCCCTAGAAATGTCACTGCAACATCATCAGCTAATTCAAGGATTGTATCTCAAAAAGAAAGAATGCCTAGTGTTTATCACCCACAAATCCGATCATTCACTTAGTAAAAAAAAGCAATTTTCACTACCCACAAACTATGAAATCACATTTTTCTTTGCATATAAAAATTAGCATATTATTCTACTCAAGAGACAGCAGATTCCTTGTGAAAATAACCTAAGAGCCTAAGAGCAAAGACTGAAATGGCTTCCATCTAGTTTCACCGTTAGATTAGGAACATTATACAACATGTTAATTTTAGGTCATAGGCCCCCTAATATGCATCTTAATTAAAGAACTAAAAGATAACTAAATAAACATAGGAAATATGATACTTAAAAATAAGAAAATTTTAGAGTTGGGAGGGACTTTAAAAATCATCTAAACTAACCCTCTAAGTTCATAGATGAGAAAATTTAAGGTCCAGAGAGAAGACAGTTAAGTAATATGCTCAGTGAATTAAAAACCCAGAAAGTGGAACAGTACTCACAGCTGAACTCCATATCACTCTTTGAAGGTTGTCACTTTAAAAGACTAGGACATTATTTAGTATTCCCTGATCTCTTGACTTAAGCATCAATGGCAGTTGGAGGCAGGGAAAGATCTTCATTTCTCCCAAGAGAAAGATTGGTCTTAAAAAAAAGATTTTTAATCACAAATGGGGTGGGGGGGGGTGTAAAATAAAAATATATAGTATAAAACTGATACAGTTACTTAAGAGTATAAAAATCTTATCCCAAAATATCTATAATGTGTCCAGAGATGACTGGTATGCCTTTTCAGTGTGCTAACTGGCCCTTATCCCTACCTAACTTTGCTAACTCAATCCCTCATCCTTTCATTAGGGCCATTAATCTTAAAAAAGTGCAGTAACTTTTACCTCATGCCCTAATTAGTTTTTAGATTTTGTTACAGCAATAAAGACTTTTTAGCAACCTAAATTAGTGTATCTTTATGTACATAAAGGAAAAAACAAGTCTACATCCCCTTTTCTCCACTCACATAGCCACAGCCCTAGTTCAGAACCCCACCACTTCTGGCCTTGGCTATCACAATGGTTTTGTAAGTGATCTCCATAGGTCCCTTCTTTCCCCCACTCCAATATGTCTCAAAGGCTGCCATTCAGTCAGCTCAAATATCTGCCTATGAGGATCAAATATAAAGTCTTTCGTTTGCCATTCATGACCTGACCCCTTCGTATCTTCTCAGACTCCTCTCCATGCACAGTACGATCCAGGTACACTGGCCTTCTTGAAGATCCTTGAATATGACACTCCCATCTCCCAGCTCTCTGCCTTTGTATAAGATGTCAGAGGGAACAGTTGAGAAAAAGAACCCACACATCTTTTAACATAAATAATCTGCAATCTTTTGTCTTTTGGAAATTTGGGTAAAAGAAAAAAAAGCAATTCATTAGATAGATGCAATTTTTATGTCACTTGTTTGAGTATGTATGTAGATGAATTTTAAACTTCTGAAAATTGTAGTTTATAATGGAACTACTGAAACCTTAACTACAGCAGTAAATGCTTTACCATAATCAAGTTGTTATGGCAACTAGAATACTTAGGCCAAAGAGATGATGATGACAATACATGTGTATGTGTAACTTTCTTGTCACTCCCTTTAGAAATATTACCAAAATGTCTCATTCGTAACCTAAGAACTATCCTTACCTTCTAGACCATAAACTTATCAATTCATTCTATGGATAAAAACAAATCAAGTAGAATTGTTAAAAGTGATCACTAAAACTATAAAACAACACAAAACACAAAATACATTAAGCCTAAGGTAGCACTGTTTTTCAATGATAATTGCATGCTTTTTCTATAGAAATAACATAGCAGAAATTTCTGCTAAAAAAAAAATTCTTACCATGTTATGTTTCCCTTAGTAGTAAGTGACATTATACAATGATTTACTTGAAGGTCAGTCAACAATAATTTATTAAGCAGTTCCTGTATGCAAGATATTGTGCTAAATACTGGAAATACAAAGAAAGGTAAAATGAGTCCTTATCTTTGGGGAGATAACATCACACAGAAGCCAACATGAAAACAACAATGTACATACTTGGTGCAAGGTAAGCTCGACATAATCTCAAAGGGAAGGTACTTGTAATGGAAAGTGAGCAGACCTGTAGCCTCAGTTCTGCAACTCACCAGCCACATGACAACACAAATTTATCAATTCTAGGCACCCAGTTTACTAATCTAAAAAAATGAAGAGATTCAACTCAGTTATCTCTAAGGTCATTTATAGTACTGTAATTCTCTAATCGATGATGACCAATGAATAAACAAAAAGAAATTCAAAGTGCTAATTATCTTGCGCGTAATACAAATTCTGAAAAGATCTTAAGATAGCATTTTAATCATTGAAACTTAATGCTATAAAATTTTCTTTTAGATTTTTCAAGTATTTGAGAACATACTATTACCAACAGACTTGAAATTCCTGAAAGCTAGAGATTTTGTCATGTTCACCTTTGTTATTCCCCATAGTATCTAGCACAGTACCTTTTAAATGTTAAGTATTCTAAAAATGGTTGAAAGGATGAATGAGAATGAATCAGTCAGATATATATCCCAACCACCCCAATATTCTAGCTCTGAAGAATGACACCAAAGAAGATGAAAAGGTCCTTGACAGTGTTAAGGGACACATCACCAAAATTTTCAGTTTCATTTAATTCACCATTATGAATACCATTTATTAATACATTTCTTTTTAAGTCATTTATATTTTCTTTGTATACCATATTCTTATGGTTATTGTGTTCTATAAGTTTCTTATCTATAACATAACAATTCCTTGTATTTATCCTAAATTCATCTCATTCAATCCAATCCAAAGGTTATCCCCTAATTCATATTCACTTTATTTCACAGCCTTTCTGATTTCAGTCTAATGATAACCCTTTTCTCAATTTTTGTCTTTATACACTGAAGGGATGTAATCTTTTTAAGTAAAACTCAAATGAAAATCTTCTCATACCCTTGGTCATTTTAGTTGCATGTCTCTGGACTTTTTCTAGTTTCACTGGAGAGGCCACGTGGTACAGCAGAAAACGTGCTGAATTTGGAGCCAAAGGATTCAGGCTGGATGATCAACCCTGCCATTTACTACTGCGCCTCTGTGATCTTGGATAAGTCACTGGGCTTCAATACCTCATTCCTCATTTGTAAAATGAAGGAATTAGACTAGACGGCCTCTGAGGTCCCTTCCAGCTCCGAGGGCTCTGATTTTCAGATTTCCAGGTTTTCAAGAATTCAATTCAACAAGAATTTATTAAGTATCTACAATGTAGAAAACTCTAAGGTAGGTGCTAAGGATACAAAAACAAATAAAATGACCAGCCTTCAATTATATTCTACAGGACAAAAAAAAAACACAACAAAATATAATTTTGGAGAAAATGCTCACTATCTAAAGGGTCTGAGAAAGGTTTCCAATAGGAATTGAAAATTTAACTGAGTTTCTACCATATGCTCCACATAAAGCTAGACATTGGAGATGCAAAGAAAAGTGACACAGGCCCCTCCCTCATAGGTTCTACTATGGGAAAGCATGTTTATTATGGGAAAACAGTATGTAGCCAGGCAAATACAAAGTATTTTGTATTTACAATGTAATTTATGGGAAGGGAGGGAGAGAATCAAGGAAGACCTTCTGTGGCAAATGGACCCTCAGCAATGCTTAATTTATTTTTTTAAATAATTTTTTTTTATTTTAAACTTAAATACAAAACAAGAAAAAACACTGCCATGGATACAGTGAACCGTACAACAGGATTCAATATAAAACAACAAATTTCCATTTCAAGAAAACCTATATGATAAATACTACATAATGTTTTCAAAGCTGCCCCGTGTTCCTTTGCTTCCTTGTTGGTTTTCTTTTGTTCTCTGCACTTTTTACCCTATTTTTCTCTTCCCTCTCCCCTTCCCCAAAGAAAGCTACAATTAAGCATATACATATATATATATGTACATATGTATATACAGAGATACCTACAAACATATACATATATTCCTGTATATACACATATAGGCAAGACCATATTATGCTTATTTCTACCTGTCATAGGTTTTTTTAAAGGTAGATAGCATAGGTCCAAGTCTTTCCATGTTTTTCTAAATCAACCACTTCATCGATTCCTGCACCAGCAGCATTAAAACCTAATCACATCCTATCTGAAAGACCCTAGCAGTGCTTTAAAGTAAGTTAGGTATTTGTTGAAAAAGGTGAAGAGGGAGAGCATTCCAGGCACTGGCAACAGACTATATAAAGACACAGATGTGGGAAATGGCATGACACATTCAGGGACCAGTAAATAGGCCAATTTTGCTGAAAGGCAGAATGTATGAAGGTGTAATAATGGAAAAATTGCTAGGAGCCAGATGGTGAAAGACTTTAAATGTCATAAAGATCTGAAATGAGACTAGAGAGAAGTCAGGGTATAGAAACAAAGACTAAAAAGTCCAAAATGATGTACACTATACAACACCTGTGGACCTCTCTAAGAAGGAGGGGGTTAGGAGTATACTCTCACATCTGTAGCCAAGCTTGTTCTTTATAATTTTGCAACATTCCTTTTAGATTTTGAGTGTGTGATTATTCTTTCTTTTTATACTGTTTTTGGTTCTACATACTGCACTCTGCACAAGTTCATATAGGTATTTCCACATTTCTCTGCATTCAAGACATTCAACATTTCTTACCACACAGTAATATTCTATTATATTCAGGTACCACAATTTGTTTAGATATTCTCCAATCAACAGACATTGACTTTGTTTCCAATTCTTCGCTTTAACAAAAAGTGCAGCTATTGATATTTTAGCGCATATGGGGATTTTTACCAATGGCTTCTTTGGAATATTCCACTAACAAAATATCTGGGGTCAAAGGGCATGGACAAATATTTAGTCACCCTTTTTACATAATTCCAAAATGATTATACCAACTCACAGCTCCACTAACAATGAATCAGTCTGCCTGTTTTCCCATAACCCTTCCAACGTTGCCTACTGCCATTTTGTTATCTCTGCCAATTTTGCAGAATATTGATGGGAAACACTCCTTCAGGTAGTTGGTAATCATTCGTATATCTTCTTTTGAGAACTTTTTGTTCATACTCTGTGACCACTTCTCTGTTGGGGAATGACTTGGTCTTTACACATAAGTTTTCTTTCTAAAGAAGTACGGAAACGGTTCGGGGCAATTTCTTCCATTTTAAAAAAAAAGTCAACATGATCTTTACTCTCACAGCAAGACAACAACTAATATGATCTAGTACAACAAAGTATCTGGGTGATTCAGATGTTACTGAAGTTCAGTGGGCTTACTGTGTTTAAGATACTGATTCCTTTTTAAAAAACAACAAAGTTTACAAAATTCTAAAATGACTGCAGAAAGTTGCTGCGTTCCTTCTTCAGTTGTTTTAACTAAAAAAATAATCATTTATTTCAGACTTAGAAATATCTTGGGTACCTGTTTCACAGATAACACACAGGATGCCCTGGAATTTTTGGACTCTAGACTCCAACAGGTTCACTCTTGATATATTCAGACAGGAAGGACAGATAGCTTTGCAGAGGTTAATAATCTTATTTTATTCTAGTCTAGTCTTCTCAAAAGGAGTTGCTGATACTCCTACAGTATTCCCTAAAAACCCTACATTCCCTAACAACCGTTCTCACAGGTGCCGGCATAAAGAGGGAGAAACTACCCCTACATCTAGATGGGGTCAATTGCAACATGAACAACTTGTGCACTCCCCTAAATTCCCTCACACATCAATGGGGGTCAGTTGAGGCAGGTATATACATTCCTCTATGCATTACCCAAATACTAAATGGGCTCCTCCATTAGTTCCCCTATGGATTCCCTGTGGTTTTCCTACTCAATGGTCAGTGTCCACTTGCTTTATAGGGCAATAGACAAAGAAGGCATCTTGCCAACATTAAGCTCACAGGTTAACTTTAGAATATCAGCATTCTGCTTAAGCATAGTAAATATTACTTATGTCATCCCCATATCTCACTGCACAGTCTGAGTAGGACTGTCTATCATTATGAGTCTAGCATTTTCCATCAAGGATCCTTGGGGCTATCCTGGAAATTATTATCTAACACTTGGAAACTAGACATTGCCATGGCCATAGATCCTGAGAAACTAAAGACTGAATCTAAATTTCACAGCACAAATTCCCATAATAAAAGGATTTGTTCCGTAAAACTTGGACTCAACTCAAAAGGCCACACACAAAGGTCATATGTGGTCGTGAGGCCCCAGGTTCCCCACCCCTCGTCTACAGACACAAAGTTACTCACAAAAATAGCAAAGAGATCAAGCATGCAGACTTCTGGTTTGGAATTTCATGATTAACTGCCTGTGGCGAAATATACCTTTATAAATTCAAATGAACTGTGCTACCTGGCAAGGTAAGACTCACTCCAAGTTCATTACTTGGCTTCTTACAAAACTCCTCTGTGGTGGGTCACCTGGATAAAGTTCTTCAGAGAACCTGGTTTGACGCTCCACATTTAAAATTTGTATTCATAGTTTGTAATGAAATAAAGAGGAAACACCTTGAGAAAAAACAGAGGAGAAAAGAAAGCAAAAATTTCTTTTTTGGTTCCCCCTTTTAGTCCAACTTCCTCCCCCCCAAAAAAATTGGTTACATAAAGTTATCATCAACCATTCAGTTTATAAACTGTACCAAATACTTTACAAACAGTACCAAATGGGTATGTAGTACCAAATGAACCATATACTCAAGGAAAGTTACACAAAAGGTAACAAACATACTCCCCTGGTCAAGGAACCTTCTAGAAAATATACAGGGAAACATGTCAAGGAATAGAGTAATGCTTTTGTGCTCATCCAGTTCCACAGTTACTGCCCTGAACCACTCTTCCCTGTTTTCTAATGATCTATAAAGCACTCTTCTCCCCTTAAGTGCTCATGGCTTCTATACAATAGCCATGCTATAATGCAACAAATGTCAGGAAACACAGCAAAGATGAGCTAGTTAATGAATAGCTATGGGGACAATAGGGTTTAACAGACCTGAAGAAAATGAAGAATAAAAATTGTAGTATAGGGTCCCTAACTTTGGCACTAGGAAAAGAACTGAACCTATGATTTCATTTATAAAGGGAATGCCCAGCTAAACGCACTCCCTCTACCAATATAGATTGGCACATTCTCTTCAATTTGTAGTCTTACAGCATCAGTGCTACATCCCAGTTTTTTCCACAATGCCTTACATATGACCTTATCCTCAAAACTGAAGCCAATTTGGGAGACAAAAGGAGCTGCAACCATGGAGGCCAAAAAGTCACGAGTAGTACCTTAGAGAACGTCATTAAACTTCAATCTTGGAATGACAAAAGCTATTAAAGGAACTAGCCAAAAGTTCTCAACTTTAGAAGAGATTGAGGCTAAAGAGAAAGGAGACAAGTAAAATATTTAACACGTAGAACAAATACACATTTCTTGACAAAGATGAAGTAAAATTATGTTATAATGGTCACTGCATTTTATGATCAAAATGGCCTTGATTGTTTTGCATTTAGTCTATGAGTATGGCTTTGAATCATTTTTAATATGCTAATTAAAGTTTTCTTTTTAAAAATAATAATAGGTAGGAAAAGAAAAAAATAAGAGGATTCTGGGAAAATGGGTCAGAAAATTTCAGGCTCTCCAAATTTCCTCCACAAACATAATATAACATCCCCTCAAAGTGAATGTAAAGTGGCAAAAATAAACACAAGTCGGGGTAAAGCAGTTATACTCCTAAGACAACCTGAGAGGACCTCAGGAAGGACTCACCTCCAGGAGTGGAGGCTTGGCTCAAGTGAAGTGCAAACACCTCCAGGCAGACTCCACTGACCTTAAAAGCAACAACACTTAGCAGGCAGCTGAGTCTGTAAGCAGCCTCTGCCTCAGGAACTTTCACATCAAGGACAGGGTGGGAGTCAGCTGGCTGAGTAGGGGAAGACTGAAGGACTCTCCTCTATCTCAGGATGCCAGGCACAGCTTTGCTGACCAGATCAGCAACTGCAAGAACAAGCAAGCACATCCCAGGTGAGAGCAGTAACAGAGAGGCAGGAATCCTGCTATCTGTGGACACTTGCAGGAAAGTGGAATCCCTGATTTTGATTCTTGGGAAGATGAGAGAGCTGAAGCTTGCAGCTATAGAAGAGACTACAGGGAGCAAGAACATTTGTGAAACAAATTGACTGGGGGGGGTCCTAGCCATGGCTTAGGAGTGAGAGGAGTGTCTAAGGTTGTGCCTCCAAATAGAGTTCAGAAAATAACAGTAAGAAGGACCTGAGGCCTAGAGAACCATTACTGACTTCTGAACTAGAACCTGACTACAATAATAAGCTGCTAATAAATAAATCAAGATGAATAAGTAAAGGAGAAAGAACCTGATCATAGACAGCTTCTATGGGGACAGAGAAGAACTGGATTCGTATTCAGAGAAAGATAGTGAAGTAAAAAGAAAGCCATGTGTACCCCAAAGAGAAGTCTAATGGTCACAAGCTCAAAATGAGTTCTTGGAAGAACCCAAAAAGAACTTCAAAAATCAAGTAAGAGAGATCAAGGAAAAAGTAGGAGAAAAAGAAGAGCATTCCAAGAAAATCAAGAAAATTATTAAAAGAGTCAAACAATTAAAAAAGGCGATCCAAGAACTTAAAGAAGGAAATAACTCCTTGATAACTAGAACTGGGCAAGGAGAAGCAAAGAAAGAAATAATAAAACAAATAATAAAACAAAAAAAATATTAAAAAAAGAAGAGAATGTGAAATATCTCATTAGAAAAACAACTGATCTGGAAAACTGATTGAGAAGAGACAATATAAGAATAGTTGGACCACCTGAAAGTTACAATCCAAAAAGGAATCTTGATGCAATATTAAAAGAAATGATTCAGGAAAATCGCCCTGAAGTCCTAGAACAAAAGGGTATAGTGGAAATAGACAAAATCCACCATTAATCACCTATCAGAGATCCCAGGATAAAAATTTACAGAGATATCACAGCCAAGTTTCACAGAGAAAATATTAAGTATTAAGAAAAAGAAATTAAGTACTATAGACCTGCAATCGGGATTACACAAGACTTAGTAGCTTCTATACTAAAAGATCACAGGTCTTGGAACATTATATTTCAAAAAGCAAAAGAGCAACCAAAAATAACTTATTCAGAAGTTCAAGTTGCAGGTCCAGACCCAGCTGCGGGGAGCAGAGCTGCGGCCACCGGTGTGGGGCGCGGTACAATGCCTCCCCTCCCAAGTAACTTCAAGGGCTCACCGCTGCCACTGTCATGCCTATGACTGAGAGGGAAAAAATCAACTTCTCCGTAATTGGCCATTACGTGGACTATCTTATAAATGAGCAGGGCGTGAAAAACATTTTTGTGAATGGTTCAACAGGAGAAGGCTTGTCACTCAGTGTCCCAGAGAGGCGACAACTTGCAGAAGAGTGGGTGACAAAAGGAAAAAATAAGATGGACACTGTGATCATTCATGTAGGAGCATTAAGCCTGAAAGACTCACAAGCTCTGGCTCAGCATGCAGCAGGAATAGGAGCTGATGGCATGGCTGTCATAGCCCCTTTGTTTGTCAAATCTGTGAACAAAGATGCCCTGGTGGCTGCCGCCCCTGAGGTGCCGTTTATTTCTATCATCTTCCTGCTTTGACCGGGGTGAAAATTCGTGCTGAAGAACTGCTGGATGGGAGTCAGGATCAGATTCCCACCTTTCAAGGAGTGAAGTTCAGCGACATGGATCTCTTAAGTCTTTGGACAGTGTGCGAATCACAACAGCTAACGGCAATTTGCCCTCCTTTCTGGGGTGGATGAGCAACGGGTGAGTGTCCTGGCCATGGGGGCAACCGGAGCTGTGGGCAGCACCTACAACTACCTGGGCAAAAAAACAAACCAGATGTGGGAAGCTTTTGAGCTCCAAGACCTTTCCTTAGCTTTGAATTACCAGTTATACATCCAGAAATTTATGAACTATGTAATCAAACTGGATCTGGGAGTTGCACAGACAAAAGCTATTACAACCCTGTCTCTTGAATCCAGATGGGTCCACCCCAGCTGCCCCTGCAGAAAGCCTCCAAGGAATTTACTCTTAATGCTGAGGCCAAGCTGAAGAGCCTTGAAAGTCATTGCTTTCACTAACCAGATAGAACACTGAGACACCTGGGACGAGTCACATTAGGATGTCTTTGATGAGACATACCCACTGTGCTGTTACCTTTCTCAGGGAATTTTATAATCAACCTGAACTAAATACTATTTTTAAGAAGGAAAGTCCTATACCAATTGGTCAATCAAGTATTTAAAATCTAAAAAAATAAAAATAACTTATTCACCAAAATTGAGTATAATCTTGAAAAAGGAAAAAAAGAGCATTTAACAAACTGAAAGATTTTCAGGTATTTGTGACAAAAAGATCAGAATTCAATGGAAAATTCAACATACAAGATCCAGGAGATATATATAAGGTAAACATTAAAGACCAAGTACAAAAGACTCAATACAGTCAAACTGTTTACCTTTTAAACATGAAAATGTTATCAGTGGTCTTAAAATTGTAATTATTACTTGGGTAGTCTGAAAGGAAGGCTGAGCTGGGTATGACGAGGTGACTTAAAAAACAAAATTAAGTAGGAAAAGGTAAAAAGGAGTAATTAAATCATACAAATGAGGCGTGGAAGGAAGAACCAATACACAGCAAGGAGGACAGGGTGAAGGAGCTGGTAGTGCTGGAACCTTACTCTCAATGGATCTGGGTTAAAGAGGAACAACATATACATCTAGAGGGGCATGAATCTTTGAAATTTATAAAGAAATAAGAGGGCAAGGGGACCGTATAAGGAAGGGACTTTTAGAAATAGATATGTTAGGAGGGTGGAGGCAGCTAGGTGGTGCAGTGGATAGAGCACAAGTGCAAGAATCAGGAGGACCTGAGTTCAAATCTCACCTCAGACACTTGACACTCACTAGCTGTGTGACCTTGGGCAAGTCACTTAACCCCAATTACCTCATGCTGGGTCATCTCCAGTCATCCTGATGAATATCTGGTCACTGGATTCAGATGGCTCTGAAGGAGAAGCATATCTGGTGACCTGCACAGCCCTCCCTCACTCAAAACAAAGTCAAGTGCAAGTCATGTCATTATTTCTCTGATGGCGTGGTCTTCTTCAGCAATGAAGGATGAACACATACATAAGTTAGGGGGGTGAGGGAGAGGAAAAGAGAGGGAATCTTAGAGGGATGGGTAGAGAATAAGGAATAGCATGGGAAGAAAAGAGGCTAAGGAAAGGATTCTTTAAAAGGTTATTGATTAGGGAAGTAGTGCTTAGAATTAAACCGGACATGTGAGGAGGAATAGGGTAAAAAGAGAGGCTGAGAAAGACAATCAATAGGGAGGAAAATAGTATGAAGGGAAATACTTAAATAGTAATTATAACTTTGAATGTGAAAGGCATGAACTCCCCCATAAAACAGAAATGGATAACAGTATGGATTAAAAATCAGAATCCAACAATATGTTATTTACAAGAAACATATTTAAAAATGAGACATACATACATAGCTAAAATACCGGAGTAGAATTTATTAAGCTTCAAGCTGATTAAAAAAGCAGGGGTAGCAATCATGATCTCAATGAATTATAGGTGGAAATAGTAGTACTATAGTAGTGAGGGACTTTAATCTTCCCCTCTCAGAACTAGATAAATCTAGCAAAAAAATGAGAAAGTCAAGGAAGTGAATAAAACTTTATATAAGCTAGATATGATAAGCATCCAGAGATATAACTGAATGGAAATAGAAAGGAATACACCTTTTTCTCAGTGGCACATGGTATTTTTAAAAAGATGGACTATATATTAGGGCATAAAATTTTTATATTTAAAAGTAGAAAAACAAATATTAAATATACCCTTCTCAAATGATATTTAATTAGGGAACATGGAGACATAAAATAAAAACTAACAGAGACTAAACAATCTAATCTTAAAAACTGAGTGGGTTAAAGAACAAAAACAATCAGTAATTTCATTAAAGAGAATGACAATAATAAGACTGTAACACATCAAAACCTATGAGATAAAACAAAAGCAGGGAAATTATCTCTAAATGCTCACATCAATAAACAGAGGAAAGAGCACAACGAACTAGGTATGTGATTTTTAAAAACTAGAAAAAGAACAATCTAGAAATTCCCAACTAATCACTAAATAGAAAATTTTAAAAATTAAAGATGAGATTAATAAAACTGAACATAAGAAAACCAATGAATGAAATAAAAGTAGGAGATAGTTTCATGGAAAAACCAAGGGAAAGAGCCAAGATGGCAGATTAACATGTTGCACAGACTTCCTAAATTGCTCCCACCTAAGCCCAGCCAAATACCTGTAAAAAATGACTCTAAACAA
This sequence comes from Potorous gilbertii, assembly GCA_028658325.1. NCBI lineage: Eukaryota > Metazoa > Chordata > Mammalia > Diprotodontia > Potoroidae > Potorous > Potorous gilbertii. Next base: position 13,543,536 of record CM053774.1, on the reverse strand, counting down.
ATTCTGGAGCTGCAGAACCCTCAGAATGAGGGAGTGGAGCAAATCTGCAGCCCAAGACAGCCTGGTACGTCATCAGGAAGTCCCTATCACACCTCTCTGGGAACAGAGGCAATCCAGTGTGGGTTGTGTCAACACAGACAGGACTTGACCAAGATTTAGGGAGAATGACTCTGTCGCACCTGTGGTGGTTTCCAGACGTCATGACTCCAAAAGGCTGAGGACAAATTGGAAGGTCAGTGGAAAAAAAGCTGTAGTGACTGTGTGACAGAGTAGAGTAACCTGACCCCAGCCCCAGAGCAGCAGAGCGGGGAGAGGGCAGAGCAAACCATATCAGCCATAGCAGCAGAAGGGGTAGCTGCAGCCACTGTTTCTGGAGCTCTAGACCTATAGATTGGGGGTTGGGGGGGGCAAGCAGCTGATAGTACACCCCCCACTGCCACTGGAAGCAGAGGACTACCTTGACAAAGAGTTCAAAAGTCAAGTAAATGGCTGAGGAAATGAGCAAAAACCAGGAAAAAGAATCAGAATATAGAATCTTAGTTTGGTGACAAGGAAGACCAAAACATGCAAACAGAAGACAACAAAGTCAAAGCTCCTCCATCCAAAGTCTCCTAGAAAAATATGAATTGGTCTCAGGGTGTGGAGGAGCTCAAAAAAGACTTTGAAAATCAAGCAGAGGAAGCAGAGGAAAAACTGGGAAGAGAAATGAGAGTGATACAAGACAACCATGAAAAACAAGTCAACTCTTTGCTAAAGGAGACCCAAAAAAGTGCTGAAGAAAATAATGGTTTAAAAAGTAAACTAACACAAATGACAAAAGAGATCCAAAAAGCCAATGAGGAGAAGAATGTCTTAAAAACTAGAATTGGTCAGATGGAAAAGGAGGTCCAAAAGTTCGCTAAAGAAAATAATTCCTTAAAGATAAGAATAGAACAGATGGAAGCTAATGACTTTATGAAAAATCAAGAAACTATAAAACAAAATTAAAGGAATGAAAAAATAGCAGACAATGAGAAATATCTCATTAGAAAAACAACTGACCTGGAAAACAGATCCAGGAGAGACAATTTTAAAAGTATGTGACTACCTGAAAGTTATGATCAAAAAAAGAGCCTAGCCATCATCTTTCAAGAAATTATCAAGTAAAAACTGCCCTGGATAGAGGACCAGAGAGTAAAATACATATTGAAAGAATCCACAGATCACCTCCTGAAAGAGATCCAAAAAGAAAAACTCCTAGGAATATTGTAGCCAAATTCCAGAGTTCCCAGGTCAAGGAAAAAATATTGCAAGAAGCCAGAAAGAAACAATGCAAGTATTGTGGAAATACAATCAGGATAACACAATATCTAGCAGCTTCTACATTAAGGGATCATAGGGCTTGGAATATGACATTCCAGAGGTCAAAGGAGCTAGGATTAAAACCAAGAACCACCTACCCAGCAAAATAGAGTATAATACTCCAGGGGGAAAATGGTCATTCAATGAAATAGAGAACTTTCAAGCATTCTTGATGAAAAGACCAGGACTGAATAGAAAATCTGACTTTCAAATACAAGAATCAAGAGAAGCAGGAAAAGGTAAGCAGGAAAGAGAAATCATAAGCGACTTACTAAAGTTGAACTGTTTACATTCCTATATGGAAAGATAATATTTGTAACTCTTGAAACTTTTCTCAGTAATGGGAAGTTGGAGGGATTATATACATATAGACAGTGGGCACAGGGTGAGTTGAATAGGAAGGGATGATATCTAAAAAAATAAAATTAAGGGGTGAGAGAGGAATATACTGGAAGGAGAAAGGGAGAAATGGAATGGGGCAAATTCTTTCATAAAAGGCAAGATTTTTCAATGGAGGGGAAGAGGGCTGGAGGTGAAAGAGGAAAAGTGAACCTTATTCTCGTCACATATGGCTTAAGGAGGGAATAACACGCACACTCAATTTGCTATGAAAATATATCTTACACTACAGGAAAGTAGGAGAGAAGAAGGTAAGAGGTATGAGGGGATGATAGAAGGGAAGGTAAATGGGAGGAGGTGGTAATTAGAAGTAAACACTTAGGGAAGGATAGGGTCAAAAGAGAGAATAGAATAAATGGGGAGCAGGATTAGGATGGAGGGAAATATAGTTAATCTTTCACAACATGACTTTTATGGAAGGGTTTTGCATAACTACACATGAATAACATATGGAATTGCTTGCATTCTCAGTAGGGATGGGTAGGAAGGGAGAAAGGGACAGAAGTTGGAACTCAAAGTTTTAAAAATGAATGTCAAAAATTGTTTTTACATGCAACTGGAAAATAAGATATACAAGTAATGGGGTATAGAAATCTATCTTGCCCCATAAGCAAACAGAGGAGATGGGGATAAGGGAAGGAAGGGATGTGATAGAAAGGAGGGCAGATTGGGGGAAGGGGTAATCAGAATGCATGCTATCTTGGGGTGGGTGGATGGGAGAAATGGGGGGAAATTTGGGACTCAAAATCTTGTGAAATTGAATGTTGAAAACTAAAAGTATAGAAATAAAATTTTTGAAAAAAGCAACAAAATAGATAAACTACTGGTTTACAGGACTGAGAGAAGAAAACCAAATCACTAGTATTAAAAATGAAAAGGATTACTACACCACTAACAAAGATGAAATCAAAGCGATTATAAGGAGTTACTTTATAATTATATGCCAATACATTTAACAAATTTAAGTTGAATAGAAAAATTTTGCAAAAATATAAATTGCCTAGATTAGCAGAAGATGAAATCGAACAGCTAAACAGAATATCTAAATTTGGTCTATTTTAGAAAAAGAAATTGAACAGGTCATAAATAAGCATCCTAAGAAGAAAGCACCAGGACCAAACAGATTTACAAGTGAATTCTATTAAACATTTAAAAATCAACTTATTCCAATATTAAATAAATTTATTGGAATAACAGGCAAAGGAGGGATCCTTCCAAACTCTTTTTATGAAACAAATATGATATTATAACTAACCAGGAAGAATAAAACCAGAGAAAGAAAATTATAAACCAATGTTATTAATGAATATGGATGCAAATATCCTAAATAAAATAAAATACTAGCTAAAAGACTACCACAATATATTACAAAGATTATACATTATAACCAAGTAGGATTTATACCAGGAATGTAGAGGTGTTTTAAAATAAGGAAAACTATTTACAATTGATTTTATCATTAATAAATTTTTTAAAGTCCTATGATTCTATCAATAGATACAGAAAATGCTTTCAATAAAGTACAACACTCATTTCTATTTAAAAAAAAAAAACACTTGAAAGTATAGGTATAAATGGATTTTTCCTTAAATTGATAAGAAGCATTTACCTAAAACCATCAGCAGGCACTATTTGTTATGGGGAAAAAGTCTTCCCTGTAAGATCAGGTGTGAAACAAGAATGCCCACTCTCACCAATATTATTCAATATTGTATTGGAAATCTTAGCAATAAAAGAAGAAAAAGAAATAGAAGGAATCAAACAGGCAATGAAGTAATAAACAATCTCTTCTTGCAGATGATACAATGATATACTTGGAAAATCCTAAAGAGTATACTAAAATCTTGGTTGAAACAATAATTTTTTCAAAGCAGAACATAGAGTAAACCCACATAAATCATCAGCATTCTTAAGTATTACCAACAAAACCCTTCAAGAAGAGATAGTAAAAGATACTACATCTAAAATAACTTTGAATAGGCTAAAATACCTGAAAGTACACCTGCCAAAAAATAAACTGAGGAACTATATGAACAAAATTATTAAAAAAAAAAACTTTTCATACAAAAAAATCAGATTTAAATAATTAGAGAAATATTAATTGTTCATGAGTAGGCAGGGCCAATATAATAAAACTGACAATTTTACCTGACTTAATGTATATATTAATATTAAGTAATAATGTTAATTTACCAAATTAAGTAACCAAAAAGTTGTTTTACCGAGTTAGAAAAAAAAACCTAATCTATTTTGCAGAACAAAAGGTCAAGAATATCAAAGGAACTAATGAAAAATGCAAAGGAAGGAGGTTTAATAATGCCAGGTTTTATAAAGCAGTAATTACCAAAACTATTGCAAACTAACTAAGAAATAGAAAAGTAAATCAGTGGAATAAGTAGACGTAAAATTTACAGCAACAAAAGACTATAGTAACCCTGTATTGGGATAAGAATTCATTATTTATCAAAAAAAAATTATTGGGAAATTTGGAAAGCAGTCTGGCAAAAACTGGGAATAGACCATTATCTTAGGCCATTTATCAAGGTAAGGTCAAAGTGAATATATTACCCAGAGCACTGGGAGGTACAAAATGGATAATTTTGATTACATTAAAAAGTTTTGTACAAATGAAACCAATATATCCAAGATCAGAAGGAAAGCAGAAAATTGGGGGTGGGAGCATTTTATAGACAGTCTCTCAGATAAAGATCTCACATATCAAGAGCTCTGTCAAATCTATAACAATACAGGTCATTTCTCAATGCATAAGTAGTCAAAGGATATGAACAGGCAGTTTTATGATGAAGAAATCAAAACAATTTGTAATCATATGAAAAAAATGCTCTAAATTATTATTGATTGGATAAATGCAAATTAAAACAACCTTGAGGTATCCTTTTATACCTAACAGACTGGCTAAATAATAGAAGGGGTAAGTGACAAACATTGGAGAGGTTGTGGAAAAATTGGGACACTAATTCACTGATGGTGGACCTGTGAATTAATCCAACAATTTTGGAGAGCAATCTGGAATTATGCCCAAAGAGTTTTAAACTGCCTATACTTTTTGAACCAGTAATACCACTATTAAGTCTGTTTCCCAAGATGATTAAGGAAAAAGGAAAAGAACTTCTATGTTCTTAAATGCATGGTGGCAAAATTTGCAGGGATGCGCATCAATTGGGAAATGGCAAACAAGTTGTGGTGAATGTTAGTATTGGAATACTAGTGCACAATAAAAAACAATGAGCTCCATGACTTTCGAAAAACAAAGAAAGACTTGCATGAAAAAAAAAACCAAGAGAACACTGTATACAGCAATAGCAATTTTGTTTTAAGAACTTCTGTGCAACTAAGTCATTTTGACTATTACAAACACCCAAATTAACTGCAAAGGGTCTGAAGAAAGATGCTATCTACATCCAGAAAAAGAGCTGATAAACGGAAGTAGATACCATATGGTTTTACATACATATGACTAATGGTAGCTATCTCTAGAGCAAATGGGGAAGGCAAGGAGGGAAAAAAAGGAGAAAGTTATATAATAATTTTATAAAAATTTAACAGGAAAAGTAAGTCATACATAACAGATTTGCAGTTTCATGTACAATCCTCTTTTTTCTATGCTATTTTGTTATGGAAATGTTTGCTTTATTTCTTAAATTTAGAATAAAAATATTAATAATAAAGTCAATAATAGTTATAAACTCAATACTAATATCCCCCCAACCAAGATGCTCTTCCTCATTGTCCCAGAGGGAAGCAGATCAAACTGAGCTAAGTTTCTATCCCAAGAAGTTGGCAAAGCCTCAGGGTTTTTCCTACCTTAGTCAAAACCTTCAGATGGGTTGGTTTCCAAACTTTTGTAACTTTATTGATTTTCAGTTTTCAACATTCACTTCCATAAAATGTTGAACAAAATCTGAAGTTCAGCATATATTCTGATTACCCTTTCCTCCAATCTGCCCTTCTTTCTATCACCTCCCCCCACCTTCTATTTTCCTGTAGGGCAAGACAGATTGCTATAATCCATTGCCTATGTATCTTATTTCCTAGTTGCATGTAAAAACAATTTTTCATTTTTAAAGCTTTGAGTTCCATATTCTCTCTCTTTCTCCCCCCATCCACTCACATTGAGAAGACAAGCAGTTTGATTCATATAGGTTATACACATACAGTCATGCTAAACACTTCCAAAACAGTCATGTTTTGAAAGACTATATTTTCCTCTATCCTGTCCCACCCTTCATTTATCCCATTCTCTCCTTTGACCTGTCCCTCTATCAAAATGTTTGCTTCTGATTACCCCCTTCCCCAGTCTGTCATCCCTTCAATTATTCCTCCTCTCTTATCCCCTTCCCCCCTGCTTTCCTATATGCTAAGATAAACTTCTATACCCAACTGAGTGTATATGTTATTCCTTCCTGTAGCCAAATCTGATGAAAGGAAGGGCTCACTTATTCCCTCTCATCTTCCCCTTCTTCCCCTCCATTGTAAAACTCTTTCCTGCTTCTTTTATGTGAGATGATTTACTATATTCAATCTCTCCCTTTCTCTTTCTCCTAGTACATTCCTCTCAACACTTAATTTTCTTTTCTAGATATCATCCCTTCATATTCAGTTCACCCTATGCCTTCTCTCTCTACATACATATACATACACATAAACATATATGCATATACACACACACATATATTCCCTCTAACTATCCTAATACTGAGAAAGGTCTCATTAGCTGTAAATATCATCTTTTCATGTAGGAATGTAAACAGTTCAACTTTAATAAGTCTTTTATTTCCTCCGTTTACCTTTTCATGCTTCTCTAGATTCTTGTATTTTGAAAGTCAAATTTTCTATTCCATTTTTCCCCCTAAAATATAGTGCTCAGCTTTGCTGGGAAAGTGTTTCTTGGTTTTAATCTTAGCTCCTTTGACCTCTGGAATATCATAATCCAAAACTTCTGATACTTTAGTGTAGAAGCTGCTAAATCTTGAGTTATCCTGATTGTGTATCTGCAATACTTGAATTGTTTATTTCTTGCTGCTTGTAATATTTTCTCCTTGACCTGTGAACTCTGGAATTTCACTACAATATTCCTAGGAGTTTTCCTTCTGGGATCTGTTTCAGGAGGTGATTGGTGAGTTCTTTCCATTTCTATTTTACCATCTGGTTCTAGAATGTCAAGGCAGTTTTCTTTGATAATTTCTTGAAAGATAATGTCTAAGCTCTTTTTTTTTTTTGATAATGGCTTTATAATTTTTAAATTATCTCCCCTGGATCCATTTTCCAGGTTAGTTGTTTTTTCCAATGAGTTACTTCACACTGTCTTCTATTTTTTTTCCTTTCATTGGGTTTTGTTTTATAATTTCTTGATTTCTCATAAAGTCATTAGTTTCCACTTGATCCATTCTAATTTTTATGAAATTATTTTCTTCAGTGAGTTTTTGAACCTTTTTTTCCATTTGGCCCATTCTGCTTTTTAGGGCTTTCTTCTGCTCATTGGTTCTTTGGACCTCTTTTGACATTTGGGTTAGTTTAACTTTAAAGCTGTTATTTTCTTCAGCATTTTGGGGGGGGTTTCCTTTAGCAAGCTGATGACTCGTTTTTCATGATTTTCTTTCATCACTCTCATTTCTCTTCCCAATTTTCCCCCTACTTCTCTTAAATGATTTTCAAAATCCTTTTTGAGCTCTTCCATGGCCTAAGACCAATTAATATTTTTTTTAGAGGCTTTGGATGCAGGAGCTTTAGCTTTGCTTTCTTTTTCTGGCTGTATGTTTTGATCTTCCTTGTCACCAATCATGTAAGAAAATATCTCTTCATTAAGTAAGAATCTATAGTCTCTTTCTTTTCCCCAATTTGCTCTTTTTCCCAGCCAATTACTTGACTTTTGAGCTCTTTGTTAAGTTGTTCTGTTCATTTTTCATTTCTGAAGAGGACCATGACATCAGAGAAGTGATGAAGTGACTTGCATGTGACTTTGTTTTGAGTGAGGGAGGATTGTGCACGTCACTAGCCTCACTTTCTCCTTCTGAATCATCTGTATCCAGTGACCAGATATTCATTAAGATGACTGGAGACAGCCCAGGATGCAACAGGAGACCTCGGCCTTTAAGGTACTCACTTAAAGTGAGGTAATGCTCATTCAGTCAATAAGCCTCTTTAAGAAGTAGTCAGGGGATGGGAGAGAGGGAGAGAAGGAGAGAGAGGGAGAGAGAGAGAGAGAGAGAGAGAGCCAGTAAACCTCAAGTTAACTGGGCAGTTTCTAGCCATCAAAATTTACCTTCTTTTAGAGAAGAGGAGGAAGCAGAGAAGGCTAGGTTGAGAGAGAGGATGAGCTGAGTTACCCAACTAGCTGGGTCCAATTCAGGGAGCTTTGTCTATTCCCAGGTTGTGTTAGTCCTTTGTTTTCGAAGAGGACCACAACATCAGAGAAATGATGATATGACTTGCACATGACTTTGTTTTGAGGGAGGGAGGGCTATGTAAAGTCACCAGCCTCACTTTCTCCTCCTGAGCCATCTGGATCCAGTGACCTAATACTGTGGCACACATCTAGAGTCCTAGCTACTGGGGAGGCTGAGGCTGGAGGATCACTTGAGCCCAGGAGATCTGGGCTACTTTGTGTAATGCCAATCAGGTGTCCGCACTAAGTTCAGCGTCAATAGGGTGACCCTCTGAGAACAGGGGACCACCAAGTTGCCTAAAGAGGGGTGAACCTGCCCGAGTCAGAAACAGAGCAGGTCAAAACTCCTGTACTGATAAGTAGTGGGATTGCACCTGTGAATAGCCACTGTACTCCAGCCAGGGCAAGATAGTGAGACACAGTCTGTTTGCTACATGTAGGGCCCCAGAAACAGGCTCTGCTTCAGCAGTAACTGCTGCAGCCCTGGGGCTGGGACTGGAGACAGACCATAGCCCTCTCAGCCAAGTGAGAGACCCTTCCCACTGACCTTCAAAGCTGTCTTTCGCTTTTGTGGGTTGAGAAGTCTGGAACTGCAGCAGTCACCAGCAATTCACTCCCCTAAGACCTGACCCAACTCTGTCCATGACAAAGCACGCCAAACTGTACTCCGCTCCCAACCTGGTGCAATAAACCCTTCCTATCGATCTTCTAGATTATCTTGGGCTGGAAATTTGCTTCAATCTGTCCTTCTGTGGCTTCTGCTGCTCTAGACTTTGTTGAGAGTCATTTTTTACAGGTTTTTTGAGGAGTTTGCAGGGAGAGCTCTAGCAGATCCCTGCTTCTATGCCACCATCTTGGTTCTTCCCCCTTTGTCCATACTGTAGATGTGGTATATGAGGCACTATAGGCTCTGCATGCAGGCTATATCAGGCACTATAGTCTTGGTTCCATCAGTGACCATCTCAGCTTCTCACTCCCTAGAATTTATCCAATGTGCCATACAGTTATGTCATAGCCTTTCCTAGTTTGATACATGTGAGGGTTCCAAGTTATGAATATTCAGCTTACATCAGATAATCATAAATCCACCATGTACAACAGCAGGGGTAACTGCAAGAGCTTAGTCACCATTACGTGCCTTCTCCATTTACCTTCAAAACTCTATGACACAACTCTAGTCCCACAACCAACATTAACAGGAACACTCCTACTTTAATCTCTCAGGAGAGCAAATTCTACTGACATCATCCTATCTCAGGTGAGCGTGTCACTGCCAGTCAAGATACATCTGTTAACCTATAAACATTCATGACCTCACTGTAGTGACTACTTAAGCCATTTTTACACAAACTGGAGAAAAAAGAAGGCAATGGGCAGAGGTGATCTGCTTTGTTACAAATACTTTGCTTGCTTTAAAAATTTTCATTAATGTTCTTTTCAATACTGATGCCATTTTCCAATGAGTCCACTTTTGCTTCTCTTATCCATAGAACTCTCTTCCATGTAAGAAATAAAAATCTGATCTTCAAAAAGTTTCTTAAGTCTCGTCAAATATGGAACGTAGCCTAACCATCACCGAAAAACAGAGTACAACTATATAACACTGTGATCTAGGTTTGACCTGGTGACAGTGCTACAAGGTTTGCCTCAGTAATGTAGCACGGGAGCTGTAGAATGCATCTCATCACATCTGACTGATTAAGAATTGGACTAGCTTCTGACTTGGAGCAGCACTCTATAGGCCATGAATTCCTCTAGCCACTAGAAGACTCTGAATCTACAAATGGGACTTTTGGGCTCAAAATTTTGACATTGTTCACATCCCATATTATGGAATGCTTTCAACTCACATCTTTTAACAAAAACTATGTGTATATAAAAGCATATATAGATAGATACACATTACTCCACTGCTTTTAAAGCATTAAAAAACAAAACATAATAGCAACATTAAAGTATTTGAAAGGCTATCATGGGAAAGAAAGATTGGACCCAGAGAGCACAACTGGAAATAATGAATGAAAGATGCAGAAGGGTGATTTAGACTTGATATAAGGAAATTTTTTCTAAAGATGAGAGGTACTGAATTCTTCCTCATTTGACATCTTTAACCAACAGCTAAATTAACACTAGTCAGGTACTGTGTAGATTGAGAATTCTTATTTAGATATTAAGTTGGTCTATATAATCTCTTAAGTCTCCTCCAACTCTGAGATTTTTCAATTATAGAAGCCCTAAATGGAAACACAAGTAAGCAATTTATAGGGAATGTAGCTATAGAATGATGTCCTTTGAGGCTTAAAGAAGAGATCTATATTTCCAAAAGGAAAGAAATAATTGCCTTAAGTCCTAGTGGGATGTCACTGAAACTGGTATCGGGAAAAACATTAGTGGTCCACAAAAATGAGCCATCTTTCTAAAGCCAAAGTTAATATCCCCCAAAAAGCAACATTTAGCCCCCAAAAAAACATTCCTCTAGTGTAATGCATGCTAAAAGAAGCACATATGAAGTATTTTATTCAATACACAGAAGAAAATACACAAAATTGCTATTAAGAGATGTCATAAAACAAAAAATTTTAATTTAATCCATTAGCAAGTTTTATCTCTAAGCCAATGTTTATATCCTTGGACTCAGTTTATTATATATATGCACAGTTCTAAATGACCATATGACTCATACTATTGTATGTGTATAGGCAGGGGGAAAAATAGTCCATATAACATGTAAGATCTATAATGGTTCTTAAGTATGAGGAGGATAGATACAGCTTATTTTATTTATATGTGTGTGTATGTGTGCATGCATATAGACATGCATATATACACAGAGAGCTAGCAACTGATTCAGGAGACCATTAAGAAGAAAACTGTGTTAAAAATATATAGTAAAAAAATTACTGACTCAATGTCTTGATCTAAAAGAAATGAACTCAGTGTGTTTGAAACCTGGTATCTTTTTTCATAGAAAAGTAGCTATAACTTGGGGGGAGGAAGGGTTTTTTGGATTTTTTTTAAACCTAGAAGCTTTTTATTTTTTACTTTCCCAGGAAAAAGACATGAAAAACAAATGGCAAAATACATGATAAAAATACATGACAAGCCAAATCTCTGTGGTCAGTCTCAATGTACAAGAACAGAAATCTATCAACTAAAAGTCATAATGTTAAGAAAAATAATATTTTAAGAGTATTTTAAATCTTTTTTGATTCCAACTACTTATGAACGGAGCTTTCGTTCCTCCTCCAAATACGTCACTTACTGTGTGTCAAAACAACTCCTGTCCATTCTACCTGATCATACCCTAAAGCTGCAGTCTTTTTCTTCATTCATTTCTTGATGACAAGCTGTTCAAACAGAGAGCACCTATCAAACCTAATATTATCATTTGCTCTTTTCCCCTCCCTTCAGCAGACACTGCTGTCCATCAGGAGAAGTAATTAATGGGTTTATTATGTAGGAAGCGTCATCCTGTCAGTTTGCTGCTTGGTTTGAATAGCTCATATCAGCTCGTCATTGATGCCATGCATGTTCAGTGTCCTGAGCCATGACAAAATACTACACCCTTTGAGATTTTCACCCAACCATTAAAAAACACTGTGTCATATCTGTGAATTACAGAAGCAACTGAAGGACAGAGGAACAGATACCTTCATCTTCTATTTAAAACAAGCTGCTGGATTGAAAGTTGAAACAGAGAGCAAAAGAAGAAGGGGAGGAAGGAAAACGTTTGATTGAACAGGCAAATACACAGGATTTATTTTTTAATTTTGAGAACAAAACATTCTGAGAGAACTTTTCTGGAGAACATAATTCATTTACAGAATCAGCTAAGAATTTCTCCTTACTGAAGCATACAATGAATTTTTAATAAGTTCTGAACACTCAGATCATCTGGGGTCAAAAGAACTGCTCTAATCAGATGAAGAAAATCAAAGTTCATCTTTCAATTGCTCTCATTTTATCATAACTGAAAATCATAACTGTTGCTGATCACCAACTGCTGCTTCAAAAGAATAGCTGGGAGTATACTGGAATGAAAAAAAGAGATGAAGAAGCTGCAAAAAATGAGGCACTGTGGGAAAAGAAAGCACAAAACTAACGTGCAGAAGGCATTTCAAACAGAGAAGCTTCCTACCTGGTGAGACCCTCCTATATTCATGCAGAATTCCAGTAAATGACCTTCAAACATACAGTTTCCAGGTAAGTTTTAAGTTTTTAATATTCATTTCTATTTTGGCTCATAAAAATTGTATCTACTAATTTGACAAACAAGCCAATAGATTTAAATCTCAAGAAAATCGTCCCCAAACAGTATGCTGGTTTAAGCTTAAAAAGGTAAACATTTCTGTCATTTTCTATGCTGTACAAACCGATGGTCTTATAGCAGATATCTCTTCGGAAAGTGTATTCTTTTCATTACTTTTTTGCTATGTTTACTTGGTTTCTGTTGCTTCATATTAAATTTTTCAATTCATCTTGTGTTCAATGGCCAAAAGAATGTGAAATTAGTACTAATGTGCACAAAAGCCATGACAGTTATTACTTTTCAAATGCATTCAATCAACTTTGTTTTCAACTGCAATCCACTAAAGCAAAGAACATTTAATAATGGTGTCATTAAATTTTTTGTATCTCTGTTAATGCAAGGAAGGCAAATCCTAAATTGTATAATGGTTTAAGTATTAACAAAAGGGTGATATACCAGTCTCACTGACATATGAAAAAAGTACCTGAGGTACGCTATTCCAATAGAATAGGGCTGATATGCACTAGAGAATGAACAAGACAATTTTATCATGAATACAAAACCAGCAGACATGCAAGATGATAACAACAACAAAAGGTTTGCTACACTAATGCTTCAATAGCTCTTAGACCAAATGCTCACATCAGAAGAGGCAAAGTGACTGAGAATGTCAAAAACATCTTAGAAAACACTATGAGTCTTAGAAACACTCTATGAATGATTTTATAAGGCAGCTTTCATATAGAATATTTTTGTGCTTTATGTAAAAAAAAAAGGAATAGCTAAAAGTGGTTCCTTAAATCAAAGGTGAGGAAAGATAAGGAAGGGTATCTTGTAGTCTTTTTCCAAAATTTAGTCCCATACTTTTCACAACTGAATCTATCAGTCAGGGTGTAAAAAAAAAGCCTCAAAAATTAACCTTTTCATAAAGAGCCCTCTGAATACTCACTTTTCTAAGCTGTTTCTATTGTCTTACAAAACTCAGAGGTAAGTCAAAAAGTAAATTTGACATCTTACTTATAGAAATATTTTAGATTAAACAAGCAGAAATTTCAGAAATCATTCATCAGTATATGTCTAAAAAGCAACCATATTTGAAATTACTGAACAGGAGCCATTCTTCCGTTTCAATGGATTACTTCCCTCTTTCAAATTTTAATTAAAACACTGAATTACAGGAGCCTTTCATTTTTCTCAGGGAAAAAAAAACTAAAGATAAACTTAAATATTACAAAACTAAAAGTTTTGGATTCTGAGCTCCAATCACTTGTTTCCATTGCATTAAGAGTATGGCCATTTTAATATGTAATTTGAAAATTATATGCATTTCACAGAAATATTTTAAAAGATTACTCATTTCTACATAACCAAAGTATGGTTGTTTTAACCCACATTGATACTTACACCAAGGTACCTTCTGTACTCATCTCTTCGGTTACCTTCTCTTTTCCACTACTTTCTCTCTATTTTTGTTATCTAATCAATCAGAAAAAAAAACTTACACATGGACAAAGTTTGTTTTGAAAATCTATAAATAGAACCAATGACAAATACCAGTAACGATATCCCCAACCACAATTTTAAGAGGTTTCAGTTCTCTGAGACAAACAAGATTTTAAAAAACATTCTCACCTATCTGAATTCAATAATTAAACTTCAATAGAAGAAAAAAGAAACTATTCTTTATACTATAAAAACTACATCTTTTAATAATTGTCTTGCTAATTTTTATGTAAATGAAACACATCTCCCACTATCACTTCTGGGTGACATTTCCTCCATCACTTATTTGGTAATGTATAAATAAACTGATAACATTAACTCCCTATATTATTTAATCTGTCTTAACTTCATCTTGAATAAATCTCATGCTTCCTTTCATGATTAAATCCATCATTTCCCCCTTACAATATTTACTTCTAGTGACAATTATTCAGGGCTTAGTAATACAACTTTACACACACACACACACACACACACACACACACACACACACACACACGGGCTGTGTACTTTCATTCATTTTCATGGAAGAGGAATATTTATCACACTATTTTTGGACACATCATTTCTTAATTTAAAGTAAACATCTTCAAAGTTGAAAATGGGCAGAACAACAGCCATGCATAGGAATCTAACAGGAAAGGAGTTCTATGCAAGCACCTAAAAGACCTAAATTTATTCATCAGAATACTCTTCTTAGATGATCTCAGTGATTAAGAGGTGTGTAACAGATGCTTGGAATATAATCATAAATATAAAATAATATGTACTTTAAGCATTTGCATAGTCTTGAGGCTATCACTTGGGTTTAAAAAGATAAATATCTTACATTTTTATCTCCTTTCAGAAATGGAACTAATATCTCATGCTAATCAATAATACATGTAGAATAAATGATAACTGATAAACTTTTATCAAATTCCTAAACATCAATTGTTAATTACCTATATACTGTAATTTTTTTCCATTTTAAACAGAGCAGTACATTTGAAATAGCTTAATTACTTAGAGTCTGACAAATGCCTATATAAAAATGTATTTTTCACATAAAATATATAGGCCCACTGCTCAATGTATGAGAATCAGTTTAGGAGTACTCTTATTTTTGTATATCCATGACATTATGCTAAGGATCACTGAAACTATACTGGATATCACATAGCATAAAATTAAATGCTATAAAAATATCATTTGCTTGTCTTTGTGGTTATGAAATATTTTAACTATTAAGTATCACGAAAACTAATTTTTATGAATTTGCCAAGTGCCAAATTTTCAAAGTTTAATGCTTCAAAGTATTTCAGTAAGGCAATTAATCTGTCTCTTATTATGATTTTTTCTCAAAGTAACTAAATAGGGAAAAGGAAGATTGTTCTTCCTAAAGCTCCATCTTTTCTCTAGTTTGATCCCACTGAGAGAAAAAAATTGTGACATCAAAATCTGTTGCTGGGGAAGTAGCTGTGATAGCAAATAGATGATTACATCCTTTCAGTATGAAGAAGCAGTAGCAAAGATGTGAACACTATCATTTCCAGTCATATCATAGATACTAAACAGATGCATGACAGCAACTGATTAGAATAAGATGTTTTCATTACATTTGTCACTTTTTTCTACATCAAAGATTAAAGAATGAAAATTGCCATTTCACAGTTTACTTCATTAATAATCTAGAGGGAGAATAAACAGCAATGTAAATTAAAGTCATAGTTGACAGTAAAATGAAAGTGCTGAAAATACCACTAAATGCAGAGAAAAAAACAATGTGAAGCTGAGAAATGAGGAAAATATATTTTTTTCTTCTTGATGCAAACAAAAGTTAATGAATTTCAGGAATCAAAGAAGTCACCAAAATATCCATATTCTATCACTAATCACTAAAGGATAAAGATTTCTACAAAGAGATAAATGTTAAAGGCAAAGTAGCACATGACAGTATACAACATGGAAGCTCAAGATGCAACATGGCATCAAAAGCCTACAACCCAAAAAGCAAATAGAAGTGGGTTCATAATGGAAGTAATGCTCTCTCTTAACATCCCTGAACAAAACTGGACAGGTAACCAGAATGACTGAAGATATGTAGAATTCAGAGGCAACGCAAAAGACAAGAGTTCCTTTTACATACACACTTTATATAAAGCAGTATTTTTTAATGACACTACTTAATAAATTATAGCCTACCTGCATAGGTGAGGTTGAAAAGGCCAAAAATGTAAAAATAAAGTAAAATAAACCCCCACTAATGTTTGCTTCGTACTGAGCCTGTGTGGAGCCTCTTCCTAGATTATCAATGACAGTTCCTATCTAATTAAATTGCCCTTTTCCCTTCTTGCTACTTTACTCCTAGATTCACAAATGGCATGAAAAACCCAGGCTTAAAAAAGAACAGTTCTGTTCCTTCATATTTTCCAACCACTCAGCTATGTCATATGTCTTAAGGCCATGTTTCAGGGAATCCTTAAAGCTTTTTCTTCCTGTCCCCCTTGCTTATAATTACTCCGATGTCAGCTCACTATGTGACAGTTGCTTGGGTATACTGCATTTTTTGCATATGTTCCTTCAATCAGAGTTGTACCCTTCAGCATTTCCCTTCACTCCAATCAGTGTTTCTCTTCAATTATTAGCCTCATTAGATAATTTCTTTATTGATGATCTTGTGCCACACAATATTTAGTAAGAGTTATTGGTGACATTGATGAAACTATTTAAAAATTCAGATTTCACACTGATTAGTCATAGCTTGGGAAGTACTGCTAGGTTAAAGGAGTAGAATTTGATGTAGTGTATTCTGCCATACTCTTAATCCTTCTAAATAATATGCTGAATTTCTTTTTTCCTTTTTTTAAAATTTCTTGTTGATCAATGTACTATAATAATGTTTTGCCTAAGTACCAAAATTCAGGGATGATTTCCTTTTTATACTCACATGCAAAAAGATTTTAGGTTTTGTGTAGATTATCTCTGTTACAGATTAGTATGTGCCTAGTGTCTTCTCAGGCTTAGTATCATTACAACCATTCTGATACTTCAATAAATCAAACATCTCTCCATCATCAACTGCATATCTCATAATATATAAGCTTCAAAAAATTATCATTTTCCCACAAAAATTCCAAGATAATACTTAATGACATTTCTAGATTCAATTTTTGCAACTGCCTCAGGTAGCACAATGCCTGGGACACAGTAGGTGCTTAATAGATGCTTGTGGAATGACTGATATGTAAAGTACTTCTTCCATAAGGATCCGTTTCTCAGATTTGTGAGTTGGTCTAGATCACCATTCTTTTTTCTCTTTATCCTTATTTAACACAGTAGATGAGCATGTATTAATAACAATGAAATGGTGCTTTTAGCAGGCAAAACAGACAACCAAGTCACTCCAGGCAAATTTGGGAGCTTCAATAAAAGTGACTATCAGTACTTTGTCTAATGAGGCAAGGCCCCTCCAGGAGATGAATATAGCTTCATTCCTTTTAGCTGTCAATCAAAAAGAGTGGTTTTGCTAAATGCTTTTATCAAGACAATTCATCTGCAATTAATACTATTCTTAATCCAGACGATTAGGGTTATGATAATTTCGTAACATCCTGAAGTTACATGGCACAATGGTTCCTAGTATGACTTCCTTATTTTATGATTTCACCACATAGATTAGATCTAAGAGATTCAGTAATTCAGTGAAAAACTCAGTGTGGGTAAGAAAGGCAAATGTGTAGAATGTCTATAAGCAATGTATTCTAATATAATACTGCTGCTTTCAAGTCTGATTCTAAGTCATTAATGAATGCATGGAGGTAAACTGTCTAGAATATGAATGAAGAGAAGTATTAACTATGGAAAGGTCTGAGGTTTAAGGAGATCTCAGAGAAGAGTTTAATTTGAATGAAGAAATAATTTATAGAAAAAATACTAAAAATTTCTTATAACAAGCAGAACAGAATTTGGTATAAAACAGATAAATCTTGAACTCCATCCAAGGATTTAATTTTTTAGAAGTACAAGCAAAAAAGTGCCTAACAGTTTCACTTATAGCCTAACAATAATATACTGATACACAAGGCTAAAGGCCATGTAATGTAATTATTAAACTTTGGCATATAAGAGGAAATCTCTATTGCTCCAAGTATTAAAATTAGTCTAGAAAAATAACTAATAAGTATTCAAAAAGGAATTTTTACATTAGCAAAATAAAGAGATTGATGTTATTATATATAAAATTAAATTTCTAGAACAGGTGGAAACCCTTTTATTCATTTAAATTTCCATTTAGGAAAAAGTATTTCACTTTGGTTAAGACATACATAAATACTAATATTACAATCAATTATCCCCTTTTATTTGCTGATTACTCCTTAAAAATCTTATCTTCCTTTACTAGGAAATTCCAAAAGGTTGTTTGGTGAACAGCACCACTCCCTTCATTCTCTAATTTTAGGTTACAGAGTTACTAAGTAGACTAGGTTTTTACAATTTATTTTAAACTTCAATTAATCAAAGACCATCAGTTACACCCTATTTTAGCAGTAGGTGGAAACAGAAGACATATCAAAGGACATTCTATCAGGGTTGGTTTTTGTTGTGTTCATCCTTTGTTGTCAAAGAAGACCACACCATCAGAGAAATGATGACATGGCTTGCACTTAACTTGGTTTTGAGTGAGGGAGGGCTGTGCAGGTCACCAGCCTCACTTCTCTTCCAGAGCCATCTGAATCCAGTGACCAAATGTTCATCAGGATGACCCAGTTTGCTGTAAGACTAAGTATACAGAATATGCATACAACTCAAATTCCTATGAGAAAATAAAATCATTTTTCATCCTGAAAGTAGACAACAATCTTAAGTAATGACCATATTTTCTCATAACAAAGGAATGTCACAGTAAAAGTTTAACATAAAACATGAAATAATTATATAGTGTCCTTATTTCAAAAGACTCAAAACATTTGAACATTTTTATTGATTTGCTTGATGAATCTATGACAATAAGTAGGTGTTAAATGTTTACATCCGAGGAAGAGAATTATAGAAAACTAGACAATACAATGTCCAACACATGTCTGTTAAATCTGAATTCACAATTAATCAACTTTGGAACAAAGAGTATGCTAAACAAAGAATCAGTTATAATATCACTCTACTAAAGCAATGTCTAATAAGTATGAAGGGAATATGAAGAACATGCCTCAGGGCACAAAGCTAAAATGTCCAAATTCTATGTGTCTTTCAGGGTCTGATGGTTCCCTAGAAAAGAGATCTGAAGGTGGACAAGAGTCCAAAGGCAACAAAAAAAATATGTATTGCAATACATAAAATGCATATAGCTAGAGTTCCAGGATTATCAATCAATTCAAAACAAAAAGCAAATAAAAATTCCTCCAACTCAAAACATTTTAATCTTGGGAACAGTTAGCTTCTAGATTTGGAGGAGAAAAAGCTAGCTATCATATAATGTTTAAATATTTGGGTCTTACCCCGTGCAGGCCATCCACATCAGAATGGTTTAATCATCAAGCAATAATGCAACTGCTGTAGTCTCCACATAATTTTTAAAGCTATTTCAGTAGAATGAATTACAATAGTCTAAAAGGACATTTTCCCCCCATACAGACAGGACTAGAATGAGGAGTGAAGAAACTGCTACAATTAGTGTGTCTATGTTCCAATTCCTTTACTTCTGCCTAGGAAATTGATCTGAGTGTGGGTGGTGTCCATCTAAAGCTGCCCATTATCAATTCAAGAAAGAAACATGAACTAGAATATAGGTTATTGGTTCACAATCAGGGAAAGAACATACAACACAGCAGAGAATCACATATGTGCCACTCTCATGACTGGCAGCAAGTGGTAGAGGTGAAGAATAATGTTAACAATTCCTCAGGAAAAAAAGATCACTCGATTACTCCTTCACTCCATAACAAAAAAATCTACACAAAAAGTAAGGTACTGTCATTTCACCCAGATCACTGAAGTTTCCTAATTGTTCTCTTGGCCTCAAGTCTCTCTGCACTTCAGTCCATTCTCTAAACTGCTACCAAAGTAATTCTCCATAATACTACCCTACTCAATAAATTCCAGTTGTTCCCTACTGCCCCAAGGACAAAATATGATCTCTGTTAAGCCACTAAAGCTTCATACAACAAAGTCCCAACCTATTTTTCCAGCTTTCTAGGACATTTTTCCTCCTCCTATACTCTGTAATCCAGTCAAACTGGACTTCTCTTCATACACAACAGTCTATCTCCCATCACTAAGCTTGTACAGTTAAAGGACCTCATACCCAGAATGAACTTTCTCTTTACTTCTGCCACACAAAATCTCTTTCTTCAAGATATAACTCAAGCACCACATTGTATGTGGTATGAAAGGCTTCATAAAGCCTTTTCTGATCCCCTCAACTGTCAGACCCTCCCTTCTCAAACTACCTTAATTTTACTACTTTGTACTTGTCGTTACATTTAATTTGTATATCCTTATATATGTCAGTGTGATCTGCATAGGAATGTCAGCTCCTTATAACTTGAAATTGTGCCTAGCACTGTGACTGTTACATAAAAGGCACTTAATAAATACTGCTGACTAAATATCAATTGAAATGTTGAAAGAAAAAGATATGGAAACATGGGGAAAATATGTCTGTAATACAGAATCAAATTGTGTGTGTGTGTGTGTGTGTGTGTTTCTCTGTCCTTAAGGTCAAAAGTTTGGTTTTAGAGGGAAAAATAAATTTCAAAAAGCCTAAGAGTGACGGAAGACCTCAAGAGTCTGCAACTGAATAAATGTCTGTCATCCCAGACACAATTCATTGGGCAAGAGATTAACTATAAATACTACTAGTCACATAGAGAACTTCAGCCTGCTAGACTCTAGAAATGCCATAGTGAAACAGTAGAAAAAAACTCAATCTATCTTCTTAGAGCAGTGGGGGCTGTTTTTCCAACAGCATTTCCAACATGTGTCCTAGTCAAAAGAAACTGGATTCTTTTCCCATCTTGGGGGTCATCTGTTGCTTCATAGTGACATCTTAACTCTTTCTTTACTCTTTCGTATACATAGAAGTAAAGGTATCAACACTATTCCCTGTCTTCAGAGGGGAAACTAACTCCCAGTGGTAATTTATCCCATATGTTCTATAGATGCCTAAACTTAAAAGTCACAATGCCATGAATAAATTAGCACTAGATCCACATTAAAGGAAAGGTAACTTATGGCTACTGCCACTATTGGGGATACTAAGGAGGTACTCCATCCCTTTATAAAATCTTGTAAAGCACATATACATACAGTCTATCTTCTCTAAGCATGATTTCTAAAAAAATGTTTAATTTAAACCAAAAAAAAGTTCCCTTTCATCTTGTAAGAAGGCAAACTATAAAATACTTTGCCATGGCATTAAGGAAACAATAGAAAATTCATTCCATTTTCTTTCCCATTGAATGTGCTTTCAGAAATATCCTCACCTCAAGTACTGTATCTTATTTGCAACTACCACAGGAAGGTCATCTGCTGCACATTCTAATAAATGTTAAAGATGAGTCAGACTTAAACAAATCCTTTACTTATGACCTTCCCCCTCCCAATCCTCTTCTACTATTTATTCACTAGTTCATAAAAAAAATTTTATCATGAGTTTTGATTTCATAAACTCAACAGCATTTATAAATTTATATGTTTTATTTTGAGGTTATATGAGTGTATTTCTTTTCAGTCTATTGTACCCTGTCACCAATCCATGAAAGCCTCTAAATACAACCCACTGACTATCAAGGACATTTTTTCTAAGAAATAATGACCCAAGCATTTTTCTTCAGGTCACATACCTAAATATTTCTGTAATGTTTAGGCTTTGCAGTTTTTAAATTATTTCTTCAAATGGAAAAATCAGATGCTCTCTTACATATCCAAATTTTCCATCTACATGATCTTAAGGCTTAGGCAAGTTCCCATATGGAAGGTAACAATCTCAATAGAAAACAACTGACTTAAATGTGCAATTTCTATTTTAAACTGTAGTGAACATATACAAGTAATCTTATACATGACCACAAAAAATCATAGGTTTTCTCTAGAAATATTCTCAACACAGGCTGGCCAACCTGAAGAAAATGGATACAAGTGCCCAGGAAGTCATTTTCAAGCACCCTAGTC
This sequence comes from Potorous gilbertii, assembly GCA_028658325.1. NCBI lineage: Eukaryota > Metazoa > Chordata > Mammalia > Diprotodontia > Potoroidae > Potorous > Potorous gilbertii. The sequence goes on along the minus strand of CM053774.1, from coordinate 13,521,487 downwards.
CTATCCACAAACACTACAGATTAAGATGCACAAACACTTAGTCACATAATTCAAAATGGGACCTGAGAAAGAAGGAAATTTTACCTTCCACTGAAGGCATGTTAGCTTGATTCAACAGACTAGCTATATTTTATCAACTATCATCAATTTCTCAGTATTTTTAGAGCTACTACTGAGTGTATGGCACCGTAGTAGACTACTGGGATAAACCCTTCATAGAACGGGGGTGGAGAGGGGTGAATGTCGCAGATGTAACCAACTTTTAAAGTAGCACTTAAAATGCTGTAACCATTACAAAATTGCACCAAATTAACAGTAAGCATCCCCCAATGGATCACATAATTTTTATCCTAAAATATCTGGGAATTTAAAAATCAGCCGCAGCTATTTTTCTTTTCCCATGGTCTCAGCATCCAGGAGGCACCATCACAGCAGGAATCACCAACAATGGAAATGAAAGTAGTTGTATGCTCTTCTTTTCACCACTTTCACCTCTTTTCAACCCAACAAAACAGAAAACAGCAATATAGAAAGTCAATGAAGGAGTTGCCAAGATCTAAGTAGGATGGCAGGTGAAAAGGCAAAACAGTGAAGGAAAAGAGTAAATGGATAAAAGTGTTTGCCATGTGTAATTCGCCAAGAATAGTTTCTTTTTCATCTGAAAGTAAGGATCTAGGAAGTAAGTTTTTACATGACATTACAAAGACAGGAACAAAAATGCATAAATATAAAATCATAATAGACCTTCAGCTAGAAGGAATCTTATTGGTCATTCAAATGGAAAAAGTTTAATTATAATCCAACTACTAATTTTAAATGTAACATTTTCCAGTCTTTTACTCTGAATTTCAATTGAAAGGAAAATTCTAATGGGGAAATCTTCCATTTTATATGATTTCTCAATGAGAATACACTGAAGAAGGAACATCAAACAAATGATATGGAGTAGAAGAAAACTTGCAAAAAATAAGCAACTCTTGCTGTTTTTTATGAAATATTAAAAGTAAGAAGATAGGGAGACAAAGGAACACCAATAAGAGAAACGGAAGTAGCTAGAAGCTAATGAAAAGTTAATCTATTATTAATTTAGTGCTTCCTAATAATCATGCCTGGTGGAGACTAATTAAAAGGACATCAAATATGTAGAACTGAACATAAAATATTTTAATGCCACACCTAGAAAGCAGAATTCTTACTTAGGAAAGAAAAATTCTCTTTACATAATTGACCATAGACACTAAATCAGTTTAATACCTTTCACCTTAGAGAAGGCCTCTAGATTAGTATACTAGAACTTCTCAATGTGACAAAACCCAGTAAGTACCTCACTGAGAAAGTCCTGATTGAAAGGGACTAGATTTGATGTTATTACCTTTCAATAACAATGTTGCAGCACAGCTCTTCAAATAAACAACACTAATATTAATAAACAATAAACTAATAAACAATAATAAACAAATAAACAATACTAATGTAACTCACAGCCAATGTTCTCTCTTAATTTTTTTAAGTTATCAGCAGATATATAAACTAGGGCAGAATAAAATATGAGGTTACATTTGGTAAATCATGATATTTTCAAGTGATGCCAGACTGTTCCCTCCTTTCAAAAGCCCATATTGTTTTAACACCAATATTCGGCAACGAATGCTATGAAACACAATCTTTAAAAAGAAAACTATAGGTGGTCCAAAGAGCAATGGAAAAAATGCATAGTGGGTCTAAGTAGATATTGGCATCCGGAGATAAACTTCCAAATTACAAATGGTATAAAAGACACTGTAGAAAAGGTAGGAAGGTTACGTAGCAAGACTAAAGAAGGTTAACAATAGATAATCTAAATTTGCGTTGGTATCAGTGAAATATTAAAAGAAATAATGTGCATTAGAGAAATTCTCTATTATGGAAATACGTGAACAAGAGTTGCAAAAATGTGCAATGATTTACATAGCTAAGGAGGAACTCTCATGAATAAGACTGTGGATGAACTAAAATGTTTGACAACAGACACTGTATGAGCAGATGATTACGCTACCACAAACTATGAAGTCGAGTATACGTGTAGAGTTTACTGTATTGATTAGACCAAACTTACACATTTATGATTTCTTTGTGGGTGGTGTCCTGATGTGTGGTTTCATCAATAAGGCAAACACTTCATTTGGAAAATCTTTTCATGAAAGAAGATTTATGTAATTATTATTATGTTGAGTGTTAATTAGGCAGAAAATAAATGGTTAAGTGGTTCATATAAATGACACAGCTAATTAAACTTTTCACCTTCTTTTTGTTAAGTTACTGGTTCTCCAGTGCCTATAACTGGTATGTATATATGTGTGTGTATGTATGTATACATGTACATACACATATATACATACACATGCCTATATACAAGTGTGTGCCAGCACATACACACACACACACATACATATATTTGATAATTAAGGCAACACTTACACATGTTAAAAAAAAGATCTTAGGCCTTCCTCGGAAGTAACTCCATACTCCCTGTATCCCCACACCAATTTCTCTCAGTCTCCTTTTCTGTTCTCTAGTACTGAACAGTACCTGGAGGATAAGAAATGCTGAGTCAAGTCTCCTCAATACTAAAATACTTGAGGAAACAGAACCTCTGCCACAGTCTGTGCATTTGTCTTCCCAAGGACCAACAGCCTCATCACTCTAGAAGAGGGAGGGAAAAAGCAGGTCAAGGATGGCAGGGCAGAGAGGAGCATGGGAAGGGTTCAGAATCCCTAGTACTTAAGAATCTTGGGGGAGAGGAGTAACAGATAAAGGGTTAGTTCATAAGAGAGGAGAAAAATAAAACCTTGATTCCCTAATATCCATTCTGACCCAATACTCTCAGGCATCTTCAAATGGTTAAAGCAAGTACTTTAAGATAAATTTATTATGACTTCAGGGGCAAGAAAAAATATCTCATTCTTGCCCCTCAATTCATTGCTATTGCCTAAAAAATACAGGGGACAAAGCTTTTTACTTCACAATTATAGCTAAAAGCCTCAAATAACTGTAAGTAAACAAATCTGCAAGTATAAATCAGAGTACAAATCAAATAGGAGCCTTTTTTTTTTTTTTTAGCACAAAGAAGCAGGAAGATGAATGAAACCCTGAAAGAGGAAGGGGAGGGGAGGGAATGTTACAGAAAAGAAATGGGAGTTGGGAAACCTTGTTATCTTAATTTTCCTTTCCTGTGCCTGAAAGGTAGCTTCATGTATTGGATAGAAACAGTTATGCACTTTAAAAAGAAACAATCATGCTCATAACCTTCTTCTCCCCCACCCCACCCCAAACATTACAGTTGATCAAATGGCATAAGACCAGTATGCATAGTAATAAAGTAACTTTATTATTTGTCAACTTCCATGTAACTCCTCCAAAGGAAAATAAAAAGCAAGTTAAAGTCTGCTTATATCTACACCAATGCATCTTCAACAATAATTTACTTTTGAATAGCATTTTCCACTAAAAATCAGTATCTGCTGTTGTCCTATTATCCAGAAGTGAATAAGTATTGTCTTCATTTTGTAACTGGTGACAAAAAGGTCCAGAAAGATGAGTAATATATAGAGAATCAATGCTGAGTTAACACTAAAATCATCACCAATCAGACCTCTGGGCTCCCAGACTCCACTACACACCAGACTGCAACCTGTCATCATGTCAGTCTTGGCAAGAAATGTGACTTGAAAGAATAAGAAGGGGCACCTATGGCAACTATCAAAGAACTAAGTGAAAATCAGAAATCATCAACAGTATCTGAAGAATTTCCTTGGATAATTTGGAGCAGATAGATTTTTTTAGTATATAAATTATCTCTTAACACTAAAAATAAAATTTTAACTTGGACAGAAGGAATTCTGGCCAATACAAAATCCTCTGTTTGGCATTTAAAGCCCTTCATCACCTACCCCACCACTACCACCACCACCTTTCCAGTCTTCTTACACCTTCTATCCCCCCACACACTCTTCATTCCAAAGACATGAGCCTTCTCTTGTTTCACATACAAGATACTACATCTGTAGGCTCTAGGCATTTTCTCTGGCTGTTCTCCATGCCTGGAACACTTTCCCTCTTCATCTCCACCTCTGAGCTTCCCTGGCTTCCATTAAGTCCCAACTAAAATTCTACCTTCTACTGGAAGCCTTTCCCAATGCATCTTAATGCTCGTGCCCTCCCCCTGTTACTTCCTATCTATCCTGTATATAACCTACTTGTATATAGTTGTTTCAAAAATGATAACGAGTTAACAGAAGCAGAAGAGATTGAGAAGATGGGACAAGAACACACAAAAGGATAGATCAGAAAGATCTTAATATCACTAATAACCATGATGATGTAGGTACTGATCTAGAGCCAGATGTCCTGGAGAACGACCCAGAGCCAGACATCCTGGAGAATGATCTAGAGCCAGATGTCCTGGAGAACAACCCAGAGTCAGACATCCTGGAGAATGATCTAGAGTCAGATGTCCTGGAGAACGACCCAGAGCCAGACATCCTGGAGAATGATCTAGAGCCAGATGTGACGGTGAATGATCTAGAGCCAGACATCCTGGAGAATGAAGTCAAGAGGGTCTTAGGAAGCATTTCTAGTGGAGATGATGGAATCCAAGATGAGCTATTTAAAAAACCCTAAATGATCATGCTGTTGAAGGGCTACACTAAATACGTAAGCAAATTTGGAAAACACAACAGTAGCCACTGGATTAGAAAAGATCAGTTTACATCCCAATCCTTAAGAAGGGCAATGGTAAGGAATGCTTAAATTATTGAACACACCAATAAGGTTATGCTTAAGATTCTGCAAGCTAGGCTTCAACAATATGTTGAATCAAGAATTACCAGAAATGCAAGATGGTTTTTGGAAAGGCAAAGGAACTAGAAACCAAATTACCAATGTTTGCTAGATTATGAAGAAAGCAAAGGAGTTCCAGAAAAACATCTACTTCTGCTTCATTTCCTACGCTAAAGCTTGTGACTGTGTGAAACCCAATAAAATGTGGCAAAGAGATGAGAGTACAAGATCATCTTACTTCTCTTCTGAGAAACCTGTATGTACACCAAGCAGCAACAGTTAGAACCAAAAGTGCAACAACTGATTGGTTTAAGATTTTAAAAAGTGTGTTACAAGGCTGTATATTGTCATTTTATTTAACTTATATGCAGAGTACATCATGTGAAATGCCAAACTGGATGAATCAAAAATGAGAATTAAGTTGCCAGGAGAAATATCAACAATCTCGGATATGAGATGATACCATTCTGGTGGCAGAAAATGAAGAGGAATTAAGAAGCCTCTTGACAAGAGTGAAAGAAAAGAATGTAAAAGCTGGCTTAAAGCTTAATATAAAAAAAACAGATCTTGGTAACTGGGTCCTATCACTTCTTTGCAAATAGAGGGAGAAGAAATGGAAGCAGTGTCAGATTTTATATTCTTGGGCTCAAAGATCAGTGCAGATGGCAACTGCAGCCATGAAATTAAAATTCGTTTGTTCCTTTGAAGGAAAGCTATGGCAAATCTGGATAGCATACTAAAAAACAGAGACATCACCTTGCCAACCAAGATCCATATAATCAAAGCTATGCTTTCCATTAGCAATGTATGACTGAGAATTGGACTATAAGGAAAGCTGAGTGCCACTGAATTAATGCTTTCAAACTGGAATGCTGGAGAAGGCTTTTGATAGTCCCTTGGGCAGCAAAGGGATCAAACTGAGCCATACTTAGAGAAATTAATTCAAGGTATTCACTGGAAGGTCAAATACTGAAGCTGAAACGTAATACTTTGGCCGTAAAATGAGAAGACAAGACTTGCTGGAAAAGACCCAGATGTTGGGAAAGACTGAAAGCAAAAGAAGCAGAGGACAGCCAAGGATGAAATGGATAGTTAGTATCATGGAAACAAGGAACATGAACTTGACCATACTTGAAGAGATACTGAAGGATAAAAGGGCCTAGTGTGCTACAACTTATGAGGTCACAAAGAGTGGGACATGACTGAACAACTGAACAAGAGATATATCTGGTGGCATGCTGCCTCTCCTCTGACTGTAAGCTCCTCAAGGGCAAGAACTGTCTTTTAGCTTTCTTTGTATCTCCAGCTCTTAGCAAAGTCTGCTCTGGTTCAGACACTTAATAAATGTATACTGACTGACTAAATGGAACAAATCTCATTCTTTTTTGTGGAGTTCCCAGATGTTTGCTTTATAGTATTATTTGGGAGAGAATAAATTATAGATGAGTATAACAAAATTATATGTGCTTTTAAAGAAAATTTTCCATTCAAATAGCCAAGACAATTAAGCTGGGGCTGAGATTAAGAACGAGCATTTTTTTCCACTATCATGCACATATCAAACCAATAAACCTTTTCATGAGGGACCAACAAAAGAAAGCAGCCAAAAAATACTATAGGTACTTAAAGAGAAAACCTAAAAAGGAAAGAAATATCCCAAACTCATTATAATCAAACAGTGAAGTGAACCACTTTAAAAAGTGCAATGTCACATATTCAAACTAATTCAGATGTCTTCTATACATTTACTCAAGAATGGTAAAATTCCTTTTTCCTCCAAAGTTAGTTAAATACAATAGGTTTGGGGAATCTTTTTTTCCCTTTTTCTCTTCATAGCTCTGATTGGTACAATGCTGTACCTGACAAACCTAGAATAGAAATAGGACCTCTAAGAATCTCGAAAAAAATTTAGTCCTTTCTAAAAGTAAAACAACTACCTTCAATTATACCTTCCCAAATTCAACTACCTTAAACTAACACTTTCCATATTTTGATCATTAGGAAAAGACCTTACCTTGTTTTAAATCATTTAAATTTTACTTTGTCCACTAAGCATTACATTATCTGATTAATTCAGTAATAATATTACTGAAAATTAACAAATTTCTTTTGGTTACAGGGTTTTGTGGGATAGCATTTTTAGAAGTCACTGAATGACATGTCAAAGGAAAATTATACTCATCTACCTGGACTTTTCATAGAAAAGAGTTGTATATGTGCATAAAAATAAAATAGAAAAATAAATCAAATAGAACTATAATTATTTGTATTTTGCAATTATTCATATTTAGCATAAAAAACATGGCTATTAAGCAGAGACCATCAAAAGAGAAAATTAAGTGTTTTAAAACTCTGATTAATGAGAAAACATGAAAATCAACAATTAATTGAGGCTTTACATTGTTTTCAAATGTAAGTTCATTAAACCCAATCCAAGGTAATATTAAATGTCTCTTCTCTTAGATACTGATGACAAAAGAGTAAATTACACAGGAACAGTTATGAAATATAATGTGTACTTCAATAAATAGTAAACAAAAAATGTCAAAGGATGTTCAGTCATTAAATAATAAGCTTTACCCCTTATAAAATATGGCAGCTACTTGTTCCCACATAGTAAAGAATTACTTTCCTTCCATCTCTATATTCATTCCATCCCCCAATGAGTTCTGCAAGTTCATTTTATGCCACTTTAAATTGAACCCATTTCACTACTGGAAAATATAAAATAGTAAGAGTTTAATGAGAAATCTCAGTCAAAATGATCTATAGCAGAAATAATGAGGTAATCTTATTTTACAGTAGCTGCTGTGAAAAACAAGGACACAATCTTTTCCATGAAACTCAAAGCACTAAAAAAAAAACCCAACCAAAATATCAAAAATGATGAATGAATTATATCAAAGAAATGGGGCATTTAGCATCATAGATAGTAATCACAACTAACACCGGTAAGCTATTCTTGTACCCCACATATATGGATACATATTGAAATTTTAGAAAAGTTGACTACAAAGTGAATTTTTGTTAAGAGAATACTATTTTCCCTTTAACTTTCCTTATAAACAAGAGACATTTCTGTAGAAAAAATGGGGCCCCAATATATAATAAAACCTCAACGGCTGTGTTCAAACTAAAATCCTACAGGTAAAACCACATAGGAGAGTGCCAGAAATATTGGGTGTCTGATTATATATGCCTGACTCTACTTCACGTATCATTCCTTCTGTAGTAGTAGTGATCTCTCAAGTGTTAACAATTTGGTCAAATTTTTCAATCGAGATTAGAGAGTAAAGGTAACCCGTTATTAGAAAAAGAGATAGATAAAGGGCCACTCTTCGAAAGGTGCCTTTGGGAAGCAAAGGAAATAGAAGTGAGAGGGAAGGATGCACTGAATATTTCATTCAGCCAGGATAACATCTGGTCAGGCCAACTTCTCCTCCTCTCCGGACTACCAAGTACCTCATCGTTAGAGCTCCTGAAGGGTTGATGTGCCCCTTCTGCTCAGTCAACAATCCTGGCTGAGGAAGGCTAGCCCGTGTGTCTGGAGCTCCTAGGGTACCTTTAGGATCGCCTTGCCCCAGAAAGATGTTTATGGAAGCCCACCCCTCTCCATGAGGCAGTTCAGCTGTTTCAAGTTCTAAAGTAGTGCAGACCTTTAAATACCCTCTCTCTTCAGCCTTTCCTCTCCTAAGAGCAGCTGAGCTCCTGTTTGTGAAAGATTACCCCTGTCCTACTTTGTCTTTTGCCAACCCATCCCATGCACACTCTCTCCCAAGGTTTAAGAGAACAGGGATAAGAGGAGGTCCTCAACTGTTTTTGCCCTGGGTTAAAAAATTCCTACTTATGCCTCTGTGCAATAGGGACAAATGACAGTTACCTATCGGCCAAGATAAAACCATAACAAAATACTCTCAAACTCTCTAAGTATGGGGTAGTGCTGTCCCTTGGGGTGAATTTGTGATATAATTAATAAAAACTGCACAAGTTTGAAATTTTACTAAATGAACTCAGATTCATAGCTCATTAGAACTGTAAGTACTTGATAGATTATCAAATCTAACTCCCTCATCTGACAGATAAGAAAACCAAGAACCAGGCAGTTAAGGGATTTATCCAAAATTACACAGCTAATAAATGGCAGATTGAAGATAGTAACCTGGGTCTCCTGACTCCTAAGCTGGTGCCTTTTTCAATGCAACTGACTTCATTTAAAAAACCTTTGCAAGATATTCATGATGACCTCACTTTCAACTATCCTGGCTCTGCCACTTGACTACCTTGGAAAAAATCACAACCTCTAGGTATCAGTTTCCTCATCTATCAAATGAGGGAATTGGACTAGATCACTGGTGTCAGATTTAAGTAAAAACAGATCCCTGCCATCAATGTTTTATTAAATTTCTATTCTTTTGTTAAAATCTTTCCAATTAAATTTTAATCTGGCTAGAAGAGTTTTTGCAAACCCCATGTGGCTCACAGGTTATGAGTTTGTCACCTCCACACCAGAGGGCCAGAGGTAGTAGTAGATACTGCTAAGTTCCCTTCCAGTTCTCAGTTTATGAACCCACAATGAAATTTTATGAAAACCTGAGACAAATAAAACATAAGGCAGAATATACCAAGCAGTACATGCACATAAGGACAGTAGAAAATATTATGAGACTGACTCAAATAATAATCACATTCACTGCACTCTTATAAAAGATAACGAACTGCTACATCCCATGAACATTACACAATCTTGAAGGGATTAAAGGTAGGGGCAAATAGGCCTAATAAAAAGTAACCTTTAAGAGCTCTAAGCAAACACATAGAACATAGAGCTGTGATTTAATTTCCTGAAAGGAACTACAACAGATCATAAAAAGCAATAAATTGCCAACAGAATTGAATAAACATTGACAACCTGACTACTCTAACAGGAATACTCACCACAAACACCTCCAACATTTGATGAATAAATTTCATTTTAAGGTAGTCAAAATACCTAAGGCCAAATTCTGAAACCCTCCAAAATTTTCATAGCAATAATGAATCTAAGTAAGCTCTTTCAAGGTTTTTCCATGAATTGACTTCACCTAAGAGAATGCCAAATAAGAACGGTATCCCAGGATGGGTTGTAACCCTTTGAACATTTCATCTCCCTCAAATGAAACAGCCATATTTATTGTTATCTAAAATAACATTAAGTCAAGCATACTCAATTGGCTTTGTAAAATTAGACTTCCCAGGAATAACTCAAATGACTATGTTTCCATGAGCAAGATACATAACAGCTGCAAATACTAACAGTGAACACTAATAAGCTTTTTAGCTTGAGGCTATTTAGCAGGACCCCCTAAGAAAAGGGCCATAGGGCCACATTACCATAGTATTATCTTAAACAGAATCATACCTAACATTCCTTAGAACGCTGGATATGTTAGTTTAATAATAATTTAGTGTCAAGAATGGTTGGTAAAATGAAGAGACTGGAGATTGGAGAATTATAGGGTGATAACAGGAATTAAGAACTTTGAGGGGCCATGTATTCTGTCCTCTTGTCCTTTAGGCAGAAGCTCTGTTAAGTCACTCCGGACAGATAAGATCCAAACATGTTTTTAAAGACTTAAAAAAAAAAATCAAGATTATATAGCCTCCCCTTGGCAATCTAATTAAAAAGCTCTACTCGGAAATTCTTACAGCTAATCTGAATTCTTCAAACCTGCAATTTGCTTTTGTTCTATTTCCTTTAGAGACAGAAAACAAATAGTCTACCAGCAGTTATAAAGAAAAAAAAACCTTATACACTTAAAATACTATTATTAAGTCATTTCTTAGCTTTCTCTTCTCCAAGCTAAATAATCCAAACTCCTTTAACCTTTCTTCACAAATATTATCTTCCAATATTTAATTATCTTTTAAGTTCCTCCTTTTATCTTTTAAGTCCTATCCTCCCAATCAGCACTTCTTCAGCTGTGGAGCTCAAAACTGGCCATAATACTATCATGCATTAATGTCAAATACACCTGGAAGCCCACTCCTCAGTAAAGCCTATTAAAATAAATGAAAATACAATAAAACATAGATAATGTTAATATGTGGTTTTCAAAGTCAATATGCTATCCAAGGAATCTTTACCATATGTATAGATTAGTGGTCTCATTTCTATTTTGAGTTTGACACCAGTGCTCTAATGGACAGCTTATCAATGCTGACTAAAATGGTAAATGAGATTTTGTTTTATGTATTCTGTATTTATTATACAAACCAGCACTCTTCTTGGGTTTCTGGATTTTTGGTCTAATTTTTACTATTGTAATGCTACATTGTTAGTTCTTAGGAAGTGTGATACCTAATATGACCACTAGACTTTTTTCTCCACCAACTTAACATATAAATCAGCTTTTTCCAGTTCTGTAATTCCCAGTTTATTTTCCTCCACAAGAAAATATATTGTACTGAGCTTGTCTTTTTCAGATTAAATCAAACCACTATCATTAACTCCAGAGATGCCTTTACTGTGCCAAGCCTTCTGAATTCCTGATACTTCATAGAGCAGATTCTTACATAATAACAATATATATTACAAATATATGCATATACATATATATGACTATGTAGTACATACATTCCATTTTTTCCTCACTTCAGTTCCAAAAAAGCAAAAAGGACTTTACTTCAAAGATGTAAATCCACAACTTTGATGGTTACCAGTAACCATCATGTTCTCATTTCCAATGGTGGTTCCAAAATAAAATATACAATTGAAAGAGTAAATTTTCAAAAATAAAAAACTTTAAATTCAAATATGTCTATCAGCATAACAGATACAACTCCCAACCTTATTGGGGGCAATGTGACTGGGCAAACTCATTAACCTCTCCATGTGGTCCAATGACAAAAGCAGGAATATCATTAGAAATGGACAGATATACCAAAGCAAAAGAGATGGTGACAAAGTGTGTTTCTGATGAGGCAAAAACAACTCATTCAAAAATATCTCCCTTTTATGTATGCTATCATCCCTGAGCTACCATCAGAGACTAACTGCTGGTCTTCACAGGTCATCTGTTAAAATGAAAATGGCACTGCGCAGAATAATATATTCTCAGCTATTGTCTTACCAAGGATTGGTTTATTACTTCCATTTTCCTCCAATTATCATAAATTTGTTCAGTATATAGCTTATATATACATAGTTGTTCAGGGGTCTCCTTTATTAGAACATGAGCTCCTTGATAGCAGGGATAATTTTTGCCTTTCTTTGTACACCCAGCACTTAACAGGGCTTGGCTTGGAACATAGTCATAAATGCTCGTAGGCTGAATGACTGACTATTGAGGTAGCTAGCAGCTGAGAGCTGGAATAGGAAACAAGAATTAAGAAAGGATAGGAGAGATAGAGCCCTGCCCTAGGAAGGCAGCCCTGGGTAGGACAAAAGTCTAAGGTAGAAGTGAACCCATGAAAAAGAAGGACAAAAACAGTGACATACATAGTGGGTATGTAATAAATGTTTTTTAAAACTAAACTACTTCAAAATTTTATGGCCCCCTGCTCATTCCTTATCTTTAATGGTGGAAGAATCAATCACAAAATCACTAGTTAGTCATTAAAAGAAACATAAGTGAAATAACATGTATGAAACACTTTGAACTCTTAGAAGAAAGAATATATAAACACAGTACAGAGGACCATTACTATTACTTGGTATTCAGAAGAAAACAGATGGATACAGATTTTATCTGATTATACTATGTCTTCAGTCAATTAAACATCTATATACAGAAAACAAAAGTAACTCAATGGAAACATTACTATGTTTATTCATTAAATTAACTAAAAGTGATGAGGAGTTTGGGATGTGGAATTGATCATTTCATGCACTGCTTCTTCATTCCTGTCTTGATTTTTTTTCTAGCTAAGATTAGTAAAGTCTAATGGGCATAACCCTAAGTCAAAGGCTTTTAGAAACAGCCAAGAAGGAAGGAGAGGATGGGACTAAAGATCTCTCTGACAACAAAATATACTTCTCATACACTTCTTTCTGCATTTGTTACTGTAGGGTTCAGATATGAATTCTTGTTTGTGATAAGGAATAGGTGAAAGGACATTAGGGTCCTCGTTTCATTTATGCTACTCAAATGACTTAAGGAGGTTACTTCAGTTTGCTTAATTAAACTAAAGGGAGGGCTTCATACAACCTAATCCACCATGAGAATTAAAGAGAAAGTCTTTCTAAAGTGAGTTTTTCAGAATTAAAGTATGATATTTTTTAAACAGCTCTGACACCAGGACATGCTTAAGTGATACATCCGACCTCTTGGGGAACTTCAGTTACCTCTCAACCAGTAGATCTTAAAATATGATACAGGAATCCCTAAGCATCCCTGAGACTCTTTCAGGGGGTCTGCAAAGTCAAACTATTTTCATAATATTGCTATGCTTTAATTTATAACATAGTACATATCAATATATAGCCTAGATACATAAAAGTTCTTTGTGGGTCCTTAATAATTTTAAAAGCATAAAGGGGAATCCTGAGACACCAAAATTGAAGAACAACTGCACTAGACCATACTTAATATTAAATAACAAAATGAAATCATCAAAAATTAGATCATGTAGTCAACCCAGAACTGAACACTGAACTGGATATAGATGAGAATAGTTGAAGACATCCTCAGGAAAAGATGTTCTATGATAAAATAACCTCAGTTAACTGTATAAGTGCTTGAGGGAAGAGGAAGCAAGAGTAGTAGAACTATGTTAAGGACATACTGGAACACAGTATCAATAGCTAGGGTCTCCTGGGAAATGAGGAGACAAATTAAGCTACAAGAGGGAACGAGAGAAGAAAAGAGAGATGCAGGGAGTGGGAGAGAGGAAGGGGAGAAGGGGAGAGAATCTTTTCAATAAAAGACATAGGGCAGAGAGCACAGAATAAAAATGTAAGATACAAACAGAATCTTTTAATAGTTGAAACACGGCAAAAGATTCCCAAATCACATACTGGCCTCTGGAGCCACACCCACACACTGGGAGAGTGACAACTACCAATAACATCACAGTTAAAAGCAATAGTAATATGACAAAAACTTCTAAGGTTTTGATCTTTCCAAAAGTATTTTGACCTAAAAAAAGAATATATATAACCAAATACTTATGGATTATAAAACCCTATCACATTTTAAGCCTTATCAAAAAAGTAAACTGGAAATTACTTTTAAGAACAGGAAATTAACAATAACTACTACCACAATGAAAGAAAAATTACAAATTATTTGTCCTAACACATAGGAGGACTAAAATATTTTTATGTTAATGAACCACCAGTTTATTGTAATTTAAAACCAAGTTTATCACCCACCATTAGTCAACATTTACTGAACACTGACTACACACAGACATTGTGCCAAATAAGTGGGATATAAAAAAGTATTAGACATGGTGAATACTCACCCTTTAAAAACAAAATCTCTTAACATAGGGTTCATGAATTTATTGTTTTTGAACACTGTGATAACTGTATTTCAATATAATTAATTTCCTTTGTAATTCTATTTTACTTCATGAATTTAAAAATACCATTCTATGAAGGGGTTCACAGGCTTTGCCAGAATGATCCATGACACAAACAAACAGCTAAGAACCCCTGCCTTAAAGTTTGCCATCCACTCAAGGAAATGGAGTAAATATATATAAAAAGATAAGATAAATAACAAAACAAAATAACATACTTTTGAATATCAAATAAGTTACATCAGTGTTTCCTATATCAATTTGCTTATAGAGTAATTTGGGCCTTGAAATATCTATTTTATAAAACCTAAATGGGAGGAAGGGTCCGAGGAAATTGTAATGTACAAGATAAGAAAATTTAAGCCAAATAGTTCCATACCCTAAAATTACAACACATAAGTATTTTTGTCCACATATCTCCATTCCTATGAGGAATTCCCTGTACCAGTGAAATCATATGTAGTCAAAAAAATCCATCTATCATTATCATCAAAATTCTCTATTAGAACCACAATTTACATTCTGCAGAACATCAGGATTTTGAAAAACACTATTTGGAAAATGTTAGAAGAGAAAATAAGTACTATTAAGAGTCACAGGAGACAAGGTGATAAGAGTATGCAACGAAAGACTCATCTTTGTCATGGGGCTGTGGTGTTACCTAGGTATTTAATGTTAAGCAAGTCATGCTGCCTCTTTGGGACTCAGTTTCTTCATTTGTAGTATGAGGGGGTTAGACAAGATGACTACTGTGACTGTTGTGGCTCTAGGAAGCCATGGTGCATATCACAGTGAACAGAAGTGATTGGTGAGACATAACAGGATGGGTTAAGACTTGAGCTGGGCTTTCAAGAGGTACAAGAGTGCACTGGAAAAAGTACCAAAATATACAGAACAATGACCTCCTCCAAGGAAGGAATGAGAGATAAGGTCAAGAAAAGTAAGTAGAGATCAGACTGTGGAGGACTGAAAGACCAGCCTAAGAAATATGATGTATATGTAACTTCTTTTCTAAGATTACAGCCCACTAGACTTACAGACTCAAAGCTCAAAGAACCTTAAAAGACAAATGGTCTGATTCTCTTATGGTACGTGTGAGGAGAATGAAGTCTGGAGAGACCTACTCACCAAAGCTCCAACAGTGGGCCTGAATTTGAACCCAGATCCTCCAACTCCAGATTCAGTGACCTTCCCATTGTACCACAATGCATCCTAAATTTTAACAAAATCATTTATTAAAGTTTCTCATGCTACTGATAACAGCCCAATTAGACAAATTAATAACTAGTTGAATGCCTAGATCTCAAAAGCAGTGATTAATGATTGGATATCAACTTGGGAGGAAGTCTCCAATGGGGTATCCCAAGGATCTGTGGTTGACCCTGTAATATTTTGACATCCTTATCCATGATTTAAATGATGGCATCCTTATAAGATTTTCGAATGACACAAAGCAGAGTAGGGTGTTAAATAACAAGCTAGATGTCAGTGTTAGCATACAAAAAGATCTTGACAGGCTAGAACACTGGGCCAAATTAATCTTACATCTGGGTGCAAAAAAACAACAACAGCAACTTTTTAAGTACAAGACAGGAAAAGCTGAGTCAAAAAGATCATGTCAGAAAGATCTGGCAATTGCAGTAGATTGCAAATTCAATACAAATTAACAATCCATGACAGCAGAAAAGCTAGTGTCATTTTGGGCTGCATGAAAAGAGGCAAAACTTCCAGGAATAAAGTCCCATTGTAATCTGTCCTGCTCAGACCAGATGTAGAATACTGTACTTCGTTTTGGACACCACATTTTAAAGAAGAGATTCACAAACTGGTGAGTGTCTTGAGTAGAACAGATCTGAAATTCTGTGACTTTATTCTTTAGGTGATAATAAGCCACTGAAAGTTTTTTGAGGGAGTTAACAAGTATAAAGTCATATTTTAGTAAAAAAAAATTAATCTGACAACAACAGGCAAAATAATTTTAAGGGCTCATAAGGCCATAGGGTTTCTTTTTAACTGAAAAAACTTAGGAGATCAGAAGAGAGAAAATGAGGACAAAGAAGTTGAGAAATTATTTCAGGCCTCACGTTTAAGGCGATGAGGCTGGTGATAGGAGGGTAGCAATCAAAATGAGAAAAAAGAGAATAGCACAAAGAGGAGGAAACAGGATTGTGGGACTAAAAATGGATTGGGGTGGGGGGTTGGGAGAATAACTGGGAGTCAAAAACAACTGGAAAAATTTTGAGTCTGTGAACCTGATGGAACTAATAAAAATTGAGAAATCTGAAGAGAGAAGGAGGGAAGAGAGAAGAAAAAAGTGAGGAAAAGAGGAAGAGAGGATGGATGGATGAAAGGGAGGATGAAAGAAGGAAGGAAGAAGAGAAGGAAAGAAGAAAGGAAGGAAGGAGAGAAGGAAGGAAGGATAGATGAAGTGTCAACTATGTGCCAGGTACCATGCTAAATTTCAATGAGTCTTAAATTTTTCTCATTAAATAATGCTCATACACTAGTATGGCATTATCACTATAAGCTGCCAATCTTGTTATAGATTTACCAGTTTATTGATTTATTATTTTTTTATTTAAGAAGCATTTCCATGCTACTTAGTGTTGACAGTATTAATGTCAAAAACTCCAACTTCATGGCAAGTCCTGAAAGCTTTTAAGAGTACTAGTACAGGTTGGAAGAAATAAATTGTTTTAAAAATTTACCTAAATTACCAAAGATAAGCAATGCAGTTTAACTAGTGCGAAAAGCACTGGACTTCTCATGAGATAATCTGGCCATGCCATTTATAAGCAGTGTGACAACAGGCAAATTACTTAAACACTTCGAACCTAAGTTTTCTCACATGTAAAATGCAGATAATGAAACTTGTAATACCTATCTCATAGGGTTATTGTGAGGAAAATTATGTAAAACTTAAAGCACTATATAAGTTTATTATTCATTTCGTAAATAATAGTTCAAGACATGTAAGTAATGGTAAAGAAAACGTTATAAAAATGAATAACAAATTACTTAACCCAATCATATTAGAACTGCCTGCTATAATCCTGACCTCAGATCCTTTTTACTCCAAGATGAGTGCTCTACCTACTATACCATGCTGCTTCTCAGTAGATCATTGAAAATAACCTACATTCTTCCTACTGCCTGGGGCATAAAAAAAGGAAAGGGTAGGAGAGAGAGGATAGAGCATTTGTTAAGTACTTACTATGTACCAAGTATACTAACAGAAGCAAGGCAGCCAGTTCTTACTCTAAAGAATCTTGGAGACTGGAGGCTAAAGTGAGATGTTTCCAATTCTTTGCCACTACAGAGATGCTATAAATATTTCTTGGACATATGGGTCTTTTTCTTCCTTTTTTGATGTCTTTGGGGTATAGACCTGGTAGCAATATTGATGGACCATAAAAATAAAATTTTTTGAAAAAATCTTAAATGTTTTAAAGAGTGAGAAGAAGCATTCCTAAAATGGCACTCCTATTAAGGGAATTACCAATGCATATGGAAAGGTCCCAGAGACAAGTTTTACAGGATGCAGTTGCAACATGGAGGTCTAGAGAGATGCATAGCTGGGGACCTTCCTTTAAAAAAAAAAATAAGCTGACATTTCCGAAATGTATTTGAATTCAGACCTGATGACAAGGCTGGCCCTCTACCTACCATGCCACATTGTCTCTCATACATGTCTTGACCATATTAGGCCCCCAATAAAATGTTTATTGAACCAAGAAAACTGTCATGTAGGAACCTCTAGTATTTTCAGGCTTTAGACTTTCAATACTAAAACAGGTAATCTCTCTAAATAAAAATGATACCATCCTGACAACCAATTCATTTAGAAAAATAAAATGTTTGAGGTTCCAAATAACTGGAGAATAAAACATAGCTAAAACAGTTGGCTGACTATTCCCACCTTTTCCCACTAGCACTAAGTAATAGCAGCTTATATCTCTTGAACACTTTTAAGATTTACAAAGCACTTTCTTCACAAGAGTCTGGTTGAGGGAAGTACATAAAGCACCACTATTTTCCTTTCAAGATCAGAATATAAAGTAGAATTAAGAAAAGGGATTTTTTCCAACCTGTACAAATAGCAACAAATGTTCGTGGTTATCCTTCATATACACTGTTCTGCCCAGATGGTAAATCTATCCTACTCAAAAAAGTAAAGTTTCAACATTGAAAAAAAGGCACAAAAACTTATTTCTGTAAGAACTTCTGAGGACTTTTGAGAGACCTGCTTTTATTTGTAGCATTTATTATAAATCAGAACCTTGTTAAAAGTATTTTTTTCATTAAGAGCCAGAGTAATCATTTTTATCAGAATAATCAATATCTGTCACACTTATATTGAAGATAAAGAAAAGTACCAGCACTACACAATTCACAGTTCTTCAGTGGAACAGCATGGAGTCCAGCATCACTG
Source organism: Potorous gilbertii (assembly GCA_028658325.1). Lineage (NCBI taxonomy): Eukaryota > Metazoa > Chordata > Mammalia > Diprotodontia > Potoroidae > Potorous > Potorous gilbertii. The sequence continues at coordinate 13,502,733 of CM053774.1, read as the reverse complement.
AAGATGGTATAAAAAGACTGAAAAAGAGAGGGAAGGGCAGGTCATAAAGATCTTTAAAGAACAAACAGAGGATTTCATATTTGATCCTGGAGGATAGCAAGCCACTGGAGTTTACTGCCTAGGGAGGCAACATGATAAAATCTGTGCTTTAGGATGATTCTTTTGAGCTGAGTAGAGGATGGACTGGATGGGGAAGGACTTGAGGTAGTGACACTAACCCACGGCCTATTGCAACATACTTGGTTTGAGGTGATAAGAGCCTATACTGGGTGGCAGCAGTGTCACAGGAAACAAGGGGGTATACAGAAAAGTCCAAGATAAACTCTACAGGACTTGACAACAGATTGGATAATGGAGAATTAGAGAGACTGAGGAGTCCAGCATGATACCTAGGCACTACCGCCTCATCTTATCAATCATGACAATGCTAGCCCCTTATCTTGTCACAATCCTGTCTTCCCCAACATCAGCCTTGAAATGTGCCCACCATCCATTGCCTTCACTCCTTTACACATGCTGCTGAACAAAGCTGGAGAAACTCACAAAACCATGCTGACTGGGTTCACTATAAATGAATGCCATATAACTTCAACAGGACTCTACACCTTCCCAATTAACTCACTCTCCTATTTACCACAGTCACTCTTTCAAATCTTTTCAACCATGCTCACAGCTACCAAGGCTCCCCCCACCTTCAACTCTCTCAGCTCAGGATCATGCCTCATATTTCACTGGAAAAATCTGAGGCCACTGACCAAGAGCTCCCTCTTCCCCCCTTTTCTTCCTCCTATATCACCCAGCTGCCTTTGGCCACTCTCTCCTTCTTCACCCTTGTGCCATATGAAGTGGTCCTTCTTTCCCAAGGCAAACACAAGCGATCCTATTCCACCCCATCTTCTCCAACAGGTTTGCCTTTGCACCATCCCTAGCCTCACATTTATCTTCAATTTCTCCTTATCTATTGCACAGCAACTAAATGAGGTTCATTCATTAATAATTCCCACTATCCAAAACATTTAAAATGAAACATAAATTTTCCATTAGCAAATAAATTCAATAGCATAATCCCCAAGAGACAGCTTTGTGCACTGAAACTATTATCAGGCTTCATAAACATGTTCATTCTAGGTTTTATTATTTTTAACCCCCTCAAAGGATTAAAAAAGGAAAATCAATATTTCAAGTACAGCCTAATCTGCCTGCAAGGCTACACTCGACAGAGTAACCTAATCAGTGAATGGAAGGATTTCAGGCAAACTACAAAAAACAGCCATGATCCCAGACCTTTGTGTATTCAGGGAGGAGAAATGTATTTCAAGCCAGTTGAGAGGAGAGCTGATTAAAGACATTCTCTCTATGGTGCCTGTTACACACCAAGAAACAGTGGGATTCTATCCGCACAACAGACCTCAGATCTCTGTGCTCTCCTCTCACACAAACAGCCACCATAATTCAGGACCTCTCAACCTCTCTACAGTAACAGCTTCCTGTTTGGTCTCCCTGCTTCCAGTCTCTTCTTTCTGAAATATTTCCCCCACACAGCTGTCAAAATAATATTTCTAGGGCAAAGTTCTGGTCAGTCGCTCCCAAAAGCACTAAGTTCCTTCTTGCCTGCAACTGACACTGACCCAGGAATTAGAGACCCACACAATCAGACTCCCCACCTACCTTTTCAGCCTCATTTCATAGAACTCTCTTTCACAAACTCTGTGTTACTGTCAAAATGTCCTCCCCCCTATTCCCTATATACCCCACTCCCTCCACATCTCTTCCTCTAGAACCCCTTTCTCACTCTCTTTAATATTCAGTTCCACTACCATCCCTTGCCCACACACCCTCCCTGAAATTATGTTGTATTAATTTTGTGTATCTCTTGTGGTTACTTATCTAGATACAGTTTTGTTTCTCCATAGCAAGTTCCTCGAAAACAGGAACTGAGTGGAGGTGGGAAGTTGGCTTTTTTAGTATTCCTAACACTTGTACGCTGCCTTGTACACAGCAAATACTTAATAAATCTTTGCAGAATTGTTGAAGTGAACACCCCTCAGGTCTAAGTCCGATGGTCCGTCCCAATGTCATCCCTTTATCTTCTTCCAGAGAGGCACAAGAGGTCACCTGCTCTTCCTACTGCTATCACCTATTCTTCCATCCAGATTCTTAAGGCCCTTGGACTTTCTCCTCCTAAGGTCACAACAGAATAGAAAGCTACTTTGCCAACTTCTCTTTCCTTCTATCCCTAAGGCAAGCACACATCCCTTTTTTGAAAATCTGTTGGGGTTTTATGGGTATATATTGCTAGAAACCTATATAGAATTCAGCTCCTGACAAGAAAAAAAGGTGAAAGTCACTCTCAAAGAAGGCAAAGAAAGGCTAAGGTGATGCTTACTCTGTCATGTCTAATGTCAACAAGCTGAATCCAGATCATCTGAATTTTATTCTCATCTTCTCCCTTCTACAGGGTGCTGCCTTCTTATTCATATCTTCCTACTAGTGTTTCCTGTATAAGACCTAGGGCACCCTATTGTGGAGGAAGAATCAATTACTTATTATTTCAGTCTCTTATGGATAATCAGAGATCTGATAGGTAAGAATGGCAAAGGTAAAAATAACAAAGAAAAAAGTTAATTTCAAACTTGACCTCTTTACATTCAGACTCCTTCATCACATTCCCAAACCTCAGACTTGCCATTCTACCTCTTCTATTCCAGCATCTCTCTTTTAGCTCTTTTCCCCCAATCTCTACCTCCTTTGGCCTCAATATCAGGAGTATGAAATATAAAAAAAGTTATTCTGGAAAAGAACAAGCCCATGTAAGAAACAGTCTATGACCCACAAATGACCAACTTTGATGCTTCTGCCCTGTCAAGAAGACATGATAGCTGTCTCACTCATGATAGAGAACACCATTAATATGCACATTCTTAGATAACAATTGACATTTATTATAGTGCCTTAATGTTTGAAAAGTGTTGTGTAACAATTATTATGTGATCCTCAGACAACTCTGCTAAGAAGGAAGTACAGAGACTATGATCCAAGTATCATGTATGAAGACCGCTAGGCTCAGAAGGTTGCAATTGCCCAAGCTCAGGCAGAAAGCATTTGAGGCATACACTGAGGGTGGGTCTTCTTGAATTTCCAAGCCAGTATATATCCATTCCTCTACACAACTTCTTAAGACACAGAAGAAATGAGGAAATATTACAGAGAGGTTGTACAACATAGTGGAAAGTGCATTGGATTTGTCAAAAATATCCTAGGTTCAACTCCTCCCTTAAGAACTTACTGTGGGACCCTGAGTAAATTACTTAACCTCTGCAAAAACTTCAGTTTCCTTGTTTTTAAAATGGAGATAAGAACAGCACCCATCTCTTAAGGTAACTGTTAGGGTCACATGAGATAATGTACATGTACGGATGAGATAGAAACCACTTCACCTTAACACTTTAGCTAAGTGAGGGCACATTTCAATCAATCAGTCATTAGCTTTACACCAGGAATTCTCAACTTAGGGTCCATGAACTTCTTTTTTTTTTTTTTGCTGTTCTGATAAGGACTCAATATAACTGGTTTTCTTTGTAATCCTATGTATTTGATTTTATGCATTTAAAAACATTCTTCTGAGAAAGTGTCGACAGGCTATGCTCCACAGCTGGAGGGATCAATGATGCTTTAATCCAAGTATGAAAAATCTTTCAAAGCCATTGCATGGTGCTTGCTTTTGACAACACGTTCTAAAACCGGAACAATACAGAGATTAGCATAATGACTGCGGAAGCATAACACAAATTCATGAAGTCCATATTTTATAATGTTTTGGAGAGCTGGCCAAGGACCCAGAAGCTGATGGTGAGAATGCTCAGATAATTCATTTGGAACTGGAGGATTCCAGAGAACGTGTGTTGAGCCATAAGGTATTCTGATTCTAAGTCACATGATTCTGATCGATGCAGATTTATTTATTTCACATTACTGATTTAGCATTTGATTAACTAGTAACCTCATAATGTGGGGTGAGAAAAACCAAGTCAATGGAAGCATTAAAATTATGCTAGAATGGAAGTCTGGCCCAATTATCTAAGGGAATTTGTCACACCTTTTTGGTCCTATATAACAGCATCAAGCTAGTCCAATGAGAGTTAAAGTTCCAATGACTGGGTAGTCATTCCAGAACCTGGAGCAAGTATGGCATCCCAGAAAAACCCCTGAGAAGGAACTCCTCATCAATTTCGTAGCTGATTGGCAATGGCTACATAAGAAGCCAAGGGCAGACTGGACACATTCATGATGCTTAAGGGAACTTTAATAAAGCACAAACTCAAGAAAAATACTTCCAAAACTCAGGACCTGTTATACCTTTGCCACGTGTGCTTTCTAAGCTTGAATCTACTTTCCCTGAGCATCTGTATGTACTTAGGGGAAAGTGTCACACACTTTGGGGGGAGGGTACTTTGAACCAACTTCTTTTAATATACCAACATATTAAATACCCATGTCTCCTATTAGTCTGGCTAAAATGATTCTCAATTGATAACTGATTGGTGGGGGCGGGGAGATAACAAGCAATAGTACTAGAGAATCACCTCCAACTCCTCATGGGTATCCCAGAGGAGAGGTATTCTTAGTCCAATAACCAAGACTCCTTTGAAAGCGTGAGATCCTCAGACCTCGTATGGGTTCTATGCAGGGCTTTGCAAAACATAAAGCTCTATTTAATGTTTATCATCACTATTATTGCTACAACCTATAGGCGAGAGTAGTTCTATATAAACATTTGTTATTATGTCTCCCAAAATGCGGGAAGATTCCCTCTTTCTAGCTTCAGAAAACATTGATTTTCATTTCTCAGGCTAATATCATATACTATGTACACATTCAGTACTTTCTATTCATGTAAAGCTTTTCCTCTATCCCTCAGACTGATCTGAATCACACCACATCAGTCCATGAAAACCTCCACAGAGAAAAAGAAGCCCAATATTTCGTAGCAATACTAACTACATCCCCCTCCACCGGGATTTGAAACCTTGTCACATCAATAAGACAAAAAACAAAACAAAACTATGGAAGGCTGATTACCAAAGCACTTTAAAAGACAATAAATATCTGGCCAACCTTCAGAAAACTAAGTAAGAGAGAAGAATCTTGAAGATTCATAAAACTACAACCAATGATAAGCACATAGATGGCATCCTACCTGCAGAGCTAAGCAGGACACTGAAATCAGTCCCCCTCTGTGATTCTGCACTTTCGTTTTCTGTCTCTTTCTCAAGATCTTGATATCGATCCCAGTTAGAGACAATCTTTCTTCTGGAATAACTTCCCCACTCACTGTTCTCTTCTTCATAGGTTTCAGCATCATCACCTTCTACCTGGAATTATTACAAAAAATTCAATAAGCACCATGAGGTAAAAAAAAAACAACTTGATTTTTTTTCTTTTGACATTTACTCCATAAGTAATGCCAAAAAGCACTAGGAGTTAACAAATGTACACATTAAGCTGTCTGATATGCTGGGACATCTCAACTGTGAGGCATGACAGAGGTTGCTTTGACAGAGATTTTCACTTATCATTGAAAATTCAGAAAGTTATTCCCCAAATACCCATTTAATATCCAAACTTCTAAAATCTATGCTATTAAAACTTAAAATAACTGCTTCATCTCAAATGAAAGCAACACAGTTGCAGTTATTTTGAATTCAAGGGACTGTGAAGTAGAAATAAGCTATCTTACATTTCAGACATACTCTACAACATGTTGTATCAACACTGAAGATGGACAATTAGATGGCATCCCTAACATGATTCTTTCACTATCCTTAACCCTACTCGGATCCTTTCTAGAATGCCGTCTCCAGATTGCACTCCTGTAACATTAAGAAAGAAGCAGAAGATTTAGAAGAGGTTTAGAGGAGTCTCAAAGATTCATAAACACATTACTGTCAATATAGGGGATTTATATTCTGGGATGGATTACCAAGAGATTTTATATGGCGGGTCTGGAAGTTTTATAAGAAGATATTCTGATATATTTAAGCAAGGATAATATGGAGACAAGGGATGAACTAGATAACCTTATAAGGTCCTCTCCACACCCAATTCTAAACTATTATCCTTTCCCTCAACCTTTTAAAAAAGAGAAGAGAAATGCTTCAAAGCATCTTGAAAAATGTGAAGATCTAAGAAAATCACAGTCTACTGTGATTCAAAAAAAAGATAACCTTGAGTCAAAAGATGCTACCAAGAATCAGGTACAAAGGAGCTTGATATAAATATTGACTGGCAGAAGCTTCTAAAAGGAAGGACTCTAGGACTGGTGTTTATAAGTGGAAATCACGTAGGGAAAATAAGAGTCTAAAGAGAAATACCAGGAAGGCATACTATCAGGGAATTAAATATCCTTTACTTGGTATTACACATAAATAAAAAATACTATATCAGTATCAAAGCTTCAAACATAGCTAAAGAGAATCAGGAATAAAAACTTTTGTAAAAATTGTTCATTCAAAGCCCAAAGGGTTCTTAGCTAAAAAGGCTAAGGAATTATCAGAATACTGAAAATCAGAGCACTGACATGGGAAGCATGAGATCTGAATTCAATGGATGGCCCCTACCATTATTATCATTTAATATTTACCAAGTGCTTATAATAGTCTATGCCCTGAACAGTTGAATGACTCACTATTCAACCTTAGGAATCACTTAACAGGTGTCTCATTTCCTGCCCCCTCCCCCCTTCAAATACAAAGACAACTAGAGTTGTCATTAACCTCCTCCTCAAGAGTGTAATGAGAAATAATGAATAAAAGCTCTGAAGACATTGGCAGTCACTGGGGGGTGGGGGGGAAGGGGGAGAATACTTAAATAGCACTTCACATTTTTTAAAGTTTTGCTCATTTCCCAAAGATCATGGGCAAAATAAAAAATGTAAAAAAAAGCCTTGAGCTAGTGGGTGGAAAGGGATCAAATGAGATAATACATGTGAAGTACTTTGAAGACCATAAAGGGTTATACAAATACAAGGTATTATTATGTTGGGATCATAATTATAAAATCACTCTAGCAATTTTAATTGTAACATTTCATACCTGGATGTTGGCTGCAGCACTTAAAGGAACAGCAGCCAATTAAATTAAACAAGCTAGGCACTAATATGTTCAATCTGCTGCCAAGCTGTTAACTCATCCAATGGCACAAAAAAGGCCCACTTAAAACAAATTGGGCTTCGTGACTAAGCATGGCATGGAAATGAACACAAGTCTGTTTCGCAATTCTCTCAAGGCTTGCAATATCCAAAATGGAAGGGGAAGGGGACAGAGCAGGGCAGTGTTATGAAGGCAGGCGAGAGAAAGAATAATAAATAAATGCCTACCGCTGAGCTATGGGTTTGAGCTAAATCAAGGGGTGATTTTCATTGTGCCCTCACAGAATGAAAATGAAAGGTACTGTTCTCTAACAGTGACTGCTCAGAGATGGAACCAATCTAGACTCAACCACAAAAATTGGACGAGATTGGGAACTAGAGACAAAAATTAAGTCAGATAATCTAGAAGTAGTTACACTCATTCTGCCATTTGTAAAAACCCTGTCTGACCTTGGGCAAATCATTAGGATTATTCTACCTATAAAGTAGAGCATTGTTATCTCCTTCTAACTGTTGACCACAGATGCCAGAAGCATAAGATAAAAATCCCTCCTGTTGAAGAAGGCACTAAATATCCAAATCAATGAAATTACAACATTCACTAAGTGCGTTTTATGGCAAAGACAACATGTCAGTCACTGGGGAGCCAAATTCTGTGATTTTTTTCAGCCTCAATGGCATTTCTAGCCCCTGTCCTCACTCCCTTTTTTTAATCTTTACAAAGCTAAAAAAAATCCATCGGTTATCCTTCTGTCTTATCAAGACTTCTCTAGAGAAAAAGATGCAGCTAATGCTAACTACAACAATCATGACAATACCAGAATCTATCACATTTTCAAATGCTTAGCTCGTACTACTATAAGAAGTTTATAATGTCACCATAAAGAAGAAGAAAAATTTTAAATGTGTTTCTTTAAATAATATATTGCTGCAAGGAGTAGTATTGGAATTTCTATACATTAAAAAATAGAAAAAGACATGAGGTACTCAAGATGGGACAAAATTGGTTGGAAAACAGATTAATTACAAGAGCTACTGAGGTTAAAAATGTGATACATGAGACTGTTGAAGCGCTATTCCCTAAGGGGACTTTAGGATTAAAGGGGTCTCTCTCACACACTTTCCAAGGTTTTGTTAAATGAAAACAAATCAAAAACAAAAGAAGTCCATCTTCTAAGCAGTCTAACCTACAAGATATTTTTGACATATATCCCTCCTCCCTTTAAAGGATTGACAACATTATAACAAAAGTAAGTGTATTTGGTATTTTTTCTTTCATTCTGACTTCTCATTAAGTATTAAAAATCTCTTTCTCCTTATTAGTCTCATGCTTTTGGCCGAGTGAGTTTCTGAACTAGCACTCAGAAGCTTGGCCCGGCTTTTTTCCCAGCTTTGTCAACAAGATCCCCTTGACTAGTGCTGTCAGGTGGCAGTTCCTGGTTAAAGAATTCTTTGATCCCTGTTTTGTCCTACAAGCACCGATTCAATTTTCTTGGAAAAAAGCAAGTCCCTTAACCTCAGAATAACCTCCTAGAGTCAAAATGGCAGACTTTGTCCTTTAGATATTCCCTCCCTTTGAATTTCACCTTAACACAGCCTTCTGCCTGTGAGTTTCCTTTTCAAAGACTGAGTCTTCCTAAAATGAAATGTCTTATACCATCTACTTTAGTATTCTGGACATACTTCAAATAAGGACATCCTTGAGAGACTGCCATCTTGAAATTGTCTCCTTATTAAGTTTCAAGGTTACTATGAAAGTCTGTAAACACTTAATTTGCACTGAAACTATTCATCCATAGAAATGGGTGCAGCACATAAAAATTAGATGAACTGCACAGCGGAACCAATGAAAAGACATACTGAAGTCTCAGATCTGTTTTAACTGTCACAGAAATAACTTATACCATAGTACTTTATAGACCTGAATCTGTTTCATTTTAATAATGCTATCTGAAAATGTTATAGAGGCAATGTTATTCATTAATTTTCTTCCTTTCATTTAAAAAAAAAAACCTTGGTCTCCAGAGGAATTTCTTAAATGATTATCATTCAGGCCAGTTACTTCATAAGTTATTAATACAAAGCAAAACAAAGGATCATTTTCATCATTTACATGTATGCCCTTATCTCTTGAAGATTTATGTTCTGCATTTTAGTGGTGTTAAAATAAGAGAAAAGGAACTGTCTTGTATTTAACACAAGAAGGAAACTGGGCTCAGTCATTCAGGAATTACAAACAACTTCCCTCTATTACTCACAAAATGTGGATTGTATCAAAGGGAGACGATGGAAAAAGAAATTATATGAAATGTATTCTAGGGCCACCGGAATAGCGAGATAGAATTTCATTAGAACTTAGTACTTTAATGATCAGACAATTATCTTAAAAAGTAATCAATCATAACTGTTAAATTTGTAATTGGATGGCTTTTTTAACTATACCTATAATTTTATTGGTGTAGAGAATCGCCAGTGAAGAAACTTCCTATATCAATGAAGATCAGCACTTGTTCTACAGTTTTAAGTTTTAGATGAATTGTCTGGGCCACTAAGCTTCCTTCTTGCTTTAAATTTATGATCAAGGCCTGAATATTAGATTTTGATGGTTGGAAATACCAGTATAGCAACCCTGAAACTGGAAACTAAAAAGATCACCTGCTTTCTTTCTTCCAATCTCTGCAATATTGTCAAGCATACGTTCTTAAGGGAAGAGATTATTTTCATTTTCAGTCTTTGTATCCTCAATGCCAATACCTTGCATGTGGGAAGCAAAAATGTTTGTGATGACAATTGTTGGATAGCATCACATTTTATGAATAATATCTTACTTCTATATAGCACTTCAGTTTTTCAGAACTCTTACGCATACATCATAGCTAGATCCTCCTTTTACATATATGTACATCATTCCCAGAACAAAATAGGTAGAACAGGTAGGTCCTTACATCACACCCCACTAAACTACTCTTCTATGCCCCAAAAAAATGATAAACATTGAACCATCAGGAAGGCACAATCTTATTGCTAGGAAAGATGGAACCTGAAACTACAGAGAGAATTGTAGACTTGTAACTCCTATAGCTAGTATAACTGTATTTAATTATTTAGTTAAAACCTCACAAATAAATAGCAGCATAAAATACAATATTAAGGCACCACTGCTACCAAAGTGAAAACATGATAAAATGGTTAGAAATGTGATCGTGACTATTGGAAAAACTTTCAATTTCATTTACTATTTTTAAAAGAAGCCATGTGGTACAGAGTTGGATACAGTATTTGACCTGGAGTAAGGAAGATGTCGGCTCAAATCTGACCTCAGACACTTACTAGCTACTGTTGTCTGCCTCAGTTTCTTTAGTTATAAAATGGAAATAATAGCACCAATCTCACAGGATTATTGTGAGATCAAATGAGATATTATTTGTAAGGCACTTATACCTGACACACAGTAGGCACTTAATAAATGTTTATGGCCTCCCTCTCTGATAATAGATTTAAATTAGTAAGAGACATTGGAGAACATCTATTTAAGTAACCAAGATAATATATGACAAGTAGTATTTAAATTCCAGTCCTTTGACCCCATATCCAGTGTTCTTCCCACTATACAACATGATGAGGACATTTACAATTACAACATACTTACATATGGAAAATGAGTTTAAAAAAGAAAACACTTAATTGTTGAAACTGAAAAGAAAAAAACAATTCCACAAATGTAGATGCATAACTTTTTTTAAATACCAAAAGAGATTTAACAGCTAAACTGAAGTCTGAACAGCTCATTCAGATGAGATCAGCTGTGAAAAGACAATATGAGAAAAAAGAAAATAATACAGAGAGGAGATAGTCCAAGTCATGCTCAAGCGATTCTGAAGCTAATGAAGGTGTTAATATTGCCATCTGGCAAAAGATCTCTTTCCCCTCAAACAACCTCATAATAACTGCATTAATTTGACATAAGAATCTGTATTTCCATTTCTGTCACATCCCTATATGGTCTAAATTACAAATCTATGGAGTTGGAAATTTTGTACGTGTTCACTTTTACAGACAAAAGCAACCTGAAATCACCAGAGAGAAGTACAATCTTAACTCCAGTAGCTGGTGCAATTGTATTCGGTTAAAATATTTATTTTATTTCTATCTAATTATTCAGTTAAAATCCCACAAATAAATGACGGCACAAAGTATAAGACACCACCACGGCCAAAGTGAAAGGAATGCTAATAAAATCAGAAACCTGACCATGATTATTGGAAAAACTTTCAATTTCATTTGCTATTTTTATAGATGAGTGAGTGTGTGTGCCTGCCACTGTTTCTGCCCTCTCAAGATTCTATGCGAAAGTGGAAGGGTTCATACATTCACCAAGTAATCATTAGTTATTCATTGGAAACTAGGTATTTCTAAAAGCCTTCCCACTGCAACTTTCATTATATACTTCTTAGACAATTTAATGTGTATGCCTTCACCTCCTCATGCTTTTCATATTTTTAATCTATTCTTTTCTGATGAAGCTCAATAGGACTTGTACACAAAACATGACTTTTCTATTCTGTAGGCTGGCTGAATTTTTATCATTAAAGAAAAAAAATCTCTCTGCCTTGGAGCATTTACATATGACAACATTTACATGAAGATAAAAGAAATCTGAGTAAGATGGCAATTTTAAAACCTAAAGAAACTAAATGACACAATTACTGAGAAAATATTATTTGAGATCTCAAGTGAAAATGTGTTTAGAAATGGAAGGAAAAAAGTATTGTTTGCAGACAAGGAAAGAATGCACTATAAAGAACTTTGACTGAAACTCACTCCATCCATAGGATGACATCATTGTTTCTTTCTGGCAAAAACGGTTGTCTTTCCACCACTATGGCTGACTTCATCGATAACAAGAAATTTAAGAAATAATATGTACTTTTTAGAGGTAGATTATAAAGAGATAACCTCACTCAAAAATGGAAAAATACCCTGCAAATATGTGTAATATGTATATCATGTCTTTCCTTCTGTGTCTCTTTTTATCTGTGACCTTTAGAAAGTTACTCCAACCTTAGAGGAAAAGAAGTTTAATTAGTGGAAAAAGAAGAAAAGAGAACTGAAAAAGAAAGGAAGTTTTTAGCATCCATCAAAAGGGTGGATTTTCTCAAAGCTCCGTACTCATTTTAGGTTATTGTTCAATCATTCAATTGACTCTTCATGACCCCATGTACTATATAGCATGCCAGACCCTTCTATTCTCCACTATTTCTTGAATTCTATCCAAGTTCGTGTTTTTTGTCTCCATGATACTATCTATCCATTTCACCCTCTGATGCTCCCTTTTCCTTTTGCCTTCAATCTTTCCCAACATCAGGGTCTTTTCCAATGAGTCCTGTTTTCTTATCCTGTGACCAAAATATTAAAGCTTCAGTATTTGACCTTCCAGTGAATAACCTGAATTAATTTCCTAAAATACTGCCTGACTTGATCTCCTTGCCATCCAAGGGACTGTCAAAAGTCTTCTCCAGCACCACAATTTGAAAGCATCACTTCTGGGGTACTTAGCTTTCTTTATAGCCCAACTCTCACAGTCATACATTGTTACTGGAAAAACCAAAGCTTTAACTGTACAGTCCTTTATCAAGAAGGTGATGTCTCTGTTTTGTAGTATGCTGTCCTCAGAAGACAAGTCACATGATCTGGCACTCCCAGTTCTTTGAGGACTTGAAACATCTTGTTGTGATCCCCACAGTCAAAAGCCTTAGTGTGGTGAACAAAGTGTAAGAGATGTTTTTCTGGAACTCCCTTGCTTTCTCCATAATCCAGCAAATTTTGGCAATGTGATCTCTAGTTCCTCTGCCTCTTTGAAAACCATTCTGCTTTTCTGCTAGTTCTTGGTTCACATACTGCTGAAGCCTAGCCAGGGTAGGAAGATTATTTTTCAAGAAAGAAAGAGAGGAAGAAACCCTGGTCTGGACATCCTCAAATCTTAGGAAATGTCACACAGTTGGCATTTATTATACTTTTCTTTAAAGTGCCATAAACAGTGAGATCTGGAACTTCTTTTCTCTACTTTTAAAAAAATTTAAATGTCACATTTTTTTCCTCCACAGAAGACAATCCTAGAATTTTTTTTTTACTCATAAGCAGAATTAGCAATCCTCAAATCCACTTTTAAAGGAGCATAAATTTAAAATCTATGCCACTTTAATAGGGAGAGTTCTAAATCCAAATGTACAAATTCATAACTTTCTAAAAGAACCCTGAATAGCAAGTCAGAAGGCTTCAGTTCTACCCAGTCCCAGCTCTGCCATTAACTTACAATATGATCTTGTAAAGATCTCTGAGTCTCAGTTTTATCCCATGTAAATTAAAGAAGGTGAATTAAATGATGGCTAGTCAAGCTTCCTTCCAGCTCCAAAATCCTAACTCTCTCAGAGAATAAGACTGTCACATATTTATTTGTACTTTTTGCAGAGCACCACAAGACCCATCTACTAAATTAAAAAAACAAAACTAGACAACCTATGATGATGGCTTAAATTCCTACTTAGGCTCATCCTTTTGGTATCTGTCTCCCTATTAAAATGTAAATATCTTACCTGGAAATAAAACATTAAAAAGTCACTGCCTGTTGTCAAAGACTAACACAGGATAGGTAAATTTAAATTAGAAGAGAAGAGGGAAGTCTAGAACATGGGGAATTGCCCAGGGAAGCCCCAGAGTAAAGTACAACAGAAAAGTCTGAAGCAATTAGGCAGTAGACAGGAATCTAGAAAGGAAAAGTCATCTGAAAGGGAGATCATGACAAAAAAATACAAACATTTCAATGAATCATGCAAAAGCCCAGTCTTCTTCCATTAGTCAGAATATTTAGTCTAATATTTAGTCAGTACACGAATGGACAAAAAGAAACGAAAACGTTTTTCCCATTCCTTCCTAGGGCACAAGTAACATTTTCCCCCAAAGCCACAGAAGAATTTTTTAAGCTTAATCTTGAGATTCTCTGACTGATCAGAGGCCTGCATTTGGTTCCAGTTAAACACAAATATCATACGAGAATGAAATAGCCTTAGGGAAGCCAACACTATCATTTCCTAGGTTACACCTTACCCAAGAGGAGATAAATTTCAAAAGCTGTTAATTTTAACACCTATCTGAATACACTGCTCACTTTTAAAAGAAAAAAAAAGTATTTGGAATAGATAAGCAATGCCACTTAAACATTTGGAACAGATTAGTCCTGTAAGCATAAATGCCAAAGTATTTCATATGGCAAGGATAATTTTGCCAAAATCTTCAAAAATACTTACCTTTTTTGAATCAGATAAAAAACAAGATATTGCTCCCCAACAATTTTAACTCTGCCTGAGATAAATGGATTCCTTTTGTCAAATGAAATGCACCACAACTGCCTCAGATAACTGCAACTTTAATACAAGTGAAGTGAGTAGCCAAAACCTTCTTTGACACTGCAACCTACTACCAGGAAAAAAAAAAGCTTCATCTCTCACTCTTCTAAAGCCATACATTCATTTACTTTTATTCTCCTCTTAGGAGAATACGACTGGATACTTGTTCTGTAAAAGCAAGAAATCTGAATTATCCCTCTCTGTTGGGCTAAAGAGACAAAAAGAAGGGAAAAAAAATCTCTTTTGTGATACTTCTATTTTTGTTTCTTAAATGGTATGTTTTTATTTTTATATTTTTTAGTAAATATTTTTAATTAATTTATTATTTATTAATTTTTATTTATTTAAATATTAAAGTATTTTAAAGTATTTAATTAAATACTTTTTAAAGGGGGGGTTAGAAAACCTATTATTAATCTTAAGAAAATAAGCTGTGTATCAGGTATGATCTATGAATCCACTGACATGATTAAGTTAACATGACCAAAGAGAGGAACTTGTGTTGAGGTTCCAAGAAATATATACACATAAAGTTAGCCAGATGGTGATTGCATTTCTTTCCCCATGAAGAGTATGTAACATAACATACCAACAAGTAAGGAATGTGAATAGATAACTGCATTGTTTTTCGTAGTACCACTACCATAGGCAGCTCCTTAAACCTCCCCACCTTGCAATACTTATTATAAAAATAAAGGATACCACCTGCTGCCAGGGAAGGCAAGTGAAACATTTCAAGGCCTTGGAAGGAATGTTCTACTTACATACATTTCATTGTGAAAACCACCTAGAGAAACAAATACAATATCAAGCCCCATCTCTTTTACCTTCCCAACCACTTCATCTCTACCAGGATTATTGTCAAATTAAAGGCTCATCTTGTGCTCTATAAAATAGAGGAGAGGGCAAAAGGAAAAGAAAAACAAATTCAAACCACCACTTAAAGGACAAGAGGTAACTGATGGCTAGTAGGCTCGTGGTTTAGCTGTCTCTTGCACACTTGCGCACATGCTCGCTCGCTCGCTCGCTCTCTCTCTCTCTCTCACACACACACACACACACACACACATTCACACTTACACACATGAAAGATGTAGAAAATAGAGATGTACTATTTGCTTTTCCTACAGAAAAACCCAAATGTTAAATTATAGTTTTCTATTTTAAAGAAAAATGATTGAAAGAACTATTTTGCTCTAGGACCCTTCTATCATTCACTCAATCACACACACACACACACACACACACACACACACACACACTATTCCTTCACAAAAACAGCAGGTCAGTGCCAAGTTTAAGATATGCAGTAGAAGATACAAAGAATATATATGATGGTTTCTACGGTGTCTCCTGCCAATGCGACAGAGGATCCAACACACAATACAGCCCCGCTACGGTAGGAACTTTCACATTTACAACATTGCATGGCAACAGGAAGCAATCAGGCGTTGTCATGCATCCCTGTTGCTAGGAGTCAGTTTTGGCGCTGATCCTGAGAATGACAAATCCTAGGTTCTAGTCCTGGTTCTGCCACTAACACTGACTGAGTGCCAGGCAATGTGCTAAGGGCTTTATAATTATCACTACTCTCTCATTTAATGCTTACAATAACCCTGTGAGGCAGGTGCTTTACCATCCTCATTTTACAGATAACGAAACTGAGACAAACGTAAGTTAAGTGACTTGCCCAGAGACACATTGCTAGTAAGTATCTACGGCTGAATTTGAACTCGTCTTCCTGACTCAAGGCCCAATACTATAGCCACTGAGTTCTGTAGCTGCCTAGTACTTACCTACTAAGGTTCAGGTATTGTTTGAAAATGTTCATAATACACACTAAGGCTCCTTAAAGAAATGTACAAACACAATACAAAGGGTGAGAAGAGCCAGAAGGGATAAACACAAGGCAAACAAAATAAATAAAACTTTGAAAGAATGTGGGAGACAACTAACAATAGACACATAAGAACCATTATATCCCAAAGACTTAAAAACAACACCATGTATGAGCCAAGTGATGCCAACCTTGTAATATCCATCCATCCTCTGGGCAAAGGCAGGAACCAAAGAACTGCAGAACCCTTGCTGCCCAGTTCCTGCCCACTCCACTGAACATGCCAATTTCTCCCATCAAGGGTAGAGAGAAGCTATGACAGGGCAGCCTTTTATCTCCAAGCCCAAGCAGAGTTTTTTGTGGCTAAAAATAGAAGCAGGCTACCACTCCATAGGGAGAATGAAGTAAACACTGGGGAAATGGGGAAAACTGAAAGATTAAGAAGTAAAGAATGAAGTCCTTCTCTAAATTTGTGATTACACAAGGGAGAGACCCTCCACAAACACATCTTTACAAATACATACAATATAAATGAATGTAGAAGTAAGTAGAGAGAAGGAAGAGCCAAAAACACAAGCAGAAGCAGCAGAGTGCAGTAAAGAGCTAGTCACAGAGTCAGAAAGACTGGGATTCAGGTTCCTCCTCTAACACAAACCTGGTCAATTTACTTAATTTCTCATGAAACCTTTCTAAGTCTATAAATTGCAGAGAAGGTGCCAGATCTGCAGGAGCTCCCTAACTGATGTAGCTACAGGTTTGTCCAAATACATACATACATACATACACACACACACACAAGACTGACATCTCTCAGGAATAATGACAAATCTAAAAGCTGATTATACCCCATCATCATTGGTGCTTTCCTCCCTCAGGTTTCTTTATGGCTCTCTATTCTTATCTCTTCCCCACTAGGATGATTAGCAACATTAGAGCAACAAAGGCAACAGGTAGGAAGATGTAATGGAAAGCCCATTAGATTAGGAGACAAGAGGTTTCACACCAACTTAACTTAGTTTGTGTCCTCTTGGCAAATTCTTTGACCTCTCTGGGCTTCAGTTTCTTCATATGAAAATAAGACCATTCCCTGAGATGATCTGTACGGCCCTTCTAGTCTTTACCTTCTTTCATTTCACAACTGGACTAGAGGCACACAAAAAAGTTACAGTGTAACTTCAACCATCCAGGGAATTGATCGAATTAACATCCCAAGTTCAGAGGTATAAAGAATTATTCATTTATATCAAGGTAGTATACGACCCCGGATGTGATTTAAACTATGTAGCCTTGCAATATTTCCACAATTCAAATCAATTTCTGTACTGTGAATGAAAGTCAAATGCCACAGTGGAATGAAGAGATTGGTCAAACTACTCCACCTGCTGTTCATTTTTAAGATTGCAGTTCGAGTAGCTGGTTTTGTTTGTTACCAATCCAAAAAGCACTAGAAAGAGTTTAGCGTCTAGGAATGATTTTATTACACTAACATATTTGAGGCAGCTATATTTGGAATAGAGGAAGTGCCAGGCCTAAAGTCAGGAAGACTCATCTTTCTGGATTCAAATCTTGTCTCAGATACTTACTAGTTATGTGACCCTGGGCAAATCACTTAACTCTGTTTGCCTCGGTTTCTTCATTTGAAAAATAAGCTGGAGAAGGAAATGGCAAACCACTACATTATCTTTGCCAAGAAAACCCCAAATGGAGTCACACAGAGTCAGGCATGACTAAAAAATGACTGAACAACAAACTCATATTCACTACATCATTCCCAGTTGTGCCAATGTGCACAAATTCTTTAATCTGAACTTCTTTTTACTGAAAGATAAGTCAATACCATGTTACATTCCCTTTCAAGCAATTTATACTTCGGTAATGCACCCTTGAGACCACTGTTAAATACCTAGAGAAAAAACCCTCACAATATGTTTCGTGTGGATATTTTTAAGGTCTTAAAATGTAAATATGCTCATAAATAATCAAAAAATTGAATAAGAATCCTATAATAGTAGCGATTACCTAGCTCTTGCAGGTCCAAGGATTAAAAAATTCTCTTATATATAACCACTAGCCCTAGAGAAAATAATTTATAAAGGGCTATATAAAAATGTTAAAAAGTAACAGACTTTAGATCACTTTTCTTTGAAAGAGAAATACAAAATGTTCAATTCATGTGATTTTTAAAATTAGAATCAAGGATCTTGAAACTTTTTTCAGCAAATACAACAAATATTAAAATATACATTAAAATATATATAATGTATAAATAATATATTTGTGATATGTAAATATAAAAATATTAAAATTTCAATTCCACATTGTAATACTTTAAGGAATGAGAAAGAACAAGATATTAGGGGGAAAGACTAAAGAGAATATAGGTGGAGGAATAAGAATTGGAAACAAAGGACACCAAATACAGAAAGGATAAAAGAGGGGGAGGTAGAAGGGAAAGGGGGAAAGAGACAGGGAAAAGAAAGAGGACAAAGGAACAGAGAGAAGAACCACTCACCATAATGTGATATCAACCAACTTTCTCAGACTTATTTTCATCTGTTTTCCTAAACATTTCAACTCAACAAAAATGTATTAATAAACTACTATTTGCAAGGTACTCTGACAGGCACAGTGATACAAAAATAAATATAATAAAAGTTTTCCTCTCAAGAATCTTACGCTCTAAAGGTGGGAAGGGGACAAGGGGAATGTAAGTGAAAAAATAACTAGTATATAAGGGACAATGAGACAAGTGACAAATTCAGGCACAGTACTAAAAAAAAAAAATCTGAGGAAAGAGAGACCATTTTCACCAGACAGGGAAAGCTTCAGTGAGCAGGTTCCATATGAGTTGAGCCTTGAAAGAAGAAATTTCACAAGACTGAGCCCAAGTGAAGGAGAGAATATATTCCAGAGATGGAGAAGAACAGAAAGAAGACAAGGGACATGGAGAGCAACGCAATTTGGTTGGAAACTCTGTGTGTGTGTGTGTGTGTGTGTGTGTGTGTGTCACACACACACACACACACATATACATATATATATATATATATATATATATATATATATATAAGAATTTGAATGAGAAAAGGCTGATATAGATAGATATAGATATATGAGAACTTGAATAAGTGGAGCCAGAACATGGAGAATCTTGAATGTCAGGGTCAGGAGTTCTATTTTATTTACTAGACAGAAGACACTGTAAATCTTTGAATGAAGAAGTGGCATGATGTAAATGGTGCATTAAATTACTCAGGCAAAATTCTAGAGCACGGGTTCTTAACCTTTTTAGTGTCATGAACCCCTTTGGCAGTCTGGTGAAGCCCATAAATCCCTTCTCAGAAAAAAAAAGTTTTTAAATGCAGAAAATAAATTATGTAGGACTCCCAAGGAAATTGATTATAATAAGATATGGTTTTTAAAAAGGTCACAAACTCCAGGTTAAAAACCTTTATTCTAGAGGAGGAACTGGAACATGGATAGACTAAGGGTAGAAAGACTAGTTAGGAGGCCATTACAATAAGTCCTGTCTCTTCAAGAGAATGAATCTAAGCTTCAACCAGGGTGAAAGCAATGAGATGCCAAGGAAGGGCCAGATGTGAGAGATCAGGAAGAGAATACTAGGGATCTGACAACCAACTGAATGAATTACAGAATGAGAAACTATGAGGTTATAGATGCCAAGGTTCCTAGAAGAAGCTAGGTTCATGGAAAAGCAAAAATAGAGATATTAAAGGTGATAATAGTTTTGAGGAGGAAAGAGCAGAGAGCTGGAACTTTAAACCTTAGAAAAAGGATTTGGGGACAGAAATATAGATTTGGAAATCATCTGTATAAAGCCACTGCACCAGATTCAGAGTTTACTGGAAGAGAGAGGTGTAGATAACTGGGGATGGGAATTTGTGAGGGAATCAAGGGTAGGATGATAGTATAAGCTAAGCAGAGCAAGAGAAAAGTGGTAAGTTTTACAGCAACAGTTCCTGACTGGGTCTCCAACTTTTGCTTCCAATTTTATGCTCTCTCCCACCAAGGCAGAAGGATATAAATAGTTCCTGAGAATGGAAATTCTTCTAATTTCACATTTTTAGTCTTAAGAATCCGAAGTTGCAGGCCAGAGTAGGGCATGAAAGATGACAGCAGCAGCACTGACACTACGGATAAAGTGCTAGAACACAAAGTCCCATGTTCAAATCCCACCTCAGACATTTACTAAATACATGATTAATTCCATTGCTACATTAAGCTTCCAACTAGTCTCATAAAGCATTGAGTTCAGCCTCTTACTTCTAAGAGTACTGCAGCACCTGGCAGGAGTTTTGACTGAAGAAGGCATTGGAGCCTTGAGGAGATTCCCAAGAATCAGCTGCTTTGGTATATGTGTACACCAGATGCGGCTAGGAGGGTAGAAAACAGCATAGAAAACAAGGCAGACATGTTTGCTGTGGGCTCACTCACTATTACAAGTTGTTTTTGCAAGGAACTCTTTGGACCATTTCACAGAACCAACGCAGGTTTCTCAGGTGCTAAATTACAAGATCAGAGCTATGCTTCAGTAAGATGACTCCTAAGAGTTGTGGGTATGAAGCATAGGAGGTGGAAGCAGTGGATAAAGTGAACCAAGAGGAACATGAGAACCACAGCTAAGTAATGAAGGCCTGACCTGAGCCAGAAAAAGTGAGAGAAACACAAAGATAAAATCAGCAAGATTTGACTTGCTATATGTGGATTATGAAAAGAAGGAAAGGAGTAGAAGAGAACTGTAAAGTTTTTAGCCTGAGTGACCTGAATTATAATGGTATTTTTAATTGTATTTTTAATAGTATTTCATGGTATTTTTAAAAGGAAAAAAAAATGAGTCTGAAGAGAGGGAGAGGAGCAACGGGGAGAAACCCATAAGGAAAAAGATGGTAAATTTGAATCTGAACAAGTCTAAGGTACCAACAAAGATGTCTAGCAGGCAAAAAGGAATTTTCTTTCATTCCATAATACTCTACACATTTAAATCTTGGGAAATACAAATTCCAACTAGATATACATCTGAGAACCATAGAACACAGAACTTAAAAGCTGGAAAGGCCATTTAAGATTGTTCTAGTCCACTATCTTCATTGTACCAATACATTACTTTATCAAGATCACAGAGCTACTTAGTGGCAGAATCAGAATGAGAAGCTAGTTCTCCTGAATCCCAGGCCAATGCTCTTTCCACCAAAATGTACTGCTTCTTAAAGGTGATGCATGAAGTCATGAGCGTGGATAAGATCATCAAAGGAGACAGTGTAGATGGAAAATAAAAGGAAAGATAGAACCTTCAGGAATGGCTATATTTATGAAATAAGGGGGAAATGGGAGCTGGAAAGAGAAAGAGGGAGAGCCAGATGAAGTGTTTGGTAAAACAAAGAAGCCCATTTCAAGAAAGAGGGTATCACCAACAAGGTCAAATACTAGAAGTCATGACATAGAAAAGACATTTGGAGTCAATTCTCTCCAATAATCTCCAAAGGAATAGAAAATAAAATGAATCTGTGTAGGAAAAATTCAACTTAATAATGGTTGGTAGACTTCTGGAGATCCTACAAAAAAAAACAGTATAAATAAGAAAACAAAGCTAAATTATGATTGCTCATCAAGCTTTGCTGTCAGAAAATCACAATCTTTTTAAAGTGCTTTGATGTATGCTACTGAAACAGCAATTCAAGTCTATCTTAATTTCCTGTGAGTTTTATTTATCCTTTATCTCCCAGAATACCTAAAAATGTTCTTTGAATCTATAAGAATTCAATAATAAGTGACAATGTTGCAAAATGGATAGAGAGATAACCCTGGAATTAGGGTTAGCCTGGAGTCATCACTCTGAAACATACTAGATTGATACCTCTGTTAAGTCATTTAACCACTTAGTTAGTATACAAGGCCTACAAATGCCTCACAAGTCTAAAATCATCAATTATGAGTAAGCTGAAAATTCCCACTAAGAGGGAAACTTCCACACCAATGAAATCACACATCCTGACAAAACAAAACAAAACCCCACACATTTATACAGAACTTTACAATCTAAAAAATATTTTTCTCACAACAACCCTATGGAAAAAATAGTACATATACCAGTATTATCCACATTTTATAAATATGGAAATTAAAGCTTGATGAATATGAAAAAAGATACGTGACTTGTCCATAGGCACACAGCTAGTTAGGGTCAAACCCAGACCTGAATACACATATCGGTGGCTATTAGTGGGATGAATGAAAATTTGATACTGTTACAAAAAAATCTAGTGATGGAAAAGGTTGATGTAACCTTGCTAATGATAACTAATACAATAAGTACCTAGAAATTAAAGTATTAAAACTGCTGTCCAGCACTATATACACTATGACCAATTTTTTTCTGTAATTAAAAACAAACCAGAATCCTCCGTGAATATCTCCTATTAGCCACTATTTGAAAAGTAAAAAGACAAAATAATGTGAAAATAACAGGGCTATCAGGCCTTCAAACCTAAACTGGCGCCTAACTCCCACATATCTATTCTAGCAAAAAGCTGAAATTCAAACCAGACCGAACAATGATCAAGAAACCCAATGAGAACCCACAGCAAATGCCTTCTTTCGCCTCAGGATTATTTCTACAAATCCAGTTAGAAGCTCACAGGCAATAGGAAAGGGCACCAGCAAAGCCGGTGCAGAACAGGCAAATGAGCTGGCAGCCTCCCAGAAAAATCAGGAATGAATCCCAGAGACACATGTAGCCCACAAGCCTCCGAAAGCAGCATGAGCTAAGTGATGGGTTAAGAAAGACCCAACCAAGAACAGAAAGTCCCAAGGTAGAAACCTTGGAAGCCCTGAAGAGTTGCAGTGACCATTACAGTGCAGTGGGCAGCACTCAGATGGGGACACAGTAAGCCCAAGACTCTAAGTCTAAGGTTCCTAGTGCTCTGAAATTATACAGAAGGCCATAAAGTCTAGCATTCTAAAACTACGAATCAAGGAACCTGACCCCTGCAGGTGGAGGTCAACACAGAAACTCAGAGGACCCAAAACATGACTATGCAAAGCAAACCTCTTTACCCCCCAAAAAAGGCAACAAAGAACTGGTCCTGGCACAAAGCCTTAGTTTAGGTACTAAAGTTGGGAAGATATATAAATCAAAGAAAATGCCTACCAACATAAAAAATATATTGATGATCTAGAGATCCTCCCAAAAAAGGAACATATAACTCCATAACAAATGAAATCACAGATTCAAGAGAAAAAACAAAGAAGTTTTCCACAATGACTATTCAAATCAGTAAAGAAATGAAGCAAGAGATAAATGAAATAATATAATAAAAGCTCTAGAGAAAAAATGATGAGAAAATAAGTAATTTAGAAGAGTAGTAAACCTTATCCAAGAAATGAAATCCAAGAAAACTAGGAAAGAAATCACTAATGATGAGACTGAAAGAAAAAGAACAAAATCAACAGACTTTAAAAACAGAAGAAAATATGAGATATCTAATATCAAAAACAACTGACATGGAAAACAGGCCAAGGAAAAATAATTCAGGAATCAATTAGACTCCCTAAAAATAAGATAATAAAAAACTGGGCACATATTTCAAGAAATTACTTCCTTAATAGGATGCCAGAAGCTTAAGTCTCAGGTATGGCATAGCCAAAATTAGAACTTCAACATCAAAGAAAAATACTTCAAGCATCCAGGGGAAAAAAGAAGTTCAAGTCCCAAGGAACCAGAGTCAGATCCGGCAACTTCATCTATCAGTAAGACATCTTAGAACAAAATATTCCAAAAGTCAAAAGACACAAGCTTACAACCAAAAAGAAATTATCATGCAAAGCTGAGTATAATCATCGGAGACAGAACTTTCAAGCATTTCTGATGAAAAGATCATAGCAGAATGGGAACTCTGAAATACAAATACACATAAAAATAAATCTAGTAAATGTAAGTAATGGGAAGGAACAGTAGTATGATGCAGAGCTAACATGACAAAGGGAAAGTAAAAAGTGTCTCTTCAGAACTTTAAAGAGTTCAAAGGGTATTGAGGCCATTAAATAAGAAAAATGGAGGTCCTAAAGGTGGATTGGGGAAGTTGGGTTGTACAGTGGATAGAGTGCTGGGCCTAGAGTCACAAAGACATCTTCCTGAGTGCAAATCTGGCCTCAGACACTTACTAGCTATGTAATTTCAGAGAATCCTGGGCAGCACGAATTGACACAAAATAAAGTGAAGAGAAATAGGGCTGTTTATGCAAAAGAAAAATAACTTTGAAATATTTAAGAATTCTGATCACTACAGCAACAAGAACAATGTCTTCAGAGGACCTACCATGAAGCACATTACCTATACTTCCTGACAAGGAAGTGATGGACAAAAAGTCCAGAGACATACAAATGGACATGGCCACTGTCTAGATTAATTTTGTCTGACTGCACTTATTTATTATAAGGGTTTTGTTTTGCTTTTTACCATTCTTTCTCTAAATTTTAATTGGGGGAGGGGGAAGGATTAGCAATGATGATGCTAACGAAATCTGATGAAAAGAGTTGATGAAAAATTTTTTTAATGGACAGAGAACAAAAATAAATTCAGAAGCAAGCAGGGATAAGCGGGATAGTTTGAAAATAAAGTTTGGAATTTATTACATATGTTTTTTAAAAAAGCAAGTAACATGAAATAGATACACAGTTTCATACAAATTTGTGTTTTGCAATAGGCCTTGCATATAGAAAGTCTTTTTTGGTATTTAACTTCAGAATAAAAATATTTTTTAAGCATTTTAGGTAAAATTTTGGAGTAACATGCCTTTTTTGGTACATTGAAAAATTTCAAAGTCTATATTTGTAATATACCTACAACTTAGACACAGAATAGATATGTTAGATGATGGTATATTTGACTGTATATATTGTATACAGTAAGCACATAATTAAGACAACTCTGTAGCTTATTCATATTTCTCTGTCAGTCTGCCTTCAAACTAAAGTCAACTTTCAAGTACCTATACAAATAGAAGGAAGGAACTGTATAGGCAAACAAAACTGCAGATATCATTGATACTTGCTTTCAGAATATAAGAAGTATAATTAGTAGCGTAGAAGTGGCTTTGGAGTCAGGAAGACCTCAGTTCAAGTCCAGCCTCTGACAAACATTGAGTGTGTTACACGGAATAAATCACCTAACCTGTCAGAGCCTTAAGCAACTCTCTAAGACCACTATAAATTTCAGAGAAAATGTCAACTTGCATCAGTAAATACGTGCGTGTTATATAAGTGGTACATACATATGTAAAACACTGAAATTACAGCTACATGCCTGTATGTAATATATGAATTCCTGCAGCAAGTTCATATTTCTGCTTATATTTTACTTGGTTAATATTATGATTAGTCTGCAGACTTTAAATGATATCAAAGTAAAGGGCCACAGACACAGGCTACATAGGAAAAGGAAGACATAGGGAAACTAAAACTTTGTTGCAGATAATCTACAAAGAATAACATCAAATTAACATTGAAAACACTCTGAAGGCTGCAGATTTATAAATCTCATGCCCACCTGCAACTTTGCTAATGTGCTCCCTCAATCAAGACTGTCTTCTCTGAGCAAGACAACAAAGTCTAATTGATGGACAGATAAGCAACTCACACACAGGCAATTTGAGGCAACATACATGCAAGACAGGACAATTCCAGGAAGGTACCTGTTCTGCAACTTTTAGTCTTAAAGAACTATCAGGGAGCCTGAGAGGTTAATGACTTATCTAAGGTAGAAGACTCAGTATATGTCAGAGGCAGAATTAAAACCCAGACCACCTTCCTGACTCTGGAGCTAGCTCTCTTCATATTGCCTCTCACAGCGACTACAATGTGTCTGTGTCTGTGTCTGTGTCTGTGTGTGTGTGTATGTGTGTGTATGTAAAGGAAAAAAGATCCTTGAGACAGCTAGGTGGTACAATGAATGAAGCGATGAAAGTGCATGGAATCAGGAAGATATGATTTCAAACCTGGCCTCAGACATTTACTAGTTACGTGACCCTGAGCAAGTCATTTAACTTCTGACTGCCTCAGTTTCGTTTATTGTGAAATGGTTATGATAATAGCAGTTACCTCTCAGGGCTGTTGTGAGACTCAAATTAGATATGTGCAAAGCACTTGTAAGAGCAGTACTTAGTGCTTGTTCGTTCTCTCCCCCTTATCCCCTACCTCCATAGATCCACTCACAATTTACTTAGTTAAATTTTGAACTCATTCAATTTCCAAAGAATCCGAGTCAGTCATTTACTACATATCTTCGCCAGAAACTTGTTGATTTCATAAACACTGTTCAAAGAGTCTAACATCATCTTCTTAACTTTACAAGGTGCCAATGTTACTAATTACTAAGCTAATTCTACTGTATTTAAGCTCATTCTCTTACCCTGTAACTGTATCAACAAACTTTCTATAAGCCTTAAGAGGAGAGTGCAATGAAAAACGTTAGTTTTCTGTGATTCTTCTTTAATAGCATAATCATTTCTACTATGACTATTTCTGCAATGATGAAGAAATTTCTACTTAGCAAAAACAAAGAAGTTAGGTCCTTGGTAACCAGAATTCTGATTAAATTTACAGTAAATAACTATCACTTGGAGCAAGTGAAAAAGAAAAAGAAATTACTTTCTGGACCCTCCTGGGTGAAAAACCAAGTGCCAGCGATAATTACAAAAAAAAATATATACAAAAGTGGAATTTTTAGAACACTGAGTTGAGATTTTTTTAAACTGGACCTGTTGTTTCACTGTGGCACAGCTCCTACCAATGCAGATCAGTAAGTAGTCTGCAACCTGTTATCTTGAGAGTTGCCTATGGTAGTACTAGGAGGAGGTAACTTGCTCAGATTCTTACAGGCAGCAAGTCTCAGAAGCAAAACTTGAAATCATATCTTTGTGATTTTGAAAACAGATCTTTGCTCACTTCGCCACACTGCCTCTCCTTTAAAACTTCAATAAATAACAAAACTTTATTATAAAGTTTAGTAAATAAAACTTTAGTAAAAATACTTAACATATAGCATTTTTATTCATACTGTATATTTTAACTAGTAGTGTTTCTTGATACCTCCAAAATGAAACTAATATACAGGAAAAGGAAAAATTCATCAGCAATTCAGTCCTAATAAATTCTAGATATTTGTGTTCTCTAGTTAAGAGATAAATGTCTGATAACGTACCAGCAACCAGATTCTCATGTATTTCCCATATGCCAATAGCCCATCAGATTGAAGCATTACAGATAAAGTGGCAGAAAGATCCAGGACACAATGTTTATTGGCTTCTAGATTTTCAAGCCCAAAAGACAATAGAGGCCTCTTTATTTAGACGATGAAAGATAGACTAAGTAAGTGATTTGCTCAAGGTCACATAATGAACGGCAAAGGTAATATTTGAATTTTCCACTGCATCTCTTCTATCAGTCCCCTTTTAAAATTAACAGCCTTTATCCTAGTTCAGGAACTCATCACTTCTGCCCTGCAATTGAAATGGACGCCTTGTTACTTCCCTGCTTCCAGTCTCCTCTCCAATTCATCTTCTACACAACTGTCAAACTGATCATCCTAAAACTCACATCTAACCATGTTATTTCCCTACTCAAAAATCACCAGTAGCTCTCTATTGTCTGCAGTAAAAAATGACAGTACCGGTAATAATAAAGCCTCTGTTTGGCAATTTAAAGCCCTTCATTATCTGTCTCCCAACTAACCAAGTTTTATTTCATATTACTACCCTTCACACTTGCTGAGGTGCAGTGAAACTAGCCTACTATTGCCTATTAATGGCACTCCATCTCTCACTTCCTTGCCGTTTTTTTTACAAATGACTGGTCGTCTGTATCTGGAATGTATTCTCTAATTCAATTCTACAGCACAGAATCTCCGTTTTGCAGAACAAATATCATATGCCACTTTCTACAAAAGACTTTTCCCTATCCCTCTCCCCCACATTTTTGTGTTCCTCCTCTTGAAATGATTTTGTATTATCTTGCACATATTTTGTATTTACTAATGTCTGTACAGCATCACCCAATAGGATGTAAGCTTTTTGAAGGTAGGGTTTTTGGGTTTTTTTTTTTTTGTAAACCTAACATTTAACCCAAGCCTCGCACACAGTAAATATTTAACAAATGTTTGTTGAACTTAATCTATTGGGATTCCTAAGGCATGTGGATAAAATGTATCTCTCTAGACACTTTCCCATGCTTATGTATCAGAAATTTGTGCCACCATGTTTCCTAGTGGTCTGAAAAATAAAAAAGGCAAAGAAATGTAACCGCTACGATTTTAAATGGTGATTTATGCACAGTAAGGCTATGCAAGACTTCCATTTCTTCAGAGTGGAACGGTGATAAATAACATAAGGGCAACTTGGCATACTAGGTAGAAAGCTGGCCTCAGACCTCAATTCAAGACCCATCTCTGGCACATAC
>CM053774.1:13426281-13473375 GCA_028658325.1 Potorous gilbertii | reverse complement strand
CATGGAAGAGCTCAAAAAGGATTTTGAAAATCAAGTTAGACAGGTGGAGGAAAAACTGGGAAAAGAAATGAGAGAAATGCAAGAAAAGCATGAAAAATGGGTCAATACCTTAATAAAGGAGACCCAAAAAAATGCTGAAGAAAAAGACATAGGCAGTAGTATATTATTGAACGATAACATACTGGTACCTACTAAATTCATTTTAATTGATGCTCCCATTTCTCTTATGAGAGAACAGTTTCAAAGACTAGAAGTTGGAGTCACCTTCAATACACTGTACTTTTTTTTGTACTTTGAGAAATATTCATTTTTATCTTTAAAGAAAAAGCTTATAAGTGAAAAAAATCACAAAATTCAAGATTATTCATAAAACGTCAAGCACAAGATTGTAAACAGTTCTGCCTTATCTCTGGTTGTTAAAATGAGAAGCTGAGAAGTCAGAGTTAAAATCTATATTGGGTTAAAACAAACACTACCACCAATTAGTTTGTAGAATACAGTTTTATTGCTGATATTGTAAGGTCATTTAAATACTTTTGTTTTAAACAAAGCCAATGTAAACAACAGGCCTTATTCATAGGAGTTTGCTAAGTGGTTCTGCTGTGGCAAAAGTAACACTGTAGGGAAATAAACCTATGATTTCAGGATACGTTTTAAAAGAACATCATCACACTTCCTCTTCAGCATGCATGTGCATACACGGACACACCCTTTTCCTCAAGGTAAATGTGAATAGGAATGGCCATGATCTATTTTAAAATCAATTTCTACTTGGGATAACCATTTAATAATATTCAATTTGTAGAGGTATCAAAACTAACTGTAAAATTCTGTTATCATTTGAGCTTGTTCATGCAGACTTCCTAAAAACCAACAGAACTGGCCAAGAAAGAAAAAGGCTAATTTCCTTTTTTTGCCTCTTCTGTCAACAAGTAGGACTACAATCTTTACATCTTTGCTTGCTATGAAGGATGACAATTTCTATAACTTTTGTTCTAGACTCAGCTAGAGAAAACTTTCCTCCCCAAGAAAGTTTGTGGAAATGGCAACATTTTGCTTTAATTGCAAAGGGAGAATAATCTTAAGATTAATATTTGAGTGCAAAGGTAAACTGCTGTCACAAAGTTCTTGTAAAATGTATTCAACAATAACCAGAAAGGCCTCAATCAGCCTAACCAATTAGAGCTAAAATTATAAGCTATCTTGGATTGGTCCCTCTTTGCAAAACATGACATTATGAAGGTTTTCACAAGTAGGAATTAATCTAAAAATCGATTCCCAACTCTACACACTCACTTACCTCAACTGATTTGCTCAATATTGATACCTAAGCTTTTCAAACAATGAATAATAACCTTCCTACTGATTCAGGAAGTGATTTCTGATGTTTGAAGAAAAGTCAATACATTAAAATGAAAGGCTGCATCTAAATATTTCTAATTAAAAACAAAATCCCAGAAAGACTAATGTTTCTTCTCCAATATCAAAACGATAGCTATGTACTATCTTTCTGCTGTTTTTTTACTTCAATATTTAGAAACTGTCAGAGAAAATGGATTCCTATATTGTGAGATATTTCAGAGTATTTCTCAAACCATTCTTTTTCATACTCTTACAAGTGTTTCTACCCTAGAAGAGCTGTAAGCAATATATGTTGAACAATTTTTTCTCACCTTCAATTTTTTTCCATCAAAAAAAAAGGGTGAAATACTATGTTACGTAAATCTCTGCACTGTGTTTAGATCAGAGAGAGAGAAACAGAAAACACATTAATGAAGGCAGCCCTCAATGTACTTTATGTGAAAAGCAAACAACAGAAAGATGAAAGTAGCAATAACCTGTAGGAAATTAATTGAATTTTACTTCAACTGACTTTTGCAACAGCATGAAAACTTACATAATACAAAATCCACCTGCTTTAGTAAAAAACAAAAAGAGAGAGGGAATGATATCTTTGTTTCAGACTATGGCAGTATAGCTTATCCTTTGGTCTCATACATCTCTATGGAATACTGCACTTACTTCCTTGCATAATAAGTCTCAAAAGGCATGTGAAATCCTTAAAGGAAAAGATCCAAATGCCTCATTTCCTCCAAGGAGAAAACACAAATGTGATTCTGAATTCTAGAAAAGCTTTAGATAGTATTGCTGAGTTTATAATGACTTTTTACAATCAAGGAGAGGGAATGACATATTGAAAAACTAAGAATCAGAAGGTAGGTGTCTGAGGTCTGATTAGCAGTAAAAGGAAAGACAAAAGAAATAAAGTAGCAAAAAGATGACTGGAAGCAACATTTTTATACAGCACCTTCACATAGAGAACGGAAGGCAACAGTTCCTGCTTACATTACTGCTTTGGCTGGAAACTAACTGTAGATCAGGCTGAGAAAGGAAGCAAGCAAGGGCCACCAACCTAAGAATTAGAACCACAAGAGTAACAAAGACTTAAGGATTCTGTTTCTATCAAGTGCAGAGGGCAAAGAGCATTTTACATTGATCTGTAGAGAATGTGCTATAGTTTTAATTTCTGCCAGTGACAAGTAGCAGCAGTAAAGTGCACAATAAATTGCTTGGCCTTCCTATGACAGAAAGTGAATGAGCTGTAGAATCATCTCTATTCTACATTACCAGGGAAAGTGAAGAGTTGCTTGAATAAAAACAGTTAAATGGGGAAACCTAGAGGAAAAAAATCTATAGGTACAGAAGAATTCTAAGCTGTACTGGAAGGTCAAAGAATGGAAAAATATGAAACAAAAAAGGAAGAACAACTAAACTTTTGGCACTAGGCATAGGTAGGAAACCCCTCCAAAGAAAAATAAGGTAAACTACAGTTTCCCAGGCAGGAACAACTTCCCATATGCCACAGAAAGATCTCCAGCATCTAGAAATGTTTTGAACATAGCAGGCACTTAATATTGGTTGTATGATTCCGAGTTTCACAAATGCCACCAGGAGACAGTTCATATTCTAATCAAAGGAAGAAGTAAAATGTAATTTCAGGGGTAGGTAAGTAGGTTAGGTTGGAGCTGTGCTATGACAGCCTTTTGCAGACCTGGGATAAACCAAGTACACTACATTTAGGGAGGGGAGGTGGAGTTTGAAATTTGATATAAAATCTCCCAACATCTGTCAAACATGACAACTGCTATATACTACTGATAATTCATATGGAGATAAAGCACACCACACAGAAAAAAACGTAGAAAATGTTGCTGGATAATCAAGTTTTGTGAAAGAAACTGAATAATTTAATGACATAAATGGTGTTTTCATTACCATGGCCAATTGAAAATAGAGATTTCAGAAGAAAAAAGATGAGTTTGGAAATGTGAATAACTGATTAAGAGGATGGTATCTGATGAACATAATTTGGGTTCTGGAGTCTGGCTTTATGAAAATCACTAGTTCTTTGTCAGGGAAAAAATGGATACAAATACAGTCAGAAAAAAATTTTCTTGAAGATCTGCAAATATAATCAAGAAAATTTGTAATTGAAAATGAAAGGTGAAAGAAAAAAGTCATATCTCTATTTGAAATAAGATAGTACAGCAAATAGCAATTATGATAAAGAAAGAATATCAGTATAAAAGAGTAAAAGCAATGAAATGCACATCCTCGAACAGCTACACTCAAATGTTGTGAAGTATGGGTGATAAGGTAAACAAGATAGCTTAATGCCAAGTGAAATCTGACCTCCAAAGTGTCACAGACTCCATCAGATGTGGAGCATAATTAGTATATCATGTTTAAAATAACTCCCATTTAGATACTGCTTTAATGTTTGCCAAGTGCTTTACATGCATTATTTCACTGAATCCTCACAATGAACCTGTGGGGAGATATTACTAGCCCTGTTTTACACCTCAGGAAATTAAAACATGTCCTAAGTGTCTAAGACAGCACGTAACTAATAAGTATCTGAGGATGTATCTGAGCTCTGTTCTTCTTGACTCCAAGTCCAGCACTCTGTTAAGGAGGTGGTGACAAAGAACTGTACACTAGTATGTACTCATGTAAAGAAATCCATGAACCAAAGTGGAGAATTTGGGTAAGAAACACTTCCGTGAGGATTCAATAAGATGATATTTAAAATAGAGATTTTAAAAAAAGGTGAGTTAAAAAAAATCAACTACCATACAAGTACAAAATGGGGAAGGTATGGCTAAACTAATTTATGTGAAAAATAGCCAAAGATTTTGATGGACTTCAAGTTGAGTCACCCATGTAACAGCAGCCAGAAAATGTAACAGTCTTAGGCTGCATTAAGCGAGGCACAGCACCTATAACAAAGGGGGTACCTAATAGTCTCACTGTATTTTTCACTGATGATAGCATACCAATAACTCAACAAGCATTTATTAAGCACCTACTATGTGCTGGCAACTATGCTAAGCTCTGGAGACACAACAATACAAGAGTCCCTGTGTTCAAGGAGTTTACAATCTAAAGAGGGAGATCTGTACACATACAAGTAGATACAGAATACAAACACATACACTCTGGTTTGGGACAGGGGATGCACTGGCAGCTGGGAGATCCTAGAAAGGCTTCATGAAGAAGGTGGCAATGGAGCCAAGTCTCGAAGGAAACCAGGAATTCCAAAATGCAGAGGTGAGAAGGGACTGCACTGTAGGCATTTGCCCCTGGTGGGGGGACAGGGAGGGGAGTGGAGGAGAGAGGAAGACATACCTAGTGTAAAAGCATAACAACTGGAGACAGAATACTGCATGAAGACCACAATGGGGAGGCCAATATAGCCAGATCATGGATTGTGAGGATAGATGCATAGATACCTTAGTAATGCCTTAATAAAATGGAAAGGGAAGGGGCCAGATTGCGAAGATCTTAGAGTTTATATTTGATGCATGAGCTAATAGGGAATCACTGGAGCTGGAATAGGGGAAAGAAGCTGACATGATCAGACCCACACTTTAAGAAAATCGCTTTGTTACATGTGTGGAGGATGGACTGGAGTAGACAAAGGCTTAAGTCACAAAGACCAAATGGAGGGTTATTGTAATGATATAGGCAAGGTGTGATGAGAATCTGACCAAGGCTGGTTGTTGTGTGAGTAGAAAGGGGTATGTGAGAGATGTTGGACAGAAAGAAACAATAGGATTTGGCAACTAACTGTGTGAAGAATGAGGAAATTAAGAATGACACCCAACAAACCTAGGTGACCATAAGGATGGCAGTGCCCTTGATAGTAACAGAGAAGAGGAAGAGGAGTGGGTCTGGGAGAAGGTGGAGGACAAGAAAGATAATTCTGTTTTGGACTTACTAAATTGAGATGTTTATGGGACCTCCAGTTTGAAATGTCAGTTCTGGATGTCACATTTTAGTAAATATATTGACAAACTTGAGTAATTCCAGATGTGGGAAGACAGTTTGGTAAAGGACTATAGACCTTGTTCAAGTAAAGGAACTGGGAATGAGTCATCTAGAAAATAAAAAATATTAAGGTTGGGGGGAAGTGTACAAAAAGCTCTATGTATTTCAAGAACTGTCAAGTATATGAAGGCTGTGACTTTTGCTTGGCTCCTGAAGCAATGGATAGAAGAGTATAAGGAGGTAGCTTCTAGCCTGATACAAAGAGAAAAAATTATAGCTATCCAGAAATGACTGCTGAATTATCTATCAGTCACCTCTGCAGACCTTAGAAGGAGTACAAACTGGAGATCAGCAAATGTTGTCCCTGTTTCTCAACTTTGATTTCCTGTGAAATCTGAGAAAATTAAGCATTGCCATATAGAAAAGATCCTACAGGGCAGAACAAGGAGCAATGGGTGAAAGTGACCCGGAAACTGACTTTTGTTTGATAGAAGGAAAAATTCTGCCATGGTTAGAACTATTTAAAGTGGAGAGTCCCTGAAGATACTGTTTTTTTTTTTAAGAAGTAATACACCCACTTATCAGGGGTGCTTTAGAATCAATTTCTGTTCTATAATTTGTGTTAGATTGTCTCTGAGGTCTCCCTCCCTTCACTCAAATCACAAATTCTATGACATTTCCAAGGCAGAAGGTAGGTGTTGATTATATTTCCTTTCCAGTTACAGCAAAAGGGAAACAGGATGCCAGCTTCAAATCTCAATATGCATTAAGTCCTTCCTGTAAGTCCCGCTGTAGTGCTATGCTGAGATTACACGGCAGTGATATGGATAGCAGCTGAGTATGTGATCCTGATGTGAAACAAAATTCTTGAGTCAACAATGTAGCACACTGGATGGCAAACTTAGTAAGTTAGTATAATCTTGAATGAGGATGCTACTAACTTTGTACCCTTCTTGTGGAGGCTGGTCCGTGGTTTAGTTTGCAGGGTGGATTTGTAATGGTCTCAAGTCAGGTTCTAGGATAGTTAATGACCTATTGTATTCTTATTAATTAGAGGAATACAATACTGTTATTAAACAACCAAAAAGTCTGTGGCACATCATATGAGTATTAAAAGTCTGAAGTATTTCCTTCACTCTAAATCCATTAAGGTATTAGATTTCTTCAGACTATGCTACAAGAAAAGAAAGGCTTTATAACGATGCTCCAATTAGCCTGAAATGTAATTTGCTAGAGGAAAAAGAATAGTAAATTCCTGCCAGCAGATGTTAAACAAAACTATTTCTAGCTGAAGTGACCCACGAGGCAAAAACCCTATGTCGAAAGACTGAGACTGCTGTATTTATATGAAGTGGATCAGACTAGTTGAGTCAGCTGCTTAAGTTATAATTATTATTTTTTAACTGACAGTGGCATCTGACATTATCATGACTTTAAAGAAGAAGAAAGATACTGGGTTTGGAAGGATAAGACTTTAGGGGAGTAGTGCCAGACTTTAATGAAAACTGCT
Organism: Potorous gilbertii; assembly: GCA_028658325.1. Classification (NCBI taxonomy): domain Eukaryota; kingdom Metazoa; phylum Chordata; class Mammalia; order Diprotodontia; family Potoroidae; genus Potorous; species Potorous gilbertii. The sequence continues at coordinate 13,466,534 of CM053774.1, read as the reverse complement.
GCTTCTTCCATTTGTGGCTCCTATATTGATTTTAAGTATCTAAGCAAGTAGCTAAGAATGCTGATAATGTGACTTATGCTTAGACAGTATAATAATTTTACCTTGATTTCTGTAGTATATTATTTGTTTTCTCAAGTAAGAATACTCTAAGGTTGGTAAGATTATTATTTTAATAACAAAAGATTCAATTACAAGTTAAGCAGCAGTTCTTTACAAAATTTAGCAGAATTTTGTTTCAACTAATGTCTAGGCTAACTTCTCAGTAGTCTCCAATGTTTGACTGCAAAAATTTATCACCCCCCCAAAGTGCAATACAGGTAGCACATATGCAAACTATTATATAACCCCGGACTCTCTACAATTTCTATGTAAACAGAGTACTGCTAACATCAGATCACTTTTTCTTAAAGTCATGCCATTATAATCCTGCCTTATAACTTGTCATGTCATTCTAATCATGATGAACCCTTCAGGACACAACCTACCCAAATGAACATGATAATCTCAAATCATATCTTTAAATTTCTAGTCCCAGTGACTTGCTAGGCTGCAAAATTAAGAAAAGAATCTGAATAGGTGGAAGTGTCTCTTTGGTCCCTAATGGGGAAGGACCTTGTCTAGTCCTTAAATTCTGTACAAGATATAGCCACTATGCTAACATTGCTAGTGTCCAACAAACAAGCAACAAGCACGCAATTGTCCTAATCTAGGTCAAACCATGTTTGAACTGTTTACAATTAGCAGAATACTTTGTAAACACTTTCTTTGGCTCCTTCTGCAATTCAACACTGCTCTGATTAAAATTATTGTAGCTGAGCAGAACTTAACACCACCAGTATTTAATTACACCTGTTTATCTAATACCTCTCTTTCTGCAATCTAAAAGCCACTTACAAACACTAGTCAGATTTCAATGTCTGAGAGGTAGGTACTGAAATAAAAAACACAAGAGCCAAAAACAGAAAAATAGGAGTGTAGGCTACTGAATAGTTTTTACTCAGAAGATCTTCAGGCTGCCTATACAGCTTAGAGTGTTTAAAGTGGAGTGGCATGCATTCCCATCCAAAAAATCTCAGCTCATGTACAAAGGATCTTTTATCTTTTATACCTTTTGGGGGGTGATGGGAGGGAGGGGGGCGCATGGTAATTACATTTTTCTTGTAATATATATTGTCTAGCAGACAATATACATCTTATTTTTACTTAAGATCAACTAAACAACATCTATTAAAATATGAAAATAAAATTTAAAAAATTTTGTTCCAAAGCAAGGATCAGCACAGCAGTTGTATTAATAAAAGTAGTATTTATAAAGTGCTGTCTTTGGCATCCAAAGACACTATTGACTCAGTTAGCAGAACATATACTTTTGAATTATTTTCCAGTAATGACTGCTTTATCCACAACTTAAGTTATTCACAACTTGCTCCCCTTGTCAATAAGGGCACAAATTTGGAAGATTGGCTGGGGGCATTCAATGCAGTTTTCTTATCTCAAATTTATTAATAAATAAATGCTTACTATCTTCTCACCTTTTGGGGGAAAAATCCTTTTTAAGGTCACAGAATTAGAGTAATGTGAAACGATTCTATGTTAAAGACTCAACAAAAGCAACGATCATTGTGTGTGACATAACTGCATAATAAAAGCATCCAGAATCAGTGAAAGCTACCCTTTTATGAAAGATGCACATTCAGTATTCACATCAGTAGTTACTAGTTGGGCAAATGCTATAGATTTACATTCATGCCCATGAGGGGGAATTTCAGGGAAAACTGAGTTCCAAATCTATTTAGCCAGATCCCTACCAGGTGTGTTCTAAATGAGTTGGTGGTATATAAACTTTCCTATCCCTACCTAGTGGTAAGATAAAGGGTATTGACAAAAGTCATGGAATTTTAACACATACCACTGTTTAATCATACCAAAACTGGGTGTGTACACACCAAGAGTATATATGAACCCCATTTCAAAGCAACCATTAGCGGAGGTAGTGCATCAATTATTTGGATGAAGAACATAGGGTCAACTCTAGTTGTAAACATTTCTAAAGCATTAGACACTACTATCTAAAACATAAGCAATGAGAAAGAATTTAGAACATGTATGACATATGAATTTTTAAAAGCAAAAAAGAGAAATATTTAGTATATTTACTCAAATAAAAGTTTAAATGATTCAGAACTGAAAATAATAGAAATCCACATATAATTTTTAAAAAGTGAATATAAATTAGCTAACTCCAAGGACATTTCCAGTTAAGCATTCATCCAATTAATATTGTTTTTTATATTTACACACACACACACACACAAACACACAGATTCTGGCAAAAATCAGAGAAAAATATCCTCAAGTTTTTCAAACTGTGTGAAAACAGGTTCCAAAATCAAAATTCTACATGACTGTAAAATCCCTGATCTCATGCCTGTATGCATGGCTGTTTTAAAAGATATAAGTAACATAATATATTGGCTTTTTCAAACATATTAATAATTAAGGCATCTTGCTTTACACAGTATCTCTGTGAAAAAATTATCCATTATTTGCTACATTGTTTTAAACATCTTTAAAGTCTTTTCAATATGATCACAAAGTAGCTGCACACATTTAGTGGTTTGTTTTTTTTTTAAAAACACAATCTTAAAAAAATATTAATGATAATTGGTCTTTGTGGTTCCTAGCAAAACGTCTTGCCCATTTTATTCTTTTCATGTCAGTATAAATTACCTTTTTATGCAATGTGAAGGACTACAATAAGACACAGATGCACTTAAACAACTATCCCCCATATAACCATACAAATCCCAAACGCAGCAAAGGTGTACAATTTTTATAGTGCACTTTCACCTCATTGAAGTCAAAGATGCTCCTTGTGGATATTTTTCCACTTCAATGTGAAGTAGATTGTTAGGATTTCATTAGTGGTTTCATTAAATGGCATTTTTGGAAGATTCCACTTCCCTTCTTGGTTCACAGTTCTCAGAAAAGACCTCTTTCTGGAAGCTTACAAAGTCCAAGAATATTCTGAATAAGAAAGTCCTCTTCAAATGGTGATGCTTGTCAATGTAACTGTAATAAATACGCATCTACATCCTTGGAGAATAAAATAAAAACAGACTATTAGCCAATACTTAGAAAAATGGACTGTTAGCCAATACTTACCTCCCCTCTCCTGTGTATATACAAACATCCCTTCATTTAACTCAAGTGCTTACTTCTGATTAACAATCTAATAAATTAATTTCCTGCTTAACTAACAAACATTACAACTATTTATGCTTCTTAATTACTGGAAATCATTCAAAATGCGTTATTCAAAATACAAATACATTTTTCCGCTTCAAGATTACAATCATGAATATCAATTATCACAGTACAAAGTTAAACAAATTGAGCTGTATAAGGCATGACAGACAATGCTAAAATGATCTGCTCTCAGGAAATATGGAAGTAACTTCTATTAAACTTTGATTTCTTTGTCTCATTAAAGTAAAATAAAAATGTCAACTGCATGGTCTCTCTATTCCCACCTCATCACTTCTTTCTGTCCCTGACACTTTTTCTATGCTCTCTTAATGCTCCTCTCTTTCCTTTCCCTCTTGCCTCCTCCTCATATCTTGGTTTCCTCTAGCTCCATGTCTCACAAACTTTTGTTTTTGTAGCCTCCTGGGTCATTTGGCCAATCAATCAGGATGTTTCTTGAGCTCTGTTTCAGGTTTTCCAACCTCAAAAAAAAAAGTCAGTTATTTTAGGTTTTCAATTGTTATGGGGATCTAATTTCGTTATAGTATTTTCCTATAAAGAAACATGGGAATTGTACACGTAACTTCAAAACAAAATCAGTATTATCTTCAATAATAAAGATTCTCTGGCCAAATTAAAAGTAAAACCTCTTATTTTTGTAGCTGTTTTATGAATTCTGTTGCCATGAATTTTCTAAAATGTGGCAAAATAGAAATACATTTTAAATGACAGCATACCATTTTCTAACATTTATACCTCACTATCATCACTGAAAAAATATTCTGAACAAGTTTTTTAACAATATTTTTATTACAAAAATTCTATGTAGAATATGCTACTTGAATTGTTTCAATACACACTGTCATTTTACTTTTCTTGAAGACGCCTGAGAAGTCCTAATGGGAAGATTTTTTTGTTAAAATTTAGGGTGACCTAGTTTCCAGATAAGGTACTCTGACATTAGGCAAATTTTTAAAAAGTAGCAATATTCCCAATAACAAAATACTTTTTAAGTATTTTTCTTTAGGGAAGCCAAACTTTTTCATAAATAAATATTTTTCTAGAGTTTAAAAAATGTATTATCCCAAACTGTAGCTAATGTTTTCCTTTAAGAGCCTGAAAAAATCACTATTAAATATCAATTCTGATGATAAGCTCATTTTATAGTCTGACTGGATATTTCTCTCAGGAGGCACAAAAGAAGCACTTGGAAAATTAGGTTTGTCTCTGCAGGGCTTGTTAAACTGTGACTACCAAAATTCACTATTTAGTGTCTAGTTTGTGGTTTCTATGACCTTTATTGAGACATATTTGCATCTTAGAATTTCATAACTGAAAATTCCTGTTTCCTCTGGGGAAATACAAATAAATCAATATTGATTGTTACAGAATATACAAAAGCATAAAAAGTTTACACGTTTGCATCAATAATTAAGGCTTCTTTTATTCATTAGGATCTTTGTATAATGGGAGGGTGCTCCTAAGGAGGTAGCAAAGGTGCTACAGAATTTGTGCTATCACTTTGGATGTAGAATCCTGAAAAACAAGTAATAAGTACCTATTTAAAGCCTTTGATTCTCACTTAAGAAAATAGCCCAATGCCATCTACCTGGCACTTTTCCTGAACTTTCTGGGAAGATTCATACCCATGTCTACTGGCTAGTAACCTGGTTTCTTGTTTTCTATTGCTTCTATTGCTAAAACAAGCCTGACAGGTCGCCTCTGTCCCCAATTTAATATTAAAAATAAGTGTTCAACTGAGCCCAAATGACCTCAAAGAACATGGCACGTAGATAAGATTCTCCATATCTCCATTAGCTAAGTGAGTAAATCAACAAACATTCCACTCTCACATTTTTATTCCCTTCAACTTATTACTATATTCAAAGTCACAACTCATACATCTGGAAGCAAAAGTAGCAAATGACACTTTGCTGTGCATCAATCAACATCTTGCAATTCTGTAAAAGGAGGGAGCATTTCTAACATATGTCAAAAATTTGACTTATACAATAAGAGAAGACTGGGGATCATCTTCACAACTGACATGCCAGCATGTCCTACTAGCACGCTAAGGTAGATTGAGGTTTGTAGATCTGCAGCATTCCACACTCCTATCCAGACAGCTGAATAAATCAATAAATAAATCTCTTTTGGACACAATTACTGTGTGTGGATTTCTCTAAGGCAAATGTTGAGTTAACATATAATCCTTCATTTGGAGAAGCATCTGTCACTAAATGAAAGAATTAAATGGGTATGAGGAACTGATCAAATTTCCTTCTCCTTTTTAAAACCCACACTCAGAGTCCTTATTCAAGTGTAATAGTAAGTGACTCTCATTTAAGTGTCCAGAACTGCTGTACTGTCAATCTATCCTCTTTCTCTGGATTCCTTAAGTACTACTGTCCACTCTCATGAGTCTCCTTTAGAACTCTTTAAATGCCTTCTCTAATACTTCTGACAATCACATCGGAATTCTGTACCCCCCTTAAAACAACTGTCTTTTGAAATGCATCTGAAAGACATCCAATGGGCAGTGCCTTTGCTTCCTGCCAAGCAACGGAATGTTATACCTACACTCAGAATATTCTGGCACTTTGGGAGGTATACTTGCTTTCTGGACTCTACAGTATCATTTACTTAACTAGCTAAGTAATTTACTGACTTGTTCTTTAGTAGTTCCAGTTTTACAAATCCACCAGGCTAGGTTATTAGGTATTTTGGTCATACATTTGATGTACCTTTGGTTATATACATACCTTAGCTATATTACCAGTGTATCCTGGAACCAATGTAAGATGATTTTCTTGTTTCCACAATCCACTTAATTGTTGTTTTAAAATACGAACATTTCTTAATTAAAAAAAAAAAGAATTTAAGCAAAAATTTATTCAAGACTGCTTATATATATAGTCCAGTATACACCCAGAGAAAAGGTGACTGAATAAATTTTAATATTTGAAAATTTATCCTGAGGCAACATTATACTGTAACTCAAATGAATTATTTATAGTCATATGTATCAGTTATTCATGGAGATTATAGGCTGCTCAATTACCAAACCTGCTTGAAAACAGTGCCTATGCAATACAGGGAACAGCTGATTCTGACAATCTTCTAATCCTTTAGAATTACTTAAGGTTATCTGTCTCAGTCTACAGAATAATCTACATATTTGCAAAACTAAAGAAATATATACTGAACTCTCAATAGGCTGACTTCTAAAAGCCCCATACAATGCCCTCACACTCACCGCAAATATCTGTAACTCCAGAAATGCCTGATTATAATGGGTAAAATAACTTATAGCATTGCTATCCCTGTCTTTTCTGCAAAATGAGGTCAATTCCAGGAAAAGAAAAGTTGCTGGGTTCAGAAATCCTACATATATTCTATTTTGTGTTCTAATTCTAGCATGTTCTAATATATAAATCTTCAGCACTTCTTTAAATAAATCAAATCTGCTAAAATCAAATTTCTAAGCAACTATCTTAGAATTGTATCATGAAGACATCATCACAATAGCCTAATAATAGCAACGTACACTTATGATATTTTAAGGTTTACATAAACTCATTTGATCCTCACAAAGAAAATAGTGCAAATATTGTTATCCCCTTTAAGAAATGAAGAAAAATTGGCCAAATAATTTCTCTGAGCCCCAGTCACACAGGTAGTAAGCAACAGGGAGAAAATGTCAACTCTCATCTTCTAGTTCCAGATTAACTGCATGTACTATGTTGCCTTCAAAGTTTTCTCTATAATTTTATAATGAACATAGTATTTCCTTAAATACTCCCTATTAAGAAAGGAAGTGAATTATATTGTGTTTATGATCACATATACAAGTAGCCACCTCACCTGGGAGATGCCTCTGCTCCTGCAACCTCTCCTCTGATTGGGGAATCCCTGATAGAAACACCATTTCATGAATTGCCCGGGCCATCCATGCTCCCTTCTCTTTTGGCTCTCACTTGTCTCCTGGCTCCATTTCTGAATCTCTGGACTTTTCTACTCACTTCCCCATAGCCTTTTCACCTTCTTGAAAGATACCTTTACTTTTGTACCATTTCCTGATTGGCAAGTCCCTAGGCTAGACCTACCATGTCATGAAGTGCCTAGGCCATTCAAGTTCACAGTTCTCCCAATTCTACTCCTGGATCTCTTGACTTTTCCACATCCTTACCAGCAGCCTTACCCCATGAAGATACCCTTCCTCTTACAACCCTACCCTTGGCTCCCTTTCCAGCTCCCTTTTATAGTATGTCTTCCCCCATTAGAAATTATAATAATTTCCTTGAGTGCAGGGACTGTCTTATTTCATATATTTGTATTCCTTGTGCTTAGTACAGTGTTTTACACATAGTAAGAGCTTAACAAATCTTTTTATCTTGCTATTTATCTATTTGACGGTATGCTGAAAAAATAGTTTTTATCAGCATAGCAGCATATTTGCAAAGTATATAAATTCATTATAATACTTACCCATCTTTTACAATTTCTGTATTAGCAGATAGTTCTGACCACCATCTTTTTATGACTGCTTGAATCCAGTTCAAACCAACTATCACATATCTGAAATAATATTTTATATAAAAATCATGCCTTTCCTCCAAAAAATACTTTTAAAATTTACTTTTGAATTTTTCTCAGCACTTGACAATACTATCAATAATAAAGTATTACAGAGTTTCTGACAAGATACCATTTCAATCTTCCCCAGTTTCACACATATAAATCTTACTCTCCCAGCTAGACTGTGACCTTATCTCCTGCAGAGCCTAATACTGTACAGTGTATATAGTAGAACCTCAATAAATGGTGCTGAAAATGAAAGGTGAAATTCATATAGACACTTACTCTTCAAATTTGCTTTTAAGTAGTGATTTTACTAGAGGTAACAGATCTACACAGCAGCCAAGTGAAATATACTGCTTTTCTTCCTGTAAACTAAAATATACATTTGGTTACAAAAACTTATACAGATCATGGTTTCTATTCTTCTAAAAAATGTTCTCTTTTTACCTGCTGGTGAGCACAGGAAGGCAATCTACCACCACACCAAGGTCTTCTATCCTATAATATTAAGAGAAGCAAAGGTTAAGTAGTTAGCTATTTTCACATTCAAGTCATCTTTACCTAAGCCAGCAAAGGTGACTAAAACAACTGGTTTTTCCCCAAAATCAACAGATTATCTATAATATGAAGCTCTGAGTTATAGAGGCTAGCAAGTTTGTTCATTTTCACATAGCAAGTACAGATAAAACTAATGACTCTTGTGATACAATGACTTTGGACACTACTGTTCTAATTAAAATTAAGTATAAGAAGTTATTTTCTGGTCAGCAACATTGTCACAAGTTAAAAAGTGGATTCTGTCAGACTGCTATCCCTGAAATTGGAGCTACAGTTTAAGAGAACCAAGAATGGGAAAAAATCATAATGATGTACCTCACTAAATAGGCTACCAGTTCACTGATACTTCGTTTTCTCCAAAAAGTTAAAGCTACATTCAACCTCAGATTTCTACTGAAAAGGACTTGTGCCATTGTCTCATGGTCCTGAGAAACCTGCAAGCAAAGAAACAATTTTTAAAATTAGAAGACGCCAGAGATATTACTCAATCCAATGTCTCATTTTATAGATATGAAAATGACGTGTTAGAGAGTAAAGTGACTGGCCCAGGTTAGCTGCTGGCAGAACCAAGATAAGAATCCAAGTCTCTTGATTATCAAGTCCACAGATATTTCTACTGTATCAGAATAGATACCTTATGACAAGCAGCAAGCTAATTTATTAAAGGCTATATTGAAAGGAAAAATATGAAGTAGGAAAAGAGACCCAAAGTAGTTATTCAATTAGATCAGGTTAATGTAGATAGATTTTTAATTTAAACAATGCTAGTCCCTTTCTCTGAAACTAAAAATCTTTATGAGCAATACTCATAATTTAGAGTAATATAGCATTTGAAGAAAATGACCACTAAGTAGTCTAAAGCATCAATACCCTTTCCTCAATGTGAGGATAAGGACATAAGGGGAAAGATGCTAGTAGCCCAGTTTCTCTCTATAGTGTTATAGCATCAATTTAATTTTTTTAGGGTAAAAAAACTATTTAAAATTAAGTATGAGTAAAGCAAGATAAGTTAGGCCTCTAACAATAAGGCAGTAATTGATAAACCTTTGAAAACTGAACAGGGTAGATGGAGGTCAGAGAGAGCCAGCATTTCTTGGAAAAGGGATTTGAATATGAAAGGACAAAAGGAAAGGAAAAATGTGTATAGTTTTTTCACAATACAGTAGCAACTACAATTATAATCCACCTAAACAACTATACTGATCTTTCAGTTTATACTCAGGTCATCAGTTATTAGAAACTATGTCACCCTGATCCCCCAAAGAACCAGTACTTCTATAATGGAAATAGTTACATTCTTTTCACATTTATTACATATAAGTATAGTATCATCTCACCCATTTTCTATTCTTATATTGGCTCACTATTATTTCATGAAGAATTTTTTTAAAGTTTTAACTTCCCACCAATCTCCCAGAAACTATGATTCTACGCTCCTTCTCTAATACTGATTTTTGTCTAATACTGATTAACTTTCTATTCCTTTCAAAACTTCTACTCATAATTTTCCAAGGAGCAAGCTGAAGAATCTTGCTACATAATTCCAATATCATTTCAAGTACCATCTATAAAAAGATCCTTTGTTTCCACAATCAAGATCTCTCTAAAAATACTATATGCTTGTAATAATTTTCTATCACCTATGCTACCTTAAATCAATTACTGGTTGGAGGACTATAGGACCTATTTTATAGAAACAAAACATGAGTTTACCAAATCATTCCTTAAAGGACCACTCTGGGCTAAGCTATTCTACAGTACTACAACAGGGTCACAACCAACAACCTACTACACTAGGGTGTTTAAATCTTTAGGACTCCAGTGAAATAAAGGGCAGGTAAAGTACACCAGGGGAGCTGGTTCCTGCATCTATACAGAAGAACTCTACTTTTTTATAAGATCTGATCTTTCTTCTGCCCCCTACAGCCTCCACCTATCAATGTGCTAGTCTGGATCCTGTAAGAGACAGGTAACTGGTCAAATTTATTCTATTTATACAGAAAAATACAAACTTTTAAAAGTGAACATAATTGTTTCAAGTTTGCTTGATCTTACTATGAGAAAGCTCACTCAAGGGCACCACTCAAGAGATTCCATACACAAAGGATGAGAGGTACTCTGCAGACTGAAGACAGCAACAAGGGAAAAAATATAAATAATAATGCTAAGTAAAAAATGAATTTATGGAACCACTCACCTCAGTAAAAAATCCACTATATTTTGATGATGGGCTTTCTGTTTGTGAAGAACTAGAATCACTAGCGTTAAGTAAAAATGTACGACCTTCACGGCGTAATTTTTCAGGCAGGTGGCCTGCACAAGCCAGTTCATTTTCTTTATTTGCCATGTTACAAGCCCTGCTTCTAGGAAAATGTTTTCTTCTGTAAGATGGATTTGGAAAATAATGATGAACTTTCTTTCTGTAATATACTTCTTTGTGCAATTTGTCTGGACTTTTCACAGCGTATCCAACTGTTCTGTAAAAACAATTAACTCATTTAAATAAAGAAGGAAATACAATCTTATTAAAAATTAAAGGTCAAGGGACAATTTTGCACTAAAGTTTTGGTCATCTGACATCCATCCAACTAAGTGCTGTATGTAGTCTGTTGTTCTTGAGTTTGAGTATTTCCGACAACTTATTTTCAGGTCTGAGGGAGTAATTGCTTAAAAGCAATTCTGCTTTTAATTCTGCTCTTTCAAAGAATGTAAATCAAACCCAGAATAAAAGAATTACAGACACTAGGAGAATCCCTAAGATTTTAACTGTCCAACCTCATTTTACAGATAGCATTTTAATACATAATAATAATTCTATTTTTAACCATTCCCAGCTTTCAGGATCTGTTGCTTCCCGAAAATTTCAAAGTATCTCTTACCTATTTGTATAAGCAGCCAACTGTTTTGGAGATTTCTTACCCTATCAATAAAAGTAGAAAATTACTGTTACCCAAGAAGAAGTATATCCAGATAAAAATTTCTGTTAATGGGATTATGCCAGAATAAGTGGGTGATACCAATAAATCTGCAATTCTTCACTGTTCTTAATATTTGGAGGTGAGAGAAAGATTAGAATTCTACTTTTATTCTGTATTCCCTTAACTATTACAACTCTACACATTTTCCCCCTTTTACTTGGCATCATCTTCAACGTTTCAATTGACTTCACTGGTACATGGTAATCTGTCGATCTCAGCTATTCCCTTCTCATTTAGAGTGCATTTTATATTTTAGAACACATTGACTATATTGTTTTCTTCCATAAGAATTTCATTATGATTTAGGAGAAACTATGTCAAGGTTAACAAGCCTTAGCACTGTGCACAGAGAAGACTTTCTGATGCTAAATGATTACCCTCCTGTTGTGTAAAGTGTTAACCAGAACTCATCAAATACCACAAAAAGTTCTGATCCTAAGGCGTGATATCTGTTACATCTTTGCTAAGAAATTACAAAAATATTAACATACCTCCTTCATGTTCTTATTAGTGACACGAGAGATCCTTTTTGCAGGAAGATCAATGGAATGGCCCTCAATGTGCAAAAGGTTCCGTTTCCTATCATTGTGGCCTTCAGATGCCATAATCTCTTAAATCCCTGGTTGGCAAAATTTGTAAGAAATTAGTTTTGACTACACATCCTCATCTCTCTCTCTGGCACACTGGCACGCACACACACACACCCTCATTCTGCTTCATTCACAAAGTAAATTCTACTTTGTTATTTACAAAAGCTTAAATAGTGAGGGCACATCAGGTAGAGATATCTAGAAAAGTGCCTGTGAAGACCGAATCATTACACTACTGGCAATACATGACAGCTAGCTTGAAGTCGTGTTGAAGATTAGGGAAGACAAGAAGTTGGGAAGGCTCCCCTTGCTGTCTTTCTGGCCCTGATAGTTCTCTCTTACTTACTCACTCACATTCATCAGGGTTCAACTTGGAATTTCAATTTGGTGCCAGTGAAGTCATAGGTCTTACTAAATGTTATGATAAAGGTCTAGGTAACAGGAGTCTTTCCTCCTGTTTGCCACCTTCTACAGTAAAGTCCTAAGAACCATACTTGCAAATGACAGTGCTGTTAAGTTACACTCAGGTCTCAAAATGTCTAATCTCTGAATTACTTCCCCTCATGCTCTCCAACCCATACTTACACAATGCCACTTGAGTAATTTCCCTAATGCACAGTTCTGCCACATAGGTCACAAACCTGTAACACCATATTACCTACCAAATAAATTCGAAACTCTTACTCTGATATTTAGAACTCAAATGTTGGTTTGGCCCCGATCTGTCTCTCCAGGTATGGCCTTAGATGTACCCTACAAACTAGCCAAGTCAGGCTTCATGTTTTGATTTCCTATTTCTCCACTTTTATTCCTTTGTGGACAGTATTTCCTTATTTGGGGGTGTCCTCTTTTAGCTATACTGTGTATCTTTCCCTAATGATAGCCTTTAACGGCTGGCTCAAATCCATCTCTTTCATGAATCCTTCTTTCTCACTCCCTAGCTGAATGTAATCTCCCAGAATTTCCACACTTTATTTATGTCTCTCTCATGGAACTTCCATATTCTACTTGGTATTGCAGTTTACCTGTCACTCAATTGTCACTCAGTCAACAAGCACTGACTAAGTCCCTACTATGTGTTAAATGCTAGGGATTTTCAAAGATAGAAGTGACATAGTTCCTGAATTCAAGAAGCTTACATTCTATTGGGGAAGACAACATCTATAAGTAGATAAATTAACATACTCCCACTGAATAAAAAAACCAACCCCCCCCCCAAAAATAACCTTGGAAGGGGAGGCAATTGCAACTGGAAGGACCAAAAAAAGCCCCCTACATAGCACTTGAACTATGTCTTAATAGAAACCAAAGAGATTCCAGGAGAGAGAGAGTACATTCTAGGGATGGGGTAGAGGTGAGGGAGAAGGAAATAGCCAATGCAAAGGCAGTGACAGAGGAGATGAATTATCATGTGAGGAACAGAAAGTAGGCCTAGATAGTTGGATTGTAAAGAGGGTAGAGGGGAATAATGTGTTAGCAGAAGTAGGAAGTAGGTAGGAAGGAGTCAGGCTACAAAGAGCTTTAAATGGCAAACATAGAAATTTATATTTGATCATATAAGTAATAAAAGAGCTAATTGAGTTTGCTGTGGGGAAAAGAAAATGGAATTTTTCCATGATTACAGTAAGGACAGGCCTGTGCTTTAGGAAAATCACTTTGGTGGCTACGAAGAAGAAGGACTGGAGTGGAGACAGGTCTGAGGCATGGAGACTAAAAAGGAAGGTATTACAATAATCCAAGTGTAAGTTATGAGAACCTGAACCACAGTGGTGGCTGTACAGGTAGAATGAAGGGGACATGTGAGAAACGTGGCAGTGAAAAAGACAAGATCTGGCAACTGATTGGATATGTGCAGTTAAGATGACACCAAGAATAACCCCAAAGATGTGAACCTCCATTACTGGAAGGATAGTAGTGTACTTGGGAAGTGGGGAGAAGGCAGTAAATTTTATTTTGACTATATTGACTTTGAGATGCATATAGTACACTGTTTGAAATGCAAGTTTAATGCATTTAATCTGAGAGCAGTTTGTAATATAAGACTGCAGTAAGCAAAGGAATTTTCATATTTGAGTTGGAGAAGTTGGTTCAATTTTACCATTTAAAAATAGTAGTTACTATTTTTTTAACTGTTCTGATAATTGACTTGCTTCTCAAAAATGGCTCTTTGAATACTTATGGGTTTTACTAGTACTCATATAACCTTGCTTATAAATTAATCTTTTGATTTTCAGTGCCTTGCACATAGTGGGTGCTTTTTTGGTACATTTACTCAATTGAAGTCTAAAGACTAGGAAATTATTAGGGCTTAGATTAAATAAACAAACTCTAATTTGTAAAAGAGCTGAAAAATAGAACTAAGCCTAAATAGTAACTTTCATTTAACTTCTATCCACTTTAAGGAAAGGAATCATCTTGTGTATAAAAAAAATATTAGAACTGAAAAGGATTTTTAAGTTTGTCTACTCCAGCTCCTTCATTTTACAGAAGAGGACTGAGAGTCAAAAGAATTATGCTGTTTCTTCCTGAAAGATGATGTACAGCTGATACCAGGCAAAATAAGCAGGGTGTGGAATACTGCATGCTGTCTAGTTTAGCTGAACTTTTCCTCTTTTTTATTCTTTGTTACAAAGGTTGGCTCTCTGGGAGAGGGCAGAACAAGGGACATACTGAGAAATATAGGTGATATAAAAACAAAAAATAAAGAAAAATTATTTTTAAAAAAGATGTGTTGGACATTCATACACATGTAGATGCTTAACTAAAGTGTTTCAATGTAACTGGGCAATTCATTTAAACACTATGGGCAAAAATATCTTATTCTTTCCCTTATTCATCTACATACTCTAATAAATTTGATGACATGACATCTTTTTTTTAAAAAGTCAAATAAATAACCCTCATAATCCATGAATAAATACAGAATAGCTTCTCTTTCCATGCAAAGTGAAAATATCTCTAGTAACCTAGTGTAAGATAACTGGTCTTAGTCACATTTGAAAAAGCTTCCTTGTAGGCATTTTTAGGTTTAAGTTCTATAAATTTTAAATGATTACCCTAAGACTGCTAATAACTTTAATTTCCCAGCACTTAATTGGTTGAAAATCTTAAATCTTTTAGAACACCATTTTTCTCAAAAACTAATTTGTTCAAGGGACAATTTTGGGCTTGAAATACACTCAAGGAACCCAAAAATGCTCGATTCAAAAGGGGTTGAGAAGTATAAGAAGGTGGGAAACAGGATATTTTAGAGCAAAACAGAAGCATAAATTACATTTTAACAAATACATAGTCATATTATACAGGGAATAATCTTGAAATTCTCACTGAATCCCAACTCAGTCCACAAAAAGGCAAAGTTAGTATGAACAGCTCATGAAACACCACTCTACAGTGTTTGCAATGCCTTTCAGCTGCATACATAGAATTCTAACTACAAAGGACTGGCAAGACCATTCAGTCCACTGCTTCATGCTGTAGATGACAAAACTGAGGCTCTGAGGGACCCAGTGACTTACCCTAGTCACACAGCTATTGAGTGCCCGAGGGGAATTGGAACAAGGTCCTCACTACTCCACGGTGCCTCTCATTAACCTACCATTTCTTTCATGGCCATTCAAGTCTTATTTAACAGTTTTACTTGGTTACAAGAGATTTCTCATGACATAGGACAATTTGCAAATTTAAAAAATACATAAAACTTCTTAAAAATTTTATAGACCCTGATATACAAACAGATTAAATTGAAACCACTCAGTCCAAAACAAAAGCCTCCTTTTTACCTGGAAAACCTGCCCCCCAAAATGTTTGTCAGTCTTTTAAATTAGTTAAGTAAATAATCAGCTTTGATTAAAAGTCAACCAGACTAATTTTCTTGAGGTAGAAATTGTTTGACTTTTGCCTTGGTATTTCTGGCCTTAGCAGAGTATCTGACACATACTCAAAGGGATTTAAAATTTCATTAATTTGGATGTTCCCCTCAGTGATACAAACTGCAACCTATCCATGCATGCCCATCCCGCCTGGCTCTGGATGATGTCCTCAGCTAGAGAAATCTGCCCTAGGAGTTCTACTCAATGCGCTAAGCAGAGCCTCTTTTTGTACTGTCTTACAGCTAAGAATAGTTACTGGAGTTTTTAAATAAAGTTTTATGGTATTTAAAAACGTAAAAACCATTCTTAGTTTGCTGACCCTTGCCTAGAAGCCTCCCTTATTTTCTCCTGTTACCACAAGTGTTATCAGTGTAATATTCTGGCTTCCACCTGTCAGCCCTCCCTTTTACCATGTGTGACCAGTCCATCATTTCTTCCCATCATGCAATTCCTTAGTGACATGTTCTATACCAGTTCTTCACATTTCCTAATTATTTATATCCTGCAGCCTGCTCATACTCAGTACTAGAGCTTTCTATTGCCCTTTACAGGTGGTACAGTGGATAGAACGTCAGACCTAGACTCTTCCTGAGTTCAAATCTGGTCTCAGACCCTTACTGGCTGTGTGACCCTGGGCAAGTCACTTAACCCTGTTTGCCTCAGCTTCTCACCTGTAAAATGACCTGGAGAAGGCAATGACAGACCAGCCCAGCGTCTTTGCCAAGAAAACCTCCAAAAGGGTCACAAAAAGTTGGGTATGCCTGAAAAACGACTTAACAATGCTGCCCTTTGTGTAATAAAGTCTTTGGAGACTGTTTTATGCAACATCTCTACCATACAGCAACACTGGTAGAATATGAGGATTAATAGTATAGGCTTGGCTTTCTTGGGAAACGAAGTCATCAAAGGCGTTCTATAATTTTCCCAAAGTAATAAAGCCTATTCTCTTTTGCCTATTCAATTCCCGATGAGCTGTCCAGATGTACTATACTAGGTATACACACTAAAGGACAAACTCTACAGGAGTCCATCCAAATATATGGTGAAATCTGGGCAATGATGAACATCTTCTGTGCACTTACATCTTTCCTGGGTGATGATAATGCCAAATTCTTAGTGCTAGAAGGCTCTTCAAAGCTCTGGGTCTTGATGCAATCAGCATACTGTCATCCACACATACAAGAATCTGGAATATGTCATCATCTACAGGATGGCCTCTTTAACCTGAACTCTGTGCTAGACATCTTTCATCATATCTTTATTGAATAATATTTTTTTTCCCTGCTGTTACATCTTTAATGGAATCTTGAATGATTTTAATGTATACATGGGAGACACCTTACTAAAAAAAAAAAAGTCTATAAAGAAGCATTTCGTTCTACTGAATAAAGGTTTTTTCATACTCAACAAACAACATGCATAATGGCACCTTATATTTTCTCTTTCAGTTAATTGTGCAATGGTAAAGATGTTTGAATTTCACTTGCAAAAACCTGCTTTTTTCCTTAATAACACCATTATCAAGGATGCCTTCATTTCACACAGAGATGACTCCACAAAATTTTGTCCAGACTAAAGAGGAGGACTATATGGTAGTAGTAACTGATGTTCTTTCAGTTGCCCTTTTTTGGTATTAATAAGGTTTGAGATTTTTTTCCTCATGCTTTGGGTAGCTTCCTCTCCTCAAGATATCTGGTATAATAAGCCCTTAACACCCTCACAAATGTGTCAATCAATAAGTCAATAAGCATTTATTAAGCCCTTATTATATAGCAGTACTATGCTGATATCTGGGGATACAAAGACAGAAGGGAAACAGTTCCTGCCATCAAGTTATTTACATTTAAATGGGGAAGATAATGTATGCATACATACAAATATATACAGAATATATACAAAATGAATACAAAGTAGTTTGGGAGAGAATTCATTAGCAGTTGGGAGAACAAAGAAAAGTTTCATAAAGAAGATGGCACTTACGTTGAGTCCTGAAGAAAACCAGGGATTCCAAGAGCCAGGGGCTAGGAAAAATGGCACTGCAGGCACAGGATGTGGCTAATGTAGTGAGTGCAAAAGGTATATAGTAGGCCTCGTATGGCCTCAACGTCACAGGTATCCCACCTCTGGTAGAGACTAGAGATGGAGTACTGTGTGCACAGCATGGAACAGGCCAGTATAACAGAGTGCAAGCAGCAGAGTCAAGTATAAAAAAACTTAAATGTTAGGATACAGCCAAGTTTGAAGAACTTTAAAAGTGAAATAGAGGAACTTATACTGGTCCAATAGGGCAAAAGGAAGCCACTGGAGTTTATTCAGCAAAGGAGCAACATGATCAGATTTACATTTTAGGAAAACCACTCTGAAAGATGTATGAAAGATGGTTGAAATGGGGAGAGGCTAGAGGCATGGAGACCAAAGAGGAAGCAAATGTTATAATCCAAGTGAGATATTACGAGAAGCTGAACTAGGGTGGTGGTTGTGTGAACGGAGAGGAAGGGTCTATGTGAGAGATGCAGAAAAGCAACAAGTGCTGTTGACAAATGATTGTCTATGGGGTATGAGTGAGAAATTGAAGGTGATATCAAGATTTTAAAGTCTGGTGACTGGAAGGCTAATGATGCCCTCAAGAGCAGCTGGGAAAGTTTGGAAGAATGGTGGTTTTGGTGAATGCTGTACACATGAACAGCAATATTGTACAATGAGGAGCTCTTCTCAGCAATACGATTCAAGATAATCCCAAAGGACTAAGGATGAAATATGCTATCCACTTGCAGAGAAAGAATGGATGGTGTGTCGATACTGACTGAATTTTTTTTTTAGTTTTCTGGCACAAAATGACTAATATGGAAATGTTTTACATGATCACACATGTACAACCTACATCAGATTGCTTGCTGTCTCAGGGAGTTGGAGTGGAAGAGAGGGATAGAATACAGAGCTCAAAACTTAAAAAAAAAAAAACCCCAAAACTACTAAATGTTAAAAATTGTTTTTACATGTAATTGGGGGAAAAATAAAATTTTTTAAAAAGAAAGATAAACTGTTGAATTTGAGATGACATTCATTTGGAAATGTCCAGTAGGTAGCTGATGATATAGAATTGAAGTTCAGAAAAGAAACTAGGGCTGCATGCATAGTAACAGGAATCAGTTGCACAGAAGTATAATGCATAGGATCTGATGAGGTTACCAACAAGAATTAGTGTAGAGAGAAATGGAAGAGGGCATTGGGGGACAAGACATAGATGATTAGCAAAGGAAACAAGAAAGGAAAAGTCAGACAGGTAAGGAAGACAACCAGAAGAGGACAGCATCACGAACACCTAGAGAGGAGAATAAATCCAGGAGGAGAAGGTAGTCAGCAGAGAGGGCGAGGAGGATGAGGATTTATAAGATTCCACTAAATTTGCTGCTTCTGGCATGGATCTCCTCCATACACACATCTGCTTTTCTTGTCTTTGTCTTCTTTGGTGACATTTCTACCTCCTCTATAAAGGCATCTATGTTTGTGATAGTAGCATCCAAGTATATTGGTTTCACTACCGTTGCAGAACGGGAATAAAGTCTGTTATAATAATTTTTACAAATCTTTTCCTTTTTTCTTCTGCTTGTTGTCCTAATTCCATTTTACCTATAATGCCCTTGGGATGACTGTGTAGTTGGATTCTTGTCAAGTTTTCTTTAAATTGGCTTTACCCTCCAATGTTCCTATCTACTTTATGAGATATTACTCACTATGATCCATCATTTTTCTTTGTATGATTTACAAACACGCTTATGTTCTAGCCTGGTGATGACTCTGGAAGCCATTTCTTTTATCTGGCGAGTCAGTCAGATGTTTGCTGATGAGAGCGCTTTCTGAGATCTGTTTGCCTTCTTGTTGTAGCAATTAATTTATGCTGGTTAAACTTTTTCACAAAATTATTATGGTCCCTGTCATTTTGTCATTTACCTTCCAGTTCATGCTATTTCTTTTACCTTAATATCCTCTCATGCCCCAATTTCAAAATTCTACCCATGTTGCTTATAGTACTGTGCCTTGCACACCCTAAGGGTTTAATGTTTGCTGAATTGTTGCTTAAACTAAGAATAAAAAGAAAAAAATAAGCAAAGCCCCCAGAGAGCTTACCAGAGAGACAAGAAAAGATGCAATAAAACAGCAAAATGAGTGGTACGAACAAGAGGGGAAAAAAATAACATTTTTGGTTTATAGGTCAGAAAGACTTCATAAGGGAGGCAGAATTTAAGTTAGGTCTTTAAAGATAGGTTGTACTCATAGAGGAGGGGGGAAGAGAATAAGGAGACAAAGGTGGGAAGGGTAATGATAGGTTGTACTCATAGAGGAGGGGGGAAGAGAATAAGGAGACAAAGGTGGGAAGGGTAATGAGGCAAGAAGCAAGAAGAATGAAGTTCTGCAGTGACAAGCGTAAGGTACCACATATGGGGAAAAAGCAACACTGTACAAGCTATGGAATAAGTGGTTACCAGTAAATGTAGGAAATAACAAAGACACTGTCTCATGTATGAACGAGTGGTGCCATGGATTCAAGAATCCCTACCAAGATTGCTACAGGGGAAGATGTGTAAATGTATAGTTGGCCTCCGAAATGGGAATTCAATTAAATTATTTTTCAAAGGCATTTTTTAAAAAATTTAATTCCTTTTTATTTTAAGTTCCCAACTATCTCCCTTTCTCCCTCTCCATCCCACCTTAGAGAAGGCCAGCATTTGACATAGGTATATGTATGTGTGTGTATGTGTATATAAAACCACACTATGCATGCTTGTATCTATCAGGTCTTTCTCTGGAGGTGGATAGCATCTTCCTTTATCGGTCCTTTGTAGTTGAGCTAAACATTTATAACACATAATAACTTAGTCATTTGGTTATTCTCTAAGCAACATTACCATTACTGTATACAGTGTTCTCTTGGTTCAGCTCATTTCACACTCCATTACTTCAGGCGAGTCTTTCCACGTTTCTCTACATTCAATGTGTTCATCA
Organism: Potorous gilbertii; assembly: GCA_028658325.1. NCBI lineage: Eukaryota > Metazoa > Chordata > Mammalia > Diprotodontia > Potoroidae > Potorous > Potorous gilbertii. The sequence goes on along the minus strand of CM053774.1, from coordinate 13,445,705 downwards.
TTTCTTCCAACACTGTTATGAACCACAACTTGTTCAGTCATTTCCCAAATGATGGACATCCCCCAGTTTCCAGTTCTTTGCCACCACAAAGAGAGCTACTATAAATATTTTAGAATACACAAGTTCTTTTCCTTTCTCTCTGATCACCTCAGGAAACAGGCCTGATAGTGGTATCGCTGGGTCAAATAAAATACATAGTTTTATAACTCTTTGAGCATAATTCTAAATTGTACTTCAAAATGCAGTTCACAGTTCCACCAGTAGTGTGCAAAGTGTACAAAGAAATTGTTCTAAATTGTTGTTAGGTTGTCAAAATTGCCCATAAAGCCTTTACAATGTAGCTAAAACAGTATTACTATTCTTGGTAGAATTGAGGGACCACTGGACTTGGAATTAGAAAGATGCGAGTTCAAATTCTACCTTTAACATTTACTAGCTTTGTGATCCTGGACAAATCACTTACCCTTCCGGCGTTTCAGTTTCCTCATTCTTAAAATGGAGAAGTTGTTAGCATCTACACCACAGGGGTTTTGAGGAATGTAAGTGAAGCACTTTGTAATTCTTAAGCTATGTATCAGCTATTACTATTGTTACCTAGCTACTATTAAGACTGGTCTTGTATGACAATAAAATCTGAGTTTCAAGAAATTTGTTTGTAAACGAACGTTCCCAAGACAAATCATTTGTAAGCTGTAGTTGTATATGTAACAAATAGGACCTTAAAAGTAGGACTCATACATAAATATCATCCTTGTATAAAAATCAAGTAGGCATTAACAGAAACTAAAAAGGCTTTGCTGTGGTTAAAAACTGCTATGTCAACTTTGGGATGGTATAACTTTAAAAGGGTATAAGAATGACAAGGCTATTTAAAGGGATAAAAAAAAGAGAGCCAGTAAAAGAAAAAGAAAAGATTTAAATCTAAAATGCGTAAGTAGTTGTGATACAAATGAAAAAGTTTTCTTAGAGAAAAAATAACAAGTTATTAGGTTTTACTTAAAAATAAATATTAAATAAGTCGTAGTATATTAAAATACTTTCCCATGGAATCAGAGAAATTTTCGAAAGAATATCATTTTTATTACGAACATTACAGTAGATAGCTCAATCAGATCACTGAAATAATTTTTGTCCAGAACAAAAGTATACTACAGTATTTTACAATCTTACTCCCAAACTGCTTTAGGTGATGGTCTTGTAAACACAATTTCATATGCCCAATGACATTCCAAGAAAGCAGTATTATAAAATCATAGATTCATATCTGGAAGAAGTTTCAAAGTTTAAATAAGTGCAACTGTCCATTTTGGAGGTGAGGAAACTGAGATCCAAAACAGGAATCTGACTTGTCCACAGTCATATAGATACTGAGCAGCAAGTCTAAGATTTGACTCCAAATTCACTACACTAACTTGAGTAAAAAAAAAAAAATGAATATGAGAATAATTCATGGAACAGAAAAGAATTATATATTAACGAAAAAATCCAACATTAGCAGTTAAAACAAAAGGGGCAGCAAACAGAAGAGACAAAAACGACTGATTTCATTTATAGCTATCCTAACAATTAAATACAGCTCACTGTCTTTCTGAAAGCATTACAAAAGTTGCTGTGTTAAAAGGTAAGAAAAACAGTAGCCTGCAGAAGGAGCTTTAGGTATGAATTAAATATTTAAATTAACTATCTCCCACAAGAAAGATAAAAAGGTATTATCTTTCATAGTCTACCTTGACAGCAGCCAAGTCAAAGACTAAATGGCAAAGAGTGTTAAACTTCTCCCTACATGCCCACAATACGTAGAAAAGCAAGCTCACCACAAAGGAATGAGACTTGCCTAGACTTATATCTTCAATAATTTCAGTAAAAAAAACAAGATTAAAATAACATGTCTCCCTATAAAAAGCAGTATGGCCAAGTGGAGAGAAAGCTGGTCTTAAAGTAAGGCAGACCTGGGTTCAAGTTCTGCCTCTGACACATACTGTATCTCAGAGGCAAGTAATTTAACTTCTCAATGTCCCCAAGCCAAGTCTCTAGGACCATAAATTACCAGAGTTGCATTGGTGGAGGGAGTTTTCACAGTAGGATTCCCTCTTTGGATGAAATCACACATTTGAATCCAGAGAAAGAAAGCCTTTTTATTTTAACTCTGTATTGGTAGTCGGCAATCAGGGATCATTTTATCCTTGGATTGTTTTATTCTTTGTTTCCATATGACCAGCTCCTAAGTGCCTGGCACACAGAAAGTACTTAACGATGCTTGGTGATTGGCTGATTCCACCCCTGCCATTAAACCTACAGACATACTGCTCTTCTCCATCCCCACCCCACTCCAAGTAACAATTTTTCTTACGATTAATTTTTAAAATCAAACTGGACTAAAGTTTGTCATCATGGAGTATAACTCATTCTCCAAAAAACAGCAACTTTTTTGTCTTAAATAAACTGATAAAAATCTTGTTGACCTAATTTACATTATTCCACTTCTGACTCTTCCAAAGGATTCTAGATCCATTAAGTCTGAAATACGTATTCATGGAGAAACATCTAATGGACAGTAGTCATGTATGACAAGCTCAGGAGAGCGAATAGGACGATTATGTAAATCTGGGAGTCCTCTCCATAGAGATAACTGAACCCACTTAAGTCAGTGAGATTACCAAAACAGAAAGAAGAAAAAAGAGAAAAAGGATCAAAGTAAAATCTCGAGGCATATCTACAGTTAAGGAGTGTGAGGATGCGCCAGTGTAACCAAGAAAATAGGAGGAAAACCAAGAGACACAGTGTCATAAAAATCCAGACAGAAAGGAATCCAGGAGAAGATGGTCAGTAGTGTCAAATGCTGCAGAGATCACAAATGATGAATCATACTGAGAAAAGGAAATTGGATTGAGCTATTAGATCAGTGATAGCACTAAGAAAATCAAGGAAAAATAATAGAAATCTCATATGAGAAATCTCATCAAACATTTGGGAGTCAATCTACCAAGGCACACTTGACTTATGGAAATGCAAATATAAAGCAATATTTAAGGAAATTATTTAAATTGCTCAGTATTGGGCCTAGACAATATAATTTTTACTACCTAAAATAATTTACAGATTTAGTGTTATATCAAAGAGGTTTTTTATAGACCTAGGTAAAATAACAAAATTCATTTGGTAGATCAAAAAGTCTTTGAGCTCAAGAGAAATAATAAAAAAAATAGGAATAAAAAGTAGTTTTGGACCTCAAATTATACTATAAAATAGTAAACAAAACAAAACAAAAGTATTTGGTATTGGTTAAAAAACAGAAAAGCAGGTCAGTGAAACACTCCATGTAAAGAATCAGAAACAATGAAAATCAATAATCCAGTGTTTCAATAAACCTCAAAATGAGAAATGTGTATTACACAAGAATTGTCTTGAAAACTTAAAAGCAATTTAGCAGAAACCGAGTTTAGATCAGAATCTTACATCAGAGATGTCAAATTCCACTGGGAATGCAGCCGGAACCAATTAAAATGTAACTGGGAAATGTATTAACAAACTAAGGAAAAATACAATCAAACAAGCTAATGCTATTATGTAGCAGGCATCAGTGCACAGTTTTGAGGCTCCACTTCTATTTGAGTTTGCCACCATTATCTCACATCATCACATGCCACAATGAGCCAAACAGAGTAAGACCTGGATAATAACAACCAAAAAGATTCAGGGAATGAAGTCAGGTGCCTTTCATATCTATGATTAGGGGGAGAGTTCTTAACCAAACAAGGGATAAAATTAGAAAAGACAAAACAATTTTGATTAAACGAAACAGAAAAGCTTTTCTGCAAACAAAATAAATGCTAAGAAAGCATCAAATAAGGGGAAGATTTCTGCATCAAATGTCTGATACTCAAGGTAAACAGGAAATTAACACAAATGTGAAAGAGTAAGCACCATTCTTGACAGATAAATGATCAACAGGTATGAATGAGAAGGTCTCAAAATAATTACAAACTATTAACAACCATATGAAATATTGCTCCAAACTGCCCGTAAGAGAAATGCAAATTAAAGCAACACTGGGCTTTTATATTCCTTCCATCCAGCTAACTGATAAGTCAATGCCGAAGAAGCTGTGGAAAGACAGGTACACAAATACTGGTGGAACAAGGAAGCAGTCCAACCATTCTGCAAAGTAATAAGGAATTATACTAAAAATAAAGCTTATGATACCCAAAACCCAAAGGTTTCAAAGGTCCCACTACTCTACCCCAAGAAAATTAAAAACAGAAAGGTTCCCTATATACATCAAAATATTCACTATGGTGCCTTTTTTGAGGCTTAGACAAGTATTTTAATCTTCCTGGGTTAGAGGCCCAGCAATTAGGGAATGACTAAACACTGTAGGGATTTAATGTAATTGAATACCACTGTACTATAAAAAAATGATGAATGTGAAGAATTCAGAGAAGAATAGAAAGATTTATTTGAAATGATAAAATAAGTAGAACCAGGAAAACAACAGAAATAATGAGAACTGAAAGAATAAAATTTTTGAAGAATGTTTTTAAATTACAATGACCAAGTTGGCCCTGAAAAGGAGTTAAGAAAATGCACCTTCCTCCTGGTATTGTGCAAAGTGAATGAATACAGAGATGGAATGTTATATATAATTGTCAGAAAGGCCTGAAGTACTGATTGGTTTTGCTGAGTTACCTCTTCTCTCTTTTTAAAAACTTTTGTTACAAGAGAGCTTAAGGGAGTAGGGAAGATACGTTTGGAAGTGAAAATGGCGTAAAAACAAAAGATATCAATAAAAATAAGGTAGCCAAAAACACTAATGTACTTGTATACTGGCTGTCTCCAATGAGTTAAATTGTGAAAGGGCTAACAATCCACAAAAGGCAGAAAAGAGAGTCAGAATATGAAGGACAAATAGAAAGGAGCAGCACAAAATTTTAGAATGGTATCAGGAAGGTTCAGCCTTGCAAACTAAAAATACTAAGGGTAACAAAAAGGCTTTTTAGGCTCATAATAAGACAAAGAATGGGATGAATCTATTCTTGAAGAAAAATAGTATAATATTACCCAGAGAAGCAGAACCGTTAAATGTTTTTGTCATTTTCTCAGTGCAAATGATAAGGATGATAATGCAAACAAACATGATTAGAAAATGAGAGTGATAACGAAACAGCAGGAAAGTCATGTAGACGTGATTTTAAACGAGCTGAGGTCTCCAGTCTCAGGCAATTATACTACATGATTCTGAAAGAATTTACAGATTTACTGCATATGGCAGTGTTGTCAGTTATCTTTAAAATCAATAAAATTTTAAAAAGGAAGTTGTATGCCAGGTATAGTATGGTATTATGTATATGGTACAACATATTATCAAAGATAAATTTGTAAAAGCATTAAAAGATACTTTAAGGATTTATACAACTGGAAAATGGGGTGGGCTGGTCATGTAGTAAGAATGAGGGTATAAGAGATAAAATGGCCTTAGTGATAAACGGATACCTTCTAAAAATAAAAAGAACTAGAAAAAGACCACTATGTGCACTGGGTAAGGACACTATGGGAAATCACAGGAAGATAGAGACAACAATTGTAAAGAAGAAGGCCTGCTGAGAATGTCTCAGAATGATTATCTGTCTGACCTTTAGCAAATAAGTCACTTAGCAGGAACCATAACTAGCATGGGACAAAAGGGGGCTTTTCCGGCAGAGTTATCAACATTGGCATGAGTGTGTGTATGTGCATGTGTGTGCGTATGTGTGCGTGTGTGTGCACTCATGCAATAGAGAATGTATTTCTTTCAGGCCTTCAACTCACAGTCCTTTATTAGTTTCTGCTGCTCCTAAGTGGCTCAGCTGCTACCTCTACAATCCTGTCTTTGGGATACCACTCCCTCCTGGCACAACTCCAATTACTGTCATACTGTCTTCTATGTCACTGCCCCTTTCCTTCACCCCAAAAACTCTGAGCCCCAAGCGAAAAAAATTCTACCAGTAGCTCTACATTTAGCTTAACCTATCTAGATCTCAATTCCCTAATCTGTAAAACGAGATAACATCAAAACAAAATGAAACAAAAAACAAGATAACATCTAAGGTTCTTTCCAGCTCAAGGACTTAATGATTCCAATTCTTGCATGGAAATTTTCCCTGACTTTCTACCCAATCCGTGACTAATTCCCAACAATGACAGACACACAATCATGGCCATGATACCACAACTTAAAAAAAAAAGTTTTATTAAGATTCTACTATGGGCAAGACTATGATACTAGAGAGGGAACAATGGGGAAAAACGACAATCTCAGGCTTCTAGATTTTTACCATCTACATGCAACACACACAGAGATAAGTATAGTATAAGACAGCCTGGGGAAAAGGAAATAGGTTGACAAAATACCCCACAAAAAAGTGAGGGAGAAAATTCTTTTGGCTGGAAGATATATGTATAAAAAAAAAAAAAAAAACTTCACAAAGGAGATTGCTCCTGAGCTGACTCCCTGATAAGAAGGGATTTTGATAGGTGAACACAAGAAGAAAGAACATTCCAAGTAGGAAGATTGGCTTTTTTACTCTCAGAGAATAGTCTAATTTGAGTTACACAGAGATATGAAATAGGGCTAGAAAAACCCTTTAAATGTCTATGATATTTGTCCCAAACCCTCTTATGACCCTATCTCCTCTACAAGACTATAACTGCTTTTAAGGTAAGTACCCTCTATCTTACTTATCAACTATTGTACTCTCCTGATCTACCAATCTGGTACCTTTGTCAAAAAAAAGGGCGGGGTAATGAGTTTAATATAGGAAGAACTGCTCTTGATGGGTGGGCCAAGATGGCGGATTAGAGGCAACCATCCACCTAACTCTCCCAACATTTCCCTCCAAACAACTTGAAAATAACTTCTCTAAACAAATTTTGGAGTAGCAGAACCAACTCATTTTCCAACCTAAGACAAACTTAAGAGCTCTGTAGGAGAGGTCTGTAACACCAGGTTAGGTGCAGACCCAGAGGACAACAGTGGTAGGTTTTAGAGGTGGCCAAAATAGCAACAGCAGCAACTTCAGAAGCTAGCTACAGTAAGTGGATCAGGCAGTGGGTTGGAAAGAGATTATAGTGGACCCTTTGCTGACACTATTTGTCAAATTCATTGCCCGTAAGCGGTTCTGGGTCACAATTCCAGGGCAGAGAGAAGTGCTTGTGGTCAGTCACAAGGCAGTTCTCAGTTCCAAGAAAGAGAGGAGCACTAGCACTTGTGGTTGCAGGAGAGCAGAAGACTTAGTCATAGTTCCAGAGCCAAGAAGAATGCTAGTACTTGTGTCTGCAGTGGAGCAGGGGCCTTTTCTGGGTAAAGATCAAGTGCAGAGCAGAGGAGTATGACTATATTTCTCCTGGGATCACACCACTTTGGAAGCACAGAAAACTTGCAAACTCCCAGAACTAGCTCTGAAAACAGCAGCATGAAAAAATCTAATGCTTAAGAGAGTGCCTCTTCACTCTAAAGTGAGCAGAGTTCAACTTCAACATAACAAAGTCAAGAAATAGGCTGGGAAAATGAACAAACAACAGAAAAAGAACTTGACTATGTAAAGCTACTATGGTGGAAGGGAAGACCAGACATAAATTTAAAAGAAGACAATAACGTGAAAATAATGGCAAATAAAGCCCAAGTCCAACAAGAATTATTAGAAGCGCTAAAGAAAAACATAAATGTGTTAAAGGAAAACTTGGGAAAGGAAACAAGAGTGATGCAAGAAAGTTATGGAAAGAGAATTAACAGCTTGAAAAAAGAGGCACCAAAAAATACTGAAAAAAATAACACCTTAAAAAGAAGGAATCAGCCTAATGATAAAAGAGGCACAAAAATTCACTGAAGAAAAGAATTCCGTAAAAAGCAGAATTTGACAAGTGGAAAAAAATATACAAAAACTCACTGAAGAAGATAATTTCTTAAAAATTAGAACTGGGCAAGCAGAAGCTAATGACTCCATTAGACACCAAGAAAAAATAAAGCAAAGTCAAAAGTATGAAGAAAATGTGAAATCTTATCAAAAAAACAACTGACCTAGAAAACAGGTCAAAAAGAGAGTATTTACGAATTACTAGACTTACTAGAAATTACTAGAATTGATAGAAAGCCATGATTAAAGAAACACCCTAGACATCATATTTCAAGAAATTATAAAGAAAAACTGCCCCAATATCTTAGATCTAGAGGGTAAAAAAACAAAAATTGAAACAATCTATTAATCACCTCCTTAAAGAGATTCCCAAATAAAGACTCCCAAGAATATAACACCCAAATTCCAGAGCTCCCAGGTAAAGGACAAAATGTTGCAAGCAGCCAGAAAGAAACAATTCAGATTTTGTGGAACCACAGTCAGAATCACACAAGATTTAGCAGCTTCCATGTTAAAGGAACTAAAGGCTTGGAATAGGATACTCGGGAAGGCAAAGAAATTAGGATTAAAACCAAGAATAGCTTACCTAGCAAAACTGAGTAAAATCTGTCAGAGGAGAAAATAAATTTAATGAAATAAAGAACTTTTAAGCATTCCTGATTAAAAATCTAAAGCTGACTAGAAAATCTGACATTCAAACAGAAGACTCAAGAGAAGCATTAAAAAGGTAAATATGAAAAAATATCATAAGGGACTCAATAAAGTTAGACTGTTTACATTTCTATATGAGAAGATGATACCTGTAACTAAGAATTTTATCATTAGTAGGGCAGTTAGAAGGAATCTACAAAGGACAGAAGGCAAATGTAAGTTGATTACACTGAGATGCTTTCTTAAAAAAAAATGGAGTAAGAGAGATGCACTGGGAGAAAGGAGAGGTAGAATGGGGAGATTTTTCTCACATAAAAGAGGCATGCAAGGAAGAAGGACCTATCATGTGCCAGGCACTGTGCTACATGCTGGGGAAACAAATACAAAAAGCAAAACAAAACAAAACTCAGGCCCTGTTCTCAATAAGCTTACAACTAACAGAGGAAGACAACACACAAAGGAAGCTAAAAAGGGTAGAAAGAAAAGAAAATGTACAGAGAAGATATAGGGATAGTATGATAGAGAAGTCCAAAAGAGTACAGCCAGGTAGATAAATGAAGAGATAGTTGGCCTGAGCACCTTCCTTAAATGGAAGGTTCTGGGAGGAGATCTACATTCTAACTTCCATTCAGAGGGGGTCTTAGAGGCTAAAGTTACAGATAAGGTGTGAGTACCAAAATTAATGCTACCTTGCAGGATAGTGAGGTTCCTAAGGACATGAGAGAGAAGTCAGAAGGAATGCAGTCAGGTGGAAAATGAAGACACGGCTGGCCTAGACCTGACAAACAAATCAATGGTCAATCCAAAAATGTATGTCTCTGTATTCCGTGTCCATCATCTATCCCTCTGTTAGGAAGTAGGTAAGATCCTTCATTATAGGTCCTTTGTAGACATGGTTGGTCATAACCTTGAATAGAGTCTTAAATCTTTCAAAGTTATTTTCTTTATAACGTTGCTAGTCTTGTATAAATTGTTCTCCTGGCTTTACCCACTCCACTCTGAATTAGTTCATGCTACCCAGGATTCTCTTCAATACCTTTCATCATTCCTTAAGGTACAATAATAATTCTATTACAATTGTATACCAAAATTTGTTCAGCCATTCTCTAATTGTCTAAGAGGCAATCTAAAGTACCCCTTTGGATGCTAGTTATTTTCTTCCCCGCTCCCCCCCTCCCCCCCTGCCCTTCTTCTAATCCTAAGGGGGCCAATTCTTAATGAAAGGATAGAAGCGATCACAGGATAGTGCCTCCCTTTCATATCTCTTGATCTACACATACACACACACACAATGCATAATTTTCTTCAGCAAGTTTAGTAAAATTAAAATGAGAGAGGTATAAAGCACTAATTTTTTTAAACCAGACCTGTGAGTTTATTCACATAGGAAAAGAAGAAAATAAAAGGTAGAAGAAATCCCTCTACCAATGAATGCATATGGGCAACTTATCCAGGGTCACACAGCTAGGGTATGTCAGTGTAAGGATCTGAATCTAGTATTCCTGATTCAGACTGGTTCTCTATTAAGTCATGATGCTTCTCAATATAAAGTTATTGTTATTGCCTTGAATTTCTGTAGTGTTTCTTCCCAGTCGAACTCATGTAGGTTAGAGAAAGGAGAATATGTGCAATAAGCAGGGGAAAAGTCTTTAGTAAAGTTAAGCTTTGGACTGGGGAAGAAAAGTTACGCTAAAGCCATAGAAACATGGACCTGTTTTAGTTCTAGTCCAAATCAGTTTAAAGATAAGAAAATTAATGCTCAGGGAGATTTAAGTGAATTGCCCAACATCACCTACAAAAACTGACTAGTAAAAGATTTGGGCCAAGAATCCATGACTCCTGAAGACTCCTAGTCAAGCCCATTTTCTAATGCCTTCAGTGCCTCCTCTTCCCTCCCACCTAAAGCATTTTTTTAAATGCTAGAAAGGTATTTGACCAAAAAGTACTTTTTCACACAACTTTTAAAAATAAATTTTTTTGCCTCTTATACTTGGGGACTAGTTTCTAGATCCAAAGGAAACTCATCAACTCTACTTTACATTATATACAAATAACCTTAAATTTTCTTTTGTGTAAAATCTTCTATTTTGTAGAAAAATTGAAAAAATCTCGAAATTTATTTCTGACATTATTCTTCTAGGTACAATAAGCACCTCTTGTGCTAGATATTGAAGGAGATACAAAATTAAAATAAGGTCCTTTACCTCCTGGAGCTTACAATCTGGAAGGGATATAAGAAATGTACACAAATAATCATGATATACTAAAGTATTTCCAACTCTTCAAATCCAGGAGTCACCATCTTTATTATACTTCTGTTCCCCACTGGATTTAAGGTAATCATATCTCAGACCTTATCAGCATTTGAAACTATTCCCCCTCCAAGATCTTGAGCTTTGCAATACCCCTCTCTAACCACAATTTCCCATCCTTCTATTCTCCCACATGCTTATTCCTCCCTAATCCGATCTTCATTCTTACCATAACCTCCAATTTCTTGATCTCTCCCTCTTTTGTTGACCCCAGCACTCTTGTTCTAGCTTTACTTCTTTCCCAACCCAAATCTCACTCAATAATTAGCTACTTCAATGTTATTCTTTACTATTCAATCCCATATACAATCAGACTTCTCTATCTATTCCTACTTCCAAGTCATCAGGCTTTATCAAGAAGTTACAAAATGATCCTAATTGGATCCACTTACAAGGTCACCCCATTTAACCTCAAATGGGTCCTCAGAGATACAAAGAAATTATTTTTCATTCATCTCTTGATTCTCCAATCTATACATTCACTGCACTAACTACTCTACACGAACACAGAATTTCATTCCAATTTCACTGCTCCTTTAGCAATGTCTTTATCTCTAATGAAAAGAGAAATAATTTACATTTATGTAGCACTCTGAAGCTTGCAAAGCACGTTCCACACCCCATCAAATAAAAAGGTCATATATTGTTCCTATTTTACATGAAAAAACTGAGGCTCTGAAACATCACAGAGGCATCAAGTTTTTTTTAGAGGGAACATTCAATTCAAAGTCCCATGAAAACTTGATCCACACTGCATGCTTTCAATTATCCCCTCAAATGAATCACAAATCTATTTTTCTAGCCTTAATCTTGAGTTCCATTTCTTCCTTTCTAACTACCTGCTAGACATGTCTACCTTGAAAGTCCTTCCATGATCTCAAATTCATTATTTCCGAAATGGATTACTCATTTTCTTCTCAAAACACACCCCTAACTTCCCTATCTCTGTTGATGATGCCAAAGGCAATTCTCCCAGTCATCCATGCTCTTCAGGGGCAGCTAAGTGGCACTGTGATTACAGGTTTGAAGCTTTTAAAAGTCAAGAAGTCTTGAGTTTAAATTAAGCCTCAGATATTTATTACCTGTGTGACCCAAGTTATTTAGCCTTGATATCTTTCAGTTTCCTCAACTGCAAAATGGTGATAGTGTTAGCACTTACTTCTCAGAGTTGTCATAAGCACATTTGTAAAGTGCTTTGCAAACCTTAAAGCTCCACATCAAGAAAACACTGGTGCTCCATCAGCCACCACCACATCATCCACATGTGGAACCACTGACTACCACAAATGGAGAAGTGTGAATACTGTAGATAAGTTCACCTACCTTGATAGTGTACCAAGATTGTACACATTGAAAATGAGGTTGACGCACACACTGCTAGAGCTAGCTCAGTGTTTGAGAGGCTCCAAAGAAAAGTATGGGGGAGAAGAGGTATTAGACTGACTACCAAACTGAAGGTTTACAGAGCCATTGTGCCGACCTCATTGTTGTATGCTTGTAAAACATGGACAGTCTACCAGCACCATGCCAGGAAACTGAATGGCTTCCATTTAAACTGTCTTAGGAACATTCTGAAGACCATCTGGCAGGATAAGGTACACTGAGGTCCTTGCTTGAACTAAACTGCTAAGCATTCAAACTATGCTTCAGAAAGTGCAGCTCTAAGAGGGCAAAGTCAAGAGGGGGAGTAGAAAGATGGACCTGTAGAAACTCTCCCATTCCGCCCCCAGGTCATAAAATACCTGTAAAAAATAAATCTAAACAAATTCTAGAGCAGCAGAAGCCACAAAATGACAGAGTGAAAGAGATTTCCAGTGCAAGACAGCCTGGAAGGCCAATAGGAAAGGTCTATCTCACCAGGCGCAGAGATGAGTGCAGCCTAGAGTAGGCTACTCAGTGAGGCAGGGACAGGACCAGGAACAGTCTTCAAGCAGCAGTTCCCAGACTGCTCAACTCACAAACGCCTAAGACAGCTTCAAAGGTCAGTGAGAAAGCTCTTTCACTTGGGTGAGAAGGGAACATGGTCTGGACCCACGAGCAGCAACCACTGTAGCAGCAGTGTCCATTTTTGGAGCCCCCAGTCTAAAGATCCTGGGGGAATTAAGCTGCTGATCTGGATCTCAGCCATGAGTGGCTCTCCTGGGTTGAGGAAGAGTGCTGATAGTGGAGCTGATGGAGGCTCTGGAGAGGGAACCCTGCAGGGAGATCCTGGGCAGAACTGAGTGCCTGTAGTTGCTCCCAGACCAGAATGCAGGCCAGGAGAGGAGTAAACTCCTCTCCCTTGATTGTGCCACCTTGGAGGATCTGAGAACTTACTGGTTCCCAGAGTATACTCTCCTCTTGACAAAGGACTCAAAAGTCAAGTAATTGGCTGGAAAAATGTCCAAAAAGGGGGGAAAAAATAAGACTATAGAAGGCTACTTTCTTGGTGAACATGTATTTTCTTTCATCCTTTCGGATGAGGAAGATCAATGCATACCACCATCACAGAAAGACCTAAAAGTCAAGGCTTTTGCATCCAAAACCTTCAAAATAAATATGCAATGGTCTCAGATCATAGAAGAGCTCAAAAAGGATCTTGAAAATCAAATAAGTGGAGGAAAAATTGAGAAGAGAAACGAGATACAAGAAAATCATGAAAAGCGAGTCAACAGTTTGCTAAAGGAGACCCAAAAAGATGCTGAAGAAAATGACACCTTCAAAAATAGGCTAACTCAACTGGCAAAAGAGGTTCAAAAAGTCAATGAGGAGAATAATGCTTTAAAAAGCAGAATTAACCAAATGGAAAAGGAGGTTCAAAAGCTCATTGAAGAAAACAGTTCTTTAAAAATTAGAAATGGAGCAGATGGAAGCTAATGACTTTATGAGAAACCAAGAAACTACAAAACAGAGAGCGTCAACTCTCATGGGTTGGCCACATTGTTCTAATGCAAAATGTACGCCTGCCAAAAAGACTATTTTATGGAGAACTCTCATGGGGCAGGTGATCATATGGCGGTCAGAAGTGATACAAGGACAACCTCAAAGTCTCTCTCAAGAACTTTGGATTTGACTGGGCAACATGGGAGACACTGGCACAGGACCGCTCAGCATGGTGTGCCTACATCAGAAAGGGTGCTGTGCTCTATGAGCAAAGCAGAATTGAAATAGCACAAAGGAGATGTAGGATGCACGAATTTGGAGTGTCCACCCCAAATGTTCACACAGACTATCTGTGCCCAATCTGTGGTAGAACACTCCAAGCTCATACTGGTCTGGTCAGCCACAGTAGGACTCACTGAAACTTGACTATAAAGTGGTGATTCACATGATCACATCATGGTGATGTCATTTTGGTCCTCTTGGAGAATGAAAGACAATAACAATTACCCTCTACTCCTCCCTCCTTCTCAAATCTCCCTCTCTTACATCCAATTCACAACCAAATGCTGTCAATCTTCCTCCTCTCTAATCCTTCTCACATCCATTCCTTCCATTTCCACTTCCATTATAAGCAACTTAGTTTAGGACTTCATTACTTCTAAACTAAATCTAGATAATAGATAAGATAACAGATTAATAATGTATAATAATGTGCTCCTTGCCTCTCCCCCTTCTCCAATCTAGCCTTTACATTGATGCCATAATAATAATTTCAATGCACAAATCCAAACATATCAATTACCTACTCAAAAAATCTTCAATGCCTCCCACTGCTTACAAATAAAATACAAACATATATGAATAAAATTAAATAAAATATAAATGAAGGTCCTCTACAATGTGGCTTCAACCTGCCTGACCAAATACCATCCTCACCATGTTTCTAATTCTAACCAAATTCAACTAAACCACGTATATTTCACTTTCATGAAATCCTCTTTTATGTAAGATAGCTTCTTCCTATATCTGTCCTTCTGCTGATCATTCTCCAATCTCTTTATTCATCCCTTTTCACTCTCCATATTGCTAGTCTTACATCTCCAACTGTTTATTGAATATCTCAAATTAGAGGTGTCAATGACATCTTAAACTCAACATGTCCAAAGGTCAACTCTTATCTGTTCCCCCAAATCCTCTCCTCTTCCTAACTTTGCTATTACTGTCACTGGTATCAGTATCCTCCCAGTTACCCAGGTTCTCAAACTAGGTGTCATCCTCAACTCCAAACTCTCTCTCACACCCACTCCCATCTAATCTGTGGCCAAGTTCTGTTGATTCTACCTTTGCAACATCTCATTTGTGCTCCATTCACCTCATCACCTCAGCAACAGTCTATATGACATTCAAAGCCCTTTATAACCTGGCCCCTTCCTACCTTTCTAGTCTTCTTACATCTTACTCTCAGTGACACTTGCCTCCTTGATGTTCTCCTACACAACACACCAACTTACAACTCAGTGCACTTTTAACTGACTCTCCTCAATGCCTGAAATTCTCTTCGTCCTCATCTCACTATAGCATTTCTTGGCTTCCTTCAAGTCCCTCATAAAATCTCACTTTCTATATAAGGCTTTCCCAATCCCCCTAAATGCTAGTGCCTTTCCTCAGTTTATCTCTAATTTATATTATATGTGGCTTGTTTGTACATAGTTGTTTGCATATTATTTCTCTCATTAGACTGTGAGGTCCTTGAGAGTAGGCATTATTTTGGGGAGCGTTTGTATATCCCCAAAGCTTAGCACAGTGCTTGGTGCTTAATAAATGACTCTGCTTTCCTCAGAACACACTATGTGGTCTGAGAGTGGACTAGGTTTTGGTTTTTGTTATTATTTCTGTTAACTATAAAGTATACCAATTAACTATTTAAAATTGTGGTTAAAAAAAATCTATTACTTGCAACCAAGATTAGGAGGGAAGCAGAAAACTGGGAAAGAATTTTTACAACTAGTGTCTGTGATAAAGGCCTCATTTCTAAAATATAGAGAGAACTGAGTCAAATGTCCAAGAATACAAGTCACTCCCCAATTGATAAATTGTCAAAGGATATGAATAGGTAGTTTTCAGAGGAAGAAATTAAAGCTATCTATAGTCATATGAAAAAATGCTCTAAATCACTATTGATTAGATAGATGTAAATCAAAACAACTCTGAGATACCACACCTATCAGATTGGTTAACATGACAAAACAGGAAGATGATAAATGCCAGAGAAGATGTGGGAGAGGTAGAACACTAATTCATTGTTTGTGGAGCTGTGAGCTGATCCAGCCATTCTGGAGAGCAATTTGGAACTATGCCCAAAGGGCTATAAAAATGTGCATACCCTTTGACTCAGTAATTTATAGCAACTCTTTTTCTGATGGCCAAGAACTGGAGATTGAGTGAATGCCCATCAATTGGGGAATGGCTGAACAAGTTGTGGTATATGAATGTAATGGAATACTATTGCGCTATAAGAAATGATGAACAGGCAGATTTCAGAAAAACCTGGAAAGACTTATATGAACTAATGATGAATGAAAGGGGCAGAACCAGGAGAACATTATACACAGTAACAGTCACAGAGTGCTAGGATTATTTCTGATATACTTACTTCTTCACAGCGACATAAGGACCTAAAATATTCCCGAAGGACTCGATGCAAAATGCCATCCATATCCAGAGAAAGAACTATGGAACTGGAACGCAGAATGACGCAGACTATTTTCTCTTCCGTTATATTTTGGTTTGGATTTTCTTATAGTTTCTCTCATTTGTTTTAATTTTTCTATACAACATGACTAATATGAAAATGTGTTTAATAAAAATGTATGTGTGGAACTCATATAAGATTTCACACGGTTTCCAGGAGGGGAGGAAATTTAAAACTTAAGGAAGTGATTGTTCAAAACTGAAAACAAATGAATTAATTTTTAAAACTCTATTACAATGATGCCAGATTCAGTGTTGTAAGGGAACAAAGAAAAAATGATAAGATTTCTCTAAACAGTGATAACAAAAATTAAAGGTAAAGGCTAACATGTGGCTTTAGAGTATCATCTAGCTTTTATAAGAGCTTCCAAAAGATACTAAAATTGATGGCTGACCTTTGCATTCTTTCCCATGATTAAATATAGATATTGGTCCCTAGCAAAGAATTTCTAATATTTGTTCTATAAGGGAATGGTTTGAAACACAATTCATGTGATTAGGGGTTCTATGAAAAAATGCATATAATTGTAATATTTAACCTCTAAAATAAAATCTCTGATCTTAACCTTAACAAGAGGTTGTTATACACACAATTAGAATATTACATACAGTAATTTGAGATGTGAGAAAAGTCTTATTTTATCTATACTATCCCCAAATTTGCCTGATTCTACTCCCTTTTCCCAAAAGTTTCCCATCCTCCTAAACCAATGTATTTTAAGTAAAAAAAAATGTTCCATGACCAAATTAGTTTGGACAACACTGCTATAAAGGTCTTATAATTAAATCAAAAGAGATAATATTTGTAAAAGTGCTTAGTACAGTGTAGAATGTAGTAATCACTATAAAATGCTTATTTTTGTCACTCCATTTTAATTTATTCTCTATCTTCTAATAACTTCTTTAATAACCTTAACCTTATGAAATACAGAAATCGAAAAAACCACTGCAAAAAGCAGCAACTCATAATCCTTTTTTCCTTCTTTTAACAGATCATTCCTCATTTTCTTAAGACAAAATCTTTTAGACACACTAATGAACATTGAGCATTGACCCTAAAACCTATAAATCTAAACTTTGGAGATATTTCCATTATGATAACATTTAGGGAGTACATGACTCAGCACAGGGTAACTGGGGGTGGCAGGAAGGGTTTCAGGGAGGGGAGAAAAGGAAGATTGACACAAAGATGTTCAATCTTACTCTCTCCAAATCTAGCTTTCCAGAATCATCACCAGAAGAACCAATAATGAATATCATACCTGTACTCCTACTATGTCCCCTGCTAGCTGAGTCAAAAGGCCAGCCCTAGACAAAGCTGTAAGTATGATCACCCTGTTCGCATCCCTTTCCTAGTCTCCCTCATACCACTGTTTTTAAAGGCCACTTGCCACCCAAAGCCTTCTCCTTAGTGTCTCAATCTTCCCAAATTAATCCCCTGATCCATAAAATCTTCTGTAGTTCAGAAGAAAATAAGTTAAACTAATCAAAGTGGTAAAGACTGACAGCCCTTACAAGAACATTCAAAAAAAGAATTTTATTTCTTTATTCAACCCAAATGAATCTCTGATTAGAAGAAATGCCAAAATTCCGTCAAAGGGAGGTAACAATTTCTAACTGAGGAGAAGATTTTTTTGAGGGAGTATGGGAAAGGGTGGAGGGAACCCTACTAGGTTCCACTCTTCCACCAAGAACTTGATCTCCCACTTTCTGAACAGTGGACTAGCCCAGAATTAGACTTACCTCCCCTAGACAGTGTATAAATTAAATGGAACAATGACAAGATAGTGAAAGCAAAGGTAGAGGTAAAAACAGACCATATAAACACAAGCTTTCAGGATTAACTCCCATATCAACTTAAGTGGTTCAAGCCATGCTTTGAAAAATAATCCATCAATTTTATACACATTTTGAGGACCTTATGAGAGTACTGAATATAAGTTTGACTTTTAAAAAAACAAATCCAGATCCAATTTATGATTTGCTCTTCCTTTCTTTTTTTTTAAAGGAAAACAAAATCACTTCCCCAAACATCAATCTATTTTCCAATAAGAACCTATGTTCCATTAAGTGCTAAAGCTAGTAAGTAAATATGCTAACATTTTCTGTTGGAGTAGTTAGTCAAAGGCATCATACTTCATTATCATTAAAAGGAATACTGTAAAATAATTACATTCTCTTCTCACGTTGTCAAATAAAGGCATTCAAAATATTTTATGTCAGAAGTGCTTTTTCTTTAATCAAAGAAACTAGAATCTAATGCATGTAAACATATTTGCACGCCCCCCCCTAAAACTAAATCTGCTTTAAAAGACTTAGAAGAACAAACTAAATAAAACAAAAGCAAACAACTCACCTACTTTATGTGGGAACAAAAGAAATAAAAAATTTTTTAAATGTATTTCAGGGGAAAAAACTTGATCTGGATAAATACACTTACTCTTTCAATAGACTACAATGTTATCTAGGGGCAACTGGTGGTCAAGTGAAGAGGGAACAGGGTCAGGCATCTGGAAGACCTGATTTGATCTCTAAGTTAGGTGTATGACCCTGGACACATCACTTAATTTCAGTTTACTTCAGTTTCTTCAACTGTAAAATGATGTTTGATAGCACCTATCTCCCAGAGTTATAAGGATCAAATGAGTTAACACTTGTAAAGCAAGTACCTGGTACATAATAGCCACTTAATAAATGCTTGTTTCCTTCCTT
The DNA here is from genome assembly GCA_028658325.1 of Potorous gilbertii. Taxonomy (NCBI): domain Eukaryota; kingdom Metazoa; phylum Chordata; class Mammalia; order Diprotodontia; family Potoroidae; genus Potorous; species Potorous gilbertii. The sequence goes on along the minus strand of CM053774.1, from coordinate 13,426,528 downwards.
ATTTAGTTTTATAAATGTCTTGAATAATTCACATAGCTGTATTTAAGGGAAACCTTAAATAGATAACCCTATCAAGCACATTTCACCTTGGAAAATCCAATGGCATTCTTAACCAGTGTTCTAAAGTCAGCAATAATCAATAACAGAGGCGCCCTACTTCAAAGGACATCCAAAACCTACATGGATGTTCTTACTGTGAACTCCTCATAATAGAGATTGGAGTTCTGATTAGGGTTGACTGACATTG
>CM053774.1:13399103-13425781 GCA_028658325.1 Potorous gilbertii | reverse complement strand
GAAACCTTAAATAGATAACCCTATCAAGCACATTTCACCTTGGAAAATCCAATGGCATTCTTAACCAGTGTTCTAAAGTCAGCAATAATCAATAACAGAGGCGCCCTACTTCAAAGGACATCCAAAACCTACATGGATGTTCTTACTGTGAACTCCTCATAATAGAGATTGGAGTTCTGATTAGGGTTGACTGACATTGTTTGCTCGGGGCTTTTGCTTAGTATCTTAATCGAGATATTGGTCATTTTTAAAAAAACATTTTAAACTGTGTTAAATATTTTCAACTACAACAGTACCATTAGTTTAAATCCAGGAGCTAGAAACGCAGATTGAGATTCCAGCCCGTTTTTAAGGGTTAAAATCGAAATCACTTAAAAATCAGGCTCTCTTCCAGAGGGGGAGGGAGAAGAGAGAGAGAGAGAGAGAAAGAGGGAGAGTGTGTGTGTGTGTGTGTGAGTGTGTGTGTGTGTGCGTGTGTGTGTGTGTGTCTTACAAAGTCACACAGCAAGCAGCTTGGACAGTTCTGTTCTCAAGAAACTTCAAAAGGCAACAAGAAGAGAAACACAAAACAACTCTTTGTTATCTCTCCGCTGAAGTCACCTAAGAAGCTGCCGTGCCCGATACTGTAACAGAAGAACAACTTTTCAGAAAACACACAATAAGCGTTTTCCAAGGCGCAGTCAGCACATTTTATGCAACTATTCCAAGTTTCTCTCCGGCGAAACAAAAGCTTAACTTAAAAAAAAACCAAGAAAAGCAAAGAAAGATGCCAAAGGGCCAACGGAGAAATCCCGCGAGTGGGCACGGGGCCTTTCTGCAAGGGCAAGTTCGGCGCTCTTGAAGGGCCCACCTGGAACACCCTGGTCTCCCCCCGTCCCCCACAAACGCTTTGGGGGGGTTGTTCTTTTTAAGCGCCCCGCAGCTGTCAGCTCCACCCAAAGGCTCGCGCCCTACGGGACGGCGGGTCCCGGGTCTCCCCCGCGGCCCCGGGTCGCGGCCGTCAGAGGCGGCTCCCCCCCCGCCCAGTCCTCCCCCGACCCCCCGCCCCGGCCCAGAGGCCTGCACAGTGCGCGGCCCCGCGCGCGCTCCCGACAGGGAAGGGGGCGGCGGCCTCTTCCCCCGAGTCAGGCCCAGCAGCAGCGGCGAGACAGCGCCCCGGGGCCGGGCAGCGGAGCGTGCAGGGCAGGCCTCCGGAGCTGGCCGGCGTGGGCTGGGCAGCGAGAGACCACTCACCGGCGGCTCATGGTACGGCGGCGCCTCCTCCGCTGGCCCCACGGCCTAGCGCGTCTCCGCGGTCCCCACCGTGCGGCCCCCAGGCAGCGCCATTCAAAAGCGGCCGCGCGGCCAGCCGGGATAGCACCTCGGCCCCGCCCCTCGGGCGGAGCGGGAGGGGAGGACGAGGAGCCCGCATGCCCAGAGGCTCCGGCGTCCCACTTTCCGCTCTATCGCCCCCTGGTGGCAGTATCTGCGCACGGCAGGCGCTTTGTTCCTGTGGCTCTTTCCTAGGGCTGGAACCCTGGACCCACAGTGTTCAATTCAATAAACGTTTACTAAGCGCCTGCTTTGTACCTGGCCCTGTGGTATAAGCGCTGGCATAAAAAGAGGCAAACACCAGCTCCTCATCCTAAATTCCTTGTTGCAGCCTTCTGATCTCCACACCACGATGAGGATAAAGCACCAGAATAGACTTTCCTTCTTGTCATGCTCCATTTCTAGATGGATCACCAGCTTAGAGCTGGACGGGACCACAGCGTCTCATCTTACAGCCAAGGAAAGGGGGACTGAGAGGTTCAGGGACGTCTTCAGGAGTGGGGTTTGAACCCAAGGAACTCCACCTTTAAGGGGATGACTCTTAAGTGGAACTGTCCGCCCACAAGATCCTGAAGTAAGAAGACATTCTCCTGGAGGTCCCTTCAACCAAAAGAACTTACCAAAAAATTCACAGTATTTTAGTTCTGAAAGGGAGCGTGGAGATCATCTGGTCCATTTTATAACTGAGGGAATGGAGGTCCGATAAGATAAAGTGACTTACTTAAGTCCCAGAAAAGTTTAATGAACTATCAGAAGAAATATTTTGGGATAAGTTGAACTTTCCTAAAATCCCTCAAATCAAGCCAGTTAACCATTCAGCCTACAACTAGGACCACCTTTGCTTTCAAGAGGAGGCAATATCAATGGGGAACAGATAAGTGGAGAGTATAGGGATGTAGACTTGGTTAATAGCTTCCTGTCCTCATCACGTGGGTGACTTTTGACAATTGATTCCAAGATGGGGAGGGAGTGGTAAAAAATCTAAGATACATGGAAGTCATTGTCAAACACTGAAAACAACTCAATCAAAAAAAATAAAATAAAATTGTCTTAAAAAAAGAAACAAACAAAAAAGGCAATTGATTCCAAGTATAACTCAGCATAAGAAAATGACCTCAAGTGAGAATGCAACTTCTACCCCCCCCACTCCCCCCCACCCCTCGCCAAAAAAGACATAAAACCCTGCACTAACTTATAGCTGGGACTTTTAAATTTCTCTCTTTATATCGTCTAGTCTAGTACTTTGCACATAGTTGGAACTTAATAAATGCTTATTTAATTGAATCAAATTGAATTGAAATTGGGAGGATAAGATGGAAGAGGAAGATGAGTTTGGTTTTGAACAACAACTAATCAAAAAGTATCTATTAAGAATCTAATATGTGAGAGATATTGTGGCATACCCTATATACAAAGATAAAAATGAAAGTCTGAGCTTATGGAATCTATGTTCTTTTGGGAGGACAGGCAACCTCTACACACATAAACATATACAAAATAAACACAAGATAATTATGGGGGAGAAGTACTAGCAATTGTGGGAGTCAAGTAGGTCCTTATCTTGAAGGTAGTGTTTAAGCTGAAGCCTGAAGAAATTAGAGATTTTAAAAGGCAGAGGTGAGGAGACAGTACATTCCAGGCATGGGTGACAGCTCATACAGTAGCACAAACATGGGAAATAGAATGCCACATATAAGGAAAAGCAAGAAGACCATTTTGTCTGGACTATAGGGTGTGTGAAGATAAGACTGAGGCCAGGTTGTGAGCAGCTTTAAATGATAAGCAGAAGAGTTTGTGTTTGATCCTAAAGACAAGAGAAAGCCCACTGGAGTTTATTGAGTAGGAGAGAGACATAGATCAGTGTTTTATGAAAAATACTTTAACATCTGTGTGAAGGATAATGGATTAAAGAGGAGTGAGGAGGAGGCGGCAGAGAGAGAAAGTGAGAGAGAGAGACTAAGAGAGACTAGAGAGAAAGAATCAATTGGGACCTAGTCCAGGCAAGAGGAGATGAGAGTTAGCATCATGGTGGTGATTGTATGAGTGAAGGGGACATATGTGATGAATGCTGTGAAGACAGCACATAAAACATGACATTTGGGCATATGAGATGGGGAAAAAGGAGTTAGTGATGACACAGAAATTATGAACCTAGGCACTTTCCAAAGAAATAGGGAAATTCTGAAAAGAAGTATATGGAGGAGGGAAGAAAAGACAAATTCTGTTTTAGACATGAGTTTGAGATCCTACAGAACAACTATAGGACCTATTGAGTTTGAATGTGATACAATGACATAAAAATTAAAGAAGACAGAAGAAAATGTAGGTTGTGAGTTTGAAAAAGCCAGCAGGCAAGGAAATTATTTTTGGAAGTCATGCCCTAAAATAGTGAACAATAAAGAAATGGGAGTGGGTAAAAGAAGGTGCAGAGAAAAAAAGCACTAAGAAGGAAAACAAGGGGAATGTCAGCACTTAAGAGGGCAGAAAGAGGAAAAGGAACATGCAACAGGGGCTGAGAAGGATTAACTAGAGAAAAAGGAGTCAGAAAACTAAGGAAGGAGACATTGTCAACAAGCCTGGAATTGGCATCAAGGTCAAGGAGAATGAGGAAAGAAACAGGTTATTTAATTTGGTGATTAGGTGACCTTGGAAAGAACAGTTTCTTTAGAGTAGTGATGTTGGAAGTCAGAATGAAGGGGGTTAAGGAGAAAGCCTGTCACCATCATTAAAAAACATGATTTCATCTTGATAGTGTCCTAGTGTTCATGCATTGTAAGTCAGAGATATTTATATTTTACCAAGTTTTAAAATAGTCATCTATGAAAATGTGTTAGACCAACATTCAGCTACCCCACCATCTGGTACCTCAATCATAAAGTACTGGATAGCCCTGGCTATGAAAAACCAAAAACAAACAAAAACAAATCCTGATTCCTTAGAAGGAACTGGCTGTAATTAGTAAAGGGTATGTATGAATTTTGGAGAAACAGCTCAAGAAATTTTTCCAATCCCTCTTACTTTGGGGCAAATTTGCTCTTGCTACAGCTAAAGTATGTTACCTCTAAGGCCTTCCTAAAGTACACTGGCAATAAATGAGACTTCTACCTCTTTGGCCCTAAGGAAGGCTGTAAGTTGTGGGTATATCTTGAAGCCTTGGAGAATGTAGTGGATATGGAGAGGTCACTCAAAGAGGATTATCATCCCTCTTGAGCTCAGAAAGGCACACAAAGGTGCCTGTTAAATTCCTAACCATCCTTTAAACCCTGGTCCAAGTGAGAAATCAGCAAAGATAGCAAAACAGGAGGAAGCTGTACTGCCCAACTTTCTCGTAAAGCTATTCCAACAAAGGTCTATGAATAGTGCCATCAGCAACTCTAAACAGAAAACAGAGTAAGCCTTTTTCCAGCTCAGTTCATAATAAGGAGACAGAGATCCCTGAGTATTGCTGATGAGGTCTAGACAGGAAGGTGCCATGCAGAACCTTCTAGTCCAAGGACTAAACTAAAAAGCTTAAACTGGTAGTCTACTAGAGCAAGAAGCAGTTGGGTTAAGGCAGAAACTGGCCCTGAATAGGAGATCTCAAAGCTCGGAGTAGGAGGGATTCTAGATTAAACTGTTTGAGGTACACTAGAAAAAAATAAGTATACATAAAAAGTCTCCCAGGATAAAGAGCTGTGATGGAAATAAGATCTCCAAAGACAGAAACCCAGGAAAAAAAATGATTCCAAAATATGTACATGCAAAACCTCCAAAAGAAACAACTTAGACACAAGGTCAATTAGAATTCCTGGAATAAGTGAAGAAAGAAGGTTTTAAGTTTCAATGATTTTATAAACGAAATGAGATTACTTGAGGAAAGAATTAGAAAATAAATGAAAGCTTCAGAGGAAAGAATTAATAACAGTATAAGAGGTTAAAAAACAAACAAACTTTATCCAAGTAACAGACTTCTTATACTGAGACAGAAGTCAGGATCACACAAGATTTAGCAGCTATTACAGTACAGAATTGGAAAGATTAGAATATGAAAGCCAAAGACTTGGCAATTAATTCAGAGTTCTCGGTTAACTTTGAAGGGAGTAGTTTCATTTGAGTGATAAGATCTGAAGCCTTACTGAAAGAGATTAAGGAGTGAGTGAGGAGAGAAAGGAGAGGGAGTAACAACAGATAGATGTTTCAAAGACTTTGACTAAGAAAGAGAAGAAAGTTATTGGATGATAACTTGAGGAGAAAGTAGAATCTAGTTAAGTGGGTGTGTTGTTTTTTGTTTTTTAAATGGGAGAGATTTGTGCATATTTGAAGGCAGTAGAGTAGGAACCAGTGGATAGGAAGAAGATTCTATGGAGAGGGGGAATGATTAAAAATGCAATCTACTAAGAAAACTGGGTGGGATGAAATGAAGTGCAAAGAGTCCCTGCCCTCAAGGAACTTATATTCTGAGAGGCCAAAGGATGCTAGTTTACTTGAATTGGATCAAATTGAATCAAATAGTTATTCCTTTGGTTGTCTGATAACATGGACCAAATAGTACTGGGAGAGACCGAAAACAATAAAAAGAGAATATGGAAACCTTGACTTTTTAAGAAACTGGTATGTTGGCAAGTTTAACTTTTGATTTACACAACTCTCCAATGCCTACTAAATCTGCAGCTATATGTACTGGTAGAGTATATGCATATATCATCTCATATTATCTATATTTTATGGAAGCGGCTAGGTGGTGCAATGGATACAATATTGAGCCTGCAGTCAGAAAATCTGAGCTCAAATCCAACCTCAGACATTTACTAGCTGTGCGACCCTGGCCAATCACTTAACCTCTCTTTTCCTCAGTCTCCTCAAATATAAAATATGAATAATTATAGCATCTACTTGCAGCATTATCATCTTAAATGTAATATTTGTGAAACATTAAGCACAGTGCCTGGCACATAGTAGGTGCTATATGAATGCTCATTTTCTCCTCTCTCTTACTCTATAGGAATTATTCTCTCTATTTTATAGATGAAGGAACTGGGGCTCAGAGATTTTAAGTGATTCGCCTATAGTTGCTCAGTTAAGTGTTGAAGTAGTATTTAAACCCATTTCCCTTGTGATTCCAAGTCTTCCATTCTTTCCATGCTATCATGAAGGACCCCATTTGTATTTCCTGCTCCAATCCAGGTCCTTGTACCCAGAATATTAAGAGTGGGATTGAATAACTATGTTGAGCCATTATAGGAGCCTACAGGAGCCACTTTTAGGTATAAGAAAGGCAATGTGAATCCTTCAACAACATTCATGAGATCCAGACCTAAGAAGAAAATGGTAGAGAAACAAATGGGAATATCTCATTTCCATGTGTAACTCTCCTTCTGGAGGTACTCCCCTAAATTTGCACTGCCACTGGCAAGTTGGATCCCCAGGAGGGCAATTAATATCTCACATTCTCCAAGCAACCCTGAGTAGCTATACTCCCAATACTTTAGCTCATGATCTTTCACTAATGAGTTGCCAATTGAGAACCAGCCATTGACTCAATTACTGCTTGGCCAAGGCATATAGGCAAATACACTACATAACATCTTCTCCAAACCCTGGGATGCCCTGTGGTATGAATAATAGCCTAATCCCCTCCCCTGTATAAATTTAGTTTTGTCCAGTAGTTTTCAGTAGTGTCAGACTCTTTGTGACCCCACTGGGGTTTTCTTGGCAAAGATACTGGAGTATTTTGCCATTTCCTTCTCTAGTTCATTTTACAGATGAAGAAACTAAGGCAAACAGGGTCACCCAGCTACTAAGTGTCTGAGGCCAGATTTTAACTCAGGTTTTCCTGACTCCAGTCCTGGCATTCTATCCATTGCATCACCTACCTGCCTTGTAATGAAAAACTAATGTGCTATAAGAAAGGACCATCAGGAATATTTCAGAAAAACCTAGGAAGATTTAAATGAACTGATGCAAAATGAAGTGAGCTATGAACATTGTACACAGTAACAGTCTCATTGTAATGATGACTAACTGTGAAAGATTTAACTCCTCTGATAAATACAGTGATCCAAGACAATTCCAAAGGATCCGTCATAAAAATGACTGTCTACTTCCAGAGAGATCTGAGGAATTCAGTACAGATTGAAGCATACTTTTTTCACTTGCTATATATTTTTCTTTCTTTTTTTGCAGCATGGCTAATATATGACTTTACAAATATAGGATATCAAATTGCTTGCCTTCTCAAAGGATGGGGGAGGGGAAGGAAGGCGAAAGAATCTGGAACTCAAGAAAATGTTGAATGAATATTAAAATAAGTAGTTATTTTTTTAAATCCTTGAAACTTAATTGGCACAGAGGACTAAAATCTCGTGCTATTGCTATCACTTCCTGATTCCCTGAATGTAAAGCAGCCAGAAGGAGCTCTAAGTGGACTCTGCTTGGCAGGAAGGCAACTCAGAGGCATGAGAGCTTCACTCAGCAGAATCAACTTAGGATGACCCTTGTTAAACACTCTCCTGCTATGAAAAAAGTAAATCTTCTTTTGTTAGATGCTGAATGACTTACACTTGCCTCATTTTATTCCAACAGGAGACTGGCCTGAGTCAAGCACAGACCAAAGTATGCACTGTCTCATAACTATACTCACAGCAAGGAATGGGGACATGGGGGCAGTGAGAGGGAATAGTAGGCACAAACTTTAGGTACAATGGTAAGTAGGTACACTCTAAGGGAGCACTTGTGTCCAAAGTGGGTCATGACTTTGGAACTTCAGAGCCTCTAAATCCTTTATCTCACCAGAGAGTATTCACAAAGTCAGTCAGTGATCACTCCACTGCTAGGCTAGACTGACACTGCATGGCATCCCTGCTGAGTCTCTCAGAGGCCTCTTTTGTCCCTAGTAACAACATGAAGTTGTAGTAGATGACCTCTAATATCTCTTCCAACTATAATCTATTTAATATTATAGTTAAGTGCTATATCCCACCAGGACAGGGACTGGACCTTATTTATCTTATCACTCCAATCCTTATATAACTTTCCACATAGTAGGTACTAAATAAATATTAGTTGAGTTGTTTCTTTTTTCTAGACTGGACTCAGACCAAGAAGGGAGCTATTCTTATGTAGTTATGTGGCTGTCTTTATGACTCACTATATAGTTGTCATTCTTATCCTTTGATTTGATCTGTGGGAATTGATGCCCTCCTCCCTTTATTCTGCCAAGTAAATGCTTGAGGGAAGCAACATAATATGATCATAGATCATGTGAACCAGTGAAATAATTACATAGCTCAGTCTTAATGACAAAAGATAATTGTCAGGGTGGAATGGTGTTACTAACTACTTGTAGATCATACCACCAACGTCTTCTCCAGGGAACATACCTCCTGCCCAAGTCACTGCTTGCTAAGGGGGAAGCACAATGACATGGCAGCCCATGAACCAGAGTTGAGTAAATGCCAAATTAACATGGAAATGAGTCAGAGATCTAGTAAATGTAGATCTTTTTCTGGAACTGAAAAGGGTAGGGAAATGAAAACTCAGCAGAAATGGGGGCATTTCTTTCTCTGTTTAGCCCCTACCAATACTGTTTATTAGGCTGTATATTGAAGACATGGACAGTACAGTATAATTAAACCAAGTTAACAATGATATCACATACAAAGACAACATAAACTGGAGGGTTTGCAATGGAAACCCACTTAATTGAAGCAGCAAAAAGTTCCATGAGACTTTAGGACATAGTGGTAGAACTTGTTTGCCCAGGGACAGTGGCCAAGTAGAATCAGTATAGGGATAGTTTAGATGGCATTGACTAAAAATATTGGTCATTCTTCAAAAGGCTTTTCCTAAAAAGTACCTGCCTGTGCAATTTTCCCATTTATTTATGCCAAAAGCAATTTTTGTTTGGCTGTTTTGTTGGCGTATATTCCTTATCCAAACATATTATTCTAGAGGCTATATGATAATATATTGGAAATAGTTTTATAACCTTTCCTAAGCCAAGAAAGATATAAAAACTCAGCCAGTAGAATGAAAGGATATGAACTAAGTAAGAAATGCTTTGTAGCTTTTACAAGATTGCAATACCTTGCAATCTTAAAACTGTCTATTTGTTGATTTAGGTATTTACTTAAAACAACATATTTAGCCAGAAAAAGGTTAGTATAGTGGGTAGAGGGCCATGCTTAGAATCTAGGAGGATCCAAGCTTTGACACGTTCTGATTGGGTGACCATAAACAGTCACTCAACATCTCAGTGCCCAAGGGAACCCTCTAAAACTATAAGTTGCAAATGAATTTCTGATCTGTGGCCACTTCCTTGGCTGGTGGATTCCTCCCAGAACCTCCATTTTAAGGAATGTGTCCAGGTTTGCCATGTATTCATTTTTCTCTTGGTTCCACTGAGTCTCCAGACTTTCTACACTTTCTGCTACAGCAGCCTTCTTAAGTCATGTTAAGTCAAAAAGCATTTATTAAGCACCTATTAAGTGCAAGGCACTGTGCTAAACAGTAGGAATACAAATTTGTTGTCAATCATTTTTCTTCCAGTCATATCTGGCTCTCTGTGACCTCATTTGGGGTTTTCTCAGCAAGGATACTGGAGTGGTTTACCATTTTCTTCTCCAGCTTTTATAGATGACGAAACTGAGGCAAAGAGGGTTAAGCAACTTGCCCAAGGTCACACAGTGTCTGAGATCAGATTTGAACTCGGGAAGATAAATCTTCCTGACACCAAGTCCAACACTCTATCCACTTCACCAACCAGGAGTATAAATACAAGAGGGGGAAGGTAGTTTTTGCTCTCAAGAAGCTTATATTTCAAAAAGGAAGATAATACACAAAAGAAAGCTGAAAAGCTGAAGAGGTAGAAAAAGACTGAAGGTCAGCAATTAATTGATGATGTGATGATGATGATAACCTAACGTTTCCATAGAGCTTACTACACGTCAAACATTGTGTTAAACACTTCACAATTATTGTCTCATTTGATCTGAAAAACAATTCTGGGAGGTCAGTGATATCATTAGCTCCATTTTCCAGATGAGGAAACCAAGGCAAGTGACTTGTCCAGAAAGGACTACAGCCTCTTGAGGAATGAAGGCATGGCTGGCCTGGGTGTTCTTAAGAGCAAAGTTCTGAAAGGAGCTACCCAGTCAAAGGGAGAGGCTGCTAGAGCAGAAGGTACTTCTGACAAGTCCAGGGGTAAAATGAAACTCCAGGCTGAAGAGGATTTGGATGAATGGCAGAGAAAGTCCAGAATCAGGAGGATATCTTGGAGTGAAATGAAGGCAGTTTACCCTAGAAGTTTATTCTGTCCTACAGTCTTCTCACCCTGGAAGTTCACCCCATAACCTTTTCCTCTAATTAGGAGGATCCTCCCAGAGCCTCCATTATATAAGGATTATATTATATATAATCAGCCATGCTTTCATTCTTTCCTCTGCTCTACTTCTGACTCTTCCAACTTTGTCCAATTCAGCTTCCTTTTCTGTTATCTTCTCCCATTAGAACGTAAGCACCTTGAGGGCAGAAATTATCTTTTCTTTTTGCTTGTATTTGTATCCCCAGAACTTAGCATAGTGCCTGACACATAGTAAGCATTTAATAAATGATTGTTGCCTTCTTGCTGCATAGTTATAGAATTTTCTACAGTGATGAAATGAGAAGTGAGTCCTATATTTGGGCTGGTATTTTTATGTTTAAGGTCAAGAACAGAATAGAAGTAATATTCATTCATAACTCATAATTCTGTATCATCTTTATTTTCTAACAGTTTCCACTAGACCTAAAATAAATAACTAGTAAATATTAGTTTCTTTCCCTATTGGATTAATTTATGCTTAAGTAATTTTCTTGCTGACCTCTTAAAATAATGAGATGCTATAGATTTATTTCCAGCTTTCTTGAAAATTTTTTCCAGTTTTTTCTCAAAAAATATGTTATTATGGAAATTATTAAATGAATATGTGCAAACTGTGGACAGTCATATGGGGGAAAAAAGCTCCAAGTCACTAGTAATAAAAGAAAATAAAATTAAAACAATTCTGATGTCCTGCATTATGCCCATGATTTTGACCACAAAGATTAAAAAGGAAAATAGCAATTATTGGAGAGTAAGTAAATTGGTATATTGTTGATGGAGTTGTAAAATGGTTCAACCATTCCGGAAATAATTTGGAACCATACCCCAAAAGTCACTAAAGTAAATACACCTTATTCCCACTGATATTACTTTTAGGTATGTACCCCAAAGAGGTAAAGAACAAAGGGTGCACATGTACCTATATGTGCAGAAAAATTTATAAGCTCACTTTCAGTTGTAGCAAAGAACTTGAAACAAAACAGATATCCATCTGTTGGGGAATGGCTGAACAAGTTGTGTTATATGCATGTAAAGGAATTTTATGGTGCCAGGAGGGAAAGTGTGAAGTGTGAAGTGAATATAGCATGCATTACATTGCAGGCACTGTGTTAAATACTTTACAAATATTATCTCATGTGATTCTTACAACAATGCTGAGAAAAAGGCACTGCTATTACCCCCATTTTACAATTAAGGAAACTAAGGCAAATAGAGATTAAATGACTTGCCCAGGGTTACACAGCTAGTAAGTATTGAAACTGGTTTTGAATTCAGGTCTTCCTGACTCCAGAGTCCAGTATTATAGACACTGCACCACCTAGCTTCCATGAGAAATCAGGAATATGTTGAAGAGATTTGTATGGACTGATGCACAGTAAAATTAGCAGAACCAGTAAAATAATTTGTGCCATGAACACAACAATGATATGAGCAGAAACAACCCAGAAAAACCTCAAATCTCTGAATAAAGCATCGATCAGGACCACGAAAGACAAAAGATGAAACATACTTTCTACCCTTTGAACTAGAACAGGTATCTACAAACTGCAGCCTATGGGCTAAATCCTGTCCATGCCTATTTTTTTTTAATAGCCTTTGAACTAACAATGGATCTTGTATTTTTAAATAACATTTTATTACATTTACAAATGTAAAAGTCATTCTTAGGTATCAGGTAACACAAAAAAAAGTGGCAGCTAGAGTTGACCCTCAGGCTATAATTTGTTGACACCCAGAATTACGGAGTTAGACAAACATTTCTAGACATGGTCAAATTGCTGATTTGTTTTCCCTGACTATTCATATTTCTTATAAGGAGGTACATCTGCTGAGGAGAGGGGAAGATAGGTTGGAGGACTGTAATAGACATGGGAAAAAAAGTTATGATATTTTATCCATTGAAATGGAGTAACTGTTATAACTCGAGCTTCTTGGAGTATGCCCAGTTTTAATACGGAGCTGGCCTTGAGGGGCCTTGGAGCATATCCAATTTGTCTAGTGGGGTGTCCCTCTCCCCATTCCTTCCCATGTAAATGGGGTAGCCTCTTTTGATTTGCTATGTCTTTAAAAGTGGTGAAACTGAGCCATGTGATCTCTTTTCCACTGTGCTCTTTTCAGTGACTCATATCTTCTGTGCCCATCATGGAGACCATGAATGGAGAAGGTAGAGACAGTCCTTCCCCAGTTTACCTCTCTTTTACCTCTGTTCTGAGAAATGAGTCTGATAATGTTTCTGTTTGGGGTTCTTTGTCATCAGTTTCAGGTGCTGGAGGTGATTCGTATGTGACTGGGAGTTTGAGCCATGATGACCTTAGAGCCAGAACTGCAGGCAGGGTAGTGTAGCCATTCACCAGGCTGGAAGTCCTAAGAAGCCAGGGTGAGACCAAAAGAAAGGTTTTAAGCTTGGAAGTGGCAATGTGCTGTATGGGAATAGAGCTAAATTGTGAACCTAATGCCCTTCCCCTGCCCAGGGACTGAGATGGTACAACAGGGAAAGGAATTATGCTTCCCATGCCCTTAGGGGCAGTAAATTTGTATATTTTAAAATTTATTTTCAGAAGCAAATACTCTTTTGTAAAGTTTAGGTGTTATGCTGTAAAAGCTAACTAAACAAAATTGGGTGATTGATGTTTTATATTGTTTTCAGTAACTAGGTAGATACATTTATTAGATACTTTACTGTGTACTAATAAATAAATAAAACATGTAATTAAAAATATATAAAGGCTGAGCTTTAAAAAAAAGCAGATGAATTCAAGAACCTGAATAATACAGTGGAAAAGAGCACAGAATTAAGAGGAAAAAAAAGAGAAATGAATCCTAATCTCGAGTGCACTATTTATTAGCTGCACAACCCTTGTCAGCTGCTTTTCCTCAGAATCTTATCTGTGAAATAAGAAGCTAGATTAGATCATTTCTATGAATCACTTGAGGTAGTACAGTGGATAGAACGCAGGACCCAAAGTCAGGAAGATCTGAGTTCAAACCTGACCTCAGACATTTATTAGCTGTGTGACCTTGGGCAAGTCACTTAACCCTGTTTGCTTTAGTTTCCTCATCTGTAAAATGAGATGGACAAAGAAATGGCAAACCAATTCAGTGCCTTTGCTGAGAAAATCCCAAATAGGATCATGAAGAGTCAGACATAACTGGAAGGACTGAAAAGCAATGAATCAGCCATCACTGGCATTTAGTCTTGGTGTATCAGGGATTGTATTGGAATACTTTGCATGGATAATACCCCCCAACTCTCTATCTCTAGCAGCATCTATGGTGACTATCAGCCTACAACAGAGATAACATGTGCTTGTCTGGGTGATCCTGAGACTAGACCTTAAGTCCCCGGATCTCTGTCTCTTCTGCTTTCCTTGAGTACCCACCATCAAATAGAAGAGTGATCCCTAGAGATGGACATTTCAGTGACCTAGAAAAGTCAAGAGATCCCAGATATTGAATGACAATGGTAATACCTACATCTGAAGTGTTTGTCAGAAGAAAAGATGTACCACTGCCAGAAAAAAATCACCAGTTGGATTATGCAGCCAAAGGGTTAATGCCCAAGCTATCTTCCATGCTGCCAGGAGATTTAGGAGTTGCAAAGGCATAATAAGCCAGAGATGAAAAGTAAAATACCTATTCACCAATCCTACAAGTCTTCCAGGAGTCTTTTCTTTCTCTTAGGAGAGTACCATAGAAACGATATGTAAAAATTTATGGTTTAAATGTTAATATCAACAGACATGAAAAGTTACTCCAAATCATTAATAATTATAAAAATGAAAATTAAAACAATTCTGAGTTTCTGCCTTGTACTATTCATTTTGACTAAAATGACAAAATAAAAAAATGACAGTTGTTGGAGAGGTTATGCAATAGCATGCACATTAATTAGAACACCACTGATGGAGCTGTCCAATCATTCTGAAAAGTTGTTTGAAAGTAGACCAGAAAAGTCTCTACTCACATATACCCTTTGACATGGTGACAACACTACTAGACTTATACCCAAAAGACATCAGAGAAAAATGGAAAACAACTCATACGTAAAAATAAAAATATTTATAACAGCCCTTTCTGTAGTGGCAAAGAGCTGGAAACTAAGAAAGTGCCCATGAATTCAAAAATGGCTGAACAAATGATATATGCATGTAATGAAATATTATTGTATCATAAGAAATGATGATGGGAATAGTTTCAGACAAACCTAGGAAGAATTGTAGGAACTGATGGAGGACAGAACTAGAGGAACAATTTGTATAATAATAGCAAAACTGTAAAGAAAACAATTAAGAAAGACTTAAGACCTCTGGTTAATACAATGAAGCATCTCTATCTTATCAACCTCCTAAAAATGTGCAAAATTAGAGAAATATTTTCAGACATAGTAAATGTGGGGATTTTTGTTTTGCTTGACTATGCATATTTATTACAAGGCTTTTGTTTTCCTTTTAGAATTAGGGAAAGCAACAGTTAAATAAAAAGAAAAAAACAGGGTCATTGAAGCATTTTTGAAAAATGCACAAATGAGAACATAAGGAAGATCAGTAGGAAGCAAAAGTAGGATATCTTTGAAAATAACACTGAATTTGTTGTATACTTGGAAGGAAAAGTAAGCTGAATATGGTGCAGATTTGTGTCTGCATGTGCAATACTCTTTCTTATCTGCTTTGTTTATGGAAATACTTATTTGGAGTTTGTTAAATTTAAAATAAAAAATAGAATTTAAAAAAAGAAAGAAGTAATGTGTTTGAGTCTTCTTTATTCTACGCATTTCTTTTATGGTTGAGGAAATAAATAGCTGCCCTGTGTCTGAGACAGTATGGTGGATTGAACAGAGCTGACCTTGGGGCCAAGAAAACCTGAATTCAAGTCCTACCTGTACGTATAGTGGTTGTGTGACTCTGAGCAAGTGATTTTATCTTTCAGTAGGCAACTCTCTAAGACTATATGTTGCCAAGAGAAGGTACCAATATGCGTTGGTGGATAGAGCTCATGTCTCTTCCCTCTATCTGATATCAACTACTTTATACATTGAGTAGTCTTTCAGAAGGGACCTTTAAGGAGAGACACCAGACATGAATGATACCTAAACTTTGTTTTAAGCGATTTTCCCTAGAGTTCATGGGTATGGGTAAAATGATGCAGAGTAAGAAGAAAAAAACTCCCAAGCTCCATTTTAGGGGTCAGGATCCCACAGGGATTCAGCTAGGTTCCATGTGAATCAACAACTAGGGTTACTTTAGGTGACAATTTTAAACCCATGGAAGTTCAGTTTCAGTTTAAAACTATAATCATATGAAATTGAGGGAGATGTGGCCATATCCAGGGTGTCTCAAAGTGGCTTAATACTCCCCTTTTTTTGGTTTACCCTGTGTTTTCTCATATTCTTGGTTAAAAGTAAAGTTTTCATTTTACAGAACATCTCTTCCTTCTTGTTACCTGAGGGTTGTAATGGATTGGTTCCAACAGAAAAGAAGCGCAGGGGTTTATGGATGCTTACTAAAGTCTCTCACGAGGAATTGTGTGGTTACAAGTTACCTGATATAACGCAGATCTGTAGAGACAAAAACTGATCTTCAGCACCCTCTTGTGGCTAGCATTTGGCTACGACTGAGTACATCCTGCAAATCACTTAACCTATTGAACTTGTAGAACCCTATTGTTTTTGAGGGATAGAAGGATAATGTTTTTTTAAATAACAATCTTTATGCTTTTGTTTTTTCTTGGTGATTCTGACATATTGGTACTAATTGAAGTGGGCATTTTGACCCCACTTATCTCCCCTTCAGGATTCTCAAGTCCCTTGAGAATCTTTTCCCTATTATCATTGGTTTGAGTCTTCAGTGGACTCCATTGTTAGAAGCCAGTGACCAGCACTGTTTCATTTAGCTACTTAACATTAAGTAGCTTGAAACGTTTTATCCACATGTTTTTCATTTTAATAAATAAAGCTTATTTATAGTTTGGGTTTCTGAATCATAGACAGAACTGAGGAAAACCAAATAGTTAACAGGACCTATGCTATTAATGCTAAAGTAAATGCATGCTCTTTTCCATATTGAAGTAACCTATAGATATCAAAGACTATAGCTTATTCCAATCTGATAGAAGTAGGATTCTCATTTGAAAACCATGCACCTAATATGTACCCCCTTTGCCCTGTAATGTAGAGGAGACCAGAACCTAGTCATTTCCAGAAGAATTAGAGGTTATTTATGAACAGTTTCAGCCCAAAAATAATTTCCCAAAGTTTGTTGTTGTGGTCACTTCAGTTTGGGGTTTTCTTGGCAAGGTACTAGAGTGGTGTGCCATTTCCTTCTCCAGCTTATTTTACACATGAGAAACTAGGCAAACAGGGTCATGTGACTTGCCCAAGGTCACACAGCTAGTAAGTGTCTGAGGCTGAATTTGAATTCAGGTCCTCCTGCATCTAGAGCCAGCTTTATATCCATTGTGCCATTTACCTGCCCAAGTTAACATTTAGGCTGAAGATGTTCTACACAAAGTCTATCCTACTGAAGAACATAGGACAATGTCAGAGGATTAAAGAGGAGGAATATTGATAGTTACTTCTTCAAATTTTAGATACTGTCATAGTTCATCAACACAGCTGTTGGAATGCACAATGTACTTGATCTTGTCGTCTGTTAGACAAAGTTCTTGGTCCAAGGTCCCACAGACAAGAGATTTTGAGAAATCTCTTTCTTATGCAATGTTTTCAAGTGCTAAGTATTCTTTTTCTCTCTCATCTCCAGTTTTTTCCACATACTCTTCTTATAAGACTCTACTCCCAAGGTGAGGCTGGGGCTGTTGAGGTAGTTAACTGTCACCACTAATAGAACAACAGTGGAGGCAACTGAGGTTTCCCTGGGATTGATGGGGAAAAGGATAGAGTGAGAAAAGGAGGTATTGGAGGGATTTCTTCAGTGAAATATGAGACAAGATTCTCAGCTGAGAGGGTGAGAAATAGAGGTTTGAGGAGGGATGAAAAGATGTGGAAAAGCTGCCATGGTGAATGGAATAGTGAATTGATTAGGAAAGTGTTATAGAATTATGTTGCTATAGTGAGGGCAAAGTGAAGATTATGTAACTTAAATATGCTGGACCCAGTCGGCATGGTTTTATTATTTTTCTCCAGCTTTGTTTAGCAGCATATGAATAGGAGTGAAAGAAGATGGTGGGAGCATTTCAGGATGGAATTAATGATAGAATAACAGTTTCAAGATAAGGAAGAGAGGAGAGGATAGCCCATGCCAGGGTGATAACCTGGGAAGGAAATGAGGGATGGAGTGGAAGGATCACCTGGAGTGAAAGGTCACAAGGAGGATGAAAAATAGAGTTAGGGGTTGTACGGCAAAGGGAGAGGGGTAATAAGAAAAGATTATGGTCAGATAAAGGAATTTCAGAGCTCATGAACATTGAATAACAACACTTGGGGGAGATGGCAAGAGTCTGACCATCTCTGTGTATAGCTGAGGTGCGGTAGAAGAGTCAGTCATGGGAAATGAGTTGAGGAATTGAAAAGTTAGGGTGTTTAAGGGAGATATCAATATGTCAAAGTCCCCTAGTACAAGAGGAAGAGGGAAGAGAAAACTCATGGGGTAGGGCCAGAGAAGTCTACGAAGGAATTGGGTCTTAAAGAAAGGAAAAGTTAGGGAGGAGAGAAAGATTTTTAGCCAGGCACTTAACTCCTTGAGGAAGGAAGGAGAGTGCCCTGGAAGTTGGTAGATAACAACCACCAGAATCTTGATTGGGTGATAAACATGGATTGAATAGACCTCAAAGACATCTGTGTGTGAAACTGAAGATACTTGGGCAGTATTTAAGAGGAGAGGTTACTAAGTGGTGGTGGTAGAGTAAGAGAGTTTGGAAGTATCTACATAGAACAAACAATATTCCAACTTTACCACTATGACTAGTGATGTAGTGGGATGGGATATGAGTGAAACTGCAAACCAAAGCTAGAAAGGGTGACGAGGGATGACATATCATCAGGAGGGAGCCAAGTCTGAGTGAGTTCTAGAAGATATAAAGAGTGAAAGAAGAAATGATTTAATATGAAAGCAAATTTGTTATCTATGGAGTAGGCATTCCAGGAAGCAAAGTGGAAGAAAGCATGGGCAGGTTTTGAGTGGTAAATTGGAAGGTTTGGGTTGAGGAAGATGGGATGAATGGAATGGGCAGTGGGAGACAAGGATAGGGATTTGTACAAGAACAGTCAGGGCTTCAGAATCACTAGTTTTTGTATACCAATTTTTGAGAAACAAATTCAGGCAGGTTATCATAGTAATGTATTCACCTCAATATCAAGGAGCCAAAGGTTATTCCTACTGAGGAAAAGTAAGGTCATTGGAAAATTTGATCTTGATCTCAGAGATTCTTTCCTGTATCAGATAGGCCTTGGGCTTCCCTAACAAAACAGTTGAAAATTCAGATATTAATCCTAGAGGTAATTTCACAAAAAAGTGACATTATTCCCTTCAAGGAAGCAGCAGCCTCAATGGCTGAAGCCAATCTAGAAGAGAAGTCTAACAGAAAATAGCAGCAGCAGTTTTGCCGAGAAACAACAGGGGTAGAGAGGACTGGCACCTGAAGAAGTAGAATGAGGCACAACCAGTCCCAAAGAAAGAGTTCTGGCCATGCTCCAGCTGTGTTTCAGGTGAGATGCAACCCTAGGAGCATAATTTGTCTGGGGAATGTTTCCTATCACATCATCACTAAGGAAATTTATTAGAAATTTGCATGTGTTTGCATATGAGGAATTCCCCCCTCTTTTTTTTTTTTTTTTTTTACTACTTACTTCCATTTAAAATCTTTGCTATTTGATTCATAGTTTCTGGACTGCTAGTGGAGAATGCAGGAAATAGGCACTTGAGCACTATTAGTATAGCTAAGATTACCTGAAAACATGCCATCCTGGCCTTGGATAGTATTATAAAAGATATTATCAAATTGATGTATGATCAAGAATGAAGATGGATCCAACATATGGGGATAGAAAAATAGAGAGCCTGTATGATTCATGGTATCCCCATACTATTAAAAGATCCAAAGAAAGACCCTCAGAAATATTTGACTCCATACATGTTAGTATATTATTAGTATAGAAAACAATGCTTCAATCCTTTAATTTCAAGATTTTTACTAAACAAAGAAAAATAATAAATCAAACAGATTTTTTCCTCAGTTAAATATTTTTACCTTTGCAGAGGACAAATGGGAATAGTATAACTAGGTGGATATAGGCTTATAATTAGTGACCAGGAAAAAAATGTCTACTGAGGATTGACCCTGAATTCATTATCAATGGAGGTTATGGAATTAAAAAAAAAAACAAATTAAAAAAAAGATTAAAAAAACAAAATGGACAAATACTTGTTAAATATTTTAGGCATCATTTCACTTAAAGGTAGATACTGGGGGAATAAGCTCATCATAGAGTAGGTATGGCTCTTTACTATCTGTGTGTGTTCATCCTTTGTTGCCGAAGAAGATCCTACTATCAAAGAAATAACGGCATGACTTGCTCTTGACTTTGTTTTGAGCGAGGGAGCGCTGTGCAGGTCACCAGCCTCACTTCTCCTCCAGAGCCATCTGAATCCAATGACCAGATATTCATCAGGATGACTAGAGATGACCCAGGATGAGGCAATTGGGGTTAAGTGACTTGCCCAAGGTCACACAGCTAGTGAGTGTCAAGTGTCTGAGGTGAGATTTGAACTCAGGTCCATCCTGACTCCTGAACTGGTGCTCTATCCACTGCATCACCTAGTTGTCCCTCTTTACTATCTATAATGAAATCAAATTGGTGGGAAAATCTTTTTTGAGGATGCAAACTGT
This sequence comes from Potorous gilbertii, assembly GCA_028658325.1. Taxonomy (NCBI): domain Eukaryota; kingdom Metazoa; phylum Chordata; class Mammalia; order Diprotodontia; family Potoroidae; genus Potorous; species Potorous gilbertii. The sequence goes on along the minus strand of CM053774.1, from coordinate 13,405,290 downwards.
GATTTGTCCCATTAACTGCTGAGCCAATAGACATAAATCAAGACAGCATTATCTCTACTTGACCTTCTGCAAAGAAGATGTTTTAGAATAAGCTAAGGTCTCCTTGAGTCTTTTTAGTGAAAAACTGTTATATCCCAACTCTCTCAGATGGTCCAAATGGTTCTATGACTCCCTACAACAGTCTCAGAACTCCATATTTACTTTCATTTTCTCACTCTATCCTTTTCCCCATCAATCCCAGGGAAACCTCAGTTGCCTCCACTGTTGTTCTATTAGTGGTGACAGTTAACTACCTCAACAGCCCCAGCCTCACCTTGGGAGTAGAGCCTTATAAGAAGAGTATGTGGAAAAAACTGGAGATGAGAGAGAAAAAGAATACTTAGCACTTGAAAACATTGCATAAGAAAGAGATTTCTCAAAATCTCTTGTCTGTGGGACCTTGGACCAAGAACTTTGTCTAACAGATGACAAGATCAAGTGCATTGTGAAACTGAAGATACTTGGGCAGTATTTAAGAGGCAAGTGGCTTGAAGGAACTTCATTTAAGCAAGACTGAGATGGATAAATAGAAGAAAAGGCTCTCTAAGAAGGGCCTACGAACTAGTCTGAAAATGATGAACTGAAGGAGAGTCCATTGAAATGGGGAGAGATCTGAAGGGGTTTTTGTTGAGCTGTCACTTCATTTAGAATAATGGAAAGACTGATACTTTCTTCAGTCACTGGCATAATGTGAAACAGATTTCTCAGCGACTTTGAATTCCATTTGCCATTATAACAATGACTAGTTAGGTCAATGTAGTTTGGATAAAAGTGATTAGTGATCTGAAGATCATTAAACACAGTTATGTCTGTTCCACTTTTTGAGGAATCGTGTATGACTTGTTCCATATGCATGAAACATATCCGGTAGGAGAGTCTTTAAGGACGTATTTTATCTAAAGTAAATGCTCTATTTGGTGGACAGCAAACAATGAGATTTAGTATTTTCTTCACCTTTCAGTCAAATGTGTGATTGTAAATCTATCCTCCCTTTAGAAAAAGCATCTGCAAAAGCCTACCTCTTCCCCTCTTGTCCCTTTAGCAAAGATATGCTCAATGCATTTGTATTCTACTAAATATTATACAGAGATGGGAAAGTAGTCATATAGGTTGTTAATTACTGATATTTTCTTACTTGACTTTTTTGAGTAATAAATTTCATGTTTTCTCTAAGTTCCTAATGTCTTTCCCTAGATGGATCCTTACTAAGAATGGATCTGTCATCACAATGCAATAAAATTATATTTAATAAGGGACCATGGAAACAGATTAAAAACTAATTGGAGATTAAACAACCTAATCTTAATGAATGAGTGGGTTAAAGAACAAGTAATAGAAATAATCAACATTCTCATTAAAGAGAATGACAACATGTCAAAATCTATGCGATACAGCAAAAGCAGTAATCAGAGAAAAATTTATATCTCCAAATGCTTACATCAATAAAACAGGGAAAGAGCAGAGCAATGAATTGGGTATGCAGTTAAAAAAAACTGACTAGAAAAAGAGCAAATGAAAAATCCCCAATTAAACACTAAATTGGAAATCCTAAAAATTGATGATGAGATTAATAAAACTGAGTGTATAAAAAACCCATTGAATTAACAAGTAAAAGTAGGAGTTGTTTTTTTTATAAAATAGATAAACCGTTGGTTAATTTGATTTAAAAAAGAGAGAAAACCAAATCACTATTATTAAAAATGAAAAGTGGGTTTAGACAACAAATGAAGATGAAATTAAAGCTGTAAGGAGTTTTTTTGCCCAATTATATGTCAGTGCATTTAATAATTTAAGTGAAATGCAAGAATATTTACAAAAATACAAATTGCCTAGATTAGCAGAAGAGGAAATGGAATATCTAAATAGACCTATTTTAGAAAAAGAAATTTAAAAGGACATAAATGAGCTTCCTAAGGAAAAAAGCACCAGGACCAAATGGATTTATAAATTAATCCTATCAAACATCTAAAGATCAATTAATTCTAATATGAAGTATATTATTTGGAATAATAAGAAAAAAAGGGATTCTACTAAACTCCTTTTATGAAACAAATATGATACAGATACCTAAAGCAGGAAGAGTAAAAACAGAAGGAAAATTATAGACCAATTTCATTAATGAATATGGATGCAAAAATCCTAAACAAAATGCTACTCAAAAGATTATAATATATTACAAAGATTATACATTTTGACCAAGATTATACCAGGAATATAGGGATCGTTTAACATAAGGAAAACTATTAACAATTAATTATATCAATAATAAAAGTTTGGAAAATCATATGATTATATCAACCGATGCAGAAAAAGTTTTGATAAAGTACAACACTCATTTCTATGAAAATACTAGAAAGTATAGGTATAAATGTATTTTTCCTTAAATTAATAAAAAGCATTTACCTAAATCCATTAGTAAGCATTATTTGTAATGGGGATAAAGTAGAAGCCCTCACAATAAAATCAGGTGTGAAATAAGGATGCCCACTGTCACCAATATAATTCAATACTTTACCGGAAATCCTGGCAGTAGTAATAAAAGAAAGAAAATAAATAGAAACACTTGGACTAGACTAGGGAATGAGGTAATGAAACTGCCTCTTTTTGCAGACAATATGCTGATAGACTTGAACAACTCCAAAGACTCAACTAAAAAATTAGTTGAAACAATAATTTTAGCAAAGTAGAACAATATAAAATAAATCCACATGTCATCAGTATTTCATCACCAATAAACCCCTGTAAGAAGAGATATAAGAGCTACTCCATTTAAAATAAATCTAGACAGTATAAAATATCTGGGAGTACGCTTGCCAAAACAAACCCAGGAACTATATGAACAAAATTATAAAAAATTTTTATACAAATAAAATCAGATTTAAATAGAGAAATATTAATTGTGCATGGGTACACAGGGACAATATAATAAAAATGACAATTTTACCTAAACTAATTCATATATCAATGGCATTTCAATTAAATTACCAAAAAAATTATTTTGCTTTATTAGAAAAACAAAATTCACTTGGAAGAACAAAAAAGATAATTAGGGGAAAAGGAAAAAAAATTATATGTTCTAAAATGTTTATAGCAGCTGTCTTTGTGGTGGCAAAGAACCAGAAATTCAGGGATGCCCATCAATTGAGGAATGACTGAACAAGTTGTGGTATATGATTGTGATAGAATGCTACCATATCATAAAAAATGATGAACTTGATGATCCTAGAGAAACATGGATAGTCTTGATTGAAATAATGAAGAGTTAAATGAGAGGAACCAAGAGAATGTTGTATACAGTAACAGCAATATTGTTTTAAGAACAACTGAGTGACTAAACCATTTTGACTATTACAAATACCCAAATTAACTACAAAGGACATATGAAGGAAGATGTTGTCTGTATCCAGAGAAATTACTGATAAATAGAAGTATGTATAGAATGGTTTTATATATATATATTATATACATATATATAATATATAATATAATGTATTATATACATACATACACACATGTAATAGTAGCCATCTCTGGGAGGGGAAGGGAAGGAAAAAGGGGGGAAAGAGAGTTACATGGTAATTTTATTATATATTTAACAGGAATAGCAAGTTGTACATAACAGATTTGTGGTTTTATGTACAATCTTTTTTTTGTCTATTCTACTATGTGATGAAAATACTTGTTTTGTTTTTCAAGTTCTGAATAAAATAAATAAATTTTTTAATAGGAAAAGATAAAAAAAGAATGGATCTCTCAAACTTAAAAAATTATCACCTCCAGCAGGAAATTCTCTTTGGTCCACTCAGCCCAGGTTCACTGCTCTTTCCATCTTTGCCTTGGTACAGCTTTTACTCCCTCATGCAACACATCAAGGCTGTGATGTTCAAATTCACAAATATGTTGGTTCAATTTTCATTGATAGAGAAGCAATGTGGTTCAGTGGATTTGGAATATAGGAATCTGGGTTCAAATTCAAGATATGCCAACTACCATCTATGTTACTCTGGGAAAGTCATTTCCTCTCCTGGGTCTTATTTTCCTCATCTTTAAAATGAGAAGGACCTTTCAGTTCTAAATCTATGTTCCTATGAATCAGATGTTACTAGAACACTGCCAGAATTTTTTCATCCAACCTTTTAACACCTTAGACTTCAGAGGTAGTGTTCTGCTGAGCACTATAGCATATTTTATATCAAAGATGCCAAGCACTTCTCGGAATACAGGAGGGTAAGCTTAGGGCTGGCTATGCTAAGTGGAGTGGCACTTCAGTGGCACTCTGAATCTCTGGAGGATCCATTCACACCATAAGATTTATGAATCCTGTTGATGTCTCATTTTCCTGTCATATTCAATTCCTTGTGACCCTATTTGGGGTTTTCTTGATAAAGATACTGAATTGGCTTGCCTTTTCCTTCTTCAGCTCATTTTACAGAAGAGGAAACTGAGGCAAATAGGGTTAAGTGAATGGAACAGCTAATAAGTGTTTGAGGTCATATTTGAACTCAAGGTGATGTCTTCCTGACTCCTGGCCCAGCACTCCATCCCTTATATATACAACCTAACTGCCTCAATATGAATATGAATTATGAATAGGCTAGATATAATTACTGTAAGATATATAATATGCAGTGGAAATCAGCAATTTTTTTGTTTGATAACTCTTCATATCAAATCTATAATTACAACCCAAGAGCAGGAAAAAAAAATAGGCAAGCTTGGTGATTAAGGAAGTAATCCTCAGGAACCGTGCCAAAGGAGCCCACCAAGAGGAGTTTTTATTTTAAGTCTGAGCCGGATGGACACTTATGGTTTAGGACACTTAAGATGAGAATAAACCCTAAGGATTCAACAGTTTTAGAAACTTATTGGTACCTTTTGTCTTTCATTTCTGAATACTTCTCTTCCTAGTGAGTAAGGCATCCCTTGTAACAAAGAATATAAAAGTGGTTGAGCAAAACTGGCCAGCACAAGCAATCTACTCTGACAGTACGGCAATGCACCTTCAGTGCAATACACCTAGTGTGCCCTGCCTGTCTGTAAGAAATAAGGAAATGGATTTCTCAACTCTTGCCCTCCTACTAAACACACTGATGCTCCTTCAAGTATTATATATAAACTTCTCAATTCCTCAATCTACTTATTTGCCATGACCTGCTGCTACACTTCCCCTCAACTGCCCCCAAACAGTAGTACCTTTGAACGTTCATGAACTCGGAAATTTCTCTAATCTGGTTATTATTCTTTATTATGGTATCTTTTCTTCTTTCTTAGGACCTCTAGCCCTATGTGTCCTGGCTGACCTCTAATTTTTCCCTCTCAGTTCTTTCCCAGGCTGTTTTCCCCACACTATTCACTAGACACTTCTCCCTTCCCTGTTTCAATCCCTTTGAGAATCAGTTCCACCCTATATTATACTGTCTTCTACACTCAATGTTCTTGCGTCCTGGCCTCCTATTATTTATCCTGCCTTATCAAATTCAATATTCCTGGATTGCTTACTCCTTCTCTCCTGATTCACTTTTTCTAGAAAAAAAAAATCATCCAAGTCTACTGACTGGCTGCACTTCACATTTGACTGGTGTCCTAATAGGGGTGGTGGCTGCGGGGGTCAGGGGAAAGGAGGGGACCAGCTGGCGTGGGGGAGGGGGCAATGGGGTCCCCCGGACCCTCAGCCTCTTCTGTACCTTCTACCCCGGGACCTCGGAACGGGACGTGGCTTGAAGAGCTCCAAGGAGGGCCCCAGGCCATCCATCCTTCTATTCCCCCCCTTTCAGCCCTACTTTAGATTTTCTCAGGAGGCCCCCACGTGGGGCACCCCGTCCCTCTCCATCTCCCTCCCCTTCCTTGCGCTTTTTGAGGGTGGGGCCCCTCTTTTTCCTCTTGGCATCCTCAGCTCTTAGCTCGGTGCCCGACAGACCGACGGATGAGGTATCCCTGAAAGGCCACCTGGACGGAAGCAAGACGCCCATTAATATGGATTTCCTAGAGCCCAGCACGTGGAAGCAGAGCCCTGCACTGTCCACCCCCGAGCCTGCGGGCGACAAGGGCACGAAGCTGGGCGCAAGGTGGCATGACCGAGGTGGGGCGGACGGAGGAGACAGCTACATGGGGAGCAGACGGGGAGGGGCGGACGGGGGGGGGGGCGGGC
>CM053774.1:13292130-13392592 GCA_028658325.1 Potorous gilbertii | reverse complement strand
CGGGGAGGGAGGGGCGGGCGGGGAGGGAGGGGCGGATCGGGATCCCCGAGGTGGGAAGACTCGATTAAGCGCCAGGCCCCGCCCCCTTTCCCTCCCTCGAACGCTCCCTCCGGACTCTCCCTCCGCCGGAGCAGCACCGGAAGTGGCGTCAGCCGGGTGACCCGGAAGTGCTGTTGGGGAGGCGAGCCCGGGACCTCGCGGCGTCGCGCTCTCGGGCGTCCCCGGGAAGATACGCGATCGGGGCCTGCTTCCTTCTGCGCGGCGTCGGGAGGCAGCCGCTGCCATGACGACCCAGGCAAGCTTGGTGGCGAACCGAGGCCGGCGTTTCAAGTGGGCCATCGAGCTGAGCGGCCCCGGAGGAGGCGGCAGGTGAGGCGGGAGCGGGCGCCACGACGAGGGCGGGCCGGGGAAGGCCGGGCGCTCCGCGGACGCGTCGTAAGCGCCTGCGGTGCACCGTGGGGGTCACGGGCCCCGCGGGCTGGGTCGGGGCGCGGCCTCGGGGGCGTGGCGTCGGAACGGGAACGGCGGTGACGTCAGCAAGCCCGTCTGTATGCCCCGAGGCGTTCTGGGCGGGGCCCAGGTGCGGCCGCTGGCGGGTAGGGGAGGGTGGGGGACGCGCCTGAGAAGTTGGGGTAGGCTCCGCAGGACTCACCCCGTGTGGTCTTCCGTGCCCCCTGCCGATGCCGGATTAATCCGTGCCACTCCCCTGTCTTTCCAGCCTTGGCGGGCATTGCCCCTCCGCCCTGGGCAGTTCGGCCAAAGCATCCTTGTTCTCCGTTTACTTGACGCGCCATCCCCCCTGAATGCCCTCCCTCCCCTCCTCCTCGGAGATGCACCTTCTGGATGTAACCTTTGTTTCCCCACCTGCTAGCGCCCTCCCCCTCTACCTTTGTGCGTAGCCGCTCTGTCATGTTTGTCTTTACGTTATGTATATTTTTATGTGTCTGTTAGAATGGAAGCTCCTCGCGTGCAGATTGTTTTATTTTTTGTACTTTTATGTGGCACAGACAAGGCTCAGTTGTCACAGATTAGGGCTGTGAAGGGACTTCAGATGGCATGTAGTCTGAAATCCTTCCTTTGTAGGTGATTCAAAATGATGGGTGATGGATAAGGTGGTAGAAAGAAGTTCGAGAAAAGGGCCGGTTCTTTTGGGGGAGAGGGGCGTTTAGGGAGATTGCATGGGAATGTTGGGAAATCCCTAGCCTCTGCCTCTTGGTCTGGTTCTTTAGGGGCCGAAGCGATCGGGGAGGGGGCCAAGGAGATTCCATGTATCCAGTGGGTTACCTGGACAAGCAAGTGCCAGATACCAGCGTGCAGGAAACAGACCGGATCCTAGTAGAAAAGGTACAGAGATAGAAGTAGGTGGTCAGTGCCTTTGAAATCTTTTGAGCTCTACCTTTCTTCAGGGATGAGAAAAGTATCTCTTTAAAGATGAAGGACTCATCAAATAAAACCTTGGGCCTTTTAGAGACAGCTCTTGGAACAGAATGGGGCAGAGATAAGGAGGACAGAACCCTTCTCTTTCCTCCACCAGTAGAAGCTGGAGAAAATTGTCCCTGGATAACTAACCCCTTGGAAGATAGCTTGAAAATTTTAATAATCAGGCCTCTCACTCCTGTTTTATAATCTTTGGATGAGAGATCCTCTGATGGCAGCAGAAAACAAATTTGAAAAGACATATTACTGACAAACCTTGGTGAAGGTAACCAGAAGTAATTGGTATTGGGGGTGTTAGTAGCAATTGAAGTTGGGGCAGCGAGGTGGTACAGTGGATAGAACACCAGTGCAGGAGTCGGGAGGACTTGAGTTCAAATCTCACCTCAGACACTTGACCCTCACTAGCTGTGTGACCTTGAGCAAGTCACTTAACCCCAATTGCCTCATCCTGGGTCATCTCCAATCATCCTGATGAATATATCTGGTCACTGGATTCAGATGGCTTTGGAGAAGAAGTGAGGCTGGTGACCTGCACAGCCCTCCCTCACTCAAAACAAAGTCAAGTGCAAGTCATGTCATCATTTCTCTGATGGCATGGTCTTCTTCAGCAACGAAGGATGAACATAGTGACTGAAGTGAAATTATCATGTTTCTTCTAGCGTTGCTGGGACATTGCCCTGGGTCCCCTCAAACAGATCCCCATGAACCTTTTCATCATGTACATGGCAGGCAACACCATCTCCATCTTCCCCACCATGATGGTGTGTATGATGGCCTGGCGGCCCATTCAAGCACTTATGGCCATTTCAGCGAGTAAGTATTCTTGATGTTAGCAAGGTATGCATTGTCTTTTCAAGCACACAGTCTGTCTTCCCCAGAACATGGGAGGCACATGTTTTCCCCAGTCTTTGAGGACTAAAGACCAATTCATTAGGGGATATCCCCATTGAAGTGACTTGTTAGAAAAGCCCATTGCTCCTGAGAAGTGAGGCTAAATTGCTTATATTTGAGTTTCTCTTTTTTTCTATGATCATCAGTTCCTCAGCCAGAAGCCCAGTCTTAGTATATCTTTCTATGTATTATGTTGCCTTGGATTCATCTTGATATACCTCTCATTGCCATTGCAGCTTTCAAGATGCTGGAGAGTTCAAGCCAGAAGTTCCTCCAGGGCTTGGTCTATCTCATTGGGAACCTCATGGGGTTGGCTTTAGCCGTTTATAAGTGCCAGTCCATGGGACTGCTGCCTACACATGCATCAGACTGGTTGGCTTTCATTGAGCCCCCTGAGGTAAGGCAAAAAGTAGGAATTTAAACTTGCCTAAATTGAGATGTAAGCAACAGCTGACTGTGTCATCTACCTTACTTGTCAGAAAGTGGAGTTGGAGTTAGAAAAACAGACTTAGGTGACAAGCACACAGGCAGCTTCAGAAAATGTTGGAGTAGGTGGAAAGTAGGAGAGCTTGGAGTATAAGATCAAAAGGACTTGGTGAGAAGCTGCACTATAACATTTATCATTTTTTCTTTTTTCTTTTCAGAGAATGGAATTCAGTGGTGGTGGGCTACTCTTATAATCAGGGGATATCGTGAATTGGCACCCTCTCATCCATTTGTCCCTTCTTAGTAACACTTCAATCTGTTCTGCTTCACAAAGATCTCCTGTGCTGAAAAGAAGAATCCACAAACTTCTTTTCTCAAAGGTGAAACAGAACAAAGTTTATAGGGTTAGAGTACAAGAGTACCAACAAAGAAAAACTACAGAGATGCTCCTGGTTGAAAATAATGTAAAAAACTTTATTTATGTTTCTAATACAGAGCAAAAACAACAATCTGAACCATAATTCCATGTAAACAAGAGTGGCTGCTTCAGCCTCTCCTCTCAATAAATTAAACTGCTCAGAACGGCTCTTGGAAAAGAAAACAAAGTTGCATGAGTTCCCTTAAATCCATTTTCCCTAAATCAAAGGTTCTACCTCTACATGATATTAAAGGGGAAAAATACTGCTGGAGACAATTGTGGTAGACTTGAGAAACTAATGCAAGCTTCAGATTATGCAGGATGAAAAGGAGAAAAGAAAAAGTAATTGTTAATACCAAACTGAACATGGGCATTTTCTACGTGCCACGGTATTTTATTTAACTTGGGGACAGAGGAAGGTGACTGTGCTTAATCCATCACAGGGTAGGGAATGGGTTCCTTAGAGAGAGGCAGTCCCCAGCTGCCTCAGGAAGCTGTGAGGCATATATGACTATGAAGTAGTAATCTTTCCCCTGCTAAAAGACTGGCCTCAGTATGATTTTTAATCCAGCTAGTAAAGGCATAGACCAATAGCACGAGGATATTTGACACTACGCTCCCTGGGAATATTATGGCTAAATCTCCAAATCTGATCTTGTCCCAAAGGTAGAAGGTTCTTCCTCTCCCTTACCTCTGTGAAAACTGACAGTCCCCTTCCCTAAGGTGCATTCTCTTGTTGAGTTTTCAGTATTGCTCTACTTTGCAATGATTGAGACACACAAGAGACAAAAATACATATACAGTGATCCACACAAAAACGGGAGTGAGAGTCTGGGCAGGGGATGATGCTCTGCCATGTAACAGTGATTAAAAAAAATAGACGGGAGGCAGAGGGACTACAACACATAACCCCCAGTTCCCTCATCCCTTTAAAAATATTCTGACTATAAACTTCAGGGAGAATTTCCTTAAGACCTTGCGTTTTTTTGTCTAGATTACATGACTCTACCTAACCTAACGTCACCTAAGATCATCACCCTTTTGGAGCGGGGGTTGCTGCTCAGAGAAACTAAAAACCCATCAGGAGATGAAATGATGTTTTGGAGGATCAGGTTATAAAGTCTAGGCTCTTGGGCAGAGCCAAGGAGGGTGTTGAACTCCAGTCCCCACCATAAAAAGGAAATTGGTAGAGGGGAACAAGGGCTAGAAGGTGCAACACAAGCTATAAACATTCACTACACTCTCTTCCTGACACCCTGGAGAAGAACTGGAGCTAAGACTGGTTCAATACTTTGTTCTGTCCAAGGAAGACAGGAATTAGAGCTGACTTGTTTTTTGCTCTTCTGTTTCATGGGTGGCTTCTAATGATTTTCCTCAGTTATACTGAATGGTCGCCTTCTCTGTTCATGGAGCTAGTTGAATCATCAAAATGTTGCACATTCTGAATATAAAAGGGCTCATTTCAAATGCTACTACTGAGTAAAGAGAGATGATAACTATCTTCGGTTTAGTCAAGTAACAGCTGAGTCCATGAAATGGCCATGGGCCTAGGCAAGGCAGAGTGGTCCCTGTATATTAAATATCTGTAATAGAAAGATTTTAGGCCAACTTCCGGGGTCTGAAAGTATTGCCACAGCCATATAAGGCAAAGATTTTCTATGCCTGGAAGCAATAATCTTGGTGATTGGCAAAAAAAAAAAAAGAATGGTTAACTTGTAAAATGACCCCCTCAGTCCACTACTTCATAGCATTCTAAGAATGCAAAGGAAATTGGCAATCACAAGGCTTCTGATTAATCTCTTGAGTCCAGAGCCAGGTCTTTACAGTCAGAGGAAACTGAGGGAAAGGGTAGTGTCCTCCCCTCCCACTCTAAAACATAACCGAACAAAAACCTCATGTCTTAAGTTGTCTGTGCATTGCTATCAACTTCCCCACTTCATCTCAATTCCAAAAACCAGGCCACACAACAAGAAAACCTGGAACTTTCTAAGCAAAGTCAAAGCCAATTCATATTCTGAGTCATTTGAGGAGGAATGAAAGGAATTTAGCAACTCAGTGACTTTGGCACTGTGAAATAAGGTATGGCACCAGAACTTTAAATTTCATTGCTGAATTCACCTTCAAAGTATAGGCCCATTTTTATTTTAAGTGATCTAATTATCCTTCAAGGCAGGTCAGCCAGTGTCCCAGTTTGCTCTTGGTGGTTCTGTACTGGTCCTGCTAAGCAGAGGATGGGAGGAAAGGGGACATGAGCCCAGTTAATTTCTCATTACTTAACATCCAGTTGGTTTATTTTGCCCAAGTCACTCACCTATAAGTATCCATGGACTATAGTTCTGTCAGTCTGAGCAGCTAGCTGGAATATGCATGAATGATTCAATCACCTAGGTAACACTCCCTTTAAAAACAGTAATTTCCAGTGTAACATTGCCTTACAGTAATATCACAGAATGGACCAAATTTGGGAAACTTGAAACATTCAATGTACATACAATGTACACACATGCTTTAACCTGGGATCAGACTAAAGAGCAGCATCTATTGGGGATAGAAAGGGCTTTGTGTATAGGTTTGTCTCATTCTTTGCAGTACCACAATATAGAATGAGGTACTTGGAAGGCAAGCGCACTGAAGATGAGCTGAGAAAGTTTTCCATATGGGTTTGTTACAGAGAGACTGAGTTGCCATATACTGTGGACATTTTTCATGGAATGTTATACTTCTCTGAGCATCATCCTTGGAATAAACATCCTGGAGTTCAAAGTTTCTGCAGGAGATCACAACTGTGTAAAGATTTCTGAGATCCACCCTGCAGCTTCAGTCTTGCCCAGTGCAAAATGACTGTGCCTGTTGTCCTATTTACATTTACCCTTTGGTCCTGGCTCCTTTCTGCCTCATCTCTTTTTCCTTTCTGGTTGTGATGTACACTACACTGGGCAATGATTAAGATTTTTAGGTCCCATGGATGAAGAGGGAGTGCCTCACATTTATGTACTGCTTTCTAGTCACAAAACATTTTACACACGTCTCTTTTGACTTGCTGCTTTTAGAGGAAGCGTGAGGGTTAAGTGGGAAGAAGGACAACTCCAACTCCCTTTGTTCTAAAGCACAGGGACAGGAGGTCTTGAGGCTCAGCTCCGCAAAAGTTCAGCATCACGTACGTATGCAGAAAACAGCCCTCTAGTCCAGTGGGAATGGCAGCAAATAAAGTGCCAGATCATCTGAAATTTTTGTGGAGAATTGAAACCTGTGAAGAGGGTTAGGTTCAAGCAAAACAGATCAGGTACAGTTAGGAGTAGATGGTGATCACTTCACTGCCACCTCCTCGTACAAGAAGGACACGCTCTAGCCCTTCAGTAAGCACCTCTAGGAACTCCATGTCTATACAAATGTGTCAAGGAGTCAATCAGAGCCAGAACACACTAACACATTCAACTTTGCATCTTGATATCCAAAAGCTTTATGTCTTCACAGAATTGAAAAACAAGTATCAAGACATGACTTACCAGCTAGAATCCAATGTGGTCTTGCGCAAAAACAGTTCAACAATCTAGTCATTATATCCCATACTGGGCATCCCATCTTACACAAGAGATATGTTTTAGAAATCTCAATAGTTGTGGATTAACCCATGTTGTGCTTTCATATTCACCCTCAAGTAACAAAAGAACCAGAAGTCTATTGAAACATGAACCTCTAATATTTGTTTCTACAAGGGTTTTCAAGGATGACTGACATGATTTCTATCATTTCTACTTCCCCATTAACAGCTCTTCTTGCCTTCTCCCTGTGAGTTGATTTGGTGGGTAAAGGGATCAATACATCTTGCATTCTCACAGGGTATCCACCCCAAACTGGCCCTTGTTTGTAGATGGGGAAAAGAACCTTTCCCCTTCATATAGAAAGCTTTATCTGTAAGAAAAATTATTGGAAGAGAAGATGTTTGAGAATGACTTGATGGGATAGGGATCCAGATGAAAAAATGAAATCTATCCCAGAAAGTCTTCACCTTACAAAAGTCCTTGTTTAACAGTTTTAAAAGTCATGAAGGCTATGTGGCTTCACTTCTGTGAATTTCAAAATACTTTTGTTTGGAGCAGACTAAATTATTTTTTATAATCACACAGTCATTATATCTATGTCCAAGGAAAAGATTCATAAAAACAGAAAAGAACACAGTGTTTGGAAAGGATACAGTTCTCATCACCTTCAGGGTTTCGGGGTGGCCCTGGCATGTTCAACAATACCAACTTTGCTTCATGGGATTTGTTGACAATCACTTCATTCAGCTTCACTGCAGTGTGCATCCGCCTCACATTAGACTGGTCTCTGGGGAGAGGACAAGGTATAAGCAGAGGTTGTCCGGGGAGGAAAAATGAGATTAAAGCTGAAGTAGACCATTTGTCTAGCCTAAATGTGAAGAATGGTGATTTGGTGGGTAGGGATGAAACTGAATTGGGGCATACCACCTGTCTAAACGTCTCTTGCTTTTTTTCTTAAGCACCTTAGAAATACACCAAACGTACCTTCAAATTTTAGGGCAAGGTAGCATTGTTTTGCCTCCAGGTAATTAGGATTATTAACATTTTACTGGAACAGGTTGGAAATTTTGGGCAGAAGAAAAATTTTAACCACTCATTTCTTTAGTTTCTTCTCCCAATATTCCTCTCAGGTCAAGTAATAAATCTCGTTCACTTACTTCTACAGGCCAGGATGATAAGAGATGAAAAAAAAAACCGTTTCAAGTCATACTGTAAGTAAGTGGCAGAACTAAAAACAAATTTAGATCCTTCATACCATGTCTTATGCTGTCCACCTTTTCTAAAGATGCAAAATGCCTTTTTTTATACCTCTATATCACTATAAATTCCAAGCTGGGCATTTAAAGTCAGCTACCAAATTACTCAATGACCAGTTGCTCAGTTTATGGATAACCTAGGGGCTTCTCTCTCCCTGTAGCAGCCTTTGTGGGCATTTCAGTTTCCCAGCCAGTATAGCATGACATTTAAGATGTCAGTACCCTGAATTCTCACATCACCATTTGCTAATTTTTTATTAGGAATTTGATGGTGATATGTTTTTGGAAAAGAGGAAGCATAGTAGGTGCCTATGTATATCCTCAATCACTTTTGTTTATGCTGCTGTTTATACACCATTCCAGATCTCTGAGACATCACCTCAGAGAGCAACTAAGCTACAGTGGAAAGGAATCAATAGGTACAGATTCTGCAGCCTGTTTGACCTTTGGCATGTCACTTAAGGTTAAACTCTAAGTTCCTTCACTTGTAGAATGAAACAGTTGGGGTAAGTCTCCCTCTAATATCCCTCCTAGTTCTAAAGTGATGATTTTATAATCCATTTTTCATCTTTTTAAGTATTTTATAGAGATCGTAGATGGCTGGATCCCAGACACGGAGAGGACCTGGAATTCCAGTGATCCAGTGTACCCATACCAATTAATAGGTGTCAGATTGAAAAAGGCTGATAAATACAAGACTTTTTTTCACTGCTCAATAGCACCTCAACCAGAAAGTGAAATTCCAAACAACTTAAAAGCTTTGGTGAAAGATTTTTGGGGTTTGCAAGTTAGTACTAGTTGATAAATACTTGGCATTATCAGTGGATTCCAACGGTGCTAGTTCTGTTCCCACTACTTTAAATTGCTGTGAACTGGAGCTACTAATAAATTTCAAATTTATAGGAAAGGGGTCCATTTCCAAAAGACCAAGTTATTAAAATGAATGAATGTGGGGCATATTCCAGGGGTCTGGTGGAAGGATTCACTTTTAGTCTATGCTTAAACTTTTTTGGTAATTTTGTTTTTGTTGGGATTCCAGATGTCAGATTCTAGAAACAATTCTAAGAAATGAGTTGTACGTGACCGTAAAGTGAAGGGTGAGCTATACATACTAAGAGCCTAGATATAGGAATTACACTAAAAACCTAGAACACTGAGGAAGGATAGATATATTGTTCTGTATTTAGCCTGTAGTTAGATTAACCCAATAAGAGACACTTACGGCCGCATGTTGAGCAGGTCCTGGAATCCCTCTAATGTGTTGGGTTTATGTCCTCGGGATGCCATGTACTTGTCCTTTGTCCAAGTCATGTGCACTTTTTCCTGATAAGTCTCTGTTTCCTCATCTTCATCAGAGCCGATGCTTGTAAGGCGTAGCATTGAGTTCCGATCTTTAACCAACTGTGCCTGGGGGAGGTTTAACACAAACACAACTCCATGTACAGTTTTTTCCCAACACCTTAAATTTGCACAAATTCCAGAGGTCAAGAAAAGATCCTTCCTTCATCTAATGTTACTTCAAACACTAGAGGAGGCTGAATAGCTGACTCCACAGTGAGCAGTAGGAGAGACTATTAACTCCTGAATTTGCTACCTTTTAAGAATTAAATAATATACCACATCTGCTCAGTGACTTAATTTTCATGTATTTAGGATGAAGAAATTGATGAAACAGGGTTCTCACCTCTCGCTCTCGTTCTGTTTTGGAGAGCCGCATGTGCCGTAGCATCTGAGATCTTTGTTCCATCATCAGGGTGCGCTCATAGGTATAGGCTGATATGTCACTATCGTGCTGCCAAGGAAATACCATGCCGAATAAGCAACAAGCGCAAAGGAGAAAAAGACAGCCAACTCATTTCTTTGTTTCAAATCACTAGATCTATACAGAGAGAGCTAAGTGTATGGTCAACTAAACTCCCATCTTGATTTTCATCCTGCCAGTAAGTGGCAGAAGAGAGTAAGTTATCCAAAGCTAGCCACATAAACAAATCAATGTTTAATCTAGGGAAAAAATCCATTCATAGTTTTGACTTGTTAAGTCTATTCCAGTCATTGCACATATCTCTGACACAAACACTGTGTCTGGTCAGTGTCCTTTTAATTGCCTGGCTAAAATAAGATGTGTTAATTTAAAATAGTGTTCTATGAATTAATAGAAATTCATCAGGTAAAAAGCTGGCAAAAAAAAAGGGTGGAAAGCAGGCATTCTGCTTAGTATGTTAAAGTTTTGCTGCAATAGCTGGAGGATTAATTCACAATTCCAGATCCATGAAATAGGGGTATTACTGAACCTGGAAATATACGGGTTGGTGATAGAGACCGTTTTCATGCTCTTCCTCAGACTCTAGTATCTTACCATCTCTACCACTTCTACCTCCGCTTCAATTCGGAGATGATACAGGAAGGTAGCCAGGTCCTTCTTCATCTGGATGCTATTGTCTTCTAACTGGGCTACTGTGAAAATACGGATGGCACACTTACGCCACACCTGGGAGAACACACACACAGAATTAATCGTGAGAAATGAACATTCTACACAAGAATAGAGCTGAGGATATAGAAATAGCTCTGCCACTATATTCATTCGTGATGTCCTACTTCTGGCCTCATAACTAGTCAAAGTAGGCCCTTGATAAAATTATTTTACTATTTAAGGAAATACTAGCAAAAATGAGAAAGATGGTCTGTGATAAAAATATGGCAGAAAAGCCAGTTTTGTACAATTCAATGTAATGACTTTAAATCATGACATAAAATCTAGTTTGAAAAATCAATTTTATCTGATCTTACACCAAAAAAAAAGATAAGCAACATTGATCCTGGAGTATTTTGGTATTCAAGGTCTTGTTTTATGTAAATTTTCCTAGAATTTGTAACTTTTTCTCCTGAGGACTCCGATAACAGAACTTTATTTACTAGCATTTTTTCATTATTCCTCTTTATTCCCCTGAGAGACAAGGAGATACTAAATATCAAAATGCCTATTTTTTTCAGAAGGGGGGAAATGAAAAATTGGAAGGTTAACTGAATCAGGGAGTTAACATCCACCCATTTTAACTTTATATCTCAAAAGCTCCACTTGAGTCAAGGGAAAGGCTGTAACTAAAGAGACTAGACAGATGCTAGGCAGGGGAAAAAATGCAAAGAGAGTGACCTAAAGATGCCTGGATGTACCTTATGCTGTTTAAGTAGGAATGGTAAGAGCATGAGCATCCCCCCATCATGCACAATCCACCACACATCAATGTTGCCCTCAGCAAATGGTTCCACATTACTGGGGAAGAAGGAGACATTTTTGGCTACCAGTAGAGCAAGGTGGGCAGCTGTTGTCACCCGAACTGTGCCTGGGGAAAGAAAAGAAAAAAGACCCAGAACTGATAAGCAAATCTTTAAATGTCCCCTTCTTAAGAGATCATTAGGGAAAGAATGGTGATGGCTTTCCATTTTTACATTCATATAGCAAGGACTAAAGAAATGGACATCACCACCATGTGTTTGCTATCTTAATGAGATGATGAAAATGCTCAAAAAACCCACTATTGGTTAACCATAAGCAAATCTCGAGTAGAAAATCACAATGTTATTCTATTTTCAGGGAACTGGGATCTAAGAAGTAAATGTGAGAGTGAGAGGCTGCTGTGGTGAAGGAGAAGCCCACTGTATAAAAACATTAAGATAGAAATTCACAACTAAAAACCTGGAAATATAAGAATCAAAGCTGAGGAGAAAACATTCTTAGTGAAGGCATTTTGTAAACTCAGGTGAGGTAAGCATTTCACACTAAAACAAGATCAAGGTGCAGAGGGTGGGAGGTATCGAGTCAACCTACAAGGTTTTTATTATTCTAGCACTGCAAAGCATGTCTCCGTCTCAGCAATACAATGGTCTCCATTTCAGAAGATAGAGAGGAGAGAAAGGTATAACTGCAACTCTTGCTTAAGGGCTTGGGAAAAAATGAGGGGAGCTCTTTACCAATGAAAGTCTTCCAGGCACGGGCATCTTCACTCTGGCGCCAGCCATTGGGCCAACCCATCACCACAGTGTTGTGTTTCATGCCCCCAAGGCCACAGGACTGGATGAGATGGGAGATGCCCTCCCTTAGTTTGGCTGCCACCACCAGCTGGCAGAAACCCTTCACTTTCTCTGCCTCCATCAGATGCTTAATGGTCTGAAAGAAATACAGGAACACTTAACTGATCTGCCTGAAACTGTTCCCACCTAAAATGTTGTCTTCTTCATCCCATGTTATGGCTCTGCTTTGTATTGTTTCTGCACATGACCAATGTCTTTCTTGAAAGAAGGCCTAATTTACCTAAAATTATTTGGCTAACTCCTACTATTCTTTGTCCCTTCTATCTCCTCAAATATTTAGCAATTCTGTGCTCATCTCTATCTCCAAAATTGGTTGTGTTTTGGTTTATGTGTTTCTCTGTCCCCATTTTTTCCATTAATCACCAACTACTTGATTTACTATGTCTTCTGCTTTCTTTTCAAGTCACCCCACAGCTTGCCCCTATGAGCGTATAACAGTCTATGCTGACTAAGTAGGATGAATTAACTAATGAGAATATTCTCTTTTTCTCACTCCCAGCCATATCCTAACTCAGATTACTAGTACACTTCTACCCCACTCTCTTCTTGGATCTTCTTTCTTTCATTTCCCTACCTTCAAATAATGGCACTTACTTAGAATATTTATTGAAATAGTCTTCTGTGCAGTTTTAAAACTCCTTTCTGTCTTTGGTCTTTAATTCCTGGGAACACTGGTATAGAAAGTGGGTATGATCTACCCAAAGGTACAGAGTAAGTCAATGGTAATCCAGGATTAGAAGCTGGGTAGCTTCATTACCAAGCCAGAAGGATCATCATGAGGGCTCTTTGAGTTTTTTTTTTTTTAAGAGAAATGAAATGTTATTTCATAGGTACCTTTTAGGCTTGCTTTCCTAGCACTTATAAAAGTGCTAGCCTTATTTCATTAATATGAAACTTTAAGATGGTCACAAAAGAATCTTTTATATTTAACATGGAAAAAAATTCTTATATGATAGACTCATAGCCTCCAAGAAATTACAGTATACAGTGTCACTTTTAAAGGGCTAGTATCGTCTCTCTCAAACAGAACCGTTAGTCTGGACAGATGTTGTATGGCCTTCAGTCTCCTGAATCTCATAGCATTTTAACATATCCTTTAAAATGGAATCTTATAGAATTATTGAAATGCATATAGAATTCTCTCTCAACACCTGCCACTTACGGGGATGGTCCTTACTTTGAGTGATTGGTTTGTCACACAGCTAGGAAGAGAGCAGAAGCAGCCTATTTATATCATCAGTTACTAGTAAGAAGATTATGAGGATATTTTGAAAGAACAGATTTCATTTACATAATTTCCCTTAAAACACACAAAAACTAGTAATTAGAAATTTATTTGGAGTTCATCTTTGTGGTTATGATTTCCTCATCTTTTTACAATGGTATTACTTATGTACCTGCCAATATTTTAAATGACCTGCCTCATCTCAACCATTGGGAGAACCTAGAAGTAGAATCTGTTCAGAGTCAGAGCAGTTACCTGAGAAGACAACTTCCTAAATGCCATAGGATTAATTTATAACCTTGAGGGCCAGTTGTACAACCTAGCATAGCTGTAAATTCTGTTAGACTCTATCCCCTTTCTTACCTGCTCAGCAGCTAATGCCTCACCATAGTTCTCCAAGAAATTTCCCACCAGAACAGAGCCCACAATGGTGAGACCTTTGCCAGCTTTGAGCTGTGAGGCAAAAGTTAGGAGGCGAGGATGCTTAACATGTAAGTCCTCATCTAGTTTCAACATCACCAGCAACTGAGGCCTGTGCAAAAGGGAGAAAGGAAGAACAAAGGACATTTTAAAAAAAACTGTTAAAAACCACCTAAATGAAAAGGGAACAGATTTAGAATTGTTTGTGGCAGCTCTGTTATCCTAACTTCCTGCGCCATATCTTTCATATCATAGTCATTTACTGAGTATTTATTATGTGCCACAACACTGTCTGAAGCTGTGTATTCCACTTTACCTCCAATTCTTTGTGTGTGGAGGCCCTTCCTCTAACCGTAACAGGGCAAAGCGGGCTGCACTTAGGGACAATCCCCGGATCCCATCACCCCACTCTTTCTCAGCACTGTGATAAAGAAAAAGGAAAAGAGATTGATGGAAAGCAGGTAAAATCCAATTTCCAAATTAAACATTCAGCTAAGAATGGACATGTTGTACCCTTCACCAACATTGTACCTTCTCTATTAATTGATAAAATCATTCTTCACCAGCAATCAGGATGCACCGTGAAAACGGACAGTGCATAAACATGGCCAAAGGGGTCTTTCACTCACTTCTCTCATATGGTAGTAGCTACTTAGCAACCAGAAAGTAACACAGGGGTTAAGGTAATGAAACTAAAATGAATCATGAATTTGCATAGACAGTGTAGGGGAAAATATAATTAAATGGGATCCCCAAGTCAGGGTATTTACTAGTACTTATTACGGTAACAACAAAACTGGAAATAAACCGGTGCCTGTTGATTGGGTAAGATGAACATATTGTTGCATATGAATACTACTGCCCTGTAATATAATAAATTAGAAAAAACACTTAAAAGACTTCTACAAACTGAGGAATACTAAAGAGAATAAAACTAAAAGAACAATATGTTCAGTGATTACAATAACGCAAATGAATACAGCATTAAAATACTACCAGATTCAGATTCATTACCATGACCAACTTTGGTTGCAGAGGAAAGAGAAAAACACATTTTCCTTCTCTCAGGAGAGAAGCAGGGGACTATGGTGTGGAACATTAGATTTGCTCATCTTCTGGGCAGAGCTGTTCCTCAATTTCTCCCCCACTTTTTTTTATCAGGGAAGATATAATGGGGAGAGAGGAGGGAGGCATATTAGGAAGCAATTCTGACATAAAAAAAGCTTCTAGAGGAATAAGTATCTGCTGAAATTTGAGATGATCTTGGAGTCAGGGACATGTTCTCTTTCATTTCAGATATAACAAGATATACATATATATATATATATATATAAAAATATATATTACAGAATGGAGAACAAATCCATGCAAGTTTGTCTTGTGTATACTTTTGATCCATCAATCAGAAATATTCTTTCAGTTTTTCCCCAGCTAACTCACACTGATCTGCCCATTCTGTTTTGTTACTTCTCCTTGTGATCCAAGAGCCTCTGCAAGATTTCTGAAAGAATTAGGGATGCAATTTGTAGTCACTGACCGAGGTGAAGTTAAATGAACCTAAAAAGCCTGGCTTCACTAAAATACTGCTATAATTGACCGTGCTAAATACTCATATAACCAAAGTTTTAATATTTCTGGATATCCAAGTCCTGCCGTAGTGACTCACCCTTGGTACTCAATGTATTTGTAGATCATACCAGCTATCACCATGGCCACAATGGCATAATACCAGGATGAAATAAACATCAGGGCCACACAGATGCTCATGCCCATGAAGGAGAGTGCCCTACAGAAGAAAAAACCAAAAATACCTTTAGCAGCTCAAAAGCAGGAACATGATAATGAGGACTGATCTTGATGTTGTCAAAATATGTAAGCAATATAATGTGTAATAAAGTCTATGTGATCACTGAAATCTTCATTAGCAAAGCAGTGATGATCCATAAAATCAGCAGAATTTTAAACCAACAACTCAGTAGAGATGAGTGTGGCATTAGGAGTTCTCCGTCAGAGATTCAGACTCGTTCTTCCCAAACACATTTATTCTGATGATTTCTAAGTGCTCTGTGAATTTTCCAACATCTGGAGAGATGTTGCCATTAATTTTCTTATTTTACAGATAGGAAAATTGCAGCAAAATGGTACGAAGTGCTTTTCCCCCCTAAAATAAACCAAATTATTGATTACAAAATACTATAACATCTAAGAATTGAGCTATGAAAAGCAGGTGGTACTTTGAAGGGTAGTGAAATCAAGCAATAGCTTCTTTAAAACTGGGGAGACCTGACCTCATTTCTAAAATATACAGAGAACTGAATCAAATTTACAAGAAGAATACAAGTCATTTCCCAACTGATAAATGGTCAAAGGTATGAACAGGCAGTTTTCAGAGGAAGAAATTAAAGATATCTATAGTCATTTGAAAAAATGCTCTAAATCACTACTGATTGGAGAGATGCAAATCAAAACAACTCTGAGATACTACATCACACCTATCAGGTTGGCTAACAAGACAAAACAGGAAGATGATAAATGCTGGAGAAGATGTGGGAGAGTTGGAACACTAAAATTCATTGTTGGTGCAGCTGTGAGCTGATCCAACCATTCTGGAGAGCACTTTGGAACTATGCCCAAAGGGCTAAAAAGATGTGCATACCCTTTGACCCAGCAATATCGCTTCTAGGACTGTATCCCAAAGAGATCATAAAAATGAGAAAAGGACCCATATGTACAAAAATATTTATATCAGCTCTCTTTGTGATGGCCAAAAACTGGAAATCAAGGGGTTGCCCATCAACTGGGGAATGACTGAACAAGTTGCTGTATATAAATGTAATGGAATACTATTGTGCTATAAGAAATGATAAACAGGAAGACCAGAAAAACCTGGAAAGACTTATATGAACTGATGCTGAGTGAAGTGAACAGAACCAGGAGAACATTATAAATAGTAGCAGCCACAGTGTGTGAGGACTGATTTTGATAGACTTAGCCCTTCTAAACAATGTAAGGACCTAAAACAATTCCAAAAGACTCATGATGCAAAATGCCATCCAAATCTAGAGAAAGTACTGTGGAATCAGAATGCAGAATGAAGCAGACTATTTTCTCTTTTGTAATGTTTTGGTTTTTTCATGTTTTCTCTCATTAGTTATAATTCTTCCATGCAACATGACTGATGTGAAGATGTGTTTAATAGGAATGTATGTGTAGAGCCCATATAAGATTGCAGGCTCTCTTGAGGGAGGGAGGGGAGAGGAAGGTAGAAGAAAATTTAAAAATTATGGAAGTGAATGCTGAAAACTGAAAACAAATAAATTAATAAATGTGGAAAAAAAAACTGGGGAAGATTGGGCTTTCTTAAATGAAAAGAGCTTTGGATAGGGGGAAACTAATAAGCTTAAGAAAAGGATAGTATGTAATATGGCAAAAATTAGATGGTAAAAGCCTATGGAGAAGACACAAGGGAAGAGTCATTCTATTGTGGATCTCTTCTACAACCTTTGGAAAGGGAGGGAATATGGTTAGAAAGTAAAGCTACAGTAACCCACAAAGGTTAATTACAATTTTTGTTTGCTGATACCAAATAAAGGGCTATCAGGGAAAGGATTTTAGATAAGAACTGAAAATCTGAAAATGGCTTGTGTGATAGTATTTAGTTTCTGGTTATATAATTTGACCAATTATTCTCTCCACTTTGAGACAAGAAAAACAAACTTACCAGTGGTAGTAGCGGAACCGGGGTCTCCAATTGGGTGTTCGAAGCAGAGTCTGCAAGGCACATGCCAGGTTCACAAAGAGGTAACACATCAAGAAAAACCTGGAGGAATGAGAAGAAATGGCTTTTACCCAAGTTGACTAAAAGTAACAGAACTCTCCCTTAATGCAGGCCAGTGTTTATTTGCAGACTAATAACATGACTAAGAGCTGAGGGAACAGAAATCTGAACCTCACCTTACTTTTCCTCAGGTGGACAATCGAGTCCTGCTTCATTTTTATCGTGAAGCTTAAACTAACACTGAGTATGAGGTTCTGTTGTTCTTATGAACAAAACCCAAGTGCCATCTTCGTGTCCCACTCCTCAAACACTTTTGTTAGGATTTATGTTGAACAAAAGAACACATTAAATAAGCAATCTTTAATAACTAAAATAACTGAGTGAGTAATGCCATGAAAAAAGAACACATTCTAGAGTCTGCTGACTGGTGACTAACTAAAATAGACATGAGGCCCACAATGTATACACAGAAATTAGAAACTCTTTCCATCCAAGGGCGTAGTCACTTCAATCTTTCATACAAGAAAGTGAGTTGGGGCCTCACCTTTCCTACTCTGAGTCAGGATGTAAGTTAGCTTTCCTGCTAAGAATCAGTTTAAGTTTCTAAGTTTGAAAAAAAAAATAATTTTGCTACCTTTTCCAGCAAAATTTTTGTGGACCAGAAAGAATTTGCAGTGCATTAGTGCCACCCATAGATGAGTAACTGAGAACATTGTTAAATGATTTATTAAAAAATAAACTATAGAGTATATATTGACTATTACATGGAGAGGATTGGGGCCACGAGATCCAAGGAAGCAATGAGGATCCCTAGTTCCGCAATGACAGCAGTAAGGAGTAAGGCCCACGTAGGCTCCCCGTTGGCTTTGCTGTGTCCAAACACCTACGGTAAGAAAACAGATGGCAAACTTCAGAAATGAGGTCTCACTAGAATGGGGTAAAGCTTTATTAAAATTACCTTTGGCAGCTATAACACTCACTGTACTCTCCTAATTTAGCTATTATAATACTGAAGATTCATGTAACTATATGAAATTGAAGAGGATGATGGTGTCTGAGGAGTATGGTTTCATATAATCTCCAATAAAGAAGCATGATGGTATGAAGACAAAGGGAAGGGAGAGGAATATGCATTTACATAGCACCCATATGCCAGGCACTATGCTAAAAGCACAACAACCCTGAGAGACAGGTACTATTTTTATTGCCATTTTAAGATTGAGGAAACTGAGGCAAAATGGGAGAAAATGATTTTATCAGCCATGTATAAAAGGGTGGGAATTAGAAAAGTAAAAAAGGGGTAAGTCTTTCGTTATAAGTCTTGGATTGTCCCATCTTACTTTACCTAGCAATCCTAAAATCCAAAGCAGACATTGTTGAGACATTTTTTAAAATCCAGCAATACATTACTATATGGGGAATGGGACAGTATGTAGAAAGAGGAATACATGAGAGTCTCTTACCCGAAGGAATGGTATGATGTTGTCCTTAGCAATAGCCTGTAGCAGCCTCGGGGCACCGGTGAGGCTCTGCAGTCCAGCCCCACAGGTTGAGAAGAAGGAACCGATAACAATGACCCACGGAGATGGCCAAGATAAAGTACCTACCACCAAATTTCCTTTCACTGCATCTCCAAACCTGAGAGAAAAGTGAAAGGGAAGTTGAACTTTAATTTGCAGGGCATTGTAAGATTAAATGATGAAGAGGAAAATATTCTGGCTTTGTCATTAAGTAGTCAAGCAATGACAACAGTGTAGATGGAAAGAATGACCAAAGACTGAAACTAAACTGCATCACTCTGATTACCCAACCTGAACCCAAAGAAAAGAGAAGAGAATGGATCTCCCTTCCTTCTTTGCAGAAAGATAGGGGGCTAAGAATGGAGAATATGGAACGCTGCTGGATTTGAACGATGTCTTGTTAGCTTGGCTCAATTATTTTGTCTTTTTTTCCTTTGTTATAAAGGATGGCTCTGTCGGGGAGAGGAAGAGTGGGTATAATGGGAAACAAAGGAGATATGAAAACAAAAATTATGAACAAAATAATTCTTTTTAAAAACAAAGTCAGTTCATCCTGGTCAAGTCCTTCAGCTTCTCTTTGGGTTTCACCTGTAAAATGAGATCAAACTCTTATCTGGAAGGTTCCATCCAGCTATATGATTCTATTACCTACAAATTCATACCAATTTTCCGTGCTACTCTTGGCCACTTGCCAATCTCCCTTATCTATAACCCTCAAAACCACTTGACGCCATCCCCCATTTTCTCCTTCATTCTATGATGGTCTCTGATGGTTGTAAAGGTCACTCTCTCTACTTACATCCTTGAGCTTATTCTCACTCTCTCTCTTGACATTCTCCCCACTGTTTACCAGTATGCACAGGTCTACATCTCTACAAACCTTTAACTTTTAACCTTTCCTTTCATTCGCCTTTCAAAGTCTCTGAGTCTGGCTTTTGCTCTCATCAGCTGAAACTGCTTTTTCCAAAGTTACCAATGATCTTTTAATTGCTTCTTCCTCCCCTCACAACTTGAGGCCATAAAGCAAAGGATGTATGATCATTTTTGTTGTACATGCTGTACAAAGAATTCATGCTCAGGTATGGGTTCAGCTAGGTGACTTCTGTGGTCCCCTTTCAACTCTAATTTCTATCATTTTCATTCAATAATTTCAACTCCATTCTTACAAAACAGATAAAATGTGCTGAGCTATCACATCATGTCCAACGAAGCATGAATAACATGAATAATAATAAACTAATCACTAATGGAAAAATGAGTTGGGAATTCTGTTATGCCTTCTTTAGCACTTCCTAATATATCTGATTTAGACAAGTATTTAGTCCTCCTGAGGGAGAAGCCAGAGATGCTTGAATGTCTCTTCTCTCTTACCTTCCTGCCAAGTCAGGGCCTTCCTTTTCTGTAGTTTCCTACCAGATGTGAATATCCAGGAAACCAGGTTTTTCAAAATCATTCACAGCTTTACTGCACCGTTAATTCCTCCACACATTCACACAAACATACAAACCCTTTAAGTCTGAGTAAAATTGGCAGTCAACCTTTATTTCAGTTCAGGTTAGCCTTTTTTGGTACCTGTGTCTTAAGAAAGATGTGTGACAGAGGTCACAGATAAGGAAGCAACAAGAATTTTTAGTGTTTACTCTGTGCTAGGCACCATGTTGACAGAACCATCATTACAGAAGACCAGAATACTTACTTATCCCGGAGAACAACCCCTTCAATGCAGGCCCCAAAGAGGACAACACTACTTAAATCTACAACAGGAGTCAAGGAAGTTGTCAAACATGAGACAGAACGTTGCTGGCCAGTGCATTGAGCCAAACCCATCCCCTGTCCTTTATAAACTATGAGGAATTAGGTCTCCTGAATACCTATAATTTGCCTATTGATGTCTCTTTCTGTTTTTTGCTTTTTGAGAGGAGGGGTATAGGTAAGCGGAAGATGGATGAAAGAGGAGATAAAATGAAACACCACACTGTGTCACGTTTTGAGCCTTTCCATAATAAGTATTAATCCACCAATTCTACAACACAGTCCTGTTACTGATATCCAAATCAGATCCATGTAAAGGATACAAACAAAAGAGGTGGTCAAAATGGCAAGAATGGTACCAATGGGAATGGATTTCTGGGCATCCTTCAAATCTCCGGACCTATTGGATCCAGCCATGATACCTAGAGAAAAGACCCAA
Organism: Potorous gilbertii; assembly: GCA_028658325.1. NCBI lineage: Eukaryota > Metazoa > Chordata > Mammalia > Diprotodontia > Potoroidae > Potorous > Potorous gilbertii. Next base: position 13,371,396 of record CM053774.1, on the reverse strand, counting down.
TAAGTCAGTCCTTCCAGCTGCTACAAAGAAAATTTGCTTAGATTCATGCCAATGATTCCAAAGGTTGGGGAAAAAATAAAAAAAATTCTAAGAACAAGACTCAATCATCTAACTAAACAATCTTCAGGGTCCAACTGACAGTCTCTCTAATTAAGCAGACAAACCTATCTGTTTACCTGTGACAGAGGGAAAGAAGATTCCAACCAGAAGCGTGAAGGAGGTGGTAATGTCAACAAGCACATACTCGTGATTCAAGTTGCCTAAGAAATCAGAAGATTTGGCTGATGGCTTCTCAATTAACTCTCCCTTTGGTAGATAGTTACTCCAAAGGTTTTCTGTAGTGGAAATAAGGAGCAGAATAAGAAGTGAGTGTAGCCAGAAGACAATCCTAAGAGAATCTGCTTTAACAACACTCAGTTTTCACATTCAGTTTTTTAAATATACATTTTGCTTCTATGAGAGCAAAAAACCCAAAACAAACAAAAAACCCCCACAAAGACCACACCCACCAAAACAAACATCAAACATCCTCTGTATTTTCTGAAATAGTTTCAAATGTAGTTTGACTAACTGTTCTGGTATATCCACTGCAATTAAATCAGACTGGAAAAGCTGGTTAGAAGTGAGTTAAGGAAAGCAAAGTGAAGCTTGACTGCCTTTGAGCTCCTATTAGTGATCAATGAAGCTTTACACACCTCAGTGAGATCAAACTTGCTTACGTGCCAAAAAAAAAGTTGTCATCCAAACCACTAAGTCACTTAGGAAAGGGGTTCATAGATTTAAATGAGTTGGGAAAACATGTGATGACATTACAGCGGTTTCGCTCCAGTCACTCATCCTTTAGCCCAGCCCCTAGGAACTGCAGGAAGAACATGTCAATTTTAGAAAGAAAACTGAAAATATGATCCTTCCTCCCTAGATCCCACAAATGATCTGTAGGTTAGCAATAGATTTCCTAAAGTTGGAGGCAAATGTTGAAACAGACAAGACTCTTGAAGGGAGCCAAGAAATGAAGTTCCTTTAGGTCAAAACAGGAATCTGCTGAAATTGAGTTGTGTTCCAAGTTTAGAGAAGAGGCAGATGTTCTGGCAGATAGTTCCCAATGACAATGAAAAGGTCTAAAAGATTAAAGTGGTCAGTATTACTTCCACACAAGGATGTTGAAAAGCCCTGTTCTGTGCCCTACTTACCAACAATGATTCCACTAGCCAAACCAGGGATGCCCTGGATTGATGTGACGTTGTTGTGCTCAAAGTAATCATCACAGGTGACGTTGAAATAGTGGCTAGAGTTACAGAAGAAACCCCACAGTTTTGAAGGGACTGTCATGTTGTTCATTTCCTTGGTCTTTGAGCAAACGTCAATGTGTCTTGAAGAAAGAGTACGGTTGCCCAACATGCAAACTCTAAAGGGAAAACAGATGGAAAAATGAGAATAGGAAATGAACAAGGAAAGGTGCAAGAGCAAACAAGGTTTTTGAAACGAGAAGATTGAGTTGGATATTGAAATGAAATCATTAACAAAAAAAGCTTTCATTGCTATTAAAAATTAATCATTCCCATTTTTTAACCTAGAAATGTCACAGATTCATGGCAAAGGGTAAATATTCCCAACTAATATCTCCTAAAGAAAGGTACTTTGCTAGAATGAAAAACACAACCTCCATGAACTGAGCAGAGACCATTCCTTAAACCCAAATCCTGATGTAGTGAATCACAGACTATCAATCCTGGAAGGGATCTCTGAATTCAATATGCTTGTCTCAACATCAATATCCTCTATCTCATTCCTAACAAGTGGCTGTCCAGCTTTTGTGTAAAGATTTCTGAAACATTTACATTACACTTTAAAAATTGGAGAAGAAATAAAGTGACAAGTTGGTATTTACATAGCCAATGGGTTTTAAAAGATGGAATCTGAACTCAGGTCTCCCTGATTCCAGGTCCAACACTTTCTTTACTATGCTATGTTGCTCCTCTGGGACTTGATATCCACAACTGTAAAATAAGGGGATTGGATGTGATGATTTCTAAAGTCTCCTCCTATTTTAAATCACAGGATTTTAATTTAGAAGTTCCAACTTGGTTAATTCCAGAACTTGTTCTTTTTGTGAAATTCATTTTTATTATAAGCATAAGATCAAAGACTTAGAGCTGAAAAAGACCTTAAAGGTCGTCAAGTTCAACTCTCTCATGAGGACCCAAGACCTGCCCAAGGTCACAGACACAGCAGGTGGCACAGCAAGGATTCAACGCTCCAAACCTAACACTTTTCCCACTCTACTATGTTGCTTTTCAACTTGAATCATTTTGTTTATAAAAAATATTACTATATTTAAAATTTTTTAAAAAGATTTTTAGTGACAGTAAACACAGTCTCCCTAGGTAATAATCCATTTCACTTTTGGGTAGCTCTTTCTTATTGGGAAGTTCTTCCCTATATCAAACCTAAATCTGCTTCCCCGCTACAACTTCCACCCATTTTTCCAATTTTTGCACCCTCCAAGAAGAACTTTAGTAGTTTTTCCATAATTAATTGTGTAACCCTGGACAAGTTAAAAACTCTTCACACCTTAGTTTTTTCATCTATGAAACGAAGAAGAATGAACTGGTTTCTAAGTCTGTCCAAGGTCTAAAATTCTTGGACTTTGATAGCCTGAGCGGTTCACCTGGCTCCCTGGCTTAAGTCCCAACTACAGGAAAAATTCCCTAATCCCTCTTCATTCCAGTGCTTTCCTTCTTTTAATTATTTCCTATTTGTCCTGAATACAGCTTGCTTTGTAGAGATTTGCTTTATGTGTTGTGTCCCCCCCATTAGACTGTAAGCTTCTTGAGGTCAGGGGTTGTCGTTTTGTATTCCCAGCACTTAGTACCGTGCCTGGCACATAGTAGGTTTTTAATATAGGTGTACTGAATTAATGAATGTAAAGAAAAAAAACCATGGCCTTAATCCATGAAGGCTTCAGTTAGTTTTTCAAAGAAAAGTTCTATTGCAAGCATATTTCAAGCACCCTTAACCTTTGCCAGCCTTTTGTCAGATGAATACTACTGGTTATAAAAGGGAAGTACAGTGAGAAAACGGCATGGATCAAATACTCATCACTGCTACTAGAAAGGAGCTTTAAATCTCCATCTTGCTGATGGAAAAAAAGCATCTGTGTATTCAAAAGACACTACCTACTCATCATCACAGAATACCCTGTATTCTGAGACCTCAAAGCATAAGGTCCTGTACTAACAACTTCATAACTGAAGCTCAGCTTCTAGTACAAGGCAGAAAACTTCTTTGCTACCCCCGCTCTCCCTTCCCCTAGTTTTCTAATTTCTAAAAATGGGATAGCAAATTTACCTACCTCATAGGACTGTTAATAATAACAGACAAAAGGATAAATGATGTGCCGCTGCAAATACAAACTGTTCCAGGAACATTATGTAATCACTATATCACCACAAGATAAAAAGGTTTCTTATATCTGTCATCAAGAGATGGAATGAGTTACCCATTTTGTGCAGAGGCTAAATGTCCTATCACTAAAAAACGAGCTTTACTGGGAAGATTTCTGCCTAGATGTCGACCAAGCCTATATTAGAGGAAGCTCTCGGGGGCACCATTAGCATCTATGTCTTGCAGCTAGCATGCCACGAGACCTTTCCAGTAACTTTGTGGCACACGATTCCTTGCCCTCCCTCCATGCCCCCAGTACATGAGATGTGCTGACATACGGGAAATTTGGAGGGGCAAAGGAAGATTTGATGGCCCCAGCATAAATGGCCAAGATAGATACAATGACGCAGGCCAAGAAGAGTGAGGCAAACTTGTTCACGTAGCGTACGCCAACAAACACCACCAGCACCATAAGGACCAAGAAGGCTGTGCCATAGACACGCATGTTATTGAGCATGGCTGCTGATTCCTTAAGGGCATCATCACTTCGGAAGATGGCAGCTCGGGGAAAAATGTAGATCTGCCAAGAAGGCAAAGAAAGAGAAAATGAGGTCACTCTTATGGAACCAAACAGCTACGCTGTAGCAAACTACAATAATGTTCACATAGCAAGGCAGAAACACACAGAGCTCCGAAAAACTCAACGCTAGTGCCAGCCCTCTAAGATTACCTCTAATTTATTCCATAGATTTCATTTGTACATAGTTGTTTACATGTTCTCACCCCCATTAAACTAATGGCTTCTTGAGGGTAGAGACTATGTTGTACCCTTCTTTGTATCCTCAGAGTTTAGGATTGTGTCTGGCACATGGTAGGCACTTAATAAAATGTTGGGTGACTTGACTTGAGCATTACTCAAATGTGATTAAACCCTTTTAGGTTTTTCTTTACCAATCTATGTCCATATTAAAATACCTGAAATAACTGGGAAAACAGTCTACCAAGGGTTTTCTTTTTTCTCCACACTGTTCTGGCTAAGCATCCCACCAAAATAACAGAAATGAACTGTTACTTGCATTTAAAAGATTAAATACAAGGACAGATGACTGTGTGTTCTTACACATTTCCACTGTGAGAATAGAAATGATTAGAGGGAATAATGACAAGAGAAATCAATTTTGCTTTTACTCAACTACATTTTGCTCTGATAGGGAAAACAAATTCCTTTCCCAGTCACAAAATGACATGGAAATATAACAATGAGGAAGGTGAAAATCTACATTGTCATAGCTGCATCTACTCTACAAAGTTCCCAATAAAGACCATGGAGTTCCAGGGACTGTTGAAAATCAGTCACTTTTACCCAGTATTTGGAAGAATCTTGAGAAAAGGGACTCCAAGTGCACCTTCCTCCTCCACAGAACCTAGCCCAGAACACAGCCAAGACATGAACTCACCAGGAATATCTCAATGGCACCAAGGATATACATGGCTGCTGCAAAAGTGGTACCAAGGTAGAAGCAGAGGCCCACAGCTCCACCAAACTCGGGGCCTAATGCGCGGGAAATCATGAAGTATGAGCCTCCAGCTAGAAAGGAAATGGGAGAACTTTTGAAAAGGATATATACCAGTGAAAACAAAAACACAAAAGAAAGGTAAATATAACTAAAATTCTCAAACATCCTAGATTTTATAGGGAGCAAATTTCCCAGTGTCGGTGACATTAAGCTTTCACCGAATAAAAACTACTCTTCATTTATTCCACAGGAAGCAATCAAATTTACTAGACTGTCTCAGAAAAATCAGATAATGGTTGCTTTAGGGAGAAAAAATGGCCACATAAATTACTCTGGAAGAGAGAGGTTTACATGACTGTCTTTAGCTGACACAGATTTCCAAAACATAATGAAATGCCTTCCACAGAATATAGACGGACATTCTACGTATTAGAAGGCAGAGGTTATGTTAAATGACACAAAACTCTTTGAATTCCAGGATTTATAAGTACACAGTAATGGCACACTCACCTGGCACCACACCATTGGTGGCAATGGCACTCATGGAGATAGCAGTGAGCATTGTCTAAGTAAAAGAGAAGAGGTTAACGTTAAATAAACATGGTACTTTGGCATCACCTTATCCAATGAAATGACACAAACATGTTTGCAAACAAAGCACTATATAAATACTGATCACTATTATATTACCTTTCTCTTACACATTTCCAAAGCACTTACATTTTAGAAAATAATTTACCTAGGACTCAACTATGTATTCCATCGGGTAGGAAGCTGGTAAAGCCAAGAGGATGATGCTATTTTAAGTATATGGTCACATTAGAATGCAAATTACATTTCCAGGGACTGGGGATTCCTGGGCCTGCTATTCAGAAGCACCCCACACGACTTACTTATAGCTTTTGTGTTATAAAAGCCATCAATCTTATGCTTCAACTCTGAATCACAGCAGATGAGCCAAGGAACCTGGATCACGCTCCCTGAATTGTAGAACCCTATATAATCTGAGTGCTGAGGCCATTATAGAATAGACCTCGTGTCTCTCAAAATCTGGAGACGGTATCATGCCCTCATTACCTACTCCCTAGAGTTAGCCCAAAGTCAGTCCTTTCATTTATTCTTCCTTCCTCACAGCATAATCACTATCCTAAAACATGCATAAGATAATATTTAAAAAACCGAATCCGTGATTTTACTGATATAGTGACAAAACTTTCTCTTACAATACAAAAGACAAAAAACTCAATTTTTGCATTTGTTTGTAATTTTCAGCCTACAATGTCACTATATGTTTGGTCACATCATTCTTGTCTACATTCATTTAACAATACATTTATTAAGCATTTATCATGTGCAAGGGCTTAAGCTCAGTTAATAGTGCTTAGCTTAGGTGACTGGCATATGGTAATGTTCAGTAAATACTGATCCATCTATCGACTGATTGACTGCAAGGCACTAAACTAGATTTTGTGGAGGAGACAAAAAAATAAAACATGGTTCCTTCCCTCAAGGACTTTATACTCTAATAATAAATATGAGAAATATTTAAATAACTATAATAATGTGATAAATACATAAAAGGGAGGTGCAAAATACCTCGTGTTCAGAGAAAGAGAGTTAGAGAAAAAAACAAACTTCTGGCTCAGGAAAGGCAATTTTCTGGTAGAATTTGAGGTGGGTGGGTGTGAAAGATGGACAAAATTTTAACAGGATAAAATGCGGGCATGGGCATTCCAGGAGGAAGAAACAATACTACCAAAAAGTAGAGAGGAAGGAAAATGGGGGCACATTTGGATGAAAGACATGTTCTACATTGAAGAGTTATGGTAAATAAAGCTAGGAAGGTTGGTCTCACAGGCTTATAGAGGCAAAAATGACTTTCAAAATGACAGGATCATAGATGTTAAAGCTGAAAGGGACCTTGGAAATCTCTGTCACCTAATTCAATACCAATTTAAAGATGAGAAACATCAATTTAAAGAGGAGAAAACTAAGGCCCAAATAGTTGAAGTGATTTGCCCAATATATAGACAGTGGAAAATCAGCACTAGAACTCAGCTCTCCTGGTTCCCACGCTCATGATCATGCCAGCCTGTGGAGAGTTAAGAAGTTAGTGCTTTCTGAGGGAATGAGAAGCCACTGAAGATTTATTTTTTTTTTTGAGAGAGAAATAACATTATTAGAATGATCCTTTAAAGAAACCTTATTTTTGAAGAGAGAGAAATTTAGAGGTAAGTAGAGTTATTTAACAGTCCAGGCAAGAAGTATTGAGGATTTAAACAGGGTAAGGTCAAGACTTGGAAGAAAAAGGAGGGAATTTATTCAGGGCACATTTCAGAGGTAAAGTGGGCAGGGCTTAACATGACCAAAATGGTTAAAATGTGGAAGAAGACTGATGATGGGAAACTTTCCTCTGGTTCTTCTAAGATCCTGCGCAAATCTGTGCAATGATCCTTTATTTTCTATAACAGACTTGGAGTGTTAAACTTACTTTGGAGATCAACTAGTCTAATCCCTCAGTTTACAGATGAAGAAACAAATTAAATTAAAAGTGACATGACTAAGCAGCAGAGACAAAGCACAAACTCAAGTCCTCTGAGTAGAAGGTCCTTTATACTGTAACAGCGCTGCTTCTACTCTTGTTATAATTGGTCTATCTCCTTGTCTGGACACACGTTTCCTTGAAAATATCTTTTAATTCATTTCTTAAAAGTAAGTTATTGTTGATAATGTTCTTTGGCTTACTTAAATTCATCAAATGTCTTTTTATTGACCTTTGGGTCACCCGAAATTCTAACTATTCAGGGATGGTATTCCATGACGTGTAGTAGGAAAATACTAATGTTAAAAATATTAGTTTTTGCAGCAGAGATTAACTTGGGATCAGTAAAAGCACAACACAATTTCCCAAATGTTATTCAGTTTAATCTCTTCCTATGTAATATCTGTGTATTGACGGAACAACTCAATAGGCAATCTGTGTTTGTCATTTGCCTTTTTTTTTCCAGGCAAACTTCTCTTTTTGCTTCTAGTACTGGCTCTGCCACTTATAATTTTCTAATCTGTACAATGAGACAGACGGACTTGAAGACTTCTAAAGGGTTTGTTGGATCCAAATCTATTATCCTATGTTCTGTGCCTTCAAGGTTTTACAATGACCATTTGCTATTAATGGAAAGTTCTTCCTTTTTCGGTCCAGTGCTCAACTTAGTACAATGCACAGAGAAGAATATTTCGTTAAGAATTTGATCTAAAAACAGCATGAATTAAAGGCTGGGGGATCACAGCTGGGAGTTCAGACTTAAGGAGCCAAATAAAATTATCTGTCCACAATAGAATGTGCTTGGCACAATAACCAAACATCTAACCCTCCCTGGATCTTTAATACATAAAAACATTTTTCCCCTTAAACTGTTTCATGTTAACTAGACTCTCAGTTGATTTCTGATCCTTAGAATCAGGGAATGATACTAGTTTAAATAAAAGTGGGTCCCTTAATAATTAATTTCTATGTAAAAAATTGTATTTCCTGTTGCTACATTAGACCTTCTGAAGAACAAAAAGCCATAATTCTTTTGATTGCAAGTTCTTTATGAATGGGGTCCATGTTCAACTTCACAAATATTTACTGAATATATGTTGCAGGCAAAGTTTTGTGCTAGATGCCAAGGAATACGAAAGTGAATAAGACTGCATTTCTGTTCTCATGGATGGCACTCTCTACTGCAAATTTTTCCCTTTGAAATTACTAGAATAGTGTATCATACAGTAGGGACTCAGTAAATATTTGACAATGCATTTAATTTTGGTATCAGAATGATCCCTTCTGAATAAGATCCGTGTTCTTTACCTTAAATGATATTTTGGGATAAAATGAAAAATTGGTCAAATTCAATTCAATTAACCAAATACTAAATCTTGAGTCTAATAGTTGATATACATAGATAGACTTTCAGAAGCACAAGATTCCCAAAGAGTCCCAGAAGCCCATGTGGGACTTACACAGCAGCAGCAGATGAGGACGATGGCAAAGGCCTGGAGAACTCCAGCTGTGCCTACCACCCACGTGAGCCGCAGAAAAAGAATCACGCCAAAAATATTTTGTAGACACGGGAGGTACACCCCCATGAAAGTACCCATTTGGGGGCTCTGAAAAGAAAGACATAGAGAAGAAAAAACAGAGATAAATGTCTATTCAAGACAGAAGGTGCCCTTCCTCCTTTAATGCCCAAGATATGTGATCCTTGCCCACCAGCCTAAGTAATGAGATAAAGAGTTCCCTGGGAAGAATATACATAAATATATCAATATATATATATATGTGAAACAAATACCTTACAAATGGAAGGTGCCCTACCTTTGATCACACATAGGTACTGGGTCCCAATTAAAATCTACAAGTGTTATCGACGGGCCCTCTACAATCTCACACCGCCCGCTTCTCAGAGCTACGCGGCTCCATGTGATAAAGGAGTAGTGACTCAGGTACAAGGGCTCTTTCCCTCAGCACTACTTAATCTCCATTAGTATCTGGCAGCCAACAACGTGAAGGTTTGGAGGCACTTCCTGTCTTCAGAGAGTTGAGCAACAATAGAAGTGATGTGTTTTTCATATTCTTAAGTGAAACTGAGTGTTGGTTGTTTAAAAGTCAGAGACAGAGCAGGGGATGTAACGTTTCTTCTCTCGTGCTAGGCTGACAGTCTCTCCCTTTCCTAGGCAGGGTTCCCTTTGCACACTGGTTACATCCTGGGGTCTCACCTTGGTGGGCTTCTTCTTCCCTTCTGTAATATTCTCTGCTTCTTCGTGCTCCTTCGCTCCTTGTGTCAAATTAGTATAATTAGCCATGCGATTAAGCAGTGAAGACACTTTTGGCCTAGTGTCCATCTCTTCCTACCAAGGGAGGAAATATGGGATTAGAAATAGTGACAAACATCTAAGTGAACAGCAGAGAAACACAAGGCTTAGAAAACTCTAAATTAAGAAAATGCTTCATAGATTAATTATTCCAAAAAGTTTACCTTTTCCCTCCTTCAATAGGCAGAGGACCACAAATTCAAATCAAAGAGAGTGAACATAAATACCATCTTTTTAAAAAAAGACTAAATCAAAAGTATTTTATGATGGCCTTTCAATTTAGCCTACAGCCTGGGGAAAAAAATCATGTTAGACTTCAATGTAAGATTATGGCCCACTGAGAATACTGAAAATATGACTATTGACTATGGCACTGTTTTTAGGTTGCTAACATTCCTGGTAATCAGATTAGACCTATCCATCACTTTAAGAGAGTAGGTCTACGATAAAAAGGTTTTGGGGTTGATTTTTCTTTTCTTAAAACCTCAGTCTGTCTTCTGAAGGTGGCCGAGAAGATGGCCCTTTACAGAGGGCAGCACTGAAGCAGCAATCGTCACTTGCTCAAAGTCAGCCAAAGGCAGTGCTGGCTTGATATCTAGGCCAGAGCTCCACAGAGCCTTTCAGAATGAGCTCTGTTGTCTTTGCTGGGTAACAGATAGACGATTAGATTAGAATTATCAGCCTAACTCCATTTTCTATAGTGATCTTTTTCTGATGTTCCTGAAACAGGTTTTCAAAATGACACAGATTGCGCTGCTTTGTACACAGGAGGAGAGATGGCATGGTATAGAGGGCTGGCCTCTGACATAAACTGGTTGTATAACCACTGGCAAGTCACAAACCCTCAGTGACCCAAGCAGTCCCCTAAGACTACAAAGAAAGACAAACTGCTGATTTATAAAATCAAGTGAAAAAGTTTTCATGCTGAGAGTTCTATGTATTGATGAAGTCTCAGTTATCGACCCCACCCCCACAAAAAGTACTACAGAGGGAGTCCCCATGAATCATTTAGGTACTAACTGATCGTTACCAAAAGTCATACCTGAGATTTCTTGATTTTTTTCCCTTCAAATAGAAATTTGGCTGTCAACCACTCATTTTAATTTAGACTATATGATGTATTATTAGCTACAATGGTAAATTAAAATGTTAGTCAACCATATCATTAAGGTATGCAACTGTCATTGTTTACTGTCAACTAATGGGAGAGAAAACACTAGAGAATTCTTGCCAGTGTTCTCCTAGAAGTTCCGCAACTGACTGTACAGCAGGCTTGATCTCTAGTATTCTCTCAACTATTACCTCAAAGAGTGCCAGGTTTCTGTCAAAATATTCATCCCCCTCTTCAAAATTGGAGTTGTTGAGATAAGCATTGCGAGCTTTCTTATGCCCATCATCTGTTTTAAAGAAAAAAAAGGTGAAAAAAAGCCAATGAATTTCTTAGTGGGATTCAAGGGCCACAGGTATACCCTGACAAGTTAGTTTATCTGCTCTGACATATAAAACATATTTCCTTATAAGAAATAGTGGGGAGCAAATTCTTATTTAAAAATGCCAAAGATCAGAGAATAGGATTTTTTCTTGGATACTGATAGCACACAAGAACCTGGGAAGTACTGAACATAAATCATTCCAATGATTCATTCCTCAGGCAGCTATTTGAAAGACTCTCAGATAATGGAACCTCAGAGACCCATGATCCAGTCACCTGTACAAGGAATAACCACCACCATCTCACATTTACACAGTGCTTTAAGGTTTACAAGATGCTTTTTTGGTAACAGTCCTTTGAGTATTAACCCCATTCTTGAAGGGAAGGTGAAGGAAGGGAATGAGTGTAACACAGTGCCTCCTATGTGCCAAGGACTGTGCTAAGAGCTCCCATAAAAATCTCATTGGATCCTCACCACAACCCTTCGAGGTAACAGCTGTTATTGGTCCCATTTTACAGTTAAGGAAACTGAGGCAGGGATTTGCACTCAGATCTTCTTGACTCCAGGTCCAGCATCCTATTGTACCATCATGTCTCTGTTGCAGATGAGAAAACTGGGGCCTGGAGAAGTGAAGGGTTCTGTCTGCTTTTGCACAATGAGTAAGTGTTGCAGTGAGACTGGAATCCAAATTCCCTGATCTGATTCCACATATGACACTGCTTGTTCAGTGTCACCCTTAATCATCAAGCTTTTGCTGATTCCCTACAATGGGATGTGTGAACTTTACCTTGTTATTATTCCCAGTGGGCAAAAATCTTTTGTCTCAGATCTAAGTCACTGAAGAACAAATTACTTTTTCTGTAATCTCAAGGCTATATCCTGAAAAGAAAAACCTATGATACCTCCAGGACTTTACATAACAAATCCACGCAGGCTTCAAAGGGGCCCAAGAGTTTGTTCACCACAGCAACACACTATACAAACGTGATCTCCTTAAAATAGTCCCGGGAGGTACAGTCAGGTATTTTCCCCAGTTTGGCAGAGGATGCTACTGAGCCTTAAATGGATCTGACAATAGGCACACAACTAGTTAAGTTATCAGGCATATTTCCTGACACCAAGCCTAGGCTCTTTTCCCTTGTTTTGAGGTTCTTCTCATATTCTTTTTATTCCACATTGAACTGGAAGATTTTCTCACACAGCCAGTTTAAATGCCAGTCTGTTTACACTTTTGTAATCAATGGTACACTGCCTTTAACCAAACTACTACTTCCTTAGGTAATAAAATATTATGTACATTTTGCCACTGAGCTATGGAAGACAATCAGCCCTAGCTGACAGCTCTGTTCAAGATCACCCACATTACCAGTTCCCAATGCTCAACAACTTTCTAAAATATTTGCCAGCAGGAAAAAGTCAAAACATCTCAATTTTGTTGTTCTTTAATCTTTATGCACCACTCTTCTCACCTAAATCAATTTCCCCTTTATTTAATTTTTCACTTCTGTGAAGCTAGGTGTCACTGTTCCATTTTATCTCATTTCTTTCAACAGATTACCCCCTTTTAAATCATCATGCTCTTGATTGACAAAAATTGCTGGGAAAACTGGGTAGTAGAAACTGGGCATAGACCAATGCCTGACACTGTAGACAAGAATAAAGTTCAAATGGGTACATGATCTAGGTATAAAGACTGATACTACTATAAACAAATTAGGGGAGCAAGGAATAGTGTATTTATCATATTTATGGAGAAATTTTTGATTAAACAAGAAAGAGAAAACATTATGCAGGGCAAAATGGATAATTTTCATTACATTAAATTGAAAAGTTTTTGCACAAACAAACTCAATGCAGCCAAAATTAGGAGGGAAGCAGAAAACTGGGAAAGAATTTTTGCAACTAGGGTCTGTGATAAAGGCCTCATTTCTAAAATATACAGAGAATTGAGTCAAATGTACAAGAATACAAGTCATTTCCCAACTGATAAATGGTCAAAGGATATGAACAGGGAGCTTTCAGAGGGAAGAAATTAAAGCTATCTATAGTCAAAGGAAAAATGCTCTAAATCACAACTGATTAGAGATGCAAATCAAAACAACTCTGAGGTACCACATCACTCCCATCAGATTGACTAACACGACAAAACAGGAAGATGATAAATGTTGGAGAAGATATGGGAGAGTTGGAACACTCATTCATTGTTGGTGGAACTGTGAGCTGATCCAACCATTCTGGAGAGCAGTTTGGAACTATGCCCAAAGGGCTACAAAAATGTGCATACCCTTTGATCCAGCAATACTGCTTCTGTTCCAAAGAGATCATAGAAATGGGAAAGGGTCCCATATGTACAAAAATATTTATAGCAGCTCTCTGTGACAGTCAAAAACTGGAAATCAAGGGGATGTCCATCAGTTGGGGAATGGCTGAATAAATTATGGTGTATGAATGTAATGGAATACTATTGTGCTATAAGAAATGATGAAAGGAAGACTTCAGAGAGGCCTGGAAAGACTTATATGAACTAATGCTGAGTGAAAGGAGCGGAACCAGGAGAATTTGTACACAGCAACAACCACAGTGGGCAAAGAATTTTTCTGGTAGACTTAGTACTTCATTGCAATGCAACGACTTAACCAATTCCCAGTGGACTCTTGAGGCAAAATGCCTTTCACATCCAGAGAAAGAATTATAGAATTTGACTGCAGAATGAAGCAGACCATTTTCTTTTGTATTATGTTTTGTTATATGATTTCTCCCATTCATTTTAATTCTTCTATGCAAATGACTAAGGTGAAAATGTATTTAATAGAAATGTATATGTAGAACCCGTATAAAATTGTATGTCGTCTCAGGGAGGGAGTGGGGAGAGACGGGGGAAGGAGGAAGAGGGAGGGAAAATATCTAAGATATATAGAAGTGATTGTAGAACACTGAACACAAATAAAATAATTTAATTTTTAAAAAAAGGAATGCAAAAAAAAGTAGTAAATCATCACGCTCACTTGTCTTCAATCTGTCTACTTGTTACTTCCCTATTGCCTACAAACACTCATATCTCCAACATCTTCACAAAAACACTCCTTTGCAGTTTTCAGACAAATAAGTTGAAATTATCTCTAGTCAGATGGAAAAAGGCTCTAAATTATTATTGAGCAGAGAAATGCAAATTAAAATAACTCTGAGGTACCTCCTCACACCTATCAGAGCGGCAAATATGACAAAAAAGGAAAATGTTAGATATTGGAAGAGATGTGGAGAACTGGGACACGAATGCACTGTTGGTATTGTGAACTGAGCCACCCACTCTGAAGAACAACCTGGAACTATGCCCAAAGGGCTAGAAAACTATGGATACCCTTCGGTATAGTAATACCACTGCTAGGTCTATTTCTCAAAGACATTCAAAAAATACAAAGGGAAAAGGATCTATTTGTACAAAAAGATTGATAGCAGCTCTCTTTGTGGTGGTTAAGAACTGGAAATCAATGGGATGCCCATCCATTGGGGGGAATGGCTAAATAAGCTGTGGTATATGATTGTAATGGAATATTACTGTGTTGTAAGAAATAACAAACAGGATGATTTCAGAAAAACCTGGAAAGATTTACATGCACCGATGCATAGCGAAGTGAACAGAACCGGAGAATGTACGCATTGCACACAATAACAGTAATCCTGTTCAATGAAGAGCTGTGAGTGACTTAGCTCTTCTCAGCAATACAATGATTGATCCCAAAGGACTAACGATGAAGCACACTAGCCACCTCCAGAAGAAGAGCTGACATTGACTGAGCAGAGACTGAAGCATGCTATGAGGTGATGAGGGCCACCACTAGAGAACAGAAGGACAGGATATTCAAGAGATATTGCAAAGGTGAAATTGATAGGCCTTAGCAATAGCTTGGACATGGAGGGGTAGAGGTGTAGGGCAGGATTCAGGATGACTCTTAGGTCACCTATGAGCCTGGGAGACAGAGAGGATGGTGGTACTCCTGAAAGTAATAGGGAAGTTTGGAAGGTAGAGAGGATTTAGAGGGAAAGATAATGAGTTCTTTTTTGGACATGTTGAGTTTAAGATGTGTTTCATTTTTTTTCTTTTATTCAAGTCTTGTACAAAATGACTAATATGGAAATGTTTGACATAATTGCACATGTATAACCTATATCTGATTGCTTATCATCTTAAGGAGGGGGACAGGGAGGGAGGGAGAGATTTGGAACCCAAAACTTTAAATAAAAAAAATTGGGGAAAAAACTCTCCCTTGACCCTTCCCTCCCTGCTATCATCCTCTATCTCTTCTTTACTCGGTGGCAAATGCCTCCACTTCCTTTTCCCTCACTCTCTTCTTAATCTGGCTTCACCATTCCAACCAAACTGCTCTCTCCAAAAGTTACCGGAGATCTACCAAGTGCCAAATCCAACGGCCTTTTCTTGACCTTCCTCCTTCTTGAACTTTCTGCAGCCTTTGACACTGTCAACTACCTTCTCTTTTCCTTGATACTCTCTCCTCTCTAGGCTTCAAAAGTCACTCTCCTTCTTTCCTTCCTCTACACTACTTCTCTTACTGATCTCTTCAGCTCCTACAGATTTCATTATCTCTCTGCTGATGACTCTCAGATCTGTCTGTCTAGCCCTAACACTTCCACCATTCTCCAGTCTCACAACTCCAAATGCCTTTCGGACATCACACTAGATCCTAAAAGCCATCTTAAACTCAACACGCCCCAAAAAGAAGAACTCATTATCTTTCCCCAAACCTCTCCCCGTTCCAAACTTCCCTATTACTTTCAAGAGCACCACCATCCTCTGTCTTCCAGGCTCACATGTGACCTAAGAGTCATCCTGGACTCTTCACTATCTCTTACCCTCCATAGCCAAGCTATTGCCAAGGCCTATCAATTTCACCTTTGCAATAGCTCTTGAATACGCCCCGTTCTGTCCTCTGCAATTGCCACCACTCTGGTGGTGGCCCTCATGTCTAGATTACTGCAGTATCAGCTAGTGATCTGCCTGTCTCTCTCCCCACTCTAATCTATCTTTTAGTTAGCCACTAAGATGACTTTCCTAATGTTCAAGTCTGATCATGTCACCTCTCTCTCTAAACTCCAGTGGCTCCCTATTGCCTCCAGGATTACATACAAAATACTTTGTTTGGCATTCAAAGTTCTTCACAACCTAGCCCCCACCCCTACCTTTCTAGTCTTCTTACATTTTATACCATTCCCCATGCCACCCCCCCCAATACTTTTTGAACTGGTGAAACTGGCCTCCTAGCTACTCTATGAACAAGATGTCCCATCTTTTGGCTCTGGGCATGTTCTCTGATTGTTCCCTATGCCTGGCATGTTTTTCCTCATCTCCACTCCTGGCTTCCTTCAAGTCTCAACTACAATCCCACCTTCTACAGGAAGCTTTTCCCAATCTCTCTTAATTCTAGTGCCTTCCCTCTGTTATTTTTCCCTTTATTTATCCCATAAGCTTATATGAATTTAATTGTCTGCTTGTTGTCTTCCCCATTAGATTGTAAAATCCTTGCGGCAAGGACTACTGGGTGCCTTTCTTTGTATGCCCAGGGATTAGCACAGTGCCAGGTATACAGTGGGCAGAGATAAGGAAGGAGAGCATTCCAGGCTTGGAGAATAACCAGAGAAAATGCCTGATGATGGAGAGAATATTAATGATGCAGATCAAAGTTAAATGATGCTGTGTGTACAGTTTTTTTCCTTCCCCTTTTTGGAGAGCTCCAACATATCCTATGATGTGCCTAGGTTAAGCAAATAGATAATCAAGTGAAGTAGACTTGGGGTAGCAATAGGGGAGGTGTTCAAGAACATGTTTCCAAATGGAATCAGGAGAATATTCTTAACCTCTGATTCTAAAAAGCAAATAAGGAGAAGGTATCTGCAATCAGTGCTATTTATATACTTAAATATATTTGTATATATGTGTATTTTACTATGTGTACATGTATGTGTATGTATATATGAATGTATATATACATATAGATTCCATATAAATGTGACATTCAGAATCAGAATCCCTCACAGAGTCAAGCCTACATATCTGTAGTACTATATGCATACTAAAATAATATGGACATATGTGTGTATATAAATGAAATATATTTGTATATTTTCATATAAATACATGGATTTATATTTTCACATAAATTTATATGTTGATATAAATATATGAAGAGTGTGTGTGTGTGTGTGTGTGTGTGTGTGTGTGCGCGCGTGTGTGTATGTATATATGTATATAGGAATAGAACAGTCCTGACTTATGGGAGACCTGAGGGTAAAAGGCAATTCTGACATTGTGCCCACTGGCAAATCACTTCTCACCTCCAATTTTCTCATCTGTAAACTAGGGATGTCAAAACACTTGAACTCCTGTTCTATCTGGACCCATTTTCTCCTCTATTAAGCAAGGGAATTGGATTCTGAGGTCTCTCAAAGCTCTAAATCTATAATTTATCCTATAATAAATGTCAGTTATACTTTTTTATAGTATACAATTAATTTCCTCACAACTATCCCATGAAGCAGGAAGTGAAAGTGTAATTTACATTTTACAGATGAATGGCACTGACAGTAAGTTTTACAGAGAGGAATCCAACCATGTCACTCTCCAATTCAATGCACTCCAGTGCTTCCCTGTCACCTCTGAGATCGTCCTTCATAAGCTGGTCCCTTTTATCTTTCCAGACTTCTTAGACCTTCTCCCCCTACCAATAATCTGTGAAGCAGTCACACTGGCCCTTGATCAAGACCCTCCATCTCCCAACTCTGGGCATTTCCAGTGACTATCTCCCATGCATGGAATTCTCCCCCTTCCCTACCTCCTGGATCTCCTGGTTTCCTTCAAATCACAGCTAAAAATCTCATCTCTGTAAGAAGTCTTCCTTCATCTCCTGTAACGTTAGTGCCTTCCCTTGTTGATGCAAGTCATGTCATTATTTCTCTGATGACATGGTCTTCTTTGGCAACGAAGCATGAACATACTCCCAATTTATCTTGCATATTATCTTTTTTTGTACATAGTTATTTGCATGTTTTCTCCCTCATTAGACTGTGAGCTCCTTGAGAGCGGGGTCTGTCTTTTGCTTTTTAATAAATACTTGTTGGCTTGACTTTTCCTCCACAGCATGTGGTATCTCACTGTTATGAAAAATTTGGTATATGTTAAAATAAACTGGAATGGGTACATTCTGGAATACATCAGAATGGGTAGATTTCATTCTACATCACATGTCACTCTTCTGGTACCTTCACTCTCTCTCATCCATTTTCTTTTCCACTTTGTTTTCCTATTTAGAAATAAGCATATTATTAGATGATGAACTAAAAGGGACTTTAAAGCCTACTCCTCTGCACTTGACACATGAAAAAACTGAGGTTCAGAGAAATAAAACCATTTGCCCAAGGTCACACAGCAGAACCAGGATTTGAATTGAGGTGTTCTGATTCCAAACCCTGTATCCTTTCTACAGGACCATAGCACCCCCTCCAATTTTAAATACACTAAAAAGAATATAAGATATGATAGGAAGTACTTTTAGAAAAAAACTCCTCTAAGGTGATATATTATTCTTGTGGAATATCATTACACCATTAAAAATGACAAATATGAAGAATATAAATAAAAATGGAAAGATGTATATGAAGTGATAGGAAGCAAAGAAAGCTGGAATAAAACGACATGACACAATGGACTGACAGACCAGATGAACAAAACTTTGAAGACAAAAACAGAAAAGGGACAGTACAAAATAATTAATATTATTATTCTGATAGTTTAGGTTATTTAAAAAATGTCAATATTTCTCACTATATGAGGGCACAGCAAATCTGATCTGGCCAGACTGGTTAATTAGTAGCTTTCAAAGGTTTTACAAATATCTGTCTTTTCATTTAAAGCTAGAAAAGGAAGTAGCAACGGAAGTTTTCACGAGGCTTGTCTAATGTCTAAGATCAGCCACAAAAGGAGATGAGGGTAATGGCAATTTACTGAAATTGTTGCAGACAGAAACTTATCTTCTCCCCTACCCTGCTTACCTGCTGGTAACAGAACCTGGGCATCATTCATTCATTTTATCTATCTATCCATCCATCTATTTATCTATCTGTCGGTCTGTCTGTCAGTCTGTCTGCCTCTCTCTTTCTCTCTCTATCTCTATACCGTCATTTTTTATGTTTTAATGCGCTTCCCTTGTTTGTGCACCACAGACGGTGCATTTTTTACAAATTGAAGGTTTGTGGCAACCCTGCATCGCATAAGTCTACCAGCACCATTTTTCCAACAATACTCACATCCTGTCTCTGTCGCACCTTGGTAACTCTTGCAATATTTCAAACTTCTTCATTATCTTTATCTCTGTTACGGTAATCTGTGATAAATGACTTTGGACATTACTACTGTAATTGTTCTGGGGTGCCACAAACCACATCCACACAGAACAGCAAACTTAATTGATAAGTGTTGACCGCTCCACTAAAAGGTTATTCTCCTATCTCCTTCCCTCTCCTCAGGCCCTATTCCTTGAGATACACAATATTGAAATTAGGCCAATCATTAACCCTACAAAGGCCTCAAAGCGTTCAAGTGAAAGGAAGAGTCAACTGACATGACAAACTTCATTACTGTCTTATTTTAAGCAATTGCCAGTCACCTCAACCTTCAGCAGCTATCACCCTGAGCAATCAGCCACCATCAATATGGAAGGAAGACCTTCCACCGACAAAAAAGACTGATCCATTGAAGGCTCAGGTGATGGTTAGCATTTTTTAGCAATAAAGTATTTTTAAGTTAAAGTATGTAAATTTTTAGACATAAGTCTGTTACATACTTAATAGACTACAGTATAGGGAAACATAACTTTTATATATCGCCAAAATTTGTGTGATTCACTTTACGATAATATTCACTTTATTGCAGTGGTCTGGAACCACATCCACAATATGTCCAAGTATGCCTATATGTGTATGTATATCTATCTATCTAATGTACATTTAGATATCTCTTGATAGATACACAGGTATCTCTCTTTATAGACAGACACAGGTATACATACATACATACCTATTTATGTCACCATAAAAACATATATAATATAAATTAGATATATAGAGCTATAGAGAGAAATACCTAAAGGTTCTATAAGTAATCCTAAATCTTTTTTCTCCCATATCTTGAAGAAGCATCTGCCTGTCCCCTGCCCAGGCAACCATCATACTTCCTATTTTCAATTTTGTGACTTATTATGCATAATTTAAATATAAGTATTGCTTTCTCTTTGATATAATTTTTCAAAGGTTTTTTGTTTCATTGTAAGCAATTATACATTGTTGTAAGGCCACCATTCTCTTCACCCTCTCTAATAAAAAAAAGTTCCCATTAAATCAACTGAAAGCAATGGCTAGATACTCTTTAGTTGATGAGTATGTGGCTGATTTCAAATGAACCCAAATCTCATTTTCTACCATGTCTCTAAAGAAAAACAAAAAGTGGCCTTTATGAAACGTAAACAGCTCTATAATTTTTTTTTAAAGTCTGGCTCAATCACCGAGGGATTCATTGCAGAACAGAAAGAACACTGGATTTGAAGTCAACGGACTTCAGTTGGAATCTTATGCAATTGATGTGACTTTTCTGGGCCTCAGTTCATCATCTGTAAAATACGAGGCTTGAGCTGGATGGCCTCTGGTGGCCTTTCTAGTTCTACAATGCTAGAATTTGAATGATAGCTTCTCTGAAAATATCTATTGTAGGCATAGAAAAATAACAGGAAGTGGTCAAAAACAACCTGTACCTCTTAAAAGGGAAACATATGGCAACTCCATTTTACTATTTTATCCTCCTACCTTACCCAGATAATATTTGGTCTGTTTAAAAAGACGCAATTACATGTTAAATTAAATAGGAAAAATTACTGAGTTCATTGTCTAATGTAACAGTTTTAGAAACGTTCCTTAAAGTCCCACTCCCCGGTCTCCAGCAATCTCGTTGGCTCACAATCACTTAGCTAGCTACTACTTGTACTTGTCTTGGGATAGACCTTGTTCGCTAGGACATGTTTCTTAAACTGATCTTAACCAGAGCCAGCCTCAAACTGTAACTTCCCCTTTTGAAACCTCACCCTGCTTGCTCCATACGGCCCCTTTACTCTTCCACCTTTGAGTTCTCTCTCAGCCCATCCCTGGGACTTGTGGAAGGAGCACAACAGAAGGAACGGTTACAGGGAAAAGACAGAATCGAAAGAATGAAAAGGGACTGTTATAAATACAATCAACATGTGATGTTTAACAAGTGAATACTAACAGGGCTAAATTACACCCCCAAACAGCAACATCACAGACTGTTATCAAGACTTGTATCGCCAATTACTGAGGCCCCGTTAGGGAGAAAATACAAACTATCACTGACTTTTTATCTAGGTTTCAGATCCTACAGCTGGAGCTGCCTTCCTAAGACAAGCAGTAAAAGGGAAAGAACACAGCCAGCATCCTACATCAGCCCCACTGTCGGAGAGGCATTCCAAGGGAGAGGACAGTCCAGCTCCACAAACACAGGGAAGTTATTCAAAGTGGTGGGACAGAATTACCTGGGAATTCTAGAAGATCGGTTAAATGCTCAAAATGGTTAGGAGTTTTATGCAACTGTTAGTAACCAAGAGCAATTAATGTGTGAAGTTACTCTTTCATAGGAAAGGTAGTATCATCTGCACATTTGACCAGCACTAAGGAAACAGAAAACACTCCTAAAACAAACACGCACACACATACACACAGACACAGACCCACACACATACTGGTTTGTCAACAGTTTTCCTAATATCATGCACCAGTGGTGTATATGGCATTGTGCCTTCTATACACACACACACACACACACACAGAGATTTGTCAGCGGTTTCCCTATCATGCACCAGTGGTATACATGGCATTGCACCTACTCCTCACATCTACTGGGTTAGCAGTAGACAAGTCCCATTTTCCCTCTCCAATGTACCTTCATTTTATAATTACTAGGAAACTAATTTAAGCTATTCCTTGAAAAACCTTTAAAGGATTTATGTTCCACAGAAAGAGGAAATATGATGAACAGTTTGTAAGTATGGAGAAATCTTAGGATAAAATAGAAAAAAAAAGAGAATCATTCTTATATTGAAAAATTAAAACACAAAAAGTATTTTGATATATATACATGTATATGTGTATATATGTATATACACATATATGCACACACATATAGTTCTTGGCACATAAGTATGTGCTGACTAAGATTTAATTTTTTAGAGGAAAACTACTGTAAACATTAACATTTTCTTACAGAATCCCTGTCCCATCACACAGAACATTAGGTTTCTAAATACCAACACCTGGGAAGTGCTGCTGGGCAAGAATCTCAAGGGAAACAGTGCAGAAACTTAGGAAGGAAAGAGGTTTATTTATCAGTACTGAATCCATACAGTATTATAATGCAGAAATCACCAGAATAATTTAATACAGGTTAAAAATTTGGGAGGTGACCAGTGGAAGGCATTAATACAATATGCAGAAGAAAACAAAGCTCGTATTCAATAAACTCAAAGACTTCAGCTATTGGGGTAAGGACCCACTATCTGACAAAAACTGCTTAGAAAACTGGAAAGCAGTTTGGCAGTTACTGGGTTAAGAAGAGTCTAAATGGATCTATGACAAGCATTATAGGGTCATTTCTCAGTTGATTTCAAGGTCCAATGGATTTGAACTTTTAATTTTCAAAGGAAGAAATCCAAGCTATCCACAGCCACATGGGAAAAATATGCCAAATAAGTATTAAGTAGAGAATGCAAAAAGTAAAGCAAAATCTGAGGTTCCACATAGCAGATTGGCAAAGCTAATGAAAAAAGAAGATGACGAATGTTGGAGGATTTGGTAGATTTCTGAATGGGTCCATTTATTTCAGAAAGTACTTTGGAACTATACTCAAAAAGTTACTAAACTGTACATATTCTTTGGCCCAGATATCCACCACTAGATAATATCCCAAAAAGATCAAAGGAATGGGAAAAGAATTTGTGCTTACAAAAATATTTACGGCACCTTTTTCATTGGTGGCAAAGAATTGCAAAGTACGGGGGTGCTCGACAACTGGGCAATGGCTGAACAAATTATAGCATATGATTTCATGGAATACTACGGTGTCATGGACAAAAAAGCTATAGTTTCAGGAAAATCTGAAAGAGGCTAAAATGAGCAGAACTAGAGCAATCCATAAAATAAATGCAATGATCAATTACAATTTTGGGGGCGAGGCGTGATCTTGATGTGTGCTCTCTATCTCCTGAAAGAGAGGTCATGGATTCAAATTTTTGGACATGCCCCAAACTTTTTTTGACTGTGTACTTGAAGCAAGGGTTTTGCTTTTCTTCTTTTTTTCCTTAATGGGGGTGAGGGGAGGGGCATGAAGTGAGAGAAGAGAAAAGATTTGTTTAAAATGAAACTATTTCCAAAATTAAAATTTTGAAAAAGAACACCATTCATGAAAAATTGCCCTAGAGATACCACCGTACTTACACGCGGAATTTTACAGTTTTCAAAACACTTGGAATCTATTATCTCTCCTTTGATCTTTAGAAACACCCTGTGCGGTAGCAGGGCAAGACAGCATTATCCCCATTTTAAAGGCAGGTAATCTAAGCTCTGAAGGGAGAAGAGACTAAAGTTAAATGACAAATAAATAGTAGAAATAGGTCTTCTCTTAATTCAGTCCTGTAAGGGAAATGGTGCCAACTTTCTAAACTCCAGAGACTTGTTTAAACCAATCTATATGACACATACATTTGCTCACCTATGTGTTCCCTGAATGAAAAGAGAAAAAGGCACTAGTATCTACTTCCATCAAATTCTGAGGCTTTTTAATAGAATTAAAGAATATATCAGCTATGTCCTCCAGTTCACACACGTTTTGTTTGCTCAGGGGTGGGGAATCTGCAGCCAAGAGGTCACATGTGGCCTTCTAGGTCTTTGGGTACAGTCTTTTGACTGAGTCCAAGTTTTACAGAACAAATCCTTCTATTAAGGGGATTTGTTCTGTAAACTTTGGATTCAAAGGGGATTTGTTCTGTGTAATTTAGATTCAGTCAGAGGGCTGCACTTGAGTACCTAGATAGGGAGTCACATGTGGCCTTGATGCTGCAGGTTCCCAGTCTCTGAATTCCAATCTTTCTCTGTGAATCTCCAAAGAGTTCTAGAATCCTGCTAATTTTCCTCCAATTTCAAACACTATTCTTTAAAAGAATGATGAAAAAATTAATTCAACATGACATCCTGCTTAGAATAGAATGGGAAACATAAATAGCTAAAGATTGCTTAAGATAATGTTATTTATAAAACACTTTGAAACATTAAAATGAAAGTACCTAAAACAACAATTAAACATCCAACAAATAGTCACAGAGTAAGTCAGTTGCAAAGTTCAGGATGTCATGCAGTACTTGTCTTCTCCCCATTCCATTGGGAACAACCAACAATAGACTCCTTTTAGGGTTATACTGGAACAAAGGGGTTCTAACTCCCACAATTTTCTCTCTAACTATAGACTCTGGAAAAAGATCACTAACAAACTGGTTTTCTAAATATAGACAAACTGATGCTTAACAACCAAGGTGCAGGAAGATCTCCAAAAGCCCTTACTAAATAATGGCTATGAAAGGTGGAAAAAAGTTGGAAATGGTGAGAAAGGAAAGAAAGAAAGAAAAAAAGATTTAGTGAGGGAACTCAATTCACAAGGTCTCAAATATCCAGGTTAGTATAGGACCAAAGAAAGAAGCTGGTCCCCTCAGCAGTACTGTACCTAGCAGCTGGCTGTGTTCTCCTGTGATGGAGTTCTGATTCGGGTCTGAAAAACAAACAATCAAAAAGAAAAGGAAAAATGAATGACAAAAATAAAACAAGGAAATGAGCAAATGTTAAAAAATCTCCCCCAAAATACAACAAAATGAAAGTAAAATAAAGTCAAGACAAGTCTGAACGTACCAACTATTTCTCGATTAAAAAAAAAGAAAAGAAAAATGAGTTGCAATTAAAACTATATAACTAGACTATCTTTCTAGAGGTTGAAGGATATGAAAAAAGAGCTTTCCCAAGAAGAATTTCAAACTACAAAGGAACATATGAAAACATACTTCAGAAATGCATACTTAAAAATTCCATTGTTTTACTTCACACCTTGCAGAACAGCAAACATGGCAACACCCAGCAACATTCAATACTTTATTCCCAAATTTTGAAAAATTAAATTAACACCATCAAACATAAACATTTCCACACACAAAGAACAGAAAAAGAGGGCTGAATATGAAAACATGAATCTCTATTAAAAATCTCTATCACTACCTTCCCCACTCCCTCAACTCTTCCTCTACAAAGTAAGAGCCTTACTTTGTAACAAATATAGTAAAACAAGACAAATTTACATATTGGTTGTCTATAATCATTAACTTTCTGCCCAGAGAGGGATGCTTGCTTCGTTATCATGTCTTCTGAAGTCACCACTGGTCACATTGTGCTCTTGATTTTTACTCCACTCTGCATCGATTCATAGAGGTCTTCCCCGATTTCTCTAAATCCCACCTCTTGGTCATTCTTATTACAGTGAAATAATACTTGATTGGTGCATCACAGGTTACTCAGCCATTCCCTAGTAGATGAATACCCAGCATAGAAAATCTGCTATGAATATTTTTCTGCCTTTCCTCTCTTTGGATCATATGCCTACTAATGGGTCTCTGGGTCAAAGGGAATGCACAGAATGATAGCTTTTTTTATACAGTTCCAAACAGTTTTCCAGAATGACTGGCCCCAACATTCACAGCTACACCAACAATGTTTTAGTGTGCTTTCATGACCATTGTCACTCCAATATTGCCATTCCTTTTTTAGCTATCTTTGACAACCTGATAGGTGCCAAGTGCAACCCTAGAACCATTTTACTTTGCATTTCCATTGCTGTTAGAGATTTGGAGCATTTTTAATATACTCGTTGATGTCTTGCATTTCTTTTCTTAATAACTCCTCTGATCTATTAAGGAATGGCTCTTGCTTATACATCTGTAGCAGCGAGGAACAGTCAGTGTTGGAGAAGCATTAGGAAGACAGGCATACTAATACAACGTGGTTGGCCCTGTGACTGACTGTTGTGAGTGAATAAACTGCCTATACACACTGACCTCACCCCCACCCTAAATCTCACTATAAGGCATTTACCCCTAGTGAGTTAAAGGTAGAAACAAAGGTTCAATATGTACCAACATATTCATACTCTCTGTGTTGGCAAAAAATTAGAAATAAAATTAGAAATGGCGTGTGAATGTACTAATGAAATGCTATGTTCCATAAGAAGTGACAAACAGGTAAGAATTCAGAGAAACATGAGAAGACCTGTATGAGCTATTGCAGAGTGAACTAAGCAGTACCAAAAAAACATATAGAATGATTATAACAACATAAGTGAAAAGATCACTGATGGGAAAACAAAACCTGACTCATTTTAATGTTTTTTAAAAAGGCAATTTTATCTGCATGACATATCACTTTCACTTCCAAATATATCTGTTCTAATTAGGGAGTCACTCTTTGTAAGAAAAGATAAAAAAGAGGAAAAAAAATCCCACGTCACCAAAACTTATCAGTTTGTTACCCGTTTCTACCAGTATATGAACTGTTTGATACCTTTGTCCCTCGGGGATACATTTTCTCCACTCTTTTCCAGAGCCAAACCTGGATGACAATTACAATTACACAGCCACTTACATCGCTGCAGTCGTTGTGTAGGTTGTTTCCCTGGTTCTACATAACTCATTCTAAATGACTTTCATGCTTTTCTGAATTATTTTTATTGGTTATTTCTTATGGCATACTAATATTTAATAACATTCATAAGAGAAGTTACCTCCTTCTGTTTCTTTGCCAAAGTCAGATTTACAAGTATGGAGCAATGCCTATAATGTCAACTTTTTTGAAGGTATTTATCAGTTTTAATGAATTTTTTCTTCTTTGAAAAATTTTTTGTTTTAAGGGAAGACTTTTTGGAGGGAGGAAGGGAAGAAATACGGGGAAAATCTATGTGATATAAAAACAAAAGATATCAATAAAACTATTAAAAATAAAAGGACAATTAGAAAACTGATGATAACAGTGCCTAATAACTGCCACTTACATGAAGTCGACAACGCACGTTCCTTGTCATTCTGTGAGGGAGGCAATGCAAGGATTGTTCCCATTTCACAGATGGGAGAACTGAAGCTGAAAGAGACTGACTGACTCATCTGTGGGCACACGGCCAATTAATGTGTGAGCCAGGATTCCAGCCCAGGCTGACTGACGCCAAGTCTAGTATACGCTTCGAACCATACCCCATCATGCTGCCTTTGAATGTAATACAGTGATGGCACTAAGCCAAGGTCCTAATGCAACAGGTATTAAAACTCACAATCAAAGCAATTCACCAGTCATTTCTTTGGCAGTCTTCATTAATTTAAAGTGGTAATATTAAAATTAACCAGTCAGACTTGTATTTTCTCAAAGATAACAACTAGTGAGGTACGAGCTTGGGGGGCACACCACCTACCCAGATATACCTAGGGGCTAAACCCTATGTTATTTTCTTGAGAAAGTTCAGTAGTACTTTTCATTGATAGTAAGATTATCATCAATTAAAATCAAACTCAAAAAGGAGAGTGGAGGGAAAAGGAAACACTATACTTAATCCGAACCTATTAGCAAAAGGAGTTATCTGAGGTATTTTATACATGGTCTAAGACCAAGTGGTGCAAACTCCAAATCTGGAAGCATGTAAGACTACAATAACGCTCATTAAAGGTCCTCACAGGACTATGAGATCCTTTGCTACTTCCTAAGCTTGTCTGCTACTTAGCATTATCAATTATCCAGCTCTTGTCTTGAGCCCCTATCAATATCGCTTCTATGCCAGATTATACCAAGAGCACAAGAATCAAAAAGCAAAATGGCATATAATTTAATACAAAAGACAAAGGCAAATAACAAGGAATTGAACTGAGCAGTAATTGTTCTTTATATTATGTGATAATCAAGTTTCCCTTTTAATCCCCCTTGTTTATATATCATAGCAAAAGATGGATAAATTAAGTTCAGAATAGTAACACTGGTGGTAATGTTTAGGTTTTACAGTATCTGATTCTAACCCTAAAAAATTTCCTTTCTTTTTGAGGGAGGAAGGGTGGAAGGATGTGGGCATTGTGACTTCCTTCTCACTTCAAGCTCTGAGAACAGCAACCATGGCTAGGTGGTAGGTACCATGTGATTCCTGCCCTGCGTGTTATCAATAATGCTTTCAATCGAAAAAGGTATTGTCTTAGAGGCAGGCAAACACCTACCCAGTAATTACTGATGTATAGATGTCCATCTGCCAAAATTTAATTATCACTAATACTATGAGTTGAAAACAAGGGCAAATCTGTAAATTCATTCCTTCTGGTCTGAATGTACCCTGAAACTAGTTATGCCTGGGAAAATACAGATTTAGCCACTGGGTTTAAGTAGAATGGGCATTAATACGTATATATGCTAAATTATGCAATCCATATAACAGCCCTGTTTGGATATATACCAAAGCACCTTTCTATTGGGTTATCTGAATTGGCCTGTCCTGATCTTTCCTGCTTAGATCTGACGTCATTCCCAGATACAACCAGGTTTGCCCAACACTGGGAGTGGATAACATCAGTCAAAATGACACTCAATTCTTCCTTATTTACTGCTTCATATTTAAAGCCACATAATCCCCATAGGGATTAGAACATTCCTATTCTTCCATAACTCAAGTTGCTCTTGGACCACAACAGACACTATTAGTCACAACTCATACTGTGATTGCAAATGAAAACCAGAAAAACAACACAAAACTGAGGTGTCTCTGAGAACATCATTTCCATTTTTTTCTATTGCCAGGCAAGCTTACTCTGAAAAATCAAACTGAAAATATCTCATATGATAAATGTGCAACACACCTGTATACTCAGGATAATTTATCCTAGGTGCCTAATAAGGAATACAAATTTTATCTAATTCCCTATATGCCTAGAGGATCAAGCAAAAAGTCTGTGGTCTATCTGCCAGAGAGGTACAAAATAAAACCTTTTCAAAGGGCTTGCAATGTTGATCTGCCAGTCGGTCTCTGAGAATAGCCTGGGGCACTGAGAAATTAAATAATTAAACAACAGTCATATAGCTAGCATGCATGTCTGGAGTGAGGACTCAAACCCAATCAAATCTTTTCGACTTCTAGGACAGTATTCTTCCATAAAGAGCTCAACAGGGGGGTGAGCCAAGATGGCAGAGTAAAAACAAGCCCTCCAAATACCTGTAAAAAATGACTCTAAACAAATTCTAGAGCTACAGAACCCTCAAAATGACAGTGAAAGAAATCCTCAGTCCAAGACAACATGGAAAGTTGACAGGAAGGGTCTTTCACATTGGGCAGAGATTGGGACCCATAGACAGAGATGGGCTGGAGCAGGTGTCTGGGAACTGACTCATTGGCATCTGTGGCAGTTTCTAGACTTCTCAACCCACAAAAGGTCAGTGGAAAACTGTGCCACCTGGATGAAAGAGGAGTGGGTGGTCTGGCCTAGTCTGGTCCCAGCCCCAGGGCAGCAGCAACAGAGGTTCTATAGGGTTCCCTATGCCAGGGAAATTATAAGGTCAGACCTCATCCCTCCTCCACTCCCTCCAAAAGAAATTCAACCAGTCCTGAATTTTATCCCCTTAACAATCAGACTGTATCTGAGAAGATGACAACGAGTTAACCTGATACACCAATCCCTATGAGAGGCTAAACAGGGAAGCCTCTGCTAAACAGAGAACAGTACATCACATTCTTCCCTATAACTACTGTAAGCCACCTTCTTTCTATAAACTCAAGCTGCTGCCAGTGATATTTTCTATAAGGCCTCTTTGATCTTCTCCTTCCTTAAAAACCTTGCTACTAGCTCTACTATACAATGATCAATTGGGAATGACTTAGCCTTCTCAACAACACAATGATCTAAGACAATTCTGAAGCACTCATGATGAAAAATGCTATCTACCTCCAGGGAAAGAACTGATGGAGTCTGAACGCAGACTGAAGCATACTTTTTAAAACTTTATTTTTCTTGTATTTGGGGCAGGGTGGGGAGAGAAGTCTGTGTTATCTTTCATAACATGACTTAAGATGGAAATGTTTTGCATGACTGCACATGTATAATCTACATCAAATCACTTACCTTTTTAATGAGGGAGGAGGGGAGAGAAGGGAAGAGGAGGGCAGAGGGGAAGGGAGAGAATTTGGAATTCAAAATTTTAAAAAACATGTTAAAAAATTTTATATGTGTAATTAGAAAAAATAAAATATTTAGGGGAAGGAAAAAAAACCCTTGCTGCTTTTCAGGTCTAGATCCTGAGCAGACTACATGTAATTCAGAAGTGAAATGATGGCATATGAGTTTACATCAAGAAATTTCTTAGTTATATATTTGTAGTATTATCTGTCTTTCCAACCTCTGCTGTCCCATTTCTCCTCTCCCAGTGAATCATACATAGTATGCACTTAGTGTCTGTTGAATTCAATTCAAATGCTTATGTGTACTATGTGCAAGGTACCATACAATTCAAAGCACTATAGCTGTAGATACAATTGTCACTGCTTCTGCTCCCAAAGAAACATTTTAAGAAGGAATCTGGGAGTTGAAAAGGGGCTCAGCCTATCCTGAGACTAAGTAAGAATGCCCTCTCCCAACATTTACCCCCCCACAAGCAGCTATCTCTTCAACCATGGCATATGGCATCATCTCAAGATCCTATACCTCCCTGGCTACCTTCCCCTGGACTGTCTCCAGGCTATCAATTTCCTTCCTAATATGTGGCACTCCAAACTAAACCCAACAGTGCAAATGTGGTCTGATCAGAAGAGGGCACAATGGGTCTACCCTCTCACTAGTCCTGGACACAATGCCTTTCTTAATGCAGTCTAAAATCAAATTAGATTTTTGGCTACCCTATCAACTCCCAGATCTCTCTAGATGAACTGTTTCTGGCTAGGTATCTCCTCTCATACTATACTCTTGAAGATGATTTGTTAAAGTCCAAAAATAAGACTTTACTTTTTATCACTATCACCTATCAAAAGGACAGAATCAAGTAGAGATCCATGGGACATGCCATCTCCTTCCAAGCTGTGCCTGGGCTACTGAGAAATGAGTTTTTGAGCTGTGTGATTGGGGTGCTACCAACAAAAACAGAGAAACTTACAAAATGAGATCAGTATTAGAAATGCTGAGTTTGAGCTGTCAATGGTATGTCAAAAGAGAGATGTATAGCAGGGATATTATAGGATACAGACACATAGCAGGCAATTAATACTGTATTTGAGGGGAGATTTCATTCAAAGTCAATCAACACAAAGTGAATTAATCTAGGTAAGAAAATATAAGAAAAATAAAGTTAATTCTTCCACCTAACCTCCCATTTCACCTGGATCCCTTCTTTCCTCCTTGGCTTCATCCTATGGATGGAGGGAAAAGGGCAGAAAAAGAATTTGAGAGATCTTTTTAATGCTTTTTAGCTCCTGAATGCAATCGCAAGGATGTCCTAGCGAACACTATTAGCGAGAAATAATGTAGTGCTTCTCAGGAAGAGAAAATAGTATAAACTCCCCAAGGCCTTCAAAATGTGAAGGGCAAATGTCACCTACAGCTCAACTTTAAAGTCTTTCAACTCAATTTCACACATGAGTCATCATATTTTTTCTCTATTTTTAAAATATGAAACACTTTTTCATTTACTTGTTCAAGGAAACACCTACCATTTGTCTACTTATTATGCTTCGATATAATGGCAGGGAGCTTTAAAATGAGCTCATGCCTACATGAACCCTACCAGCATTTAAACATCACAATTAGAAATGCAGAAACCATCAATTTGGAACAGATATCCCACCATTAAGCATTACTATTCCAACAGATTAAACACTAAATAAGGTCCCCAGACTAAGAGAGAAAAATAAAGACAGAAACAGAGATTACAGTTAGACGAAGACAAGAGCGTTTGTGAGTGTGCAGGTGGGTATATCCAGGGTGTGGGGCTGTGGGTCTGGACTTGGGATTTTGGTCAACTTGGGAAACTCTTTCCACCAACACCAGATAGTTCTTTTCCCCCAAGTAACTAGAAGATTATAAACAGTCGTAAAGTTTCTGATCTGCGCTGTTAGAAGGTGTTCACTAATAGCTTCCTATACCTATGAAACCACAGGTCTAGCGTCAAGGAAAAAAGTGACTTTTAAAGCATTAGCTTTAAAGACAGACATGTTACAGTTGTTTCACATTGATTTAAATCAATTAAAGGTTTTAAGTTTTTGTTCAAATGAACTGCTAAGCCCTCTCTCTATTTTATACGTGTAGCATTGATTCCTTTAACTCAAATTCAAGATTTTACATTCATCCCTCTCACATTTCATCTTATTAGATTTGATTCATTCTTCTAGTTTATTGAGATTAATTTTGTAACTTTCTGGTATCCATTTCCTCTATTAGCTACCCCTTCCCAACTCTGTGTTGGGAAACCACACACTTGACAAGTACATCTTTTAAAAAGTTCATCTGAGTTAATGGCAAAAAATACTGAACTTCTAGAAGAAAGCTCAAGGTTGAACTCTGGCAAATCACTAGAGACATTCCTCCATATTAACATCAATCCATTTAATCAACAGTTTTTAAGCATGGTTATTTGGTTATCTGTAAATAAGGTAGACAATGTATCTGTACTTTTTCCAGAAAGCTAGTACAACAAGCTTGGTCAAATACCTTGGCAAAATCAAGATGGAGTAGATCTACAGCGTTTTCCTGATCTACCAGTAAAGTAACATTGCCAAAAAGTGAAATTAAGTTAGTTTGGCAGATCTCAATGAGCTGGCTCTTAGTGTTCACCATATCCCTTTCTAGGGGTTCACAAAGCATTTGCTAAATTGTCATGTATTCCATAATTTGGCTAAGGATCAAGCACAATGATCTACACTTTATAGACTCAACCTTTTCCTGTGTAGCTACATTTCCCTTGAGATAATGTGTAACTAGAATATTAGAATTTTGTTTTGGGGAGTTACTCATTCTTTTTGAACTTCCAACATTTAGAGTCTTTTGCCAAAGTATAATTTTTTCCTGAACTTTAAATCTACTTTTCCAAAGTCTCAGATATATTTCTACATCAAAACCCCATCTGAAGAAAACTCACTCTTATATGACAGGAGAGAAAGCAACTTGTCCTTGAACTGAAAAAACTGGTTGATGGTCAATTATTTTCCCATATATCTACCTGTAAATTTATCTATAAAAACAAATGTCCCATAGTGTCCTCCATTCATGTCATGCCATCAAAACCAAATATTTTTAATTGTAACAAATTAAAAACTTATCAATAAGATTTATAGATAGCTGATGGAAGCTTCTTATAAAATATGATTCATAGAAAAATGGCAATTATTTTTACTACATTTACATTAAGGATTTCTGTCAGGAGAAGCAGTAGGGGGGACAGAGCCATAGAAAGCAGAACTCGAACAACATCCCACAGTGCAGCACTATCCCAAAGCTGCCTCAACAACCCAGAGAAGAAAACGAAAAGGTGACTGAGAGTGAAAAGAGGCCTGCCTAAATGAGCAAGAGATATTGCCCACACATGCAAGAAAGAGGACTCAAAAGAATTTATCTGGGCAATCTTCCCTCTGGCCCTGTGACTTGACTCAAGAAAATGGTAGCTAAGGAATCGTAGGCAACCTTATCTCATACGGCACTGTACACTTTACTGTTTAAAGTATTTGTCCATACTTTGCCCAACCTATCAAGTGTATTCACTTGGAAACATGATCATCAGAGTGCTTTTTATTTTCCTTATCGCAAATCTAAATTTTTTAACAACTCTGCAGAAACAAACCATTATTCCCCTTATGTTTCTTCAGAACGCCTCTATTCCCTTGACAATGCTTGTAATCGAATAAGCCTGGCAAAGTTTTTGCGACTTCAAATTCTCTTACTTTCTAAAAAAGTCAGGGAGGAATGAAGAACATGATATTTGTTTTTGCAACCTTAGGAGCATGGAGGAAAAAGATGCTTTGAAAATTATTTCCTCAGATCGTCTGTGAAAAGTATTAAAAAATACTTTGTTTTAATTTGTGAGAGGTTGAGATTAATTTTAAGAGAGACTTTTATAAGTAAAAAAAGAGGAAGATGATAAAGATACCAATTTTCATAGCTCCATAATTCAGAGATTGTTTTGGGAAAAACTTAAACAATTTATGAAACATTTTCTTATAATTTGTGAGACAAGCAAGATACTTATTGTCCTATTTGAAAGATGAGAAAATAGATTCAATGATGTTGACTGGTGCCAAAGGTCATACAACTGGTAACTATCAGAGCTGGGATGTGAACCTAGGTTTTCTGCCTTCAGATGCAGTTTCTTTAGACTAAGGTTAAAATCACCATATTCTTACAAAGTTTTATTTAATCTGCAGGAAAAAATAGCAATATATATTTATGAGTTCACTATTTACCGTTATTTTAGGCCAATAATTAAGAAGAATGAGATCAGCAAGAATGAGATCTGGCAGGGTGGTCAAAGGGTTTGAGTTCAGATCCCAGCCTTGTTATACACGACCCTGGTCAAATCACTCCATCTCGCTGGGCTTCCTTTTCCTCAACTATAAAAAAGATGGGGTTGAATTAGGTAATCTGAGGTCCCTTCCCGCTCTAAACCCATCATCATACGACTGCTCAATCCTATGCCATTCTGACATCCATTAACTTTACAAGGCTAAAAACATGGGAGCCTGTGCTTCTTAGCATAATAAAGGCCCTCTCAAACTTAATTTTTTTAAATCTGGAGGCTGTTTGATTTTTTAAAAAATCAGCTTCCTCCAAGAGCTATTCTAGATAAGTGTGTTCTGAACTATTTTAAGCTATTTTCACACTGTACTGTTAAAATTTCTGTAAATAGCACTTGAAAACCTTTCCTTCTATAAATGAGTCGTTTGCCTACAACTGAAATTTTGCTGTTCATGGCTGCTCAACAAGTATACGAACCAAATAAAAAGAAGAGTCGTGAGGTTTTCAGAGAGCCTGCGGTATGGGACTCTCTATCTCTAAGTATGGTCTTGTTCTGCATCCTTCCTTTAAAGCTCAACTTAACATCTACTTTCAAGTAGAGGGCATGAAATCTTTCTGGATTAGACTCAAAGACAGCCAGGTATCTTCACCTGTATTTCTTATCAGTATTACTATCTAAATTCTCTCTTTCTAACACCCCCAGGAACTCAAGACACTTTTTCTGCTCTGCCCTCTGAAGCCCCACTCTCTGGTTAACAAATTGCCCTTTGACATTAGATCTCTTCCTCTAGTTCCTAGAAATCTGGTTCTCCCTTACCCCCTCCAACTCAAGACCCTGCTTCTCTGGCTCCCTAACTCTACCTACCGGATCCACCTCAGATGCCTTCTTTCCTTTCAGCTTCTCTATTAACCTGGCTCAACCTTATTCTTCACCTCACCACCTGACTTTCTACTTGGCGACTTCAATGTGTATCGGTGTCCACTCAAACACTCGGGCCTTGCAGCACCTCAGTCTCCTCAGTTCCTATCACCGGCCCCGTTAGACTAGTTCAGCTGCACAGATAAAGGCCATGTTGTTTATCTCATATCACCAAGCACTCTGAAATTCCTGTCTGACCACAACCATACTCTTCATATACATTCCTCATCCTCATAATGACAATTAACTATCTGTTCCTTAGAATTGAAAATTTATTTATATGCAAGCGTAGGATTCCTTAATTTGCTCCCATCTTTACTATACAGAGAAACTTAGAACAGCTGATATGACATATAACATTAATATAATCTGTACACACAGGGTATATTTCATTTTAATAAATGTTAATAATACTGAACAGTATTAACAATTCAAGATTTACAAAATGGAATTGCCCTTGAAAGGATTCCCAACATCAGAGATGGGGAAGGAGTCCATTCCAGGCATGGAGTGCAACTTTCTTGAAGGCACAGAGGTTGACAGAAATCAGGGAACAGCTTAACAGCCCTGCTGGGCAGCAATGAAGGATTTCTGAAGGGACACAGCTTGGAACAAGGTTGGAACAGTAGGTGAGAGCCAGGGGAGGGGGAGCCCCAAATGGAAGTTTGTATCTTGTATTTCATCCCTTTATTAATAAGGAGCCACTAGAGGTATTTTGGGTTTTTTTTTAAGCAAAGAAGGGACCTTTGTCTGAAAAATTTTGGCAGCTGTGTGAAAAAGGGATTGGAGAGGGGAGATTGGAGGCAAGGAAGCCCTGCTCAGATATTAAAATAGTTTCAGTGGAAAGAAATTAATTTAGTTTTTCATGGTAGGGAATGAAAAGAGGGGAAAGAAGAATCAAACCGTGATCTATTTCAGTTCAACAAGCAGTTATAAAGTATCTGTGTGAAAGATACTGTGAAATGCTGGGGGTACTAGGACAAAAAACAAAACGATCCTTGCCCTCAATGAGTTTACATTTTACCTGAGGTCCATGAGGGAACAAGAGGCTGTTGACAATATAGCCATAGATAATTACTTTCATACATTGTGTGGGAAAGGGGAAGGGGAGGAGGGCTGGTCTTAAAGAAAGGAAGATCCACGTTCCATGGATCTTCAGAAGATCCACGTTCCATGGATCTTCAGAAGATCCACTTCTGACACTAGATGTGGGACTTCTCAGTGCTCAAAAGCAGTCTCTAAGGCCATAAAATACAGACTCATTGTTGATTTGACTGCTAGAGGGAGTTTCCATATATGTAGCTCTTTAAAACTGATGAATGTATAGGTCTAGACAAAAAAAAAAAGCACAACATATTAAGCAGTACTTTCCAAGGGCTAGAGGGAGAATAATGGTTGAAATATCAACCAAGTTCTCATGCAGAAGTTGTGATTTGAACTGTGTCTCCATGATAACTAATGTTCCAGGCATGGGAAACAGCCTGCCAACACAGAGGGATCCAAGATAGAATGTCATATAAGAGGAAAAGGAAGTAAGCCAGTTTGATTAGAATTTCATGTGTAAAGGGCAGTAATATGAAATCAATCTAAAAAGATAAATCGGAGGCAAACTGATGCAGTTTAAATGTCTTACCTCTGAGGAAATAAAGAGCCAGAGGAAAGAATGGTCATACTTGTGCTTTAGGAATATAAATTTATCAACTATGCGAAGGAAGGTTGGGAAAGGAAAGAGACTATAAACAAAGGAAAACAACAAGGATGTTGTTCCAATAGTCTAGGAGAGAGGTTGTCAGGACCTGAAGCAGGCTACTCTGGACTCTCACTGTATGAGGAGAAGCAGGTGTGTGGGGGTGGAGGTGACAAGACTTAATAGCTAAGGGAATGAGAAAGATGGAGTTGAGGACAAATCCAGCGTTGAGAATCTAGGTAATCAGAAGGATGGTGGTGCCCTTCATTGAATAAGAAAGTGAGGAGGAGAAGGAGAGAGGAGTTTATGGAGAAAGATGAGTTCTATTTAGGATATGCTGACTTTAAGATGTCTGTGGGACATCCAACTGGATGAGTCCAGCAGGCAGGTGGTGACATGTAATTGGAGCTCTATGAGAAGATGATGAAGACTGGGTATGTAGATTTGGGAGTAATCTGCTGTGGAATAATTGAACCCATGTGAGCTGACTATGTCCCTGAGTGTATAGAAAAATGTGAGACATGAGGGGAACCCAGAAATAGGCTTATAAAAGAAACAGATGGTTCACAAGAAAAGGAGTTGGCCTTTGCAAAAGAGAAGGGTTACCCCTTTGTCAGAGACTGAAGCAAATGAAGGGATATTGAGAGGATTTCAGCTGTAGAATTGAGGAAAAGAGGGAATATTCAATGGATGGTCTCTTCCCTCAAATTTGAAAAGATTTTTTGTTTTTTGTTTTTCATATCACCTTCGTTTCTGAATCTGTTCTTCCCTACCCATTGAGGGCTGGTCTCTTTTCTTTGTAAAATATAAGGCAAGTTCCTTGACTTAAAAGGAGAAGAGGTAGAGTGATGTGGGTTGTTCCTGTTCAGAAGAGGTTCGGAACAGAATGCAATAGGGAATAAAGAGAGAGCTCACTTTATGAGACTAGATAACATAAATTTATAATGTACCTAGTTCTATGACTTTCTGTAGAAGCGTTAGGCAGCCTGTTAAAGTAGGAATAGAGGAAGTCAAAAACCTAGGTTTGGTTTTGGGGAAGAGAAAAAAGACAAGGAGAAAGGGTCCAGCAATTCAGGGTAGAGGAAGGAGAAGCTGAACTGATTAATGACAGGATTATTTCAAAGAGAGGAAAGAAAGGATAGAGCAGAGTTGACAGGACAAAAGGACCAGCTCTAGATGCGGTGATCCTAAGAACTGAGCCCACAGTGATAGAGGAAGAAGAGGAAAATGGATACAGGCACTAAGAAGGAGAAGGTACATCAATAGGGATGGGGGAGAATACATGTGTATGCACATACTAGCATGAGCGCCCATGTGTGTGTACACTGGAAATATATTGAAAAGTTGAGGCAACAAAGCTTTCATCTGCACTAGTTGGATTCTAAAATCCTTTCCAGCTCTAGCTCTGTGCTCCTGTGACTTACTGGAGTTTTGCTTCAAAGTTCATGCTGATAGGTTTTGCATGATTTCACATATATAATTGATATCCCATTTCTTACCTTCTCAATGGATGGGGGGAAGGGCAGGAAGGCAGGAATTTGGAACTCAAATTTTTAAAAAAGTTAATGTTAAAAATCAATAAGAATAATCTTTTTTTAAAAAAAGAAAGTCCATGATGATGGATCTAGATTAGTTTATAATAAACAGTGCTAGCCACGACACTTCAAGGTCTAAAAGGTCAACAATAAAAACGCAAAGACCACACAAAAACTTTGTTGGTGTCTGTAGATACTGTGGCAATGGATAAAAATCTAGAACAGAATTCATACGTTTAACTCAATTTGAATTTTCTAAGAACCAAGCTGACACTTGGGTAAATTAATTTGAAAAGACCCCCCCACCTCCACCCCAGAGTAGTTCAGTGTCACTTTGTAGGATGAGCCACACCTGAAAAGTTTTACTTCATTATCAAAGCCCTAGTTAATGAAGTGATAATGAGAAGAAAGTGTTTTAAGCTACTTCATACCACATTATTAAATGAACACATTTTATAACCAAGGATTTAAATACAGCTTTTAAGCTACCTCCCACTCCACATTTAGTAGAGTGTAAAGTTGTGAGGGAAATATCTAGAGATGGCAACTCAGCATTTTTTTAACTGGATACTGGGATTTACTGGTTTGTTCTAGGCCCAGCATCTGGATTCTCAGATAGAATTATTTGTGCTCACCTTGGTAGCTTGAGGATAACTGAAAATTGTAAATTAAACAAATCAATTAAGCTTTTTAGTTGCCATTAAGGTAGTTCACTGGGCAATAATAAAATATGCAATTCAGTCTGGCAATTGCTCAAGTTAGTTATTGAACAATTACATGGTGTGATCTACTATATTTAGCCTGCTCTAGCCAAGTGTTGCGTTCCACTTTGGCCATCTTCTAGAGAACCTGTTATGGGAGTGGCTGTACTGTGTCTGACCTCCAGTGACCACGCCCTTGGGGACTAAATCCACCGAACTTCTCCAGAACTTTTGCCTTAGGGTTCAAACTGTCCAGACTGGAAAGTATGAGTGCTAACACATCGGATAAGATGGCCCATTCTATCTAGTTGGCCCTAGGCAAGCTTCCTATTCTACCCTGGCCTTTCTCTTCTCATCTGTTCTCAGGGGCTTCCATCCCTCTCCAACTTCTTCCTCTAGGAATTGCAATTGATTCAATATTGCTATTGATATTGGAAAAGAAGTGCTAGAGGGTGACTCCACTCATCATCTCTATGACTTTCTAAGGTATAAAGATCAACATACACCATGATAAGGTGTATGAATATAATGTCAAGATGTTTTTGATATGGTGGTTAGTTTTTGCTGGACTGGTTTTTTCCCTCTTTCTTTTCTTTTTTTTTTTTTAATAAAGGCTGGCTGTGAGGGAAGAGGAATACACTGGGAAATACAGGTGATGTAAAAATGAAAGATGTAAATAAACATTTATTTAACAATAACAAAGGTGCTATAGGATGCTGAAGAGGGCAAAAGGCATGTCCTCTAACTGTGTGTACTACAACAACTACTAATTTGTACTTAGGATCACAGATCCAGAGTTAGAAGGAGCCTCAAAAGTCATTATGTTCAACCTCTTCATTTTACAGATAATGGAAACTGAAGCCAAAAGAAGACAAGTGATTTGCTCATGATCACATGCAGTAAGCATTAAAAGCAGGATTTGAACCCAGCTTCTCTGACTCCTGAGCTAGCACCTTTTCTTCTGAACCACCCTGTAGAGTGAGCAGTAAACTGACTGATCATGTCATTTACGAGTGCCAGTTAAGCAGGCAAGATACAATGATCAATCAGAGTGTGTGCTTTGAATAGTGCACCTGAAGTTAGCTGTAGACATGGATCTTAAAGGGGTTTTGAAAAATTTGGCATTGGCTACTAAATCCTGGAAAATGTTAATTCAATACTAGTAACTATTCTGTAAGACAGAGTTCATACAATATAAATTTTAAAGTTTTAGAATTATTTCTGACAAAAGCAAATTTGCTTATGAGATTTTAAAAGTTATGTGAATTTTACATGAATACATGAAATATAGACGCCTAAAGGAAATGATCATCACCAGCCAACATACTGTACTATGCCATAAAGCTGAAGCTGTAGAAAATTATAGTACTTCAAGAAAAGGAAATAAAATTTAGGATCTTAGATTTCCAGCTGAAAGGGGTTGTAGTCTTTTCTATGTGCCACTCCGACTCCCTAACAGCAAATCACACTGCACTGAACTCTTACTGTAAATTATAGGCAAGCACCTTGAAGAATCCTAATTAGGGAATGTTAAGACCAAAAAAAAGGGTTGAGTCAAAATTCTATGAGCATCTAGCTTTCCTTAATAAACTTCACCTTTCCCATTATTCCCACTTCTCTCCAACCCTCCTCATTCTTATATCCTTGCAATACTGGTGATCATATATGGCCAAAGCATCGCCCCACATGGATTAGTGAATCTTTCCCACCAAACAGTAACAGATAGATGAACAAAAGGCTGCTATCCAAAAAGAAAACAAGGGAGGTTAAAGTATTAAGTATCATCCACTATTCAAGTCACAAGCTCTCTCTTTCACAGTTAAATCGTATTTACTGGGTTGCATTAGGATACAACTGATCTTTCCTTTTCAAAATTCTATCAGCTAGTGGAAAGGCCAATTTCATGGCAGCAATAAGCATATTATTTAGACAGAATCAAGATGCATATTAACCCCCTGGAGTTTTAAACTCTCTAACATAAATGCAATACTCAAGGCATTTCATTTTCTTTAGCATGACTGTTCCCTGTTCGCCTTCAACTAACATCTATTCATTACTGAAATGACCATGGTCACTCTTCAAATAGCAAATGAAGAAGGAAAAGGTGGAGAACCACAGCAATTCAATCTTCGTTTAAATCAACAGTGTTATTTCAGTTACAGGACATTTATTTCAGGTGATACTGTTTCAAGTAGGAAAAGTGCAGTTGTATTTTTGGATTTAAATGTGGAGATTAAATGAATGCTGAAAACTTAAAATAAATAATTTTGAAAAAAGAAAAAATAAATGTGGAGATTGAGAAACTGGCAAATACAGATAGATATGTAAAATTTCAAATTTCTGAACACAGTTGCCACTTAGGAAAAATATTTGCAATTATAAATCTGAAGCACACTAAAGGAACATGTATGGAACCACAAAAATAGTCTTTTTCATCTAGTAATTTAAAAATTGTTTGACTTTTAGGCTTATATTTCAACTATCACCTAGAAGTTTGTTATAGAGCAGTTGGAAAGGACCTAAATGTTAAGATCTTAAAAATACCTCCTAAAAATTATACTGATCCTTTTTTACTGCAAGAGAAGAAGTAAGGTAAGTAAGGAGGAAAGAGGTTTGGACATGGAGGGAAAGGATGATGGGATTAGACCAGTCTGGGTATTGAAGACAAGGGAAAAAGATGCACAAAATAATTCCTAGAAAGCAAGAAGGAGGGTGATACTGCTATTACTACAAGGAATGGGGAGATATAAGGATGCCCCTTCAAGGGAAGACACTGTGTGTGTAGTTTTCATCATTTTAAATTCATATGGTGCTGGATCATTTTATTAATAACCAGGCTATGTTACCAGAGAAAAGTCTCTTAACTTTTCTGAGTTTTATTTTCCTACCTTGTAAAGTGAAGTTATCTCTACTACCTTATGCCTTTTATATATAAATCTGAATACATATACATACATACATATATATATATATATATATATGCCTAAACTTTGTCACTTCTCTATTTAATAAACTCCAATGGCTTCCTACTACCTCTCTAGGATCAAACAAACTTCTTTAACATTTGAAGCTCTACACAATCTTGCTTGCTCCTTCCCATCTTCCTGTTTTAATACTTTACTCCCTTTATATCCTCTACAATCCAGTGATACATAATGGCTTTCTTGCAGTTCCTCAAATATGACTTTACATCTCCCAGCTCTGTGCCTCTGCATCCATTGGCTGTTTCTGATTCTTGGAATGCTGTCTCCTAGAACACCTAGGTCTCTCTAAGACTCAACTAAAGTGCCACCTGCCAGTTACTGAGCAACTAGTGCCTTCCCCTCTAAGGCTAATAACTCCCATTTATTCTGATGTGTGGATATGTCGCCTCCTCCATTAGGATGTAAGATCCTTGAGGGTAGGGGCTGCTGTTGCTCCCTCTTTGTATCCCCAGCACTTAGCGCAGTGCTAGAGACCTAAATTCTTGTTGACTGATTGATCCAAGTGGAAATATCTTGTAAGTGACTGGAACAATGCTGATTTGGAAATGCAAGAGTTATCTATGGAAGATTAAGGGAAGAGATGAGCTTTTTAAAAGAGTGAATCAGTAAAATGAATGGTGAAAAGGATGGAACCTGGGGGTAATAGTCACCATTAAGTGATAGGAAGAAGAACCTTACAGGATGACTGGTTAGAAACAGAGATGGAAAGAGGAAGGGTAGAAGAAGCAGAGTTACATGTCAAAGAAGCTGTGGAAGAAAAAAATTCATGATAATGGGGGAAAAGTTGGCCATCAGCGAAGTTCAAAAGTCAACAATTAGACCTGTGGGAAAAAACCACACAAACCAAAGAGACTGTTATCTAAGAGACTGTTGGTGATCTTGAAAAAAGCAGTTCCAGTAAAGAGAATGAAAACTTTTTTTGAGGGAGGGTGTGCATGTGTGTGTGTTAAGGTGATAGGGAACCATAAGTCTAGCTAAGAAAAAAAAGTAAAATGGTAGCTGGAAGGGACAGATGACAGAAATAAAGACATCCCTCCTCCTACATCTTACCCAACATAAAGGGAAAATGAAAGAAGACAGTAACAAGGGACAGATAAGGGAGGAAAGGAGGTTTAGAATCAATGTTTTTAACACAGAAAAGGAGAAAGATGAAAAGGTTAATTTTTAAGTAGAATACCTCTGCTGAAACAACAGGAACAGGAAGGAAAAACAGCTGCAGAAATGAGAATATGTCAAGGTATAGATAATGTACAGCCAAAGTACTTTTACCTAGTGTTCTAAATCTTTGAGAAGAGGAAAGATCAGTGAGGCTTGAAAACAAAGAACATTGCAAATAGTAGCCTTGGAGTGGAAGCCAAGAAGTTAATGACAGAGGGTAAGTAGTGTTGTCTGGCTGTGGCAAGGCAAAATTGCAAGTCGAACAAATGAACTCCTGAGTCAAGTAGAAATATGAAGGCTCACAGAGTGGGATTGGGGGTGGGGGGACAGCTTAGAAAAATGTAGCTAAAAAATTCCACCCATCTTTCAGATTTTTCCAAGGACATTATCCTTGATGAAATGAAAAATACGAAGTATAAAAATATCATTAATAAAAGCTGCATTCATATTGCTAAGCAGCCTTTAGTCCTTCAAAATAATCTTTAAAAATATCATTGAAGATTTTAATATAAAATTATATATATAGCAATCACTGCATAAGAATCATACATGATACTGTCAAATATTTCTTCCCATAAGATTCAAACAAAATTTGAAAAACTAAGTGCATTTCTATTTACAAGGACCCAAATAAAAGGCCTTATTAAAATAGGAGAACGTTTTTTGATCACTCCCTTCACATTGTTGCAAATCTCCGAGATCAGAAAGATTTACATTCAGAAAGCATTGCTGCTACAGTCATTTGGATTATAAAACAGGCAGCATGTTTGAGACTCAGTGGTAGAAAGATACTTTTCTGTGTTTCAGAACATACACGATTTTTTGGGTTATTTGGTCCAGAAATACAGTTTGGGGTTCTGAGAGTAAATCCTTTCTGTAACACACTGGAAAAGCTTTCAAATAACATAGTCTGAGTCTTCTTGTTTCAAATTTCTTCAGCAACATGTGAAAGAAATGAAGTTGATGTGTTCTGGACTTGAAGTCAGGAAGAACTGAGTTCAAATCCTGCCTAGAAACTTA
Organism: Potorous gilbertii; assembly: GCA_028658325.1. Taxonomy (NCBI): domain Eukaryota; kingdom Metazoa; phylum Chordata; class Mammalia; order Diprotodontia; family Potoroidae; genus Potorous; species Potorous gilbertii. The sequence continues at coordinate 13,326,538 of CM053774.1, read as the reverse complement.
CCGAGTTGTGAAACCTTGGGTAAGTCACTTAACCTTTTTTCAACCCATTTATTCATCCATAAAACAGAATGATAATAGTACATACCTCATGTTGTGAGGAACACATGAGATAACATGTAAAATGGTTTGTGAACTTTAAAGTATCCTCTAAATGCTATTACTGTTCTAATACCAAATCAAAGCACTCACTTCTTTTTAATCTAGGGAAAACTTCAATTTTCAGAACTTCATGAAAAAGACTAAAAAAAAAAAAAGAACCAGAATTCAGTATTATCTTAGAAGGAGGCTGATGAGCTCAAGTAATGGATGCACTAAGCCCAGAAAGCCTGTTTGATTGTAAATACTGTAGGTTCACCTTTCTGCCACTTCTGATTTGGTATTCCCAGAGCTCAGCACAATGCCTGGCACATAGGACCTACTTAAAAATGCTTGTTGGTTGGCCTTTTTGTTCAACTTATTGACTCCTTTTCATTAACTTTAAACTTGCCTTTCCCTCTGACCCACTAAAACAAAGAAACCTAAGTGCCAGGCTTGGAGAAGAGTTGAAAAACTCTATCTCTTGTGGGGAGGGCTGCAAGAAAAGCTGGGGGCCAATGGATTTCCTGAGCTCAGGAGTTCTGAGCTTCAGCTCCTCAAGGTGGAGAGGGGGTTGTGCCAGGCTAAGAAGAGAGAGGAAGGGAGGAAGAAAAAGAAGAAAGAGAGAAAAGCAAGAAAGAGCAAAAGAAAGGCAGAGATAAAGAGAGAGAAAGAAAAGGAAAAAATAAGAAAATTCACCTCCCTTCATTGCAGATGTAGGAAAATTAAGGGTGTGGAATATTACATAATGTAAGTCAGTTGATGTTCTGACTTCGTTGAACTGTTTATATTACATAAGAAAGAAAAATATATTCAGAAAAAATAGGATGAAAAAATAAAAGAAATTGTCAATAAAACAATTTTTAAAATGAAGTCAGCTTGTAGTTCCATCTGTATAAAAATGTTAAATATTTAAGAAAGTCACTTAACCTCTCTGGGCCTTAGTGTTGTCTGTAAATGAGAGAATTAGGATCTCTAAGGTTCCTTTTCTATTTTATTTTATTTAAAATACTTTAGGAGCTTAATACTTGGTTAGTTATTGCTCAAATTATACTTTAGAACTTAACATACCAAACTTTAGTAATCTATTTTTGTGTTCTTAAACTAAAAACAACTTAGAAGACCACACATGAAAAAAGTGTATATTTTGGGTCTTACCAGACACTAAACTTTCCACAATAAGGATCATTTGATTTAGAACTGGAAAAGACCTTAGATATAAAGTATCTTGACTTATATAGGAAAAAAAACCCAATTTCTTCTAATTTTATACATGTGGAAACTGAGGCTCAGAAAAATTAAGGGACTTGTGAACAGTTGTGTAAATGGTAAATATAGCCAAGATTTGAAACCAGGTTCTTTGACTTCGAATCCAGTGTTCTCTCCACTACAACCAAAGCAGAGGTATGATGACCTGTTAGACATGTTAGAGCGGGGCATCCTTGCTCAGGTATTGGTTGGGCTAGCTGCCCTCTGAGTTCTCTCTCAACTTCAGAGTTTATGGTTATACTGAAGAATAGATGAAATTTCTTAAGGAGGTATCTGCCAAGGTTGGAATAGGACAGAGGACCATACCTTTCTTGATGGCCCTTAAAAGAGTCAGGGATCTCTAGGTAAGTACCTCTAATGCTCTTAAATGGACTGTCAGTTGTTTTGGTAAAAGTCTGTGATTGTTAACTAGGGTAAAGAACATTCAGGATTTTACATTAGTCATACAAAATTTCTTATTAATGCCAAAGAAGAAATAATGTGGATAATTCATTGGTAAGAGGGGAGCTCATTTGGGCTGAGAAAGCCTCAGGATCCTACCTCTGAAAGCTAACACCAACATCATCACTAATCCCAGGTGTCATCTAGGAAAGATATGGTCCTCATAGATCCTCAAGTCTAGCAGCACTTCAGCTATGCTGGGGTCAGGAGGTACACCCCAAGGGTACACCCCATGAACCTTGCACATCAGAAGGAGGTGAAAGGGGAAGAAGAGGGGGTGCTGGATAGGGGAAGACATTAGGAGAGAGGTAAATTATGACAATGGGACCCTGGGGGTAGTGGTTAATTACCCTCCAATATATGTTCCATCACTCTGTTATAGGTCAATCTCTGAAAGAATATTTTCTTCAAGTAACTCAATTCAAATGTCAAAGCATGTGTTTACATCAGCTGCCCAAACCTGTCTAACCCCCTAGTCACCAAAGGTATTCAGAAGCATTTTAACCATTTAACCATTACAGGCAGAACCACATTCTAAGAATTACCTATGATACCTGTAGCATTGTATTTGGACTCAAGTGGATATACATAGTTAACTGTTATCAAAAGCAACTCCAAAGTATGCTACAGAGATAGGAATGCTTACCCATGTACATTGAGAACCATACTATGAGACTTTTATAAAATAAAAAAGGATGAAATGAGTAGAATGTCAGAAGAATAATTTATATAATAACAATATTGTAAAGAAAAACTCTGAAAGATTTGTTACAAGAAGACCTCTCATGAAGCATAATCTAAGTGTTTATAATGAAAAGACAAAACACATCCATAAAACTTAAAAATAATAAAACCTCTGGTTTCCGTTTTTCTTTTTTAAGTTTTCAATGTTCATTTTTATAAGATTTTAAGTTTAAAACTTTTTTCTTTCCCCCTCACCCTCCCCAAAAGAGCAAGCAATCTGACATAGGCTATACATGTACAATCATATTAAACACATTCCCACATTCATCATGTGAAAGAGTTTCTTTTTTTTCTCTAGGAAAAGATGAAAATTCCTGTTTTTTAACTTTTAAAATCTGTCACATTCTGGCTCCAGCATAACTTTCCACATTTATTCCACATCATTTACCTTTTCACACTCCATGTTCTAGCTAAAGTGGTCTGATAGCTGTTGCCTGAACATCCTGTCTCCTGTCTCAGGGACTACTCATGCACCCTCTTCTTACTTTAATTTCCTAGAATCTTGAGATTGCTTTAAAACTTCAGGGTGGGTGATTTCTCTTTTCATAACCAGAACCTAGCACAGTGCCTAATAAGTATTCCTTGAAGGATGAACACATAACTCTCAAGCTGAATTATTAGAGCCATCTGATATAAGCTATTTGAGTAAAGGGACAGTTTTTTGTAAATGTTTATTGAATTGTATTTTGTTAAATATGTAATGACAAATTATTCCTCTACTGAGCAGTAAGCTTCAAGAGAATGGGGAGAAGTCATGTGTAAATTTTATAATTCAGAGAAACTCTCTACTCTAGGTAAAATAGGTACTCCATAAAATGTGGTGGTGCTGTTACTGAACTAGAAAACCATAAGTTACTCACAGGGTAGCTGTGAGGAAAGTCCTTTGCAAACATTAAAAAGCAAGAGAAATGTAAATTATTTAGAGGGAGACTTTGTGGGAACCCTGGGAAATTCAAAACCTTTCCATTATTTTGGTTTGGGGATATCTATTGAAAGAAAACTAGACTTTCCATACCTTTTTCTTGGGTAGTATTTTTAATAATATATGCTTTTTAAAAAGTTTTTAAATTAACAAGCACTTATTTTTCTTTCCCTCCCATTTTCGCTATCCCTATTGAATAGGAAAAGAAAATTATTGTAACAAATATTTCCTACATCAAAAACAAATTAGAGGAACAAAGAAACTGCCTTCTGGATCTTTGCTTAGGGAGGGGTTCATGACCAAACAAGAGATGAGAGAGGATCAGAGAAAATAGTGGTGAAGTAGATGAAGTGCTGGGGCCTGGAGTCAGGGAAACCGAAGTTCAAATCCAGCCTCAGAACTCGCTGGCTGAGTGATTCTGGACAAGTCACTTCACCTATGTTTGCTTCAGTGTCCTCAACTTTAACACTGTGATAGTAACAGCCCTCATCCTGAAAGGCTGTTGTGAGGATTACAGGTTGTTGTTCTTTAAGGTGCTTAGTTCAGCATCTGATACATAACGGGCGCTACATGAATTCTGGTCTGGAAGCCCTGCTACAAATAAGACTTGTTTTTCCACTAGGAAACTTGCCTCGTTGTGTTATGCTCCACTGTTATGGCTACACCTCACTGCTCAGTTTTTTTGCCTAGCCACAACTATATGTATCAAGGCTTAGCTTCACTATCTTGGGTCTCTTCCCGCACACAGTGGCTAGTTTTCCACGTCTAACAGAATAAAGTTGGCTTTTTGCCTATAACCTCTGTGAATTCTCTGGTTTTATTTTTCAGAGTTGAGAGGAGGTATAAAGTTTTTGATATAACTTCTGTGGTATCTGGTTGGAATTAATAGTAGGTACACAACCTCTAGGCCTCTTGGGTCATTTATTTTCAGTTTGCTTGGCACAGCACATGAAACGTAATGGATGCTATATGAATTCTTATTCTTCTTTCTTCCTCAACGGAAGACAGGATGGTATTATAGAAAAGTGCTTGTTCTTGCATTAGAAGATATGAATTCAAATTCTGCCTCCTTAGGATTCAGTAGTAAAAATAAGATCAGATTGACTCTAGATCCATGATCCTGAGAGGTTTTTAACCTTTTTTGTATCATACACCTCTAGCACTCCATAGTGAAACCTATGTACCCCTTCTCATAGTAACATTAGTTGCCTACATTCATAATTGAAAAGATGCAAAGGATAAATTTCAGTAAGGGTTTATTGAAAATAGAAATGTAATCTTTCTTCAAGTTTATAGATCCGCCTTAAATTTATCCATGGAGCCCAGGCTAAGAATTTATTCTAAGCCTATCTCAAAGCTGGTGTTGTTTCTACCATTTACCAGCCAGAATCTTTAGTAAGTTATTTTATTTTTCTGAGCTTAAGTTCTCTCATTTGCAGAATGTGAATAAAACTTGTACAATGTACATCAAAAGGTTACGGTGAGAAAAGCATTGTGTAAAATTTAAGCACCATATGAATGCCATTATAAATAATTCATTAACCATTCATATCTCAGTTAATTATTTTATTCTATAATGAATTATCAAATTACAATATAAGAAAACATGTTATATTTTTATTTGTCCTATCTTCCCAACTGGATTTTTAAGCTTCATGAGGGCAAAGATCACTATTTTATCTTTTTGTATCCCATGTCTCCTATGTATTCCCCCATAAGGCCTAGCACAGTGCCTTGAGAATACATTTATTAGCAATCACGTATGTCCTCAGTGGTCATGACTAGCTTATCTGCAATCCCTCTTAAACAATATGCTCTCAAAACACAACAAAAGCAACCAAGTCAAGATTATCAGAGGGAGCCTCGAGTTCTGTCTTTACTACACTTAACTTTAGGGAACTCACCCCCTTGTATGAAAATGAGGATGACAATACCTTTACCACTACTTCAGAGTTACTATACGGAAACTTACTAGGTACATTTAAAGAGCTCTTTTGGGAAGCTGAGATGCTCCTCTTGGGTCTTTGCTCAGCTTCTCAACTGATTGCCTCTTTGATAATCACATAGATTAAAATACAATGCAGCCCTTAGCAGATTTCCCTGCAATAGGATCTTAGCTGGGAGAGAGAGAGAACAAAACGCACCAGGGTAGTAGCCTGCAACGTAACTAACTAAAACATTTCTAATCTTAAGTTTCCTACAAACATTCTGCAGCTAGGAACCTTCCTCCGGTAAAACTGGGATCATGGGAAAGAGTATGAGTAAGAGAGAAAATGAAATAAAGAATGTGAAGGGAGGAACTTGTTTCCATTTTGTATAATTAATAAAGACAGCAGTGAAAACAACAGACAATGTTGAATCGAAGGGTTAATATCTAAAAGTAGAACACATTCATCAGGTGTAGGCCAAGATGTAAGCATGAAAAGGCAGTTTCTTTTAGCTGAAATACTAGAGTACCAGGTTCAGTTTCAAAGAAGATGATAGCTGCCCTGAAGTTTCTTATCGTTCTGTCTGGTTATTCAGTGAATTCTATGTTGAATGGAATGAGAATAATCTTTTGGACCAATGAGTTATTATCAGTCTTTCCCCTAGCAGAAAAAGATCAAGCCATGTTCTCTTTGAGACCCTCCCTGTGGGCTTATGTAGTTCAATGAAACCATAAACCATGTCTTGCAGGGTTACTCAAGACGGACACTTCACAGTGGAGAGTACTGATAAAAAGCGAACTACTGGAGAAGGAAATGGCAAGTCATTCCAGTATTTTTACCAGGAAAACCTCATGGACCGTATTAAAATACTAAAAGGTAAGACATCAGAATGGCATGCCATATGGTCCTGGGGTCAAGAAAAGTCAGACAAAACAGAACGACTCCTCTTTATAAGACTCTTCAAAAATCCATAACTATTGGGTGAGCAATTACATTGTGTGGCAGCTGAACAAATACAGCAAAGAAGGTTTGATACGTGTATTCCCTCTTGCTCTGCAGGTCACAACCTATCCATGTTTGTCTATTCTACCCAGTTACCGTCTTAGGGTTTGCTAAAAGATGAAACATCAAAATCATCTAGTCACAGAATGGGAAGAGACCTTAAAAAGTCATTTACATAGTCTGTCTTATTGCCTTAGAGAAATCTTGATACTTTAGGAAATTCACAAACTTTTAAGAAACTTCTAAGAATATTCAATAGCAAAGTACAATCAAGCGATGGTTTAAATCTGACAGGGCTGTCTGGAAGTCATTTTTTGTGGCAAGTTCAGAGTTGCTATCTGTAGTCAGAATTAATAACAGGCAATCCACCTCATCAAATATTTACTAAGCTCTTTTGTTATATAAAGTACAGTCACCACAATGGGCATGTTACATTTCTGTCCTTTCATTAAATAATTTTAAAAGTACTTCACTAGCTAGCTGTTCCCTCCAATACTCAGCAGTTGGTAAACCGAGACAGGAAAAATATAAGTAACTTTTGAAGGCAGAGGCTGCTTCAAAGTCCAAGGCAGTAAATTATTGAACCATGCTCTGTGATATTTTAATAAGCTGTTATGTTTTAATGCCCTCATGCAGTTTGGTTAAAGTTGTTACTTGGTAATTATGTCTATGGGCAAAATCTCAACATTAAATGCAACATCAACACACAGGTTGCTCTTTTCAGTTTTCTGTGTGTGTTCAAAAATCACACACGCTGGTGCAAACAACTAGTTTCAAATTCTAAAAACAGGTGAGCCACATCTTGGGAAGAAAAGAAACAAATGAGGAAAACTCTGGATAAGCAACGGGTAAGGAGTATAAAAGCAGGCGAACATCAGCCTCTGTGTCAGTCCCCACTGTCACTTTGGCTGCGCTGTACCCAATACCTCCATCTCCAGCCCCACAAGGGTGTGCTCCCCCACTCCCACGCTCACCTGGTTCACAGAGATCCTGAATCCGGGGTTTCGCCTCTGCCAGGCTGGACTCTTCTGGGCTGATACAAACTGCTCCCCCCTCCTCTGGGTCCTCCACCTTCGTCACTGTAAACTGGGGCATTTTTCAGCTGCCTGGCTTTCCTGCGGCCCTTTCCAGACCCACTCTTCCCTGCTAACCCGCTTTAACTGCGGGAGGTTGGGACAGGGAATGGGGAAGTCCTCCCCACTCATGTGACCTCCAACCCGAGGGGCGGAGGGGAGATCCGAGGACACGCCTTCTGCCCGTGTTTATCTGTCACTTAAAAGGATTAGTTACTCCACCTCTAATTGTTATTAAGTAGCAGAACTGAAAGAGACCCAGCCTGCTACTTTCCCTGGGCTACTAGGAAACAGGTGAGAGGGCAAGGCTTGGGGAAACTGTCAGTCCAACAGCGGATTTCGTGCTCTTTGCACCCTTTGGGTCATGATACCAGTTTTTGCTCACAAAAAGGTTCAGGATGGGAAAATGAAGTGGTCGTTTATTTACTTCATGCACCCTGTCTACTTTTCAGAGAAGAATGTGCTGTACACTGACCTGATGGGTCCTAGTTTTTAAGGTAAGTCTATTAACATCTCTCAGGACTGACATTTTAGGGAGGGCAGGTCAGAATGTTCCATTAACATCATGATAACAACTCACATGAAATCATTTCAAGGTTTACAAAGTACTTTCCTCAAAACACCTTGTGAGGTCGATAGTTAAGTACTACTATCCCCATTTTGTAGATCAGGAAACTAAGCTTCAGAGGTAAGATTAACTAGTCAGAGATCACAAGTAATAAACTGTCAAGAGGCAAAATCTGAACCCAAGTGCCCTGACACAGTCCAGATCCCTCCACTACACCTAGATCATTAATTTATTCACTCAAAAAATATTGAACAGTTATTGAGCTAGAATTTGAGGATGAAGGGGAATAAGGTTTTACAAAAATTTAAGATACAGTTTCTACCCTCCATAAACTTACAGATTTGATCAGTATATGAAGAATGAAAAACACTTTCCACAAATACACATATCAGTTTTGTATTGTCAAAATGTTTAAGTTTCCCATGTTTTCAGTTGGAAGGAAATTTCCCGGATTAAAGTACATAACTTTCTTCAGCACCTAGTTAAAAAAGTAATTGGTGGCAATCCTACGTGTTCAGGAAATTTTGTAGAATTTGTAAGTTCATATCTTTAGTTTATGACAGATTTATCTATTACCAGCTCTTTGCACCTTGATTGGTATGCTCAATAAATGAGCTTAGAGTTCATGTCCATCATGATGATGTAATAGTAGACATTCTTTGCATTTGGTAATACCCTGTACCTGAAAAACCTGTAAGACAAAGCCCTCCAGCTCCAAAAAGTCAATACTATTCTACCCCATATTGAATTTAAAAAAAGAATAACTTCTGGTTTCCACTTTAACTGCAAGTTTATGCTAGCCAGCAGTCAGAAAATTTAAAGTTTTTAAATTTTAGACTTTTATTGACTATACTTGTATAGAAAAAAAGTTTATCATCAACTTGTAAGTCTATGTCACTAAACTGTTTTTACCTTTGGACTAAACTTTAAAGTCTGGAACCAAATGCACTTTTGGTAAGCTTCCTATTTATACCTTCTGTAATTTCTGTACTAAGATTAAACCAAATGTTTTGATCAATTTATCACAACCAGAGGCAAAGGTTTGAGAGTGAATTTTGAATACAATATTTTCAGTGTCTTTTCCTTTAGACCAGCTTGCTATAAGAATATTAACTAGTTCAAGAGTTTTTAATAAGAAAAACAAAAGGACGATTCATGGTTTGTAGTGAGAGATTTATTACAAGCATAATCCTACTTCCAACCCAACTTGGAGTCTACACAGGTGTACTCCATCTTTCTGCTGAGCCTACTGTGGCATTGCACTTGCAAGTTTTGTGGAAGATGGGAATAGGTCTGTTGGCTGGGCAGTTCACCTAGTATTCCCCAAGTTTCATGGTTTTACTCAAGACCTTGAGGTTGAAAAGGCTTGTGGGAAGGAAAAGAATGCCAGCAGCAACAAGTGGGGCAGTGGTTCTGAAAACTTGTGGCTTCAGGACTCCTTTCCACTCTTCAAAATGACTGAGGACCTGAGACAACTTCCATTTACATGGGTTATGTCAATATTAATGTTCTTGGAAACTAAAACCTCTTAGTCCCTAGAACACATTGATGTTATGGAAGATACCATCAACTGGGAAGAACAGGAGGCAGCAGAGGTAGTGAGATACTGTAGCAAGTGTAAGTTGGAAGACAAGGTGAAAAACTGTTCAGATGACTCCCACCTGAGCTGGCAGAACACAAGGGACTAACTCTTCTCGCTTAGCTTTCTCTCCTCCAGGACAAGGTTCTTAAATCACATAGAATTACAAAGGAAACAAAATATAATGAAACAGTTATCAAAATATCATTTAAAAAAATAAGTTCTTGGACCCTCAAGTTCCAGGAAGAAACCAATTCTCTTGCCACCAGTACAGAACCCTCTGACTTTCTGTTTTTCCTTGTCTAGCAGTAGAGAGAGACAAGCCAGAGTCATCACAGGAAAAGGATTTTGATTTCTCTAATTGTTTTATTTTTACAGTGTCTGTTATCTAAAATACACATATAAATCCTAATGACCATTAATGCTTATTTGAATTGATTACCATGTGCACTTTCTAGAAAAGGGATTTCCCCTTTCAAAGGTAGGAGATACTTGTTCCATAGAACTCACCTGGAGACTGGAGCCATCTAGATACGCACAAGTATTCTATAAGCTTACAAAAGTACCTCAGGCCAAATATGGAAACCTAGCCTCATTTCTATTCCTTCTGTGAAAGAAATCACAAGCTGAGAAGAACGAATTGTCAGGAGAAAAAGTCACTTCTCTTTCATTGAACAACTTGGGGTAGTTCCCCAAGCATTTAAAAAAACCTACCTTTAACCAATCTCTCTGCTGATCTGTGCTGAAAAAGGGAGAAGATACAAGTAGGCAGGAACTCACAGGCTTCATGGACATAGAGCACACATACAGTACAATGGGGTTGGAGGTGGGCACAAGAATTCACCTTTCTTTTCTCTGGACCTGTTGTCCAGAGGCAATAACATTGTTTTGTTCTATTTGTTCTATCTTTAGAAAAACTTGCCAGAAGATAGAAAGGCAAAGGGAATCTTTGATGACTCCATTTAAAGGCCAGCAGAAAATGGTGGCTCTAACTCCTCCCAATAGTCTGAATCAATAGATTCCCTTCTAGAATGGAAGGAAAAGGACAAAACACAGTTGCATTGTTTTCTCTTGAAGTCCTTTAAGGGTACCTTTTGTTTAAAGGGTGGTTCCAAATCAACCAGTTCACTTTATGGTTAACCCCAGTCGCTGAAACAATGAGAAGTTCTCTTTTGCCAAAAAAAAAAAACAACACATGTTCACACCCTATATAGGGACAGGTATAGACAATCCAAGATTCTGAAGCTTACCTCCTGGTAAGCTCACCAAATTGGTCTGGAAACTCCCCATTGAACCCCACCCTGTCCTCACATTATAAACCTGCATTGTAAAACACAGGATTAACTCCATCGAAACCCACAAACATTTTGTAATTAGGCAATCTTGGAAGTAACTGAAATTACTTAAATGACTGAAAATCTTGTTTAGCTATGCCTACTGTACCACTCAAAATATCAGATGTAGGAAATTCTATGGATTTGTTAAAATGAACCTTTTATCAGAAGATATTATAAAACCAGACATGTCTATTTCCCATCAAGCACACCGAGTGGTTCATATTTTAATACTTCAAGATCTATCATGGTAGGTAACAAGTCAAAGTGGCTTGATCACTGGGCCTTTAGCCAGGAAGACCTAAATTCATATCTGACCTCAGACATTTAGTTGTAGCTGTATGACTGTGGACAAGTCACTTAACCCTGTTTGCCTCAGTTTCCTCATCTGTAAAATGAGCTGGAGAAGGAAATAGCAAGCCACTCCAGTATCTTTACCAAGAAAACCCCCAAAAAAGGGTCAAGGAAAAGTTGGACATGCCTGAAAAATGTACAGGGTGGTGAACCTGTGGCCTCAAGGCCACAGGTTCCCCACCCTGGAACAATAACCATTTATAAAGCAGTGCCCTAAAGTCCACAAGCATTAAGTGTCTACTATGTGCCAGGCACTAAGGATACAAAGAAAGTCCCTGTCCTCAAGTAGCTTACAGTCTTTCCTCTTTAGAAGACCTAAACTATATTAAAATAAGGGAAAAAACAGCAAGATAACCTATTCCATGTTTTCCTTGGGCTTTAAACAAAAGGTACCTTTAAGGGATTCAACAGTCCCACTGTGTTTTGTCCTTTTCCTTCCATTCCATAATTATAATAAACTAAATTTATTTTAATTATAGAGATTTTGGAATATTTTTAAAGAGATGAAATTTCATTATATTCAATTGAATTAACTAATAGAAAAATGGAGAGTTGAGCCATAAATCTTGGGTATAAATGTTTTAACATAACAGATTTGTAATTAGCTCATTCATTCGCTTAAAACAGTTGTTGAAGGACTACTTGACAAGCTTGTTGGTATTCAATCTTAGAGCAGACTATTTGTACATTTTATTTGTTTACATTTAATTTGCTTAGCAAGCTTTTCTTTCTTAGGAGTTTTAATATAAATTTCCACTCAGAATCTCTCCATCGTCAGATAACTTTTGTGTACCAGAAACAAAGCTAGAAATATAGGGTGAAAGCAGACCTCCTAAGGCCTTGAAGGTTAAACAGTCAGAACTTGACCTGGCAAGCAATAAAGAGCTGGTAAAGAGTTTTACCAGAGTTCATAACACAGGAGTTATATAAACTAAAATAAACTAAAGTCTGGTAGCAGCATATGTGTGTGTGTGTGTGTGTGTGTGTGTGTGTGTGTGTGTGTGTGTGTGTGTGTGTGTTAACCCCACTGTGATAACTGCTTCAATCTTGTTCGTTGTATGACAACATCAAAGAACAGGAAAACAAGGTATTAGAGACGGGATCTGATAGAAAATTTCTGGCAGGTGGAAATAGAAGCTTTCTTCTACAGTACTAGTAGGAAGAGAATGGAGGTGACAAAAATATGAGCGATTGTGAAAACAGTCTTGGGAATTAACTGGAACATGAAGGTAAGGAAGAGGGAAGAGTCAAAGAGAATAGAAAATTTCCACTATCAGAGAGTACTAGTGGATAATGGATAAATTGACAGAAATATTGAAGAGGAAGAACAGCTTTGGAGACATTCAGTTTTGAAAAGATGCTGTTGGCCTTAATCCAGAAACAAGACAAAATAAAATTACCACCCCAAACCAAAGGCCAATTGTGAATGTCAACAGTCACAGAGTGATATAATTTATTTGGTATAAAATATATATGGTAAAATATTATTTGGTATAAAATAAAATCTTTATTTCTAGTGAGATTGTACTCACATATACAATTCACAGGAAATCCTTTTGCAAATGTTCCTACCCAGTAATTTTTCTATGAAGAACACAAGCTGAGAAGCTATCTCAGTCTTCTAATAAAGAAAAGGAAGAAACCATGGTGGGAAAGAAGTGCTAGGTAGGGAGAAGGCCCCAACTGAAGTCAACAAGCATTTCTTAAGAGCCTACTTTGTGCTAAGTACTGAGGATAGAAAAGGGAGGTGGAGGAAATGGTCCCTGCTCTCAAGAAGTTTACAATCTTAACAGGGAAGAAAACATGCAAACTACTATACACAATCAAGATATATATGGGACAAATCTGAGATCATCTCAGGCGGAAAGTATTAAGATTAAGGAAAATTAGGAAAGGTTTGTTGCAGAAGGTGGGACTTTAGTTGAAACTTGAAGAAGCCAGGGGAGCCAGATGGAGGAAATGAAGGAGAGTTTTAGACATGGAGGATAGCCAGTGAAAATACCTGGAGTCAGGATATGGAATGTCCTGTACCAGGAGCAGCAAGTATGTCAGTATCATTGGATCACAGAGTAAATGGAAGGGAATAAGGTGAAAAAAGATTGGTAAGATAGGAAGGTGTCAGCTTACGGAGAGCTTTAAAAACCAGAGAACTTTCTATTTGATCCCAGAGGTGATAGGTAGACACCGAAGTGGCTTAAATAGGGGTATGACATGGTCAGAACTGCACTTTAGGAAAAACAATTTGACAGCTGAGGGAGATGGTTACTTTATACTTCATTCCAGTGCTGTTCTGGTAAGTATTTCATTGTGTCATGGGTGTGACCCTGAGGCTCTCTATGCCAATAGAACATAAGCTCTGGCAAGCTGAAAAGGCCTTGAGGTCTAGTTACTGAATGGTTCCCCAAGGATCAGCCTAAATTGTCCTCAGAAACCTAAACCTGGCTACCAGATAATTATTAAATACAAGTAAATATACATACAAATATGTGTGTATGTATGTATACACACACATTTTTGTACATAACACACATACATACATATATACATACACACACACATGCACACACAGGGATATGTATATGAATGTGTATCCTAAGGCATGAAGGATTTTCCATCTGCTGCTGTGCTCATTGCTCACGAGAACCAGGGCAGTGCAGAAGGCAGTGAAGCGGTGTAGTAGCCAAACACTGATGGTTGTGCTGAGCTAATAGGTCACTGTTCTTCAGATTTTTCTATAAAAGCAGTTAGGGTCCCTAAACTTGTCTCCTATTGACACTGAAGTAGCACAATGCTAACATTGAGGCTAAAATTCCTTTCAAATGCTGCAAACAATTAGCTTCATGACATGGGAGACCCCTTTTCTAAAATATATGCTGCATCAAAACCAGGAAGCTAGTGAACACAGCATATAGTTTCTGGTAATAATCTATTATTATGCAACAATAAGGACGTATTTCTTAAAAAGTAAAAAGAATTCAAAACTAGATTTCTTCTCCTATTTCCCTAACTCTAAACTGTCTATAGAAAACAAAAATATTTTCTAAAGAATAGCCTTACAGCTAGTGATTTTGCATATAATGCATGAGCATTAACTAAAGAATGAAAGTAGCCAAATAATGCTTTAATGTTAACTCAACCCCACAGTGTAGTAGGCACTGTACAGACTACACAGTGTACAACACAACACAGTAACTACAAAATGAGGCTGTCATTGTATGTCGATAGCTTAGCTTGGAGAGTGAAGTTAATTATGACTACAAACCCAAACTTAACATTTGTTCTTGTCTTATTGTTTTAACTCTTTGAGACCCAATTTGGGGTTTTCTTGGAAAAGATACTGGAGTAATTTGCCATTTCTTTCTGCAGCTCATTTTACAGATGAGGAAACTTAAGGCAAAGAGGGTTAAGTGCCTTGCCTGGGGTCAAACAGCTAGTAAGTGTCTGAGGCCAAATTCAAACTCAAGTCTTCCTGACTCCAGGCCTGGTGCTTTTATCCACTGTGCCACCTAGCTGCCCCACAAACTTATTATGGATCTTTCTAATTAGAAAGAACAAAGTAAAGAAAAATCTGATAATAAAGGCAAGTCTAAATGTTCCAGTAATGGATTGATTAAAATTCAAATACCTCTTGAGGAGGCATTATAGTAACTGGTTGAAAAAGAAAGGGAGAAGAATCAAGGATTTGTCTTTGATTCCTTTATTGCAAGAACGACTGAAATCCCTTCACAGCATGAGTCTATTGATGTTGATAAATTAACTGACAAACAGGTCAGTGTCCCAACTAAAACTGGAAAGTTTAAGCTAAGAAAAATAGAAAAAAGGAATGGGAGATTAGCCTTAGTTAGAAGTTTTGTACCAATCTTCTTGTAATAGCTAGTTTGTAAGTGGTGGGGAGGAATGTTTTTTCATAGATCACATTTGTTCTTTGTAAGAAAGGATGAAATCCAGATTTGGACTAATTAATAAATAATAACAATAAAATAACAGAAAAATTCTTTTGCTACAAATATAGATCCTAAAATACCCATGAGAACTCAAGAAAATAAGTTGTATTGGAACTGGAACATTAATAAAGCCATAATTCTTCCCTCAAATCACCAAGACACAACATTTGTCCATAAAAATTTAAGAACAATGTTTTCAATGGATGTTATAGAGAGTATAAATATTCAGCAAACTAGATGGAATAAAAAGCTTTCAAAATACAGAGATCTGGTGGAAGAAATTAAAACCACATGGCAACAGGACAAGGTAGATGTCATCCTTGGCATTCTGTCTACTATTGCAGTTCTGAAGATGCTTTCAGTGAGTCTAAAGATGATGAACTTATATCTTAATACTGTTACTCACTTAAAAAAAAAAACCCCACCACACAGGGTCCTTTTCCTACTCACCGGTACAATAATCTGAAGATTAAATGCAAGAGAAAAATTTTAGGATAGTGAATTGTTTTTGAACAAAAAAGAGGAGAAGATGAGACCGCTTAGTTGACATTTGCATAGCATTTCAAAAAGAGTTTCTAAAACTCTTTTTAATGAATTCCCTCATTTGGTCTTTACAACAACTGAGGTATTATCTCCATTTAACAGATAAAGAAACAGAAACACAGTTCCAGGTCTTACATAGAGTGGACAAAGGAGGGCAATCTGCATAGTGGAAAGCATTCCAGAGTAAGAAGCAAAGAACAAGCAAACAGATAAAAGAATTTCACCCTAGAAAGCTATTATGATGACAGAGTCACTAAAAACAGAACCCAGAAAAAGAGAACAATCCAAAACATCTACATGCAAAGTCTCAGAGAAAAATACAGTTTGGGCACAAGTTAAATTGAAATTCCTAAAAGAAATGAAGAGTTTAAAAGGGTTTAAAATATTTTTATAAAAGAGAATGCTAGAGGTAGAAAAATGGAAAGAAATGGGAGGTAGGGAAGAAAGAATGGGAAAGGAAATTAAATGCTTGTCATGATATAAAACCTTAATCAAGAGACTTCCTGAAAATGATAATGGAGCAAACAGAACATGCCATAAGAAAACAAGAAATATTAAAACAAAGTCAAAAGAGAAGAAAATATCAGATATTCAGAGTAGAAACAACTGACCTGGAAAACAGATTGAGGAGAAAGAATTTAGGAATCAGTGGATTATCTGAAAGCCATGCTTCCTTCACCCCCTCCCCTCCCCCTCCTGCCAAGAACCAAAACATTGAATTTCAAGAAATTGTAAAAGAAAACTACTCCGATCTTTTAGAACCAGAGGGCAAAGTAGAAATAGAATCAATCGGTCACCTCAGGAAGGAAACGCTAAAATGAAAACTTTTTAAGTACCAAGGAGCCACAGTAAGAATAACAAAAAATTTGGCAGTCACCACAATAAAGGAGTAAAGAGCTGGGAATACCATATTTCAGAAGGCAAGTGAATTGATTCACAACCGAGAATAACTTACCCAGACAAACTGAGTGTAATTTTATAGGTGGAAAAATGAACCTTTAATAAAACAGAAGCCTACATCTTCATGATGTAAAGAGTAGAGCTGCATAAAACTTTGAAAAGCAAACACAAGAGTCAAGAGAAACATAAAAAAGTAATCAAGAGCCAAAATCAAAAGGGATGAAGCAAAGACAAACTGTCTATACTCTCATAAGGGAACGTGTCCCTTCAGTACCCTGTATCATCATACAGAGTCATAGGAGTCTAATTGTAAGAGTGACGGTTATGTTTTGATGTTCTTAAAAGAAGAATGGAAAAGGAGAAGAAAAGAAATATACTAGGAGGAGAAAGGAAGCAGAAGATTATGGAAATTTATCTCAAATAATCACAGTATAAAAATAAAAGTCAATACGAGAGAAAAGTAAGGGAAATAGGTAATATTCTAATATGAAGTGGACAAAGGAAGAAAGCATACACAAAGGAAGAAAGTACACACAATTGGGTACAGAAATACATTTTGCTCAAAAAGGAAACAGAAGAGAAAAAGAAAAAGGGAGGGAGAGGGATTGCAATGAGAGAGAGGGCAGAGTAAAGAAAAGGTTAGTACTAACCAAAACAAAATAATCATGTACAAAAATATTACCAGCAACTCTTTTTTTGTGGTAGCAAAGAAACAAAAACTGAGAGGGCACCCATCATGTGGGGAATGCTTGAACAAGTTATAGTTTATGAGTGTGATAGGATATTATTGTGCTGAAAAAAATGATGAAGACAATAGTTTCAGAGAAACTTGAGAAGACATATAAACTGATGCAAAGTGAAATGAGCAGAACCAAGGGAACAATTTGTACTGTAAGAATATTGGAAAGCCAAGCAGCTTTTAAAGCCTTAGGAAGTCTATTCAATACAAAAACCAACCACATTTCCTGAGGATGCATGATGAAACACACTACCCGTCTTATGATAGAAAGGTAATGTACTCAGAATGAATACTGAGAGGTTATTTTGTGTGCGTGTGTTTTGTTTTCTGACCTGACCAGTATGGGAATTTTTTGGTTTGACTCCAGATGTTTATAATAGGGGTTTTGTTTTCCTTTCTTTCTCAGTGGAGTAAAGAAGGAGGTGGAAGGGAGAGAAGGCAGATTATCAGTGGGAAAAAAAAATCTAATTTAAGAAAGGCATAGAAACAGGAGGTGGAATGTCATGTGTAAGGAAAGGCAACTAGTAGAGCTTGGTTTGCAAAATATCTGGAGGGGAGGGCGCAATAAGTCTGGAAAAGTAGGTTGGACCAGATGGTGAAGAGATTTAAAGAGAGGACTTTGTGTTTGGGCAGGTTGGTGGTATGGTGGTTGGAGCACCAGGCCTGAAATCAAGAAGACCTGAGTTCAAATATGGCTTCAGATACTTACTAGGTGTGCGATCCTGGGCAAATCACTTAACCTGTTAGCGTCAGTTTCCTCCTCTGCATAATGGGAAAGGTAATAATACCTATTTCCCAGGAGGGTATTTATAAAAAGCTCTTAGCACAGTGCCATCACTTTAGCAGCTACGGAGAGGATGGATTAGAGAGAGGACAGGCTGAAAGCAGGAAGACCCATTAGGAGGCTATCAAAATATTCCAGGTAAAAGGTGATAAAGAACAGAACGATGGTGATTAGCATGTGAACAGTGAGAATAGAATAGAGACGAAAGATATTAAGGAGATAGAAAGGATAACATTTTGCACTGGTTAACAGAAGGGAGAGTCCTTGTAATTAAAATAATAGTGTTAGCCTCCATGGAAACAGGAAAGTTTCTGAGAAACATATATGCCTATATTTCTATTATTTATCTATTTTGGCCATGTTAAGTATGAAGTCCTTGTAGGTCCAGTTGAAAATTGCCAATAGACAACTGGTAATGTGTGATTGGAGCTCAAATAAGAGATCAGGAATGGATATATAGTTCCATGAAATGATTATAATTTAATTCATGGGAGCTGATAAGGAGGGAGCGGGGAGAAGTGAGGGAGAGAGAAAGGGGAAGGAAGGATCAAGGTGGGGAGTAGAGAGAGAGAACGAACAAAACGGGAAGATAGGCCAGTGCAGAGAGCCCTGGGGACTCCCAAAATTAGGGGATAGCACATGGATGATAACCAAGTAATGCAAACTGAGAAGTAGTACCTAGACAGGAGAATAAAGAGGGAGCAACGTGTTGGAAACACAGAGAGGAGAGTGTATCCAGAGGAAGAGAGTAGTGGACGCTGTCATATGCTCCAGAAAGGTCAAGAAGGATGAAAACTCAGAAAATAAAACATTAGATGTGGTGATTAAGAGGTCGTTATTAACTTTGGAGAGAGTAGTTTTGGTTAAGTGATGAAGTCAGAAGCCATACTGCAAGGGGCTGAGAAGTAAATGAAAGATGTCATCTCTTCTTACTTCACTGAGAAAACAGCAAAAATCCAAGTTGTATTTTCTCTTTTTCCCCACTCACTATCTCAAAACCCCTTAAATCTCCACCTGGCCTTTGCTCCAGTCTGAAAAAGAGGTGGGCCTATGTCCTGAGGACTGAATCCCAATCTCCTCCTATCTCCTCCAGGCACTTGCCTCATTGCTTATCCCCTGTCTCTATCCCTACCAACACGAATATAAAAAAATCCTCTATTGACCCTGACATCCCCTCAAGCTATCATTCCATATCTCTCCTTCCTTTTACTCCTAAACTCCTAGAAAGAACTGTCCTCTTTGGACACTGTCTCCTCCCTTGGTTTCTGACACAACTCTCTCCCTATCCTTCTATCTATCTGGCTACTCCTCCTTAGGCTTTTTTTTTTTTGCTGGCTCATAATCCATCCCCTTTTCTCCCTTTAGTGTTTCCCAGGGTTTGTCCTCAACCCTCTTGCCTTTACTATCTCCTTCTTGGAGATCTCATTAGCTCCCAAGGGTTCAAAGATCATCTCTATGCAGATAACTCAAAAAAATCTCTAAAATTCAGTCCTTATCTTTTTACTGTACTCCACTCATGCATAAACAATTGAATGCTGGATATCTCCTCCTGGTCATCCCTTGGGCACCTTAAACTTAGCATGTGTGAAACAAAATTATATTCTCCCCTAAATCTGCCTTTCCCCTAGATATTCTTATTCTATTAGAAGCCAGTCATCTAGGTTCATAATTCTGGAATCAGCTCAATTCTTTCCTCTCCCTCTTATCTAACCACTTATGTCTTGTCAGTTCTACCTCCTCAACATCTCTTGCTCAACTTCCCTTTGTCACATAGCCACTGTTATAGTCTAGATGCTCATCATTTCTTGACTGAACTGCTTTAAAATGCTTCTAATTGGTTCCCATGCTTTAATTTTGTGTCCTCTCCAATTCATATATGGACTCCTCCCAAAATCTTTCTAAGGTATAATTCTGACCATATCATTCTTCTGCTCTAAATACTTCAGTTGGTTGCCAAGTGTCTATGGGATAATATACATACTCCTTAGACTGATGTTTAAAGTCTTCCATAATCTGACTTCATTCAGTCTGTTTTACTAGCCGTACTTCCCACTAGGACCCTTCTATAAAGGATATATTTGGCTAAACTGTACTAATGGCCATCCTTGACCCATGTTACTCTTATCTCCTGCTTCCAGGCACACACACCAATCATCCCAATGCCTAGAATGGACTCATCCCTACCTTTCAGAACACTTGTCCTGCTTCAAAGTTCAACTCCCCTAATCTTCCCAGGGCTCCCTAGTTTTTAGTATTCTCTGCAATCTAGAATGACCGTGTATTTTCTTATTTGCATATAGGATGCATGCCCAGCAAAATATAGGCTCCCTAAGGACAGGGTCTATTTCTTTTTGATTCTCTGAGCCTTGCATATAATATACACTTAGTAAACGTTTATTCAACTGAATTAAAATAGGAGCATAATAGAACAAAGGCGCCTGTAGTTTAAACAAAGATATTAAAATTTCTACTCAGAAGGATAACATCAAGATAAAAAATTAAGATACAGGAATGAATATTAAAGTTTTTACCTGGAACTCAAAAATAAATACATAAGGCAAGTATGAATAAGCTGTTCTTCCCAGCAACTAGAAGTGTAGATAGAGAAGTTCTATCACAGGAGAAATACTTTAGTAAATTGTGAAATTTAGAAGAAAGGAGTAGAATCCTACAATGACAGAGCAATAGAAAAATCAAGGAAATAAAAAGGGTAAAAAAAATTCACAGAATTAAAAAAAGTCTAAATTTTAAATAGATTTTAGTTGATCTGGAGGAAGTTGAGGTTACAGAGGTTAATAATGAAAACAGCAGCTTACATTTATATGGGGCTTTAAAGCTTACCAAGAACACAGTAAAAAGAAAAAACTTGGAAAGACTTAAGAATTCTGATCAGTGTAGTAACCAACAGTAATTCCAGAGAACCACTTATGAAGCATGCCTTCTCCTACCCATCTCCTGACAGAGAAACTGATAGATTCCAGGTGTAGAATGAGATAGTTTTTTTTGAACATAGCCCATAGAGGAGTTTGTTTTTCTCGTCTATTCATATCTATTACAAAGATTTTCTGTTTTTTTTTTTTTGTTGGGAGTTAGGTCTGAGTGAGAAAAAATATAATTTTATTAACTGAAAAAAACAGTAAAAAAAAGTTTACTGTGTATACAGGTGTATTCTCTCATTTGAACCTCAAAACTAACATCTAAAGTGGTTCACCCAAGTAATTATCCCTATTTTATAGCTGAGGAAAGTGAAATTTAGGTATTCTAAGAGCCTTGATTGAGGTCATACAGCTGGTATATGATAGAAATGTCGCTGTGATTCAAT
Organism: Potorous gilbertii; assembly: GCA_028658325.1. NCBI lineage: Eukaryota > Metazoa > Chordata > Mammalia > Diprotodontia > Potoroidae > Potorous > Potorous gilbertii. Next base: position 13,305,017 of record CM053774.1, on the reverse strand, counting down.
GGTCCAGCACCTGAGGCCATTCCAAATACGATATCCCTACCTTCCATCTTTCCTTATATTGCTCCCCCACATATATTCTAAGCTCTGGCCAAAGTAGACTACTTGCCATCCCGTTTATTTGTATGTCTCCTTGACTTTGTTCACACCGTTCATGGAATCTGGTATTATCTTGTGTTCTACTCTCTTTGATTAAAGGCCAACTCAAATACTATAAATGAACACCCTAGTTATTAATGACCTTTCCTTCCTGAAGGACCTCAAATAGTCCTTTTTTATGTCTTTATCATATATTGGAATTTTGGGTCTAATCTGTGATTTTATAGGTACAGGGAGTATTCCCTTTACTAATACAAACTTGCAAATATTATTCAACTTACAATTTTAGAGTGGCTTGAGATATGATTGGTTAAATGATTGGTTAAATGACTTGTTCCAGTTCACAAAGTCAGCGTATGTCAGAATTGGGACTTGAGAACCATTATTCCTGACTCTAAAGATGACTCTCTCCTCCACACCAAGTAGTCTACCGTGTATTTCTTTGTATTATTGACATTGTAGATATCATATTTCCCTACCAGACTATAAGTTCTATCAGAACGACAACATGGCTTATGAAAATTTTGTATTTCCCCTGTGCATCAAACATGGTGCTCTGTATATACTAGGCAATTATTAAAAGTTTGGTGACTTTTATACCAAATTTATACCAGTGGTAGATTTTTTTGCTTTGTTTTACTCCACTACCACCCTGAAGAATACACATAGGACATTCAAGGAATTAGGAAAATTTGTACTGAGCGACTGTCACAATAAAGATCCCCATGAATAAAGAAAAAAAAATTGTTGGAGAAAATAGAAAGCTAGAGTTCAGGAAAAAGGAGAAAATAAAAATCTAATTATTAGATTTTTCAAACATTTTAAAGGCATAGAGCAGGGTAATTTCTCATATATCTGAGTAGATTGGGATGAGTGAAATTACAGTGAAATACTGTCAGAGAGTTATGCTATAAATTCCATACTCACACGGGAGTGTGATTTGGGTGTCACTCATTTTTCTAATTCTGCATCCATAATATGAAAACCAATCACATGTACTATTGCCTGTTAAAGAACATTCAAAGCTATATTAACAACAGCATCCTGAAAAAGATCTAGTTCTGCAACAATGACAAACTACTGAAAAAAAATCTGGTTAAGGTGACAGTTATACTTTATAATGCAATTGATAAAAATTTGTGGAATGTAATTCAACCCTCAGTTACACAGTAAATAAGCATTTTACTTAGTCACAAGATATATTCAAACTTTATTGAGCACCATGAATTTGTAAGCCCACAAGGTCCCTTATTTAGACTTACAAACCTGAATACAGTATGATGGATAAAGACAAAGAAACAATAGAAAATACATTTTAAAATGCTAATAATATGAACTAATAAAAGCTGATTTCAAAAACTTGATTACAATGCCTAAATCTTACATTTTATAGTTCAAAATTATCAGCCCCTCACTGTAACATCCCCACAGAAGTTGAGTTAATCAAGGATAAACAAATTCTGTGATTGAAATAAACCAATCTTCTCTTGTTTAGAGAAAAAAAACAACCAAATTAACAACTAAAATCATTACCCCATCTTTTCTACAGAATAATTTCTGAACACACAAAAAGATGACAAAACAGCCCCTCTTCCAGAAGTTTACACAATTCAATCATAGGCTAGTGCCTATGATTCAAATTACAGTAAAGTATTTTAAAAATAAGAACTATCTTAAAACAACAAAAAAAGCTATCTTTAAGAAACTTCACTGAAAAGCTCCTATCTAGTTAATGTACAATAAACAATGGAGACCCAGGGCAGCACAGTACAGTGGTTCTCAAACTTTTCTAGTTCATAACATTTTTTTTTTAGCACTACTGTAACCTCATGTCATTTTCACTTCCTTTCCCCTATAACAAATAAGAAAACACAAAGAAGTACAACCCATAATACTATGTTAGGAAGAAGAAAAGAAAACCTATGAAGTACAAGCTATATATGACCTGTGCACTAATAGGAGAAGGGAGGAAAGTCAATAAGGCTCATCTGTTATTTAAAGGGAAAGAGGTTATCTGGAAATAAGTTTCTACAATTCCTTCTGAATTCTCTGCTTTGAGAAACAATGGTCTAGAATGAAGCAATAACGGCTATCATCTGTAACCCTACATGACCTTGTGCAAGCACTTTGCATGCCAGCCTTTCTGGAAAATAAGAACTGCTTAGAAAATACTGGAAGGTAAATAATATTATACTATATAATAGCATTCTGAACCCTCTGGAGGAAAGGCAACTTATAAATCCAAAATATGATCACTACTTAACCAGTCCTAAAGACAAATACAACCTCCTGGATTTCACAACCAAGCATGCTTTAGGATAAAAAAAGAAAAATTAGCTAATACCTTATCTTCTCTTAAGCAGAAAACAGAAACATCTTTTCAATTACTCTAGAAAAAAATATGGAACTCAAACAGTTTGCAATATGAAAACAACAATATTTTATATAGTTGGACACATGTCCACAAGGCCAATAACCTCAAAGTTCCACATTTCCTTCACAATGAAGGCTTTCTATGGTTCTGTTAATAAGAATATCAATCTCACCTAAATACTACTTGGTGGAAAATCTTTTTGCAGCTGGTCAGCATCCTGGTTGAACGTGATAGCAACAAATGTATCCTTCTCCCTTCTTTCACTTACCTTCAGTAACATCTCGGGGGTTGGAGGTCCGGTCACTGGCTGGATCCACAGCTATAGTTGCCAGTGAGGTGGTTGCCCCTGACATTTCACTCATGGGCTCACTACGGCTGGTTTCAGGCACACTTTCCCTGGAGCTAAACCGAACACGGGAACTGGACCGAGAGCTGAGATCCGGGCTGGTGTCTGACAAACCTGGAATGTCATCGATCTTTGTTGGTGTCACCATAAACCGAACTGAAGCCATCTTGGTGGTGGTTTCTGGAGGATGCATTTTTTTTTTTTAAAGAACAAGAAAATAGCAAAACAAAACAAAAAAAAATCCTTCCTCCTATGCAGATTACTTTTAATCTTGACGTTAGTAATAATAAACTCAATCCTTGAAACAAACAGAAATCAACCAAAATAAAGAATATTCCTAATGAGAAAACTGTCCCAGAGCACTAGCCAAATACACAAATCACTAGGGGAAAAAAATAACGCCAATTGTGTGGGACCTCGTTCCTTCAGAATGAGTAGATATCTAGAGAGCTCCCTTGGCCCTATGTTGAAGGCTCCCAGCCATAGTCTCTGTTTTGGGAAGTGACACTACCCTTCTCCCCCCTCTCTCTCCCCCAGGTTCTGGCTGAGGTAGTCGTTTATCAGGTGAGTAGCCCAGGGTTCTAGTTGCGGAGGAAGCGTGCAGGACCACCGTTATCAGGTGAACATAGCATGGATCTGGTTACCAAAGGTGTGCACCCAGCCACCTGTTGTGTATCAGGTGAATACCCCACAGGTCTGGCAGAGGGGAGGCGTGTGCACCGACACCCGACGTTTTTGCGGCAGATAATCCACTTGGGTCTGGTGAAAAAGGTGCGCATGCATAACGGGAGAAATATCCCACACCACTCTGATGGAGGAGGTGAAGGAGATGGATGTGAGAGGCGGAGGAGGAGGAGGAAAGGATGAGGAAGAGGGGCCAAGGAGCAAAGAGGTTTCCAGAGGTGCCCAGCTGCAGAGGGGCGTGCGGGGGCAGCCTGCCCGTTGTTCTCCAGGCAGCGCGGTCACAGCGGCGTCTGGTACCAAGAGCTAGCGCACGGACCAGCCCAGGCTGCGGCTCAAGGAGGAGGCAGGCAGATCGTCCCCGGTCATCGGTCGAGCCCGCCGACCGGTCACTCACTGGGCTGCTCCCGCCGGTGCTAGGCTAGGGCCCCCTTCCTCGCCCAGGAGACCTCCTCCCCCTACCAAGGCCCTGGCACAGCTCAGCCCCTCGCCGGCCTTCCTCCGCCAGACACGGTCGCCGCGTGTCCCCTCGGGTCTCGGGCAGAGGAGCAGATGACAAGGCAGGTTGTCCTCGGGTTCCGAGAGAGGAGAGGATGGAGGAAAGGGCGCGGAGGAGGAGGAGGAGGAGGGGGAGGAGGAAGAGGAACCAGAGGAGGATCTTTCTATCAGGCGCTGAGATCACAGGAACCCAGCTGATGCTGGATGCGCGCGCAGCGCTTGTTTACTCGCGGGTAACTGTTTCAGCCGCGGCAAATTAGGGCTAAGGAGGCGGGGCTTGACGCGCCTGACGCGCCGGGGGAGGCGGGGGGAACCAAGTGGGGAGAGGGGCGCGCGCAGCCTTCGGCCGGAGCCCCGCCCTCCCCGTAGCCATCCGCCTAGAAAGTCGCTCCTCCCCCTCCCCGGCGCCGGGGGCGGGGTCGGGCCGCCGCAGCCTCTCCCCCTCCCCCACCCCCGCCTCCAGCGCCTTCAGTTCGAGGGTAACGGGCCGAGTAGAGCGCGCTGCGGAGCCGCGGGGAACGTTCCGAAGGGCGGAAGAGCCCCGCCCCGAGCCCCGCCCGGGGCACTTCCGCCCGCTCCGAGGCTTCAGGGCTGCGGGCCGGGTCGGCGCGCCCCCTAGCGGGCGCACTGCTGGCACCTGCCCCGGTGCCCTCGGCGTGGGCATAGCCGTGACTCGAGACAAGCCGGGGTGGCGGGGCTTACCTGCGCAGGGGCAGGGAGGGGGACCTCGGAGGAAGTGGGGGGCGGGGATCAGACCGGAAAGGGAACCTTGGAGCCTTTGGGCTGTAAAGTGAAACGGTTGGACCCCATGGCTTTGACTCTGCGCTGGAAAAAGTCCTAGTTGTGGGGCCAAAGGATCCGGGTTCAGATCCTGCGGGTGACCCCTAACCCCTCCGGGCCTCGGTTTCCCGAACTGTAAAGCGAGGCGGCCGGATTGGATGGCATTGAAGGGCCTCTCCCTCTCGCCCTGTGCTTCTGCCGTCCCTCCGGGGATCCAGAGTGATTTCTGCTGTCCGTGATGGCCTTCTGCCCGGCCAGAGCCTGGGCCTTGCAGGAAACCTTGGAGATCATTGGGCGGGCAGGTTAGGCCAGTGACGTGTCCAAGGTCACTCAGCTGATGCAGTAGATTCAGCCACCTGTCCATTTCACATCTGTTACCCCATAGGTGGATCTGAGAGTTGGAGCCGACCTCAGAATTTCACTTCATCTCAGAGGGGCGGTGGTTTTGCGGTCCCCTGGGGTTTCCATCCCGGCTCTGCCACCTGGGACTCACCTCAGGCTCCAGGGTCCTCAGATGTCAAAGTGCCCGAGCAGATGTCCAAGGCTCTTCCAGACAGCTTCATTTTACAGATGAGGAGACGGAGAGTCAGAGGTTAAATGGTTTGCCCAAGGTTAGATCCAATAGTAAGGCACTGATTGAAATCTGAAGTCTTCTGTCTGTCTAACCAAATCCAGAATTTCTAACAATACGTTATTGGAAAACCTGCTGAAAGTAATATTTTCTGTGCCTTCCTAATGACTTGATCTTTGTTACAGGCATCTAGTGCAGCATTGGTGGAGGTAAATGCTAACTTGAAAATAGCCTGAGAAGTACAAGGTTCAGAAACACACTGTTGAAAGCTCCTAATTTTTTAACATTAGTCTATTTGGTGTTGCCTGGGAAAATATTATTAGAGACTTGATCCTAAAGCATAGGGCCCTCAAACTGAATATTGGAAATACTGACTTGCGCAGTTAATTTTTATTGTTGTTTATAAGTATGATAACCTTACTGCCCAAATTAGATCTTAAATTCTGTTGGGAGGAAGGATTGAGAGCCAATCATGGCAGTGCACTTGAGAAATGCTGCTGGGAATGATTTTAACAGTCTAATCACATAGTATGATGAACTCTATTTAGCAATAAACTAAACATTGCCCAATAAAGTAAAGCATAACATTCATCCAACATGCTTAAGCAAAACAGATCATCTAATACATATATCTCGTAACAATAGCAACATCCTTAATCAACAACAAGTATCTGAGTATCGTATGTGTTTGTCCTTTGATGCTGAAGAAGACTATGCCATCAGAGAAATAATGACAAGACTTGTACTTGAATGTTTTTTTTTGAGTGAGGAAGGGCTGTGCAAGTCACCAGCCTCCCTTCTCCCCCAGAGCCATCTGAATCCAGTGACCAGATATTCATCAGGATGACTGGAGATGACCCAGGATGAGGCAGATGGGATTTAAGTGACTTGCCCAAGGTCACACAGCTAGTGAGTGTCAAGTGTCTGAGGTGAGATTTGAACTCAGGTCCTCCTGACTCTTGCACTTGTGCTCTATCCACTGTACCACCCAGCTGCTCCAGTATTTTTTTCAAAATACTGCACAAAATACCCCTAGGTCGCAGTAAGAACAATCTGCTTAATACCAAGTGTCCAAGTGATGTCCTTTCTCATCTTGACTGGAGGTTGACTTCCAAACCCTCCTCCTCTATGGGCCGACCACTCCCGGCTCTTGCCCGGGCTCACATGCAGGCAGCTCTGTGTGCCTGCTTCTTGTCTCAGCTCATGGGAACTATTCCACTCCAAACTCCTCCTGTTTTTGCCTGACAGGCACCAGAGGCTCCTGCCTCCCAGCTTTTGTTTTTAGGAAGCAAAGCTTAACAGGTCTCTAACCATATTTATACACATTACCAGCGCCATCATCTCAATTCACTCATGAAGACCAACAGCCAGGGCTCCTGTCTGAGAAATTAGCACAAATCAACAGACAGGGCTTCTTTCAGAGGAATTAACACAGACCAACAGAACTCCAACATCACAAACATGTTTTCTTTTAGGCCTCCCCATAAGCAAGTTCTTCTAGCCCCCTCACAGTCCCTTTTCTCTTAGCTCTGCTTCTAACTTCTGTCTCTCTAGAATATATATATTGTTTCTAATCAAAAACTCTTGATTGAGTCAATCAAAGGCAAGACTCAATCAAAGGCATTTGATTGTCTAAAACTCAAACAGCAAAAGATCCTGTTTTGCTTGCTGTCAGAGGATGTATTTTCAATAGCAGAATTAATAATTTTAAGAGTTGAAAGGGACACCAGAGATAATCTTGATAACTCCTAGCTCTGGGCTCTTTCCATAATGCCATTTAAATACTTTCTTAAGGTATGTGATTTTTCATGGTGGTCAATAAATGTAGATTGACATAAATAGACTCATTTGGGTGTTATTTGCCTTATTAGAATGTTAAATGTTCTCAGATACCAGTGTATGTCTACTTTTGCACTTTTCAGGCTAGCCTTGAGTTCTTTCCTCCTCACATTTAGTTTAGGCAGGATTGCTTTAAGCAAACAGCCCTGGGAATAAATTAATGTATACATCCAGATTTAGCAATGCTTTAGCAAATAAAGTTTAAGCCAGGGAATCCCTGCTCTTACTTCCAAATGACCCACAAAACCTCAGAGTTCAGCTCTTTAATACTTAAGCAGCCATGTAGGAAAGAGAAAGAGATTATTGTAATTTAGAGAATGGAATTCCCATTTAATGTTGAAGCTAATCATCTTTCATATAGCTTTCAATTCTCCATTCTGTCCCACAGCACTATTTTCTGGCCTGCTTCCAAGCTGCACACAGCTCTGACCCATTTTAGACTTCCAATCACAAAATTATAGGGACTTGGAAGCCCTTGCTTTCCCAAAAGGTTAACATGCCCCTTCAGCTAGGGTTGCTTTTAAGCCAACTCCCAGAGATAAGGTGTCTAGACTGCTTTTTCCTAATTAAGATCTTTATTTGAACATATCACTAACATTTCTGATAACGTTTTACATTTGTATAGCACTTGACAGGATACAAAGTGCTTTCACATATGTGATTATGTGCTCAGTAGGCTACAAGATAAATAGGGCAAGCCTTATCATTCCGATTTTACAAAAGTATGAATAGACTTGGAGAAATTGTTACCTCAAGGTCATACAACTGGTGAATGGTAGAGGCAAGTTGCTGATGCTGTCCAGTTCTCATTCTTTGATCAAGGACCTGTTGTGTACAGGGCCTTGTTTGACTAAGGGATCTTTTTTAGGGGATGAGGATGGGAAGCACTCTGAACCAATTTCATCAATGTGAAGAATGGAAATGCCCTGTACCAAAACATTAGCAACTGATAATAGGCTTAGAAAGTTGACTGGGACATTGTCAGGTTAAGTAACTTGATATAGTCAGTGTGTTTCAGGCAGTACATGAAGTCTTCCTGACTCCATAAGACCTATAAGTCTTTTATGCCATACTGCCTCTCAGTGGGACTATGGAAATGAAAAATGATACTGCTCTCAAAAATCTCATACTCTACTGGATTTAATTGTAGCTAAGTGGTGAAGTGGATGGAGCACTGGGCCTAGAGTCAAGAACTTATCTTTGTGAATTCAAATAGCAAATCACTTCACACTGTTTGCTTCAGTTTCTTCACCTGTAAAATGAACTAGAGAAGGAAAATGGAAATGGCAAACTACTCCAGCATCTTTGCCAAGAAAACCCCAAATTGGGTCACTGTGGATCGGGCGAGACTGATCTGCACCAGTGGAGACATTTTTTTACACCAGTAGTTACCTAAGTAGAAGAAATCACAGGGCTAGACCAAATAGATATGTACATATCTATTCTGTATATAGGCTATATATGTAGCATATAGGGTTCTTGAAGACTCTCAATAGATTATAAACTGATTGGTATCCAAATGTAGATGAATAGTATTAGATTTGTTACCTGCAGAATTAGTCATGAATTTCCTAGTCTTGCACATGCCACAAGTTTCCTTTATGTATGTGCCTCTCCATTTTAGAACTATGAGGGGCGGAGCCAAGATGGCGGAGTAGAAAGACTCACATACGCTAGCTCCGAAAGGATTTCCTCTAAAAAGAACTCCCAACAAATTCTGGAACAGTGGAAGCCGTGCAGAACTCTATGAACATCCACTCTTCCTCTTTAAGATTTATGAAATCGAATGCTCTAGGTTTATGAGATAAATTGCTATTGTCCTTACTGTGTCATTTCATTATGTGCCTTTGCCTTGAGCTAATCATGTCCTCTAATTGACTAAAAGTAAGCACACTTTTGTTTGAGTTTTCAATTGTAGTTTCAAGGGAGCAGACTCACGGACTATTTTGAATAGGTAGTTATTCCCAGAGAAACCAAACTGTGATTGCAAGTTGGGGAGACAGTCCAGGGAGAGTGCCATACATGTAGTGTATATTTATGTGTACACATATATACAAATTCATTTCCATTAGGGTTTTTTTCCTTTTTGAAAAAATGTAGCTGAATGTAGTTGCCTCTTCTCAACTCTGCAGATGTCATAATCTAAAAATATGCTGCTACTCTACGTAAGTGAATACTTTGGGAAAAAGCCCTGAGTATCTATACAAAAGTCCCCACGAAAAAATATAGGATAGTGTTATTCTTTGTTTTTTTTTGTACAAGGAAAATAAAGTCAAACATGTTGATCACAGCAAAGTCTCCAACTAGAAAATTGAGAACTCACTGCTTGCAGGTTAAATTATAAAAGTCCTGAACTCAAGTTGGGATGGGGACATCATCCCTAATGTCACTACCTATTCTCAGCCTCTTCAGCAACTGCCTTCTCATCTTCAAAGATTGAAGGGTAGTTTGCCTGTTCCTAAAGCTTCTTGGCAGAGATGGTCAAGAAGTGAGATCCAAGAGGGGTTTTTCTATCCCTCTGCAATAGAATTTATGAGACAGTCAATTAAAAACAGGTTTGAGGTCTGGATTTTTGATTCAGGGAAAAAATATACATATATTTATATAATTTACTAATATTTAAAATATTATGATTTATAAAATGATATAAATTTATTTTATATATTATAAATATTATAGATTAAAGATTATAAATACATATAAATTATGTATTTATGTAAAATTGGAACAATCCTCTTATACTTTTTCTTCACAAAGCAATTTTCTCATCAGTGGCAGATTCATTTTGGACCAACACAAACACACAACCTGTAAATGAGATGGCTGAATAATACTCATTTCACCATCTCTTTAACTTAAAAGTTGGAAGGAAGCTGAAAGATTATCTAACACCTACAACTACATGCATGGATTCCAGCAGAAATGTAAGCTCCTGAAGGGTACGGAACATTTCTCATTTTTGTCTCTGTAGCCCAGCCTCTAGTGTTTTCTTCCTTTGGAAAAGTTGTTCTCCAGGATAGGAACTACTTCTACCACTTGGCAGAAAGGATAAAGAAAGCGTAATTCCTCAGGACTTAATAACATAGGTTTCTAAGAGCTGGAAGGAGTAGAGATCTTGGAGTCCAACTTTTTCACCCTACAACTGAGCAAACTAGGGCTGAGACATATTAAATGACTTACTCCAGATCACATAGCCAGTGTCAGTCAGGTTTTTGAGCATGCTAGTCATCATATTGCCTTTTGAGCATACTTTTCATCATATTGCCTTTACCCCCTCCTCTTTTTTATCCCTAATGCTTAGCACACTGCTTAGCATATACAAGGAGCTTAATATGTGCTTACTGATTTCCTGAGCAGTTTGGGTCTTGCAGATGGTATGTGACCAGATACCATTCGAGACCTGATAAACATCACCTCACTACATTCAAACTAATTTTATTGTGCTGCCATATCCGTCATCTTAATATTTGAGGGTTACCAATGAATTCTAAGTACCTCCTCCCTCATGCCCACTAGTACTATCAACACTTGTTTCTTCATGTACTAGCCACCCACTGCTCCCTATAGGACTCAATCTCATCAGCACTCTTACCTGTCATTATTTCTTCCCTTCCCAGTTCTCACTTAAGAGATCTAATTCAAACATCAATCTTGTTTTAGTTGTTGTTCACTGTTTCAGTCACATTCAACTCCTTGTGACCCCATCGACCATAGCACTCTTATACTACCCACGGGATTTTCTTGGCAAAGATATTGGAGTGGTCTGCCATTTCCTTCTCTAGTGGATTAGGACAGATTAAGTGATCTGTCCAGGGGTTACACAGCTAGGAAGTGGCTGAAGCTGGATTTGAATTCAAATCTTCCTGATTCTAGGCACAGGACTCTATCTACTGAGCTACCTAGTAACCTCCTATTGTTCAGTAAGTATTAGTTATCACTCTCCCCTGCATACACTTTCAAGGTTGAGTACTTTTTGAGGAACTGGGAGATTAATAAAGGGTTGGCAGGAGGCAAAACCATTAAATTCAAGAATTTGGATAAATAAGGATAGTCAAAAAAGTTGTGTCTTCATATTTTCTGTAGGGGAGTGACTCAAATATTCTTCACTAAGTGCAGAAAAGCAACAAGGTTACCCTTTTGTCTACAGACATAAATGCAAAGACATATAGTCTGCAAGACTAGGTCAACTTGTTAACCTCATCGTCTTACTCAAAAGAACCATCTAATGCTTTGACTGTGACAGTGGGTTGCCTTGAGGTCTAGAAACAGTGAGAGGAAGATCTCCTGGTTTAATAAGAGACTTTAGACCATCCCCCATCAGAAAAGCAGATAAAGAATTAGGTTTTTAAAAGTACTACTCTATTGCTCCTGAAAGTTTCCTTGTACTCGGTGTGCTTAAGTTTTCTTTAGGTAACACCTCCCAAAAGACATTTGCATTTAGGAAAGGGGGTGGGTTCCCCTACATGAAAAGGGAGAGAGGGAAATAAGGTCAAGAATTTTGGGGTTCTACCACAAAGCCCTAAGGTAAATCTTTGTTGTTTACTATCAGACAAGGATGGATCAGAATATTAAAACTTAATTTTTTAATCTTTCTACTTGCTCAATCCTCGACCTGAAAACATTTGTCAGAACGCGTGGCTATTCTCTTAAATTGACCTAAGCTTCAGAGAATTCTTTGGTAAAAATTAATCTGTTCAGAAATTAGGAGAAACTGTGAGACTCCAGAGAATTATAGCTCATACACATCTGGTGCCTTAAGGTTTACAAAAAGTTTTCCTTAGAACAAAGATAACCTCTTTGGTCACTCAATCCATTCAGAAGACATCTCTCATGGGCACTGTTGGGCTCAGTTAAATATCAGTCACTACAGAGGGGAAGGAATTCAAGACTATGAACAGGACTTAAGAATTTAGAGATAAAAGAAACTAGAACATCTAGTCCAATCTGATTAATTTTTACTGAAGAAAATGAGGACTTTTGAATTCCAATGCTAACATGCTAGTATTTTAAAACAATAATAAAAATGGAGATATTATTTTTTGATCAGGAAAGGGAATAAGCATTTCTATAGCTACTACATGCCAGGTGCTGTGTTAAGTACTTTTTTACAAATATATTCAGATCATCCTGACTCTAGACCCAGTACTCTATCCACTGAGCCACCTAGTTTCCTCTGATCAAGTCCAAGACTTTTCTGCCCCCAATTAAAAAAGGAAAAATAGATCTCTAAGCCATTTCAGCTTTAATAGCCTACAACATTGATTAAAAAGATGTGGCAACTTTAGACTTTTTCATTTTAGCTTGTTACCAAGTACAGAGAGGAACACAGGCAAACTGAGGCTAGATTCTAAGAAGCAAGTATACAAAAGGAGTCATCTTAAACTTGTGAGAATGGGTTAAAAGAGTCAAAGATGTGAGCTCTTCCTGAATGAGGCCTCCTAGACGTAGGACAAGGTTCTTGCGCCAGAGTCCTGGGTGGTTTGGTAATTCAGAGAACCAATCGTGCTTGCTGGGTCATGAGAACCTTGAACCTCTTCTTGATGGTGATACGGTGTCTGGAGTACTTGTCATCTGGGGAGAATCTGGCTGGGTGAGCCGAACAGGTCTGTTGTCCTGCAGGGTCTGTTTTCTGTTAGGAGAACAAAGAGAACTGAATTTGAATTCTGACCTCCAACACTGTCACCACCAGTCTAGTACAGGAC
>CM053774.1:13254091-13291630 GCA_028658325.1 Potorous gilbertii | reverse complement strand
TTATATATAACACATATATATAAACAATGGAGTGAGATGGGACACTTGAAGGTTTGGGATAAACGCTGAATTCCGTGGGATTTGGGATCAGGAGTGGGGAAGGAGCTCCGTCCCCGACGTCACCTCTGGACATTCCATCCCTTCCAAGCACAAACACCCCCAACACTCCCGACTCCCACGGCGGCGCCCCCCGACATCACCACGCGGGCTCCCCGCTGGAGGGTGAGGGCGGCCGCTTCTCACACTTTACCCGGCGCCAGGCCCAGGGTCCGGGCACCACGAGGGTGCCCCATCGGCCCCCATCCTCCCCGTTTTCTCCTCACACGACCCTGCGGCACAAGGCAGGGCCCTGGGCCGGCCGTTCCCCTCCCTCGGCCTCGGCTCCTCCTTCGCTAAGACCACGCCGAGGCCCGACGGAGACGCCCGTAAAGGCGCCTCCACAGGCCGGCGGCCCAGCTCGGCTGCGCGGGTGGGTTTCAACCCGGACGGTTCCTTTCTCCCCCTCCCCCGCGGCTCTCGCCTGCGTCTCCACCTCCCCAAGCCCGCCTCCTCTCCTCACCTTTAGGGTGTAGACCCGGTCCCCTTGCTCGTTGAGGTAATACTGCAGGAACATCGCGGCCAATTCCCTTCGCAACGCGGGGACGCCGCGGGAAGACTCGGCCGCAGGCTGCCTTCCACCTCCGCCTCGGCCCCGGAGCGCGGCCCCGCCCCCGCGGCCCACGTGTCTGTCCCGCGGACACTTCCGGGAAGCAGGGCCCCGCGGCCTGCTGGGAGTTGTAGTCCCGACGCTTCACCTGCCCTCCTGAAGGGGGAGTCCTCGCGCTGGGTTTGCACTAGGGAGCGCATCCCTGTGCTGGAGGTTGGGAAGGGAGAGGACTTCGAGTGCCAGGGCAGGCCATTGCCCAAAGCCCATTCAGGGATGGAGAGGTTGCTGCTCTTGAACCCAGAACCTGAATATCCCTCCCCTGCGTGCAAACTGCCATAAGCATCTCCATGGAAGAAAAGTAGCGCCCAGAGCCCTAGACGGGGCGAGGAGATCCAGGCGCCCTGGCCCGGGCCTTGGAGCTGCCCGGCCGAGCCCTCCATCTTGGGCCGCGGGGAGCATGGAGGCGCAGGCAGGCGCATTCCCTGGCTCGTGTGCGCCCGGGGGGTAAGTAGAGGCACGAGGGCCGGGGCGGAAAGGCGGGCCCGGCCAGGTGCGCGGCGAGGTCCCACGTGGGGCCCTGCTCCACCTACCCGGGATCCGCGGGTGTGGACGAGGCTGGAAAAGGCCCCCGCGCCCCGACCACCTGTTTGAGAGCCGGAGAGGACCTTCCTGGCCAGCCTCACGGTACAGGTGTGGAGACTGAGGCTGGCCGGGCTGAGCGACTCTTCCATTCCCGGTTATTCCGCCGGGAACTCTCTGAGGCGGGTTCTGGATTCGGATCTTCCCCCACTCTCTCGGCTGGCCCTTCCCAGCCGAGCTGTCCTCCCCTTCCTCCCCTAGAACAGTCCTCCGGGCCATGGCCTGGCCCTCACTCTTCTCTCCCTTCCCCCACTGCATAGAATGCCTGGGTTTCTAGGTTCCAGTTCTGTTTTGATTCAATCTTTTCCCTTCTGCTCCCCTCAATTCTTGGGCAGCTACTGTAACCAGGTGGCCTTGTGGGCTCTGGGCCTGACCCTTGCGCCATCCTGGAGGCTGCTAGGCAGCCCCGATTAGTGCCCAAGCCAGAGGGTCCAGTCCCAGATGGAGGTGAGCGGGGCTGGGGGCCTCTCGCAAGAATCCATGCCTCCTATCCCCTCGAGCGCCAGGGAAAGAAATTTGGGGCTGTAGCCCTGGGGATCACCTTTTTGACCTGATCTGTGGGACCCAAGAGGAAGAGAGACCGATGACTCCAGCCCATTCCCAGGCAACAGACCTGGGGAAGTTGGAGAACCAGTCTGGAGCCTTGGGGTTCACAGAGCCAGTCTCTTCAGAGCTGACTTGGGATGCCTTAGAGGAACTCAGCCAGGGAGCTCTGAGTTGAGAGAGAAGACCCACTAGCAGATGGACATAAATAGGCAAGAAGCCTCCAGTCACTAGGCAGTAGCCACCTTGAAGAAAGACGAAAGGACTTAGTAGAATTAGGTCTAACACTTTTGTCCTTTCTGGTAACTAGGCTCTTTTTCCTAAGTTTTTGCTTTAGAAATTGATATTTCAGCAGGGATATATTAGATCAGAGAGGATAGAGGGAATTGGGTGGGAAAGACTTTTGACAGAAATTTGGCCAGAGTGGTCCTCTTTTGCTGAACCTACCAAGAGGGAGAACTTCAAAACCATACCCCCTCCCCTCTTTCCCCATAGTTTAATATAGAATACAATAACTGCCCTAGAGCTGTTTGACACCTAGAAACCTCTGTTTTTCTTTACCAAGGGAACTTCTGGAAATTGTTTCTTGGATTTATCAGGGGCTGAAGGTTGGGGAGTATTGGGGAGGTGGTAGTCATAGATATTCAACCACAGCTGGAACATAGACAAGTACTGATGTAGTCTGAATTGTTGCATCTATCCTAGGATCCTAGATCCTCTAACCCATTTCATTTAGTTCCCTCCCTCTTTCTATTACGGCTAGCATGTCCTGACCCTTCCCTGCTTGTCATCAGAGTGATGAGCTTGTCTACCATCATCCATGACTCCATGATCATATTTTATGGTCAGGGAGGTGAACTGTGTGTGAGTTTCATGTCCTTTGTGGGATAAGGTGGATTGTTAAATTCTTGTTATTATTAAACGAAGGCATCTCCTTAGAAGGCATCTTATGTATTATATGTGGTGTTATATTTTCTTGTATTCTCAATGTCTTGTGCCTAGTAAGTGCCCAATAATTACTTGTTAATTGAAAGTCTCGTCCTTTCCATTACTGAAGGAATAACCTAGGTAAACCATAGATAGAATCAGAATCAGTGTTAGGAGCAACTGCCACATTTCATGGGGTCTGTCAGCTAGCTCTCTGAAGCATAAGAAAACCTGTCATTTTTATCCAGCTAGTCTACTACTACCTCCTTTCTACTCAGTCTTTACTCCTCTGGAGTGAAGAATCTCTGGGAATCTGTATGGGCTTCCCCTCCTTACCTTAAGAAAATTCTAGAAGGAGGGTTATTAAGTGGCTAGAGATGGCTGGGGGTAAGGGGAATGTCTCTGATTTCACTCCCATAAGCCGAAATGAATGAGTTGTTAATAGAAATGAGAGTTTTAGGGATAAATTGGTTATGGCTATAGAACTTTTTTTATTGTACTTTTAGATGAGAAGAGGAACAGGGGACTTAAAAAAAGAAGCAAGGAGATGGAAAAGGGGAGGAATGAAGAAACAGGGCCAGGAAGCTCTCTCAATTGATCTCTAATTTAGGAACACCAAAGGAGCCTAGGGAAGGGCCAGATTCTAGATTCTCCCATCAGATGTTCAACATCCTAGTTGGGGACACACTTTGAGTTATTATCTCCTGCATGTCAAACCTGTTCTATGCCTTGGAACACCACCCAAGGTAGACTCCTAAGAATATCCTTCAAGAAGTTGTCAGTGACATTGTAGGCATTTTTTTTTTTTTATCGGACTAGTAAAGATGTTTACCCTATGAATTAGAGGACCAGCTCTGCAATGTGTTAGGGTCCAAAGGCTCCGCAGATGTTGAGGCCTCTAGTTGCCCCATTTCCTGCTCCAATCCCTCCTTTTTCTCAACAGCTCCTTCATTGTCTGGACCTGAAATGACCCCGAAGCCTAGCCCTGTCCCACCCTGTACTTCACTTCCATTACCCCCACCCCCTCCAGGACCATCAGACAAGCCTCTTTGGGAGCCACCACCTCAAACTCCCATTTCTTCACCATTCCCACCGGGTAGCCCCCTGGTTCTGTCTGCTTTTCCTAGTACATTGCTGGTGACAGGGGATGGGGGAGCAGGCCCTAGTGGCGGTGGGGCTGGTAAGGTCATTGTCAAAGTCAAGACAGAGGGGGGCCCATCTGAAGCCCCCCGAACTCAGACCTTTATCCTCACTCAGACTGCCCTCAATTGGATTGCCCCAGGTCCTCCCCGTGGAGGCCCTGAAGGCCCCACTCCCCGGTTCCTGGCAGCCACCAATGTCAAGACCATTCTTCTTGCTAAGGCTGTTGGGGTGGCCCAGGCTGGGGAAGGAGAAGGACCCCCTACTCATCCTCCCCTGGCCCCACCACCCACCGCTCAACTAGCTCCAATTATACCCCCAGAAAAGGCTTGGCGGGGGCCAGATGGGACTCCTGGGGAGGGAGGCCCACCTCCACCTCGTCCCAAACCCTCTCTGGGTGACCTTTCCTGCACCTCCAAGGGTGTTTATGAGAACTTTCGTCGCTGGCAATGTTACAAGGCACTGGCCCGGAGACACCTACCCCGGAGCCCTGATGCAGAAGCGCTTTCCTGCTTCCTCATGTGAGTGCTTGCTTTTAGAGTTATGCTTATAGATTCCTTCAGACTTTTTATTCTTAGAAGGAAGAATCAGGAGAAGCCTGATGGATTATAGACTAAAGTATGGAAATATCAGATGGTAGGTCAGGGGCCACAGTGCAACTTCCCAGAAAAAAAGGTAGTTCCTTCACATTCATTTGTAGGTAGAGCAGTTAAAATGGGTCAGCAGGACAGGGATATTCCTAAGGGGATGAGGGTCTGTAAACAAATAACACTCTGTGCCTTTAGCTTATATTTATACTGTGTAATCAAGTTTAAATAACCACCAAAGGCAGCCTTGAAAGGGAAAAAAGGTCACAAGAGGGTGGAATACATTCTAGGATATATTTATTTTCTGTCCTCACTACAACCCTGTGAGGTAGGTGCTGTTATTAGCTCTATTTCCCAGTTGAAAAAACTGAGGCAAATAGAGGTTAAGTGGCTTGTCCAGGGTCACATATCTCTGAGGCAGGATTTGAATTCAGGTCTTCCTGCTTCCAGGCCAGAGCACTAACTATTTCTCTATCCAGCTGCAAAATTTATCCAAAGTAAGTAGAAAGTAATGTTGATGGGTACTAGCAGTTAGAAGAAATCAGGAAAGACTTCATTTAGAAAGGGAGTTAAGGATTTTAAGAGAGAGAAAGTTAAGGAGGGTATGCATTCCAGGCATGAGGAATGCACTCTGCAAAGGCATAGATATAGGAGTACCAACAGACTTGGGGTGCTAGTCTTCTTCATTTTGCTGACAAAAAAGTAGGTTGAATAGACAAGCATCTAAGAGGTTCCCTAGCCCTTCCAAAAAAATGTGCTTGATATATATTCCTTAATTTATACTTCATTTGTGTTAACAGGCTTCTGCTTTAAGATTCAAATGCCCTTGTCAGAATTAGGCCTATCAGTGAGTTATGCCTTATTGTGAGTTATCTTAATTATATAATTAGGTTATTAATGTGTAGCAATGGATAGTGTGCTAGACCTGGAATCAGGAAGTCCTGAGTTCGGTTCCTTCCTCAGAGCAATTACTACCCCTGTGACCTTGGTCAAGTCACTTAACCTCTGCCTGTCTCAGTTTCCCCATCTGTAAAATGGGGAGAATAGTAACACCTACTTCCCAGACATCGTGAAGTCAAATGAAATAATATTTATGAAGTATCATCATCCTCGTCCTCATCCTCATCACTCCCAACATCCCTAAGATCATCACATTAAGGAAATGGGAGTTTTGAATGGGGAAGGTATCAGGATGGGAGAGGTCATATTTGAGCACAGAATGCTATTTAGGAGGTGGGCTGGCTTATAGTGAGTAGGGTGTTATACCAGGGTGCCTTGGGCCACTAGAGAACAACATGATAGTAAGTCCTTGAGGATTGGCGTGCAGTGAGAAAAAGGGAAGTTCAGGAAACTGGAAGGAGGGCACAGAAAGGGAAGTAGAGCAATAAGGATAAGCTCTGCCTAAGGTCCTGATGATGGCAGTCACTATTCCTGACCTGTGAAAAGTGTCCCATGTGCTGTAGATGGCCTGTTCAAGCTTTCAGGCATCTGGGCTTAGCTACTTCTGAAAAGCTTTTGTAGTGATCGACAGAGAGATGTTAATTAGGTCTGAAGGCATGTCAGCCTCAAACATGTGGTTACTTCCTTCACCAACAGACTTCAAGCCCACTATACCTCTGTGGACAGCTTCATGAGTTCCTGTGACTCCCCCAGACATCATCATCTGGTGGGAAGTCTGGCAATGAGCCTTTCCAAATTTAGTTAGGCCAACCCTCGGTTAACAGGATCTGTACTTAAGCGCTTCTAGCTTGGAAAATTTGGGGACAACTTTAGAGAACCTATGCAGTACTAGAGTAGAATTTGAGTGGTCTCTCTCTGTCTCTTTGCCTCATCGTCTCTCTCTCTCTTTTATGCCACAGCTCCTCAAATCTAGCAGTTGTTCCATCACAGGTTCTGTGTGATAGATGAATTTATCAAAAGGCTTTTAATAAATGCCTGCTATGTGTTGGGGATATGAACACAGAGAATGAAACAATTTTTACTGTCTGGGTACACACATTCTGAAAGATTTGCCCAATTTCTGATAGAACAAGGGATGGATGGGGAAGGAATTACCATGTCTGATTGGATGTGGGCTGTGAGGGAGACAGAGAGATGAGTGAGATCTGATGGGGATGGGAAGGTAGAAGGTGGATGAAAGGAGTATGAAGTGGGTAGGTGCCAGGATAGTTGTATGTGTGAAGGGTCATGATGGGGAGAAGCATAAGTAGAATGTGACAGGAATAGGGGTGTTTTTAGCCCAGTGCTTCGTTCCTTGGCCCGGCTAAAGCCAGCTATGACCCTGGAGGATGGACTGCCACGGGCCGTGCAGGAGTGGGAGCGAAGTAGCAACTTTGACCGAATGATCTTCTACGAGATGGCAGAAAAGTGAGTTTGACCTTTGTTCTCTTGACTGAGGAGGGATTTATGGTAGGGATCATTTGATGGAATGACTGTGGGTGGGGTGGGCATGAGTCCAGGGAATCTCATGGCAGATTGGTATCCGCAGAGTATGTGATAGGGCAGAACAGATGTGGGAATGACACGAAGTTTCATGGGTCCTTGGTGTCCCATCCTCTCTTATCTTGCAGCACGTTCTCAGTCTAATGCCTTCTCTTGTTAGATCTTTCTGTTGTATCCATTATTTTACCCATCCTGAGCTTCTCTCAGGATCAGCTGATTTATAACCCTTCCCACCTACCTACTCTGTATCTCCAACTAGATTCCCCCAATCATCTTCAACTGAACTCACAGCTTGGAGAGCTTAGGCTCGTTCTCCTCCCAGATCCCTCTTTCCAGTTCTCCCACTCATTGGGGTGTGAAATCTCAAGGGAATCTATGATTCCTTTCTGTCCCACATTCCCTCCATCCAGTCAGGTACAGTGTTTGCTCAGTTTTGCCCCTACGACACCTCTTGTGTCTGTGCTCTTAACGCACACCGGTACCATTCTGGTTCACCCTAGTTCAGTTGTGTCATTACTTCAAAAGAAAATTTTATTGTTGGCTCTTAGATTTTATAGCAATCATTTCCCCTCCCCTCTTCATGAAATCAAACCCTTCTTTGTTAGAACAAGATAACGTAAGCCAAGGAAGTCAACACAAAGACTACATCTGAAGTTGCAAATATATTCCATTCTGCAGTCCCTGAATTTCGACCTGGAGAAGAAAGTTGTATTTCCTCCTTCACCAACCGACATCCAGGATAGAGATTGTCATTGGAATTTGCCATTTTTAGTGTTATCGTTTACATTACTATAATCATTGTGTTCTCTTGGTTCTGCTTGTTTGGAAGGCCTTTCATGTTTCGTGTCTGAATTCCTCAAATTCATCATTTCTTATCGTGTAATAATATTCTGTTGCATTTATGTATCAAAATTTGTTTAGCCAATCCCCAGTGCATAGTTATTAATTTTGATTCTTGTTTTTTGCTACTGCAAAGAATACTGCTATGAATATTTTGTGTCTTGTGTGACACACACACATCCTTTTCTATCTATTATTGATCTCCTTGGGATATTTGCCCAGTAGTGACATCCTTATTTCCTCATTACTTTTTGCTTGGACAACAACTATAGGATAGTCTTCTAAATGAACCTCCTCTCTCTCCAGGTCTTCCTTCACATCACTGCTGACATAACACACAGGTCTGACCATATCATTCCCTATTCAAAAACCTTCAGAAACTTTTTGATACTTCAGGAAAAAATATACTAACTTGCTTTTGATGCCTTCCACAAATATAATTCTAATATCTTTCCTACCTTATTAAAACTTACTCTTTCACTCACTGTGAGTTTCAGGCAGATTGGACTACTTGCTATCCTCTGACCTCTGTACATTTGCATAAATTGACTTCCGTTCACAGAATGTGCTCCCTCCTTCGTTGCTGTGATTTGCAATCCTTTCTTTAAGACTTAGGCCTGGTGCTGACTTCACTGTGAAGCCTTTCTTAATCACTGTAATCTCTTCCTTCTCAGAGTTTCCTGTGCTATTTTGTCTGGCCCTCTCCTTTGTCACCATTATACTCTAATTTCTATATTGATTATGTCCATGTCATATAACTACCCCACCTCTTCCCCCGCTTCTCCCCAAACCCTCCTCCCTTGCCAGAGGGTATATAAGCTCCTTGAAGTTAGACACTGTTACTTTTTGGTTTTTGTATTTCTGAGGCTTAGTCCAGTGCCTTACACACAGGTGGTGTTGAATTAATGTTCTTTGAATTAAATGTCAGTTCCGTTCTCTGCTTAGTGCTGGGATATACAAAAAAGGCTGTAATCCTGACGATGAAGAGTTCCTAGGCTCCTGCCTGGCAATACTTTGTCCCAGTGGTCATCATTCTTATTCATTATAGGAAGTATTCTTGGGTCCAGATTCTATTCTCCCGCTCCCTCCGCCCTGCTCCCTTTTCTGTGCCTGCTTCGTACATCGGAACTGATGAATTGGAACAACTCTGGCACCCTGTGGAGAATCTCTGTACCCACTACTTTCAGAATATAGAAACAAACAAACCAACCCAACTGAGGCCCTCCTGCCTACCCTGTTCTCTTAGCCAGCTGAGAATCCAGCACTCTTAGGTGTACGTCTCAACCCACGGCCATACCAGATGCAATAATCATAGCACCTCCATCACAAGATTGTTGTGAGAATTAAATGAGATACTGTATGTAAAGTGCTTTGTCAACAAGAAGTAGGATGTATTATTATAATTAAAAGGAACATGTATTATTAGTGTGTGTCTTTTACATCCCACTGGGTAAGAAGGTAAAAACACAAGAGGATAGACATGGAGATCATAAGGAGCTGTAAGCTGTTGGAAGGGGCTATAAATATAGTGAGACCAAGGTGGGGGGATCTGAGCACAGAAGAGACCTCTTTCTGCTTTCTTCTCATCCAGTTTGTTAGTGGTCTGTCCAGAATGCAGATAAGGGGATGCATATAATGACAAGGAGCACTAGATTTGGTCAGCACACCTGGGTACAAATCTTGGCTCTGTGGTTAACTATTTGTGGTTCCTGGGTCAAGTCATTTAACATATGTGAGCTTCAGTTTTCTCATGGGCAAAATGAGGGGATTGGTCTAGATGATCTCTAAGGTCTCTTCCAGCTCTAAATCTATGGTCCTATGACCTTATAAGACCCACTTCAAGCCTGTGATCCCCTTCCTAGGTGACTCATGTTAGACAGGACCTTGAACTCGAAGCTTAGGTTGCTTCATTTCAATTTCAGTGTGGATGTAGCCTGGGAGCTGGAAAGTGCGTCAGTGGATCTTGCTATCAGCTCCTTGCCTTCCTTATCCTCTACAGATTCATGGAGTTTGAGGCTGAGGAGGAAATGCAGATTCAGAAGGTGCAGCTGATGAGTGGGTCTCAGTGCTTGCCTCCTCCAGCCCCTCCTAAGCTGGATCCCTCAGGACCCCCAGTCCCTGAGATTTGTCAGCAGCAAGGTGAGCCAGACTCCCCCCAGAAGGGAAGAGAATATGAACCACCCATAGATCAGCTGGGATTTACAAGGTTATCACTGCAATCCTGATACCTGAAATTTTTGAGTTCTTAACCTGAACACAGCACTCATTTGTATGTTACCCTGCATTATTTACACTTTTCTCTTCCTCTTAAAAAAAAAAAGCCCTAAATGGAGACTTCTGCTTTGCCTCTGCAGCTTTTCCCTCAGAAGGTATAGTGGAATGGACATTGCATTAAGAGGCAGAGCTGGGTTTTTGGTCCCCCTTTTTCTGTTAACTAGCTACATGACCCTGAGCAACTCCATTAATTCTCTTTGGACATCCGTTGCCTCCTCTGTGAAAGAGAGATACCTTATCTGTCTGGAGGAAGGGATTTGCATTAGATTTTTTAAAATAAACTTTCTCCCTCTGTTTTATTAATCTCGGTCTGTTTTCAAAAACAAACAAAAAACCCATAACTAAATATTTTAAAAATATTTTAGGAAAATTCACAAAAAGTTAAGCAAATTGAGTACATTCTGTCTTGAAATTTTTAGACAAGGAAAATGTTTGGAGCTTAAAAATATATTGCTTCTCGGTTTCTATTAAGTGGTTAGTACAAAATAAAATCACATCAACTTATAAATTATGTTTTTTCATACTTTTCTCTTGTAAAGAATGATATTTCTGGCCATTTTGGGATAAGGCTGTTATCAGCCTTCCTATATCCAGAATGCCAACATTGCTGGTATTTTCTGAACAGTGATTATAACAGTGAAATTTGGGGGTATTTTAGCACTTTGGTACTGAAAGCAGTTTATTTCAACATGAGTAAGAACTTGATTAGTATTTGAATATAAATTTAGAGCTGAGGTTTACATTGAGCTCATTTCAGGTTTTAACTGAATGGTCTTTTCTGATTCTTTTCAGTTGTAAGATATGGGTGGCTCTTAGGTTCCCTTGATTCTGTGTTTTTGCCTTCTCCTGACTCTTCCTCCTTTGGGCTTTCATGTCCAGTGTCCCCGGGTCTTTGCCAAATCAGGTCAGGCTTACTGATACCTTAGTACAGCCAATCAATAGCATTGATGGATATAGAGATTGGAAAAGAAATAATACTTAAAGGAGGGAACAAGAGTCAGGAATGCATCCATTTCAGTCAGACTAAAGTTTCAATCTTTATTCTTTTATTGACACCTCTCTAGGATCCTAACCATAATGGCACTCTGTGGGCAATTTTCCCATTTTGAGAGGCTTGACTCCTAGCCAGAAATTCCCTTTCTAGTTACTTATGATGTGTAACATTTTTATGCATCCCATAACAGTATGACTCTACATATGGGCTTGTGCTACCTCTGCCTCTCTTTTCCCCCACCCCCAGTTTACATCCCAAAGAAGGCTGCCTCTAAGAGCCGCCCCCCACGTCGTCGCCAACGCCGACCTCCTCGCCCCTCAGCCCCTGAAGTACCCAAGGAGATCCCGCCAGAAGCCGTGAAGCAGTATGCTGACATCATGGCTGGGCTGGTAGGAGTCCCCCATGCTGCCCCTGGGGGACCAGAGGGCAAACAAGAAGAGGAGGAAGAGGAAGATGAAGAGACCTATCCTGATCCGGGTCTGCTGAGTTACATCGAGGAGCTATGTGCTCAGGATGTCTTTGTCTCCAAGGTGAGGACATGCCTGCAGGGAAAAGCTTTTGCCCTGGAGAAACCCTTGGAATCCCCAAATTTGGGTGATTTTCTTCTTCATTTTGTTTTGTTTCTTGTCCAAGAGGAGGTAAAGCAAGGAACTTCAGAGAACAACATAAGGCTGAGGCCGCACAATTCTCTCATTCCCTGACCTGGGCCTCCAATCCTTCTTCCTTCTCTTCAGGCTGCCTTGGTGCTATGGGAAAGAAATCTTGACTGGGAGCCTGGAAGACCTGAGTTCAAATTCTATTTTAGACACTTATTAGCTGGGTGACCCACTGAAGCTCTGTCTACCTCAGTTTCCTCATCTGTAAAACAGAAATCAGGATAGCACTTACTTCACAGGGATGTTGTGAAGATCACCTAAGATAACAGGGTACAATGCTTTACAAACCTGAAAGTGTTACATAAAGGCTAATTATTTTTTCCCCCTTCCCCTAGGTGGAGGCTGTGATTAACCCTAGGTTTTTGGCAGAGGTGTTGTCTCCAGAGCAACAGAGGGATCCCTTGGCCCTAAGTGAGGAACTGGAACAGGAAGAAGGACTCACTCCCACTCAGGTAAACGATGCGAGGAAATGGAGAGCGGGAAGGAGGGCTCAGGACAGAGCCAAGAACTTGTCCAACCCTGCTCTGCCTAGAATACAGTTATCTAGATGAGCAGTTCCAGATCTGAGATGCAGGTGCAGGTGTGAGGACTCAGAGGTTCTCGTTTTTAAGCTGCTTTCCTTCATTCTTCCACCCCTCTCCCCTTATCACCAATGGCAGAGTTTGCAGTTCTCCTCTTCTCTTTTGTCTTAGCTGGTGCAGAAGCGGCTATTGGCATTGGAAGAGGAAGATGAAGAGGAGCTCCCAAGCTGTAGTGGAGCCCAATCAGACTCAAGCCCCTCCCTGTCTGACGAGGAGGAAGACGGGGGTGGGCGGCTTCGACCCTCACCTGGGCCTCGTATGGCTGGGGGCATTGTCCGCCTGGGACAGACAGCTTCTCCAGGAAAACGAGCAAGGGGAGAAGGGCATGGTGGGCAGGACAGGGCAGCAGAGGGCCCAAGGGGACTAGGAAGGGATGGTAATACTTTGCCATCCCCTAGCAGCTGGGACCTGCGGCTAGAGACCTCCACTCCACGGATGACTAGGGGCCTTTTAGGGGTGGAGGACAGAGGGTCCCTGGTGTCTTTATATCAGGAAGGCCATTCAGGGGGGCCTGGAGACCAAGGGGACCATTTAGTGACTGAGGGGATCCTAGAATCCTGTCCCCACAGCTGGCAGAAAGGACCTCATTTGGAGGTTGGACCTCCAGAACCAGTTGACTTCACTACTTCTCCACAAAGCCAGGGAATGGGACAACAGGTCACAGGTCTCAGAAAAGGATGCCAGGTGACAGGTCTTGGGATGCTTCCTCAAGGGAAGGAGCCATCTTCTGCTCCGCAGGAAGAGACTGTGGTGGGGACTTCTTGGAGAGACGATAGAGGAGCTCCCATGATCAAAGGCTTTGGCCAGAGCCTCTCCTCCAGAGCAGCTGGGGAGAGGGAGAGGACCCCATTCAGCTCAGCCCCTTGGGTGAGTAGCAAGGGGGACTCCACAAATTTGGAAATGGCCCCAGGACAGACTGAGGGGATCAGAGAAATATCTCAGTATGTGGAGTCTCAGAGAGACTATTATGCCCCAGGAACCCAAAGCCACATTTCTTCCTTGGGACATATAGGAAGTATTCCACTTGAGGACACAGAAAAAAGTATGGCCTCTTTTGGGGACAAGGATGACACAAGGCCCCTAGAAAATGGTAATGACTGTAGCTTTTCAGAGCCTTTGAGCGTCAGCAACCCTGTCTTAGGGATTGGAAGACACATTCCTAGAAATGGAGGCGATCTTAGTGATTTGTGTCCTAGAGGTAACTCCTCAAAAAAGGAGAGCAAAAATTGCACCTCCAATCTGGAGTCTGCCAAAAACACTCTCTCTCCCAGATGTCCAGACCATGGCCTACTCTTGGGGTCTGTACAATGTTCCTCCTTTCCAGGGAGGAGGTATAATGTTAGTATAACGGAAAGTAACAGGCATTCAGGTTTCCCTCTGCTGGGGACCACTGAGAACGGCAATTTACTGACTGTC
Organism: Potorous gilbertii; assembly: GCA_028658325.1. NCBI lineage: Eukaryota > Metazoa > Chordata > Mammalia > Diprotodontia > Potoroidae > Potorous > Potorous gilbertii. The sequence goes on along the minus strand of CM053774.1, from coordinate 13,277,945 downwards.
AGAGATGACCATAACCTCCAATTTGTTATTGGAGTTAACTCTAGTTCACCAAAAAGTAAATGTTATGAATGCCAAAGACAGAGCAGAGAGGATTTTGACCTCCCAAAGTTCAAAGATACAAGTCCCTTACCAGAAACAAAGGATGACACGCACACACAAGAGCCCCCACAACCAGTCTCCTCTAACCAGTGTCTTGGGGACACACCCCCAACCCTGAAAACTAGTGACCCATTACCTCTTGGAGAAACCTATTCTCCAGGAAAGGAAAAACTTGGACCCATAGATAGACTTGACAAAGAACAAGAGGAGGAAGATGAGGATGAGGAGCTTTTTAACTTTGCTTTCCTCTTGGCCTCTAAACTTAGTCTGTCCTCACAGGGGCTGCCCCTCAGTCCTCTACCAGCCCCTGCAGTGATTAGGGGACCTAGTCTAGTATCCTGCTCACTGTCTCCAGAGGCTGTAGGCTTCAGGCAACTTCCGTCACCCATACTGAAATCTGAGAAACTCTCTCAGGGTGCTGGAATGCCTCCTGTGGACAAAAGTCCCTGCCCAGGGGGTGAAGTGGGTGTCTCTGGGGAACTGTCCTTGAATTCAGGGGAAGCACAGGCTTCACAGTCCCTAAAGAGACACTGCGAGGGTAAAGTCCCTGGGAGGAGAAAGAAGCAAAGGTGGAACTTGTAGGGGGCAGCCAGATCATCCTGCCCTCAATGAGTCATTCCCCGGGGTGGGTTCCTCAGGGTTGATCCGGGCCCTGTGGCACTCAGAGCTCTTTCATCTTCTCTCAGCCATTCCTTTCTGATTGCCCTATAAATATGATGGTTTGGGGGAGATCAGCAACTGAGCCGGATGGAGATGACCACCTCAGTGAGAAGTAGGATGTGAGAGGACCCTTGGAGTTTTATGAGAAAGTGAATTAAAGACATCCCTGCTGGAAAAGGTCTGCAGTGAATCTTTCCTTTGTTCTTATAGTCTTTGCTGTCAGGGGAACTGAGGCAGAGAAGAGGAAGGGAGGAGACATCATGGGTGGGTCCCAGAGGATGTGGAATCCTGCCCTCCTGTCTCATGCTCTCTCCCTGCAGCCATCATCAGGAGAGAACAGGTTGGCTTCCATGCCCATCTCCTGGGTTTAATAGGGTTCTTTAGATATTTCATCCATCCCCTTTCCCAACCCCTGACAGATAGATGATAGCCCTATGCTGAGATAGCTTTAAGAGGAGTCACCTCCTCACTGCATGTTTCCCTATCTCACAACCCTCATCATTGGTAAGTCCTTTTTGGTATCTAACCTCTGTCTGCCCTATTTAACCGATTTCCTCTAGGCTTTCCCAAATGGAATGTGTTCTTGTCCCTCCCCCCCACTCTTAACCCCAGAAAAAGTTGGGCAGAGGGTTCCTATAGAATGCCCACTATTAATATCCATAGGTATTCAGCACCTCGCTGGGGTTAGGAGCAACTTTTTGTTCCATGGCAAGCTGATACATTAGAGCTGACAGTACTGTTCCATTTCTTCTCTCTCTCATACTCTTCCTTCCTTTCCCTCTCCAAAACCTGTTGTTAGCTATGCTGGGATGAGCAGTCATTCTTCTTAAGTGAAAGAACAACTGGTGTTGGGCAGAAAGGATAGTGTGTGTGTGTGTGTGTGTGTGTGTGTGTGTGTGTGTGTGTGTGTGTGTGTGTGTGTGTGTATGACATCAGTGATGATGTATATTAACAATGGCAGGGAGAGAAAGCTAGGGTATGTGTCTTAAAGTAGAGTGTCTTGTCCATCTGGAATTAAGAATGAAACATTCTAATTGTATCTTGGATGACCTTAGGAGGGTGCAGCTGTGCCCAGACATTTGGAATACTCAAATGAGCAAACCAACTGCCAAGCCTCCAAACAATTGTGCCATTGATAGGGCTAAGCTTCATGTTCTTTTTTTTTTTAATAGATATAGATATAGATTTATATTTATATATAAAATAGTTTCTTACAAAAAAACCAAAACCAACTTAAAAAAAAACAAAACCAAACCAAACCAGGAGTCACGTGAACAGAGATGGAGGCATGGGCTAGTCCCCCGGTGCTGCCCTGAGTCTGAGGGGCTGGGATCGAGCTAGGAATAGAGGGGTGAGGTGGGGCCCGGATTCTCACTCGTTTTTCGGCTTGGAGGTATTCACAGTCCCATTGGACGTTGGGGTAGGGATGCTGTGAGATATGGCCTGTGGAGCTTGGGAGTTGGCCCGAAGGGTATATGGGGGGCGTAGGTAGGTGCTGAAGAGTCTTCCATAGAGTGGGTCGTGCAGGGAAAAGTTCTGGAACTGGCCTAGTGAAATAAGGTAGGAAGGAAGGAAAGGAGATAGGGTAAGGAAAAGACAGAAGAGGTGATGAAAAGGAGGATTCTTTCATAGCACCAGGAGGGACAGATTCTAGGCTTTCCACAAGGCTGTCCCCAAGCCTGTCCCCCAGCCTGTCCTCTTTCTTTCCAGAATTCATGTATCCTTAATCCCAGCTCTATAGTTTCAGCTCTCCCGAAACATAGATTTCTGCTCTCAGGCCTCACTACTTTCCTTGACTTTCTTGCCCCAACCCCAGCTCCCTTTCTAGGACTCAGATGTTCTGATTCTCAGCATCCTTTCTTCCCTAGTGTTTATCTGTATTCCTTTTCTGCAATCCCTCCTCACTCCTTCCCACAGTGCCTTGGAGGATAGGCTTTGAAGGAGGTGACTCACAGAGGGAGAGGCCTTGGGTAGATGTGGACTGGCACAACTCAGCATGCAGAGTGGCAGTCGAAGCTTGGGGTGAGCCCAGCAGCAGGTGCAGGATGGTGCCAAAGCCATCTTTGTACAACAAACGGCCTGGTCCCTCTGGTTCCTCTTCAGCAAAGAGCTTTTCAAGGTGGGAAAACCCCCAGAACAAGAAAAGGTGGAGAACATTTAGTTTGGGATTATATCTTTCCTTGGTCCTCCCCAAGTCACCAAGCGGATGACATGTCCCCAACACATTCTTCCCGCCCTACACGGCCTTCTCCCAAGACTACTCCAGGATGATCACAGTATCAGAGTACTTTATAGCCACCACCCCAGGCCCTACCCTATCCCTATTCTTTTCTAGGTCTCCCCATATTAAGATTTGCAATGGTCTTAACTGAAGTGGCAGTGACTCAGGAACCCCAAATTCTAGAAACTATCCAAAACATTAGGATAAACTCTTGAGATATTTTGGTGGGAGATCATGTTCTGCATATCCAGCAATGTCCCCTCACCCTTTCTAGTACCTCAAAGGCTAGACGAGTCAGTTCTTCAAGGCTCCTGCCCCCATCTAGGGCTGCCAGGGCAAGAGCCACATCTCGGAAGTCCACCGAACCACTGGAATCCTGTGGGAAAATGGGATTTATCATGGCATTGGGGTCAATAATGTAAGCATAAGGGCCTTCATTTATCCTTTCCTCTGACCGTACGTCATCTGCCAGTTCTACATCAGCTGCCTAAAAATGATATTTCCTGGCAGAATTACTTCCCTTTGGGGTGCTGAAGGGTGAACTTCCCCAAAATACCATGGGCATCTTCAAGTGGACTCCTGAATCACCTGATAAAGTGATTTCTTACTCCTGTATGGAGGAAGTGCCCAAGACTCTCCTATAAGGAATCTCCTGAGGAATTCCTAAGGAATGCAGGAAAATTCCAGATTATTGACATTCTTAACACACGTCAACACCATTTATTCAGTGCCCTCAAGCTGGATGAACTGGTTTTACATTCTCCTAGTCTTGACTGGTATGGGAAAACTGGTCAGACGGACAGAAAGATGGCCACTAGCATCACTTATTAAAAAAAGGGGAGTATGCTTTCTCTGTATGTGTATGTGTGTGTGCGCTTGCGAGAGTGAGAGAGAGAGGCTGAAAGAGGGAGAGGGAGAGAGACAGAGGAGAGAGAAGGGAGGAGGAGGGACCAGAACATCTACTTCATTCCTGTTCCTCTGGGGGATTGTTAGAAACTTTGGTTCCCTGACTTTGAGAACCTTTAGATCTGGTTTGTCTCTACTTCTCTGGGGAACTTGTGAGAACCATGTTATCTGTTTTTGGATAAGGAAGAACTCTGGCATTCAATAAACACCAGACATCTTCCAGGAAACTGTAATTCTTCCAGTGGGCAAGCCACTAGCCATATTTGAAATACCAGGAATTCCCTGAAAAAGTCTGGGAATATATTTAGGAAATACAGGCAACACCCAGGTTCTTTAAAAAAAATCTGTCAAGACTATTGAAAATGCCTTGGGCATGTGCTGAAGCTTTGGCTTCCCTGAGGAACAGCATTGTAACCTGCCATTAACAGTGCTGTTGCTGGATGCTCCTGAATGACATAAACCAGGAGTTTATGAGTGGAACTGGAGACTACTGGAAGAATGTGTCTGGGCTACCACCTCCACCCTCTACTCTGAGTCTATGGGATTTATCTGAGGAGGAGGCCCCACCACAGACAAGGAAAAGGCAAAACATGTATATTTAAGATTCATGGGATGAAAGTAAGTTATGGTATCAGAACTGCCAAGCCACAAGCACTCAGCCTTCTACTTTGTTTAATTACTCCATTTCATCCGCTTCATACAGAGAGGAACTTGGCTCCATATGAGACCAGATGCTTCCCTAACTAACAGCATCCAGATACTGCTGTCAACTTATCTATGACACTGTCCTTGTTATTTTCTCCCTGTATTTTCTTATCTTGCTTAGTTCAACAAATATTTCCAGTCACTCACCATGGCTGGACAGAACTATGAGGGACAGTAAGCATAGTAGCTAGAGAACCTACCATGGTTCCCTCAAGCTGGCTATCTAATGTTCAACAAACCTGTTGTGCGCAAAGCATTGTGCTAGGCATCAGGGGAGATACCAAGTTTAGAGTCACTGCCAACACAAAGCTTATATGGCACATGCACACATCGTTATAAGGCAAAATAATGCCTGATGAATGCATAAGATAGATGCAAACAAAACGACTGATGAGGTCTCTGAGAAGTTTTTCAATATGGCTTTCGCTGTTTTCCAGAGATAGTTTCTAATGTATTCACTGAAAGGCATTCTCTAAATCTTAAAACTACTCACTCTAGGGCTTAGAGAATGGGACCCCTGGTGACAAGACTCTCCATCCCAGCTCCCTACTCACCTGTTGGAAGTAGTCAAAGGCGCCAGCCACAGTGTGAGAATCAGAGAGCTGCAGTTGTTTGGCAAACTCTTCTTTGCTGACCATGCGACTCCTGCCTGGCTCTGCTCCGGCATCCACACAACCAGGGGACAAACTACAATGGAAGTGCTTCAGGCTGGGAAATTGGACCAGTTCCCTTCTTACCATGCTTCTATGAACTTGTGTCTGTCCCTAGAGTTTTCCCAGTGTGGGATTGCCTGGGTGTGTTCCCAGACTGTACTCTTAACTAATAGTCCCTCAAGGTCTCCCACTTTTCGTCCTTTGGTGGTTTACTTTCTCTCTCCTTTCTTTTGTTCTCTCCTTTTTCCCCCTTTCCTTGGGATTCCATCCTTCATTTAATCCCTATTCTGTGTGTTTCTTGTTCTTTCATTATTTCCCTCTGATCCTCTCTTTTCTTAGGCCCCCATCTGCCCACTTCTTTCAAATTTCTGCTCTGTATTCTAAGTCACTCACCCAGCCTTTCGAAGCACTTTTCCCAGCTCCCACAGCTGGGGTTCCAATGCTACCTTTAGCTGACCAACCACAGTCACAGGCAGGTTCCCCACAAATTCACACTCTGTGGCAGGAATTCCCAAGGCCCTGTAAGGTGAAGAGGAATATGGAAAAAAGCTGTGCAGAGATCTAACATCTGGGACAGCACCATGTCAACCTTTTGGAGAAGACAAATCTCTGAATTTTTATTACCTAAGAACTCACATGCTTGTTTTCCAAGAGTCTACTGGCTGGTCCTCCTCCTCGCTCTAGAACTTTGGCTCCCCACCCCACTCCCCACTTCCACTCTGCTAGTTCTTACCTGTTGCTTCTCCACAGGGGCTCTACACCATTGGCCTTAGGAACTGGGACGAAAGTTGGGGGTATGCAAAAAGGATACTCACTGTGCCATGACCCTCTGGACATTGTTGGCATAGAGAGTGGGGTTGCTGCTCTCTTCGGGACTTGGCTGATACACTGGGAGGAACTGAAATGCAAACATATGCCCTAGTAAAGAATATCTTCCTGGGGGCACCTACTCAGCCCCTAGTCTGTTTCCCCAGGGCCTTTTATTTCTTACCTCCACATCCACAATGCTACAAGGTTGGGAGGCTGTAAGCCAGAGAACTTTGAGCCTGGGGGAGAAGAGAGTTTTAATGCCTAGCAGGCTAGGGATCCTATCTCAACTCTTCCCGAAGGGACCTCAACAATCATGGGGGAAGTGGCAGGCCATTTGGCTCTGTTCAAGAAGGGAGCATGCCCTTGAAATGAATCCTCAAAGTAGACTTTTAGCTGGAGAGGCATTTATTTGGGAAGCACTGGAGGGGTAGGCAAGAGGAGTGGAGAGGAAATGCACAGCCATCTTATCCTGCTATACTTAATATTAGTTAGGACTAATCACAACATAAGGGCTAAAGAAATGGTGAGCCCTACGGAGTTGTGTCAGAGGTAAAGAGCCCCAGGAGTAAGAAGGTTAGATATGGAGGAGGCCCTGAGGGTTTCATTGTTAAGATGAGGTTACTAACATAATAAGCATAAATAAGCTCCAACTAGAATAGGAAAGCAGGAAGCACTTTTAGACTATGCCAGTCAATGAGACTCTGAAAAAGGTGGTAAGGCAATTAAAATTAAGGTAGTGCCTTTCTTGGAGTTCTCTCCAGACTTGGAGAAAGACACTGGAGAGGTGTTATTTGTTCTTAAGGTTAGCAGGATGAATTGGACTGGATGACCTCTGGAGGGCTTGGCCAGCCTGGTGGTAGATAGGCTGAGAATCCTGTGATGAATCCTCAGCCCTTCCCTTTTTCGCACCCCACCCTCAACTCCCACTTCTTCTCCCCCACCACATGCCCAAGGGCACCACCAGGACTCACACTCCAGGGCCTCTCCATGCCCAGCTTGTAGTATCCTAAGGGAAAAGCAGAGATTAGGAATGAGGGGAAAGCCTTGCTCATTCTTTCCAGAAACTGCCCCTCCTCCAGACTCTGCCAGCTCTGCCCCTTCTACCCAGCTTATGCACAGTTTCTGCCATGATGTGGGTGATAATTGGCCCCTATCCCATATGAGGGCAGATTCAAACCCTTGTCATCTTCACACCTTCTTGGATTCAGACTCACCAGGCTGTTGGGGTATCGGATGAGGACAGGCTGCACAGGCACCCCTGCGATGAAAGCTCCTAAACCCCATGCCCAACACCCAAGATAAAGGTTAGTGGTCGGGGGAAAGAAGGGATGAAGGGTCAGGGAAACTCCCAACAGTCTTCTGCTCTGGATCACTTCTAACAACCTGAGATCTTGACTATTTTTTAGTATTGTCTAAAGGTCATTATGGATTCTCTGAACCACTTGACTCCCTCCCCCAGAATTCTGAGTCTCCCCCATCCCAAACTGTTCCTCAACTCTGATGCTGATTTTTTTCTAGTTCTACTTCTACCTCCATCCCATCTCCATTCCCTGTTCACCTGGTTTGAATTTGAGCAAGGCTTTCTTGTTGGAACAGGTGCCCTCAGGAAAAAACAGCACCTAAGGAGTACAATAAGGAAGCAGGATGGAAAGGGAGGTGGGAAGGAGGAAAGAGATGGCTGTGTGCTTTTTCAAGGCATCCCACAGGGGCACAAGAGATGGCTAGGTAGCTTCCTGTGACCCCCCCTGGAGAAGTTTTTCCCTCCACTTCTTGGGGTTACCCCCCCCAACATTCAAGAGACTTTATTAGAAGTGGCCCCCCACTCGTTTCATGTAGAGGCCCACTACTCCTATGCCCCAAGGTCCATGCATAACCATCTTATGCTGTTTTTTCCTGGAAAAGGGGGTAGAGAGAGGGCAGAACTGCACTGAGTATTGGTGATACTCTAGCTGCTAATGTTGGAGTGGAGAAACTGGCAAATGGTATATTGGGAAGTGTGTCCTATAGAAGGAGAGAGGCTCAGAAGGGGTCACAGAACCCAGACCTACCTGAGGCCACTTGCCTTTTGAGGTTGCCCGCCTTCGAACCTCTTCCACCACCTTTCTTCGAGAAGCAGGGTCATGCCGGGACACTAGAATGGCTTGGTTGAAACGGAGAAGTGCTTGGTGGGAGGAAGGCAGATGTAGAAGTAAAATCAGTGGGATTGGTTATGTTATAGAATTTTAGGGATGGAAAACATTTAAGAGACCATCTAGTTCTACCCCCTTATTTAGATAGAGAAGATGAAACAGAGGAGGAGACATTAAGTAACATGCCCAGTGGGTAGAAGACTAGTAAACAGGAGCAGAATCAGAACTAGCACTCAGTTTTCTAGATCCAGGCCCAGGCTTGGAGATGCTGTTATCCATTGTTCTCCATACCTAAAGTGTCTTGTAATCTGTGCTTTGATGGCAACCAAATTACCTATTTTAGGATTGTGTCCAGCACCCTCATTTTACAGATGAGGAAAGCAGAAGTTAAGTGACTTGCTTAGGGTCACACAGCTAATTAGTATCTGAGGTGAGATTTGAATACAGGTCTTGTTGGCTCCAAGTCCAGCATCCTATCCATTATGCCCCACCTTTTCTCTCTAATTCTCTCTTTTTAGGTAACTGACCTAAATATTCTCCCTCTTTCTTCCTGACTTCAATTCCAGTGCTCTTCCCATTATACCATACTGTCTTTGGGTTGAGAATTTTCCCCTGTAATTCTGAATCCTCACTTTTACTTACTATCAATGTTACTTGAGGCAAGTCACTTTTCTTCCACGGGCCTGTTTTCTCATGTATAAAATACGGTTAGACTGGGTATTTTTAAGAAAACTATAACTCCTGTTATTCTGATAGAGAGGCCAAGTAGTAATTTACAAATGTTGCTAATTTGCATGTTACTGTCAACACAGACCCAAGTGGCCCTTTCCCCCTTGGAATCCAGGCCAGCTCTCCTTCAAGTGTCCCCAATCCCTGGTGGTTTCCATTCAACTGTCATCTCCCCACCCCCCCAACTGTTCTCCTTCAACCCTAGAGTGCTCTCTTACCTCCAATAACTGGTACAGAGAGGTTCTCAGCTCGGGATACAACCTTAGGTAGGTCACAGGGCAACAGGACAATGGGGTCAAAGAAGGTCGAATGGGGAGCAGCAACCAGGACCGGGGCCTCTAGGCATGAGGCCCGATGACCTCGAACCCGGATGCGGAGGAAGCCCAGGAGGAAAAAGAGTAGCCGACTCAGGCCTAGTACCCCACTGTGACAGATTGTCCTGTACAAAGTAAGCCTAGGTATCAGGAGGGCAAATCTACTCACCTTCATCCACCCCTGGGTCCCTGACACTTGGGAAGTATCACTGTATTATTCCTACAAAGACTTTTCTGTCCCTCCATTTCTCCCCCCTTTCCCCCCCAGTATGGCTAAAAACAGTCAAGATTCTAGCCTAGGGGATCTTTCCCTGATGTTAAAACTTCTGGGAAAAGAACTGAGTCTGACAATCTTGTCATGTGACCCAATCTACTTACAGCATCCCATTTTAGAGATGATGTCCCAGGTAGCAGGGGTGGATCAGAAGAAACATCCCACCCACGGGGTGTTAAACCCACCAGTGGATTCGTGCTCTCCCCACATTCTCTACCCACTCTGTTTTCCTCCTCAAAAAGAGGAAAGGGGTGGGTAGCAAGAAAGGATTGTGCAGTGGAATAGCCATTGCTGTCTGTTCCCTGGTTTCTCACTTACTTCCTCCATCCTGTGATTGGCTCCTGCAGCTGCTCCTCGGAGAGACCGGCCACTTGGAACCAGGCAAAGGGCCAGAGGAGAAAGAGGACGAGGAAGGCCAGGAGCACTCGGATGGGGGCCAGCAGTGCCCCCAGCAGGCAGAACTAGGGACAGGGAGAAGGGGGTAGGGACTGTCAGAACTTGGAAGACCTTCTTATACAGCCTACTCATTTTCTTAGGGATGGGAAGCAGGCCCAGAGAGGTTCCCCCTTTCTCCTGACAGAGCAAAGGATGGCATAGGCAATATGCTTAGAGACAGGGTATACTGGGAAGGAGGGGGAATTTGGGAAAGTTAAGGAGACAGGTCAAACTAGAAGGGAGAGAAAATTCCAATTCTATTTAAGACTATAGTTCTACGGCCAAAAAAAGATAATGGATGTAAAAACACTTAAATATTTCTGGATCAGTGAAACAAACTGGGGAAGAGAGTGGGTTGAGAGAGGGATGGAAGGGGGAGAGAGTATCTGTACAGAATAAGGGCAGTGAAGACCCTGATGAGAACAGGCACATTGAAAACTAAGTGGGATCAGAGCCCTATCTTTCCTGCCTTTTAGCCTCCCCCCCAACCCATATGTAGCTCAGCTATCCACAGAGCAACATGAACACCCTCTTTTCTCCTCTCTGGGATGGAGGATGACTTTGGGAGCTATATTGGCACAGTATTCACCTCTTCCCCACCTCCCAAGTTGTTTAACAGTAATACCCTGGGATGGGGGAGGGGAGAGGACTGAGGCCCAGATTAGGGAAGTAGTGTTAGAGTTGCCAGGAGCCTGGCAGTAACCCTGGGGAGGTAGTAGGTAAACAACTCCCTGCCTCTAGAGCCTAGCTCTGGGAGCAGAAACCAGTCAAGCCTATTTGCTCCTTTCCTAGTTCCCAACCTTCTGACCTGTCTGAGGTTGCCCTCCTTTTCCTGCAGCCAACCTTCCCTCCCCCCACCCCAAGGTGCTGCAGTGCAGGGGGTTGGGGGGAGGTGGGAAGGGCATAGGGACACAGGCAGGGGTAACCCCATGGTCTTCTCTTCTAAGCCAGTTTCCCAGGTGGAACGTTCATCATCCCCACCCAAGTTCCTTTTAACCTCCTAACTCCATCCTCAGAGTCCCCCGTCGCTTTAGAATGCCATCTTCGTCTCTTTCAGGGTCCTCCATGTCTTTCAGGTTCTGGCCCTTTCTGGTTCCTCACCATCACCTTCCCCATCCTCCCAGTCCTCCATTTATGCTATCTGTCTAGTATCCTTTATCCCCGTGGTACCATCCCCCCCACCATTCTCCCAAGGCTCATCTTTTCCCGGTTCCCCACTGCCATCTCTCCCCCCCCCCAAAGGCCCAAACGTCCCACACCCCCATCCCCATTAGCGCTTCGGGCTGTCCTCATCCACTCCCCCCTAGGCTCCCCGGCCCCATCTCACCTTGACCCTCTGAAGGCGGGAGAGGTGCAGCTCGTGCACGAAGGGATTGGGTGGTGGTGGGGGCCCGGGGGCAGGGTCAAGGGGAGCCCAGTCCCCCGGGCTGCCCTGGCTCATGTTTTCGGGAGGCTGGGGGCCTCGGCCCCGGCCCGGGCCCCGGCTCTGCGGAGCGTCTGCCTGGGGCTGCTGCTGCTGCTGCTGCTGCTGCTGCTGCTGCTGCGGTGGCGGCGGCGGCGGCGCCTCTGGCCCCAGGCCCAGCCTGATGCTGGGTGGAGAGAAGAAGGAGGGGGGCCGGAGCGCGGCCCGAGCCGGCGTTGTCAAGGCTCAGGAAAGGGGCGGAGCCTCCCGCTTTGGGGAGTCAGCGCTCCCCGCCCCTCCTCCTGCATCCTCCCTGGCCACCCAGCCCATCTCCCGCCCCGACGGCCGGGGCCATTGTTCCGCAGAAGCCGGATGCTCTTCGGGATGCTCAGCCCCTCCCGGTCCTCCACTTCTCCCACGGTTCCCGGCCTTCGGCTCTCCCTTCTCTTCTTTCCACTGCAGCTTTCTCCCCCTCCCACTGCTTCTTCTCCACCTCCCTGCCCTTCCACCCGCCCCCAACCTGGGTCCTTTCCTTCTCGGGCTCCACTGTTCTGGCGCCCGGGCAGGAAGGTGTGGGTGAATGGGGGTGGCAAGCTTCATGGTGAGTGGGTGGGGATGGGCGGATGGTGGGTGGGGAGCGTCCTATGGATGGAGAGGCTGGAAGGTCCCATCCTCTCACTCTAGAGGTAAGAGGTTTGGACAAGATTTAAGTTGGGGACCCTTGGAGATGGCAAGAAATGGGGGCAAACTAGGAGAAGCCTGGGACAAGGAGTCAGAGATTCCAAAGAGAAGGGTAAGAGACCACCGCTGCCCATCCTCTCCTGGATCCCGAGGACAGCTTGTCCCCTGCCTGTCCCCACTTTAATCACACGAGGAGGGTTTGCCTCCCTCTGGTGGTCTCGAACTCCTCCAACCCTCCTCTGTCCCTCGCCCCAACTCTGATTTGGGACATCTCCGTATTCCTGAAATGCCCCAGATTCCCAGAAGGCCTGTGGTTCATTTGCTCTTGGCTGTTTGAATAAATAAACTTTGAACTTGATTTTTAAGGAGGGGCTGATAGGGTCCAACATTTCTGAGAGAAGGGTCAGCCCCTCCTTAAAATCAGGTTCAAAGTTTACCTATTTTAAGAAACTGTTTCACCCTAGCAATCAGGTACTCACATGTACCCAGGCCAGGAGGGGCCAACGTCTTTCTTCCTGACTAAACCTCCTCCTTCTACCCCACTCTCCGTCCTCCCTCTCCTATCACGCAGGAGTGGTATGGGTACATTTTTGTATGAATCTACAGGTCTACTTACTTTGCACGACCTGTCAATTTCTTGAGCCAGCGCTGCTCCATGCTGGCTTTAGCTACCTCCGGCAGTCTGGTCCGTCCTTAGTACACTTCAGGAAATGCTGCTACATACTTCTTCTTTTCTCCTAGGTAATATGTACTCCCTTTTAGGGCAGAGTCTGTGTTTGCATATTCATTAACTTGCACAATGCCCTTTACTTAGTAGGTCCTTCACTGATGAACTTAGTCCTCTTATTTCTCCAGAAAGAAGACTTGACTGGCAGCTAGGTGGAGCAGTGCTGCACTTGGAGTTCGGTACACCTGTGTTCAAATGCTGCCTCAGACACTTACTAGCTGTGTGACCCTGCGCAAGTCACAACCCCTTTATATCTGTTTCAAAATCTTTAAAATGGGGATAAGAATACAGGACTGTTATGAGAATAAAGTGAGATAACATGTAAAGCACTTTGTTCTTACTATTATCAATCAACACAGTAACTTAAAGGATTATATCGTTTTAGACTAGATACTGTTTATATATTTTCTTAAACTTTTTTTTTTTTTTAGAGAAGAGGATTTCTGTAGCCTATCTCAACTACGTTACGTAACTATATAGCACTCTTTTCCTGTTAGGAAGTCCATTGTAGGATTTAAACTCCATCCTTTTTATTGTAGAAGTCCATTTTCTTCAGTTCTTATCTCCTAGAGATGGAGAATGGTTGGATGGGTCAGGGTTAGCCACAGGAGAAACTCATAGTCCCTATTTTTCTAGTACTAATGTTATAAGGGTGGGAGGTCACAACCCACTTAAGAGCTATTTCCTGGATTTACATGAACAGATGCTGAATGAAGTGAGTAGAACAAGGAGAACATTGTACATAGTGATAGCAACATTGTGGGAAGATCAACTATGATAGACCTAGCTCTTCTCAGCAGTATAGTGATCCAAGATAATTTCAAAAGATTCTTGATGAAAATACCATCCTCTTCCAGACAAGGAATGATGGAGTCTGGATACAGATTGAAGCATATTATTTTCATTTTTTTCTTTCTCATAGTTTTTTCCCCTTTTGTTCTGATTCTTCTTTCACAATATAACCAATGTGGAAATGTTTAACATGGTTGTACATGTATAACCTATGTCAGATTGCTTACTGTGTTGGGGGTTGGAGAAGAGAGGGAGAAAAAATTGGAACTCAAAATCTTTTTTTAAATTAATTTTTTTTAGTTTTCTACAATCACTACCATATATCTTAGATTTCCCCCGCAACCCCTCTCCTTCCTCCATCCCTCCCTGAAATGGCATGCAATCTTATATAGTTTCTCCACATGCATTCTTATTAAATATATTTTCTCCTTTGTCGTGTTGCATAGAAGAATTAAAATGAATGGGAGAAACCAAAGAATAAAACAAAACAAAACATAACACATGAGAAAATGATCTGCTTCATTCTGCGATCCAATTCCATAGTTCTTTCTCTGGATGTGGAAGGTGTTTTGCCTCAAGAGTTCATTGGGAATTTTTTAGGTCCTTGCATTGCTGTGAAGGGTTAAGTCTACCAGAAAAATTCTTTGTACACTGTGGTTGTTTCTGTGTACAAAGTTCTCCTGGTTCTGCTCCTTTCACTCAGCATCAGTTCATATATGTCCTTCCACGCCTCTCTGAAGTCTTCTTTTTCATCATTTCTTATAGCACAATAGTATTCCATTGCATTTATATACAACAGCTTGTTCAGTCATTCCCCAATTGATGGGCATCCCCTGGATTTCCAGTTCTTGGCCACCACAAAGAGAGCTGCTATAAACATTTTTGTACATGTGGGACCCTTTCCCATTTTTCTGCTCTTTTTGGGATACAGTCCCAGAATTGATAATGCTGGGTCAAAGGGTATGTATAGTTTTGTAGCCCTTTGGGAATAGTTCCAAATTACTCTCCAGAATGGTTGGATCAGCTCACAGCTAGCTTCACCAACAATGAATTAATGTTTCAACTCTCCCACATCTTCTCCAGCATTTATCATCTTCCTGTTTTGTCACATTAGCCAATCTGATAGGTGTGATGTGGCAACTCAGAGTTGTTTTGATTTGCATCTCTCTAATCAATAGTGATTTAGAGCAATTTTTCATATGACTATAGATAGCTTTAATTTCTTCCTCTGAAAACTGCTTGTTCCTATCCTTTGACCATTTGTCAATTGGGGAATGACTTATATTCTTGTGCATTTGACTCAGTTCTCTATATATTTTAGAAATGAGGCCTTTATCACAGAAACTAGTTGCAAAAATTCTTTCCTAGTTTTCCGCTTCCCTCCTAATCTTGGATGCATTGGGTTTGTTTGTGCAAAACCCTTTCTTTTTAATATAATCAAAATTATTCTAATCATTATCATAGTATCAAAAAATCTGATAATCAGAATTATCATAATGTTCTCTATCTCTTGTTTGGTCAAAAATTTCTCCATTCTCCATAAATCTGACAAATACACTCTTCCTTGCTCCCTTAATTTACTTATAGTATCAGTCTTTATACCTAGATCATGTATCCATTTGAACTTTATTCTTGTGTATGGTGTCAGGCATTGGTCTATGCCCAGTTTCCACCACACTGTTATCCAGTTTTCCCAGCGATTTTTGTCAAACAGTGAATTTTTATGCAGAAGCTAAGGTGCTTGGGGGAACTCAAAATCTTACAAAAATGAATGTTGAAAACTCTCTTTATATGTAATTGGAAAAAAATAAAATACTACTAAGAGAGAGAGAGAAAAAAAAGCTGTTCCCTGAACCAGGTGGGACCATCTCTAATAAGTTAATCACCCAAAGGATTTATTAGGTGCAAATAATCCTTGATTAAATTAGAAGTCAGTGAACCATTAGATGAATTGGAATTCAGATACACAGGAAGTATACTTCCATTAGGCAGCTAGGTGGAGTAGTGGATAGAAGTCTGGGCTTGAAGACAAGAAGACATCTTCCTGAATTCAAATCTAGCCTCAGATATTTAGTAGCTCTGTGCCCCTGGGCAAGTCACTTCACCCTTTTGCCTCAGTTTACTCATCTGTAATATGAGGTGGAGAAAGAAATGGCAAACTATTCCAGTATCTTTGCCAAGAAAACCCCAAATAGGATCACAAAGAGTTGGACACAAATGAACAAAAACAACATATTTGGATTGTTTCAGGGATTTGGTCATTCCCTGTTGGATTTAAGGGCAAACTACTTTAGAAGTGGAAATTAGAGTTTTCTGAAGCTTAGTGGTAGAAGGCCTGAGGAAAGCCTCAGAAAAGTAATTCCTTGGGGGAGGGAGGAGATCAACTTGGCTCCAATTTAGGTCTTCTCTCCTACCCCTTTGTCTGTTTGCATGTTGTTTCCCTCTTTAGATTGTAAGCCCCTTGAAGGTAGGAACTGTTTTTTGTGCCCCCCCCCCTTTTTATATCCTCAGTGGTTAGCACTGGCACTTAACAAACGTTTATTGAATTGATTGAAGAAGGATTCTATGAGAGATTTTAGATTTTTTCACTGGCATCTTAGTACTTTCCATGAGACAACAGTGGCTGAAAAGCATGTGTATCAGGAGCCAAGGACGTCTTTCTCCTTCTCATCTCAGGGTTTTAGAAAAATGAAAAGTAGTTATTCATGGAAAGGTTGGAGATCCCTAAAACAAACAATAATTTGTAACTAAAAATTCACTGTTAGAATCTGAATGTTACTTTTCAAGGCTCTAACATTTCCTGTTTACAATATTAATTTTCTTAGCTAATATTCCTCCCCCTCATATCTATAAAACCCAATTGCAAGTTTCTATATACTGAGGTTACTTGCATCTCAATACATTCTTTACAATTAAATCTATAGATGATAAGATAAGATAAGAAAATGATCCTTAGACTGTGTAAGGTAACAATAATTTTTTTATTTAAAAATTGATAGAGGTTTGTTACTGTTTTGAGAAGGGGGCGAGATAAATTGAGTAGCCAAATTATTTACAATTTTTGACTGTCATCAAAAACAATTACTCTCTATCCTTTCTACATCATCCAAATCATGGTAGGAAAACTCACTTACACAGCAAAGTCACAAAAAATAAAATTCACAAAGAACCAGAAACTAGGATGAAGAGTGAGGTAATGAGAGTTCAATATCTTTGTCCTTTGCCGGCATCCAATTACTTCTTTCCATTGGTTAATTCACTATGGTGAGTTACCATTAGGGACTTTAGCAATTGACTCCTCACCCTTCATCTCTATTGTCTTTCGGCTAGGAACCCACTCAGTAGTACCCTGGACTTCATTACTACTCAAAATTCCATCTCCTTGTAATTCATCTCTCCCACTTCCCAACTCCTACTAAACCTGTCTTCCTTCCATCATTATCTAAATTTTAATCACTTAACCCTTCCCACTTGTCTTAAATCATCACTCGCTTCTTGACTACTTTAAATTTCATACCCAACCCTGGACTCCATGTTTAGCTTCAATGCTGTCCTCACCATCATTAGATCTCTCAGTCACCCGATTTTTTTAAAACTCCACTATGCCAATCCCTGCCCTTGATCACCTGTACTGCCTGTTTTGTTTACTCTTATCTTTTTAGGATGCTGGTTTCCTTTTGGGAACAAGGCCAACCTGGTCTATTATAAATTCATGCTCCTTGTTAATGAATTAAGTTAATGAATTCATGCTCCATGTTCAGTTCTCCTTGTTAATCCATCTGATCAGTTACTTAGGCACTACCCACAGAAGTTGTTCTAGACTCTTCCAATTCTTGAACTCTCAGCTTATCTTCCTTGAAACATCACCCCACAACATATCTTCAAACCTTCTAATTCTTGTGGATTAGAATTGTTCAGAGAGCACACCTGGTTTGCTAGACTAGAGCATTTCCTACGGAGCTCAGTTCTGAAGGACATTTACTTTGGCAGCAACTTCCTGATTGATTCTTTGGTGCCTGTGACTGGGGTACATAAAAGGTTAATGGCTATGGAGTCAGGAGGAATTCAATATTCTTGTATGAATTGTAGAAAGGCTCAGCCCTCTCACTTTGGATCCTATCACTCAGAACTCTTCCAACTTTCTGGACATCTGTGCAGAAGGGGGAAAGAATTTCTTTCCCCTTTCCATCCCTTTTGGCATCCGTAGAAGCTACCCATACATGGTAGTAAGAACATATTTTTCCCTAGACCTCAAGTCACTGGTTACTTCTGTTTTGTGTGTCTTTGCATGATCACAGGTGACTGAAATAATTATTGTAGAGACCGATGTTTCCAGTTTCAGTGACTACCCTGAGTTCAAGGGAGCTTGGGTTCCAGAGTTAGTGCTGGTTGCCCAGTAGGAAGTGCTCCTTAAAACTATACTGCTTCCCATCATGTGAATCATTTTGAGCCTGGAATGATTAAAGAACCATGTTGGGCTGTCCAGAAGATCTGAACTTTATGAATTACATAGACAGTACAGATTCTAGGAGAATAGAAAATATCTGTCCAGCAGTCCCACAAAGTTGTTTTTACTTCCCAGAAGAGATCGGTCTCTTCTCTTTTCACCTTTACTCTATAGCCTTCTTGTCTTCTCTGGAAACTCACTTAAAGAACTATCCTTTCCCTTTCCATAGGCCCCTTCCTTTCTTGGGCAAACCTGAACTACCCTAGCCTGAACTAGCCAGCCAACCAACAACCATCCAGAAAATCAAAAGAAAACAAAACCTAAAGCACCGCTTTATTCTTTAGCACCTGTAAGCTAGGTACCATATCCCCACCCACCTTGTGCAGGTAAATTCCTGAAATGTGTAGCCTACATTCACTGATTACTTCCTCTCGTCTAAACTGCTTATCTAAATCTTACCCACCTCCCTTCATAGCTACTAAAATTGTTCTTCTGCACAATTTTCTTCTTCTTCCTTCTGACTTCCTTTCTCAGCTTTCTTCCTACCCTACATCTCTGGCTCAGACCTTTCACCTCTAGGCCATATATTTAATCCTGTCAAATATATCAAGTGGATATGTTTAGATACATTAACATATCTAAAACCAAACTTATCATTTCTTTCCCCTGTTTCCCTCTGTATCCTGCCCTCCCTCCCCGCCCCCAGCAAACAACCCTGAGTACTTTTTAACGAGTTCTATTTATCAGTGCCAGATTTTGGAGTTAAGACTGAAGGACCTAGGTTTGAAACAAAGCCATGCCACATTATGCCCTTTATGGCCTTAGACAATTCATTTCTCTGTTTCCTCAACTATAAAATGAAGGCATTAGATGATCTGTAAGACTCCTTCCAGCTCTACCTTTGACTTCATCATTATCTCCTTCTTGCCTCAAATGACTCAAACTAAAAACATCTTAGCTGCTTAAGGTCTTCACCCTTTTAAAATATATGTTGCATGCAGCTATCATCAGAGATCGGGGATGACAAGACTAGAATCCATGTCCCTTGATTTCTAGTTTAAATTCCTCTTTGACTTCCTGTACTTCATTTTAAAGGTTACTCTAAGTCTTTCTTTTTCTTCCTGACTTCAGATGGCCCAAGGAGGCCAATGCAATGATTAATTTCTAACCTTAATTTTTTTCTTGTAATTTTTCATTCCTGGTGTCCTATTTTAGCTTTTCTCCAAGTCTAGTAATTGCAAATTAAACGTATTGCTAAAGGGAGAGTCTGGAATAGGTTATAGTACAAGAAAGGGGCATAACTGAATGAGGACCTTAAAATAGGGTGGCTGGGTAGTCAGGAGAGGGAGCATTTTTAACAGACACACTAGGTCTTCCCACCTTCTCCTGACAGAGAATCCCATTCCAGGCTATTTGCTACACTGTGACCCATTCCACATTATCTCTAGGTTGCAGGTATTCATTATAGTCAAGGCATTTGTGTGCTGAATACATTGTCTACATATCTCTTCAGGTCTGCAACTGGATCTCACAGTTGAGTTCATTGTATCCTACAGCTTGGCATCAGGCACATAACTGTTTCCATGACTGCCTGGAGAGAGGTGTTTTCACACCTCTGACGTTTGATCTTGGAGATTCCAATATTGGCCTTTTCCCATCCTGTAGGGCATGTGTGAAATTGCTCCATTAGTGTCATTCTCTTGCGTTAAGACATTGTTCAGTTCCATTCCATAAGCGCTTACTAAGTGTCTACTAGCTAAAGGTAAGAGACATCTGACATAGTGGATAGAGGGCTGACCTTGGAACCAGGAGGAACTGGGTTCAGCCTTGCCTTGCCTGGGAATGTCACTTAAGCTCTCAGTGTCTTACATATCTTTCTAAGACTGAATTGCAGATGAATGGTGATCTGAATTTGTAGAGGGAGTTTCTATACCAACAGTTTTTTACACTAAGGAAATCAGAGGTCCAGATCCTCCACCTCCCTACAGGTAAGGGTACAGCACTAGGTCTGGAGCATACAAGGCAAAAAGGAAATACAATCTGTGCTTTCAAGGAGCTTATATTCTACTGGGAAAACATGTAAGATAAATAAAAAGAAAATATTTTGAGGAGGAAGAGAGTCATAACAGCTTTTTAAATGCAAAAGAGTAAAGTTTAATAGTGGGTAGATCAGTCAACAGCCCTGACAATTCTTAATCAACGCCTGAAGAGGGCAGACCTTAGGGATGTATTGGGATGTGGTAAGCAAAAGAGCACTGGTTTAGCACCTAGAAGCAAAGAGGTAGGGTTGTGGAGGAGAAAGATGAAAGGGGAGATGGAAAAACAATGAGGTAGACATCATCTAATACACAATTTTGTCTGGAGGCAGCCTGTTTTCTTTCTGCTCCACCCTTTCTTTAAGTGGAACCAGCTAGGAGTCACTTAAAACATATCACTACAAGTCTGGACTCTGGATAGGTTTCTCTGTGTTTCCAACATTCCCAGGATCCCTACATATTTAGAGTCTAATAGGTTATGTAGATTTGAATATTTGATACTTAACCGGTCCTCTTTTTTTTCCAATCTCTTCCACTGACCCTCTCCTCTTAGTGCCCTCCTTGCTATCTTTCTCCCTCTTCTTTCTTTCTGCCCCAGAACAAACCATTCTGGCACTCCCTGTTAATTAAAAGGGAGATTGACAGGTGTTTAATTGGAGCATCAAAGCCATTAACACTTGCTTGGGAGTTTTCTCCAGGATATAATTATAGTCTTTTAAAACAGACTCTTTTGGAGGGTAGGTGGGCAGGGTGTGAAGCATCCTTAAATCAGGCCAAGTACGCTTTATTTGATTTCTTAGCCCTAAACCCTGAAGCCCTTGACTTTGTTATATGTTTACCCTTCCTATTCAGATTGGTGTAAAAGTGTATAAGTACAACTTGGTGATAAAGTGGAAGGAAAAAAATTGAATGATCTTTTTATTAAAGAAAATTTTTTTTTTGTCACATTGGCATGGATAGGGGTGTGGTCCAGATGCATGGAATGAGGAACCCCCTGCTGGCAATGTAGATTAGTAACTTGTTTAGTCTTAGCCTGGGATGGTGAGCAGTTAGTTAGTTATATGACTTGCCCAGGGTCCCATAACTGTAGGGATCAGAGATGAGTCTTGAACATATCATCCTAACTTAGAGGCCAGTAGATGTATTTCAAACATCTATATTTCAGTTATGTTCAATTATAGGCACACATAGATGCACACATACACATATATATTTATTTTCAATTCAACTCAACAAATATTGCCATGTGCCTTTACTCATAGCTGTTGGGAACTGGAGAAGATACAGAATTTAGGTAAAAAAAAATTAGGGTTTGATTTATTGTTTTGTGGTTGACTGTCTGGACTTAAGAAAGTGATGGTTACAATTTTATTGGAAATTAAATTTAAAAGTGTGTTATGTGTTTTGGGGGCATTGGTTTAAACATTTACCAGCACATCCATATAATAGTGTAAACCCTGTGCCAGAAGTTTCCTTTAGTGGAAGATCCCTCAACATGGAGTATGTCACATCTTACTTCTCTAGGGGTAGCGAGGTATTGCAGTGGATAGAGTGCCTCATCCTCCTGAGTTCAGATCTGGCCTCAGACACTTTTTAGCTATGTAACCCTGGGTAAGTCACTTAACCCTGTTAGCCTCAGTTTCCTAATCTGTAAAATGAGTTGGAGAAGGAAATGGCAAACTAATCCAGCATCTTTGCCAACAAAATCCTGAATGAATATGACACAACTGAACAACAACAAATTCTCCAGGGATCGTTTCCCATAGCCAGATGATCTGAGAACTTCTGTCTCTTATTCCTATGATTGGAGGGCCCAGGATTAGTCACCAAATTCTTTTACAAGCAGCCACATATTAATTATCCTCTGCCTTCTCAGACTTTGTGTACACAGTTGATTCATTCCCTAGCAGAAGGCAAGCTTTTGAGAGTAAGGCCTATTTTATTTTTGTCTTTTGATATTTATCAACAATGCCTAGCTAGCACCATATCTTGCTTGCAATGGGTGCTTAATAAATGTTTGTTTAAGTGAATTGAACTAAAAATTCAACTTAATTATTTAAAATACATAGAGGTTAATGGTTGGGCAAGTTGAAGAGATTCTTGTACAAGTATTGATTAGACTAAATAGCTTAAAAAAATAGCTAACATTTGTAGAGTGAATACTATGTGCCAGACACTGTGGAAAGAATTCTGCAATTTGATCTCCTTTGAGCATTTGATCATCAAAATAACCCTGGGATTTTATAGATGAGGAAACTGAGACAAACAGGTTAGGTGACTTGCTCAGGGTCACACAGCTAGGAAATGTCTGAATCTAGATTGGAACCCAGATCTTCCTGATCCCAGGCCCAGCCCTCTATCTCCTGAGCCTCTCAAATCCCTTCCAACTTTGAGACCTGGTGTAATTCTGTATATGAAATCAATAAGAGTCTTGTCAGAACCTGTAGATACTAACCATATTGCTTTCTCAGGAATTAGTTCTTCATTATTTCAAAGCTGTCACTAATTCTCAGCAGTTGGAGCTCATTACTACCTCAGAGAATGAGATTTCTGACAAGACCTATATAGGGGAAGAATATTGCAAAGTGTATTTTTTTTGAGTACAATACATTTCTCCTTTTTTTGGGAAATATTTTTTATTTCATTAACTATTTCCCAAATACATGTAATTTTTTTTAACATTCACTTAAAAAACTTGAATTCCAAATTCTCTCCCTTCCTCAATCAAGCCTTTTTCCCCCTTACCCTTTTCCCACCTTTTGAGGAGGCAAACAATATGATGTTGATTATACATGTAAAGTCACGCAAAATTTATTTCCATATTAAGCATGTTGCAAAAGAAAAGAGACAAAAACTAAAGAAAAATAAAGTAGAAAAGTATGCTTCAATCTGCTCTCAGAGGTCATCAGTTTTTTCTCTGGAGGTGGATAGTATTTTTTATTATGGGTCCTTTGGAACTGTCTTGGATCATTATCTTGATAAGAGTAGCTAAGTCTTTCACAGTTGATCAGCCTTAAAATACTGCTGTTACTGTGTACAATGTTCTCCTGGTTCTGCTCACTTTACTTTGCATCAATTCTTTTAAGTCTTCCTAGGTTTTTCTGAAATTATCCTCTTTGTCATTTCTCTTTTTTTTTGTATTTAAATTTATTTATTAAAGTTTTCAACATTCATTTCCGCAGAATTTTGAATTCCAAATTTTCTCCCCATTTCTCCCCTCCTTCCACCTCACAATGCTGAGCATTCTAATTACCCCTATCACCAATCTGTCCTCCCTTCTAACATCCCTCCCTTCCCATATCCCCATTTTTTCTTTTGTCCTGAAGGACAAGATAAATTTCTATACTCCATTACCTGTATTTCTTATTTCCTAGTTGCAAGAACAAAACTCAACCGTTGTTCCTAAAACTTTGAATTCCAACTTCTCCCCATCTCTCCCTCCCCACCCATTCCCTTTGGGAAGGTAAGCAATTCAATATAGGCCATATCTGTGTAGTTTTGCAAATGACTTCCATAATACTCATGTTGTGTAAGACTAACTATATTTTCCTCCATTCTATCCTGCCCCCCGTTTCTTCTATTCTCTCTTTTGATCCTATCCCTCCCCAAGAGTGCTCCCTCCTCCCACTGCTCTCCCTTCCATTATCCCCCCCCGACTCTGCTTATCCCTTTCTCTTCCACTATCCTGTATTGTAAGATAGGTTTTCATACCAAAATGAATGTGCATTTTATTCCTTCCTTTAGTTGAATATGATGAGAGTAAGCTTCATGTTTTTTCTCTCACCTCCCCCCTTTTTCCCTCCACTGAAAAGTCTTTTACTTGCCTCTTTTATG